>WNGS01042707.1:45218077-45259567 GCA_020271785.1 Procambarus virginalis
TTTGCCTAATAAGCCAAGTTTTCCTGAATTAATATATTTTCTCTAATTTTTTCTTATGAAAAGATAAAGCTACCCATTTCATTATGTATGAGGTCAATTTTTTTCATTGGAGTAAAATTAACGTAGATATATGACCGAACCTAACCAACCCTACCTAACCTAACCTAACCTATCTTTATAGGTTAGGGTAAGTTAGGTAGCCGAAAAAAGTTAGGTTAGGTTAGGTTAGGTAGGTTAGGTAGTCGAAAAACAATTAATTCATGAAAACTTCGCATTAGGCAAATCGGGCCTTGCATATAGTAGGCTGACAAGTGCGTTCTGGCTATAGGTACGACATATATATATATATATATATATATATATAGATATTATAGTATATATATATATATATATATATAGATATATATATATCTACTGGGGACCATTCAGGTTGTTTGCATATATATATATAATATATATATAATATATATATATATTAGATTATATTATTATATATATATATATATATATATATATAACTGAAAAATCACACCCGAGAAGTGACTCGAACCCATGCTGCCAGGAGCACTATGCATCTGGTGTACAGGGCACCTAATCCACTCGACCATCACGACCGGACAAAACCTGATGGTAGCCGAAGCTATTTGCCCATCAGCCCGCCGGCACTCTGATGGTAATCTTGGGCATAGTATTTTATCAAATCACCTCATTCTATGTGGTGATACCATCAGCTTTTTTCCGGTCGTGATGGTCGAGTGGATTTCTCACGCTTTTATAATATTTCCATTTAGAATTTTGAATTGAATTAGCTTTAACGACTTTACGTCTAACGTATTCCATTTATTGACAGCTCTTGACACTGAAAAAGTTCTTTCTGACGTCCCTGTGACTCATTTGCATCTGGAGTTTCCATCTATGACCCCTCGTTCTGCTGTTCCTCCATGGATTAAGATACGCCATTCTCTGGAGTTTGTAGAAACATATACGAATTAAGATATTTTGTACGTTGTGACATATGAAGAGAACGGAATGCCAATCAACCTTAATATTTCTGTTACTAAAGCCATTTACATTATTGCTTTCAATTTTGAAATTCATTGTTTACATGTGTGGCCATAGACTTGTCTGTGATGCTCTGGATGCTGGTGACCAGAGACGGTGAGGTGTTTCACTGCTTAAATGTTCATTGTGAACATTTGAACAGTGAACAGTGAACATTTGAGAGTAAATGTTCATTGTGAACATTGGAACAGTGAACGAACAGTGAACAGATGTTCACTGTTTCTGCCCGAAACGTTGCGCGTACTAGTGGCTTTACAAGAATGTAATTACTATGCTATGTATCCTCACAATCCCAATGTACCTTCTTGTATATATAAATAAATAAATAAATAAAATAAATGAACACAGCTTCAGGCGATTCTCAGGTACCTGCTTGTGTTTAGTTCCATCCTTCTAAACTGAATTTTGGCACTATATCCATAGGCTTTCTGAAACCTTCGATATGTTACATCTGAGGAGATTTTTGAGACAGATAGTCAAACAGAGATTGATTGACATACACACATCTATCATTTTTATGTGTTTACATCCTAATATGCAAATTCGTACTAGATTTGATCTTTACCGTCAGGAAGCCGCCACTAGCGCATCTGTGTATCCTTTTAAATTCCTCTAAATTTATCTAAATCTTTTGCAAAGACAGCGTGGCAAAATGTTTAAGGTTTTATGTTTGGGGAAATAAATATCACTGTCTGCTACCACTTAAACTTAATTGTATGTAACTCTGGCAGGTCTTTTTCTTATCCCCCACCACCTAACTTTTATCTTGTCTTCTCATCCTTACTGCCTATTTAACCCCCTGCCAGTCCCTAACCCCTAGCCCCTAACCCTCACCTCCTCCACCCTTCTTGCCAGCTACGCCAGAGGACCGGTCCTAGTCATGAGGATAGAAGGCGTGGGTAGATCACCTCTCTTTCGACCTTCTGCAGGTTGGACCGGTCCTTCTGCGTCTCAGTGTGACCGTGTAGTGTGGTCCGCGGACGACCTGTCCTCCCATCGTACCTATCCTCCAGGGGATCACAAAGTCCTTGACTTACTCGACTTACAACTGTGGTCCCTTCAGGCGTAATGTTTCCACGTGTTCGCTCCCCTTCCCTTGATCAAGGGCTTGTCACCTGTACACATTTTGAGATACATATTTGGGAAACAAATGCGGGCTATTAATACGACAATTTGAAGTTCCACTGAACTCTTACGTTTGACGGGGCATCTGAAGGGATGGCAACATCTAAAGTGACTGGAATACCTAAAGTGACTAGATGTTCCACTCACTTAGATATTCCAAAGTGACTGGAACACAAGGTGACTGGAACACAAAGTGACTGGAACACAAAGTGACTGGAACACATAAAGTGACCGGAACACATAAAGTGACAACTATGTTTAAAATTATTAGTATCTCTAAATAACAGAACCTTTAAAGCATACAAACCAATATTGGAAAAGGAACCTCTAAAGTTACAGTAACTTCATCAATTATATAATCATCTGAACTTATAGGAACCTCTGACGTCAAAGATGTCTAAACAGACCCGTTGAGGTTACTGGAGTCTTTACAAATATATGAACCTCAAGCAACTCTAACCTCCCAGGAACTCATATCTTTATCATATCTAACTCATATCTAAAGAGACTGAAGCCTCTTAAGTTGCAACAACCCCTAAAGTTGCAGGAACCTATGGAGTCACAGAACCTCATACAAAAGCCTTTGAAAGTTACAAAAGCCTCTGAAAGCTACAAAAGCCTTTGAAAGTTACAAAAGCCTCTGAAAGTTACAAAAGCCTCTGAAAGTTACAAAAGCCTCTGAAATTACAAAAGCCTCTGAAAGTTACAAAAGCCTTTGAAAGTTACAAAAGCCTTTGAAAGTTACAAAAGCCTCTGAAAGTTACAAAAACCTCTAAAGTTACAAAAACCTCTAAAGTTACGAAAAAATTAAAAAAAAATGGCCCGAGGGGCGAGTTTATTGGGCAGCGCCACTCATCCTGTGAGTGGACACACCGCCATAGCAGCTTGTACATCACTCCCCAATAGGAAGAAAACCGCTGGGTTGTTCATCCTGTCACTTGTACCCAGACACAGCTGGGACTTGCTTAACTGTCTCAAGTGAACAGCTCCTTAAACCAGAAGATTAACATCTGTTAACTCATAAAACGTACGTTATCTTGCGGGTGCAAAATGAGAAAAACTTTTAAGAACAGTATCAATATTTGACAAATAGTGTTTTCCTAACTCAAACAATATGGTGTTTATTATTCTACACATACTTCTAATGTTCCTCAGGTGTTCACATTCACGTAGATAGTGGTCAAGGCGGTGTCCATCACTCTCATCACAGATTCTGCAATTCTGATGAATTGTTGTTTCAATTCCATATCTCCATGGATATTTGTATCCAAGACGGATTCTCGCTATTACTGATTCTCTCCCTCGGCCACCTCCTCTTCGTCCATTATGATAGGGATTGCCAGCTGCAACCATGTTGTAGCATCTTACAGATTCACTGGTTTGTGCTTCTATCCTCCTTTCCTCAATTACCTTGCCACGGTGATGTTACAAAAGCCCTGGAGTTACAAAAGCTCTTGGAGTTACAAAAGCCTCTGGAGTTACAAAAGCCCCTGGAGTTACAAAAGCCTCTGGAGTTACAAAAGCCCCTGGAGTTACAAAAGCCTCTGGAGTTACAAAAGCCTCTGGAGTTACAAAAGCCCCTGGAGTTACAAAAGCCCCTGGAGTTACAAAAGCCCCTGGAGTTACAAAAGCCCCTAGAGTTACAAAAGCCCCTGGAGTTACAAAAGCCCCTGGAGTTACAAAAGTCTCTGGAGTTACAAAAACCCCTGGAGTTACAAAGTCCTCTGGAGTTACAAAAGCCCCTGGAGTTACAAAAGCCCCTGGAGTTACAAAAACCCCTGAAGTTACAAAAGCCCCTGGAGTTACAAAAGCCCCTGGAGTTACAAAAGCCCCTGGAGTTACAAAAGCCCCTGGAGTTACAAAAGCCCCTGGAGTTACAAAAGCCCCTGGAGTTACAAAAGCGTGTGAGGTGGAGAGGGCGGAGTGTGTGCGCCAGCTGCCGTACCTGGACTCTACTGGGGTGCCGTGTTTATGGTGATCTTGATAACGGCCCATAACAACTGCACACGTGGCCTCCGGAACACCAGGCAGCCTCATGTATTCTTTCCTATTTTCTCTTGTTTCTCTCTTCTTACGCCTGTCTCTCTGTCTCTTGTTTGGCATCATTTCTCGTTCATTTTAATCAGAAGGTCCTCGTCGTGAGTGTGTAGAAGTGGTTGTCTCAGTACTGGAAGGTATGAAGGGGTGATGGTAGCTGTGAAGGTACTGATGGTATCAGCAGCCTCACTGATGGCAGACTTAGAGACAACAGTGACGTTCGTCGCATCAGCAGAGGTCAGCCGATTCCCGCATGTGCGTCATCACCCATAGGTCTCCAGGCGCGGTTGTTACGGAGTCTGGCTGTGTGCGTTAGGGTGGGAGGGGGAGTTAAGAAAAGTGAGGGGGAAATTCACGGGAAGGAGAGGAGTTAAGGAGTGGGAGGGAAAGTAACACAAGGGAGAGAAGTTAGGGTGAAAGGCGGAAATGATGAAGGAATGGGGTGCGGACCTTGAAAAAAAAATGGTATTCTAGCCTGGGGCCGCCTTTCCTGTGGCTGGTCAGGGCGTCCTAACGGTCACATATTGCGTCTCACAGCCGGATGAAGGCACTGAAGAAGGATGGAGACCGCCAGGGGAGGAGGAAGGTTACTGTGTGCTGGGGACGGCCGTCAGGAACCTACCGGAAAACGAAGAAATGTGAAATGGTTGCATCTATGAACTCCCGACAGCAGCTTATTGAAGGACTTTTTTTTTCTGTACAGCCAAAAAACATTGTTGAAAACACAAAATAATTAAACCAAAACCAGTGTCGAACAAAGAATCTGACGATCATAACGCACACGCAAACTAGCCGTTAGTTCGAGGCTCCGATGGTGCACGTAACTAATATATATATATATATATATATATATATATATATATATATATATATATATATATATATATATATATCTGAAAACTCACAGTCCTGGGGACCATTCAGGCTTGTTTGCATATATATATATATATATATATATATATATATATATATATATATATATATATATATATATATATATATATATATATATATATATATGACTGACTCACACCCCAAAAGTGACTCGAACCCATACTGCCAGGAGCAATGCAACTGGTATCTACAGGACGCCTTAATCCACTTGACCATCACGACTGGACAAAAGGAAGTGATAGCCGAAGCTATTTGAACCACTTCCCCGCCGGCACTCAGATGGTAATCTTGGGCATAGCATTTTATCAAATCACCTCATTCTTTGGGGCACACGTGAGGAACACAAATGTGAACAAGCCTGAATGGTCCCCAGGACTATATGCGACTGAAAACTCACACCCCAGAAGTGACTCGAACCCATACTGCTAGGAGCAACGCAACTGGTATCTACAGGACGCCTTAATCCACTTGACCATCACGACCGGACATAAAGAAGTGATAGCCGAAGCTATTTGAACCACTTCCCCGCCGGCACTCGGATGGTAATCTTGGGCATAGCATTTTATCAAATCACCTCATTCTTTGGGGCACACGTGAGGAACACAAATGTGAACAAGCCTGAATGGTCCCCAGGACTATATGCGACTGAAAACTCACACCCCAGAAGTGACTCGAACCCATACTGCTAGGAGCAACGCAACTGGTATCTACAGGACTCCTTAATCCGCTTGACCATCACGACCAGGCACAAGTGTTCCTCACGTGTGCCCCAAAGAATGAGGTGATTTGATAAAATGCTATGCCCAAGATTACCATCCAAGTGCCGGCAGGGAAGTGGTTCAAATAGCTTCGGCTATCACTTCCTTTTGTCCGGTCGTGATGGTCAAGTGGATTAAGGCGTCCTGTACATACCAGTTGCATTGCTCCTGGCAGTATAGGTTCGAGTCACTTCTGGGGTGTGAGTTTTCAGTTGCAAATAGTCCTGGGGACCATTCAGGCTTGTTCGCATATATATATATATATATATATATATATATATATATATATATATATAATATATAATATATATATATATATATATATATATATATATATATATATATATATATATATATATATATATATATATATATATATATATATATTTCTATAAACACAAACAGCTTATTTTTATCTTTATTTGTTATGAATTATGGTTAGAAACCATGTACAATGTCTCCATAACTATCCTAGCAGTCGATGGACCTTAAACATTAAGAACTAAACAAAATAACCTTGTAGCAAGAAGATACTATATACCATTTACGATCAGTACTGAATAAGACATCATATTAAGATCATCTATGAACGAGATTCTGAACTATGGCTCGCGCCAAATTCCCTCGAACAGCAACGGTAAGACGCCACATTTACCTGTCTCAACCTTGTACTTTGGCTCGGAGATGTGTACCCAGTCTTGCTGGAACGTGCCCACCGCTACCCCTCCTCCCCCCCCCTCCCTCCTGGAGGATCAATCACAGGTTGGAGGTTTTTACGCAAAGTTATCATCTTCCTGAAGATCGAAGTACATTGAGGGACGCAACGTGTGGTTTTGGGGGTTTCTTCCGCGTCTCGGGCAGCTCACCCGCGGGACTCGAAGTGTCTCAGATATTGACGTATGAGTTTAAATTACATTGTTGGCGGCAATCTCAAGCCTCATCATAATGGGGAATATGACCACTTTTAAGAAAATAATCTTTATTTTGAGAGGGAGAGAGTAAGATATTGTGCGGTGCACTCCTACTGGCCTTATAGTGCTCTGTTGGAGGTTGTGCGCTTTATTATTTGATATTTTCGTTATTACTTTGTTGATGTATGTTTGCGCCTGTGTGCTTCATGTGTATACATATTTCTGTGTACATATGCGTTTGTTTAAACATACGCGAATTACCTATCCCAGAAGATACAATCATATATTAAAGTTGGAAAAGAAACTCCGATTAGAGAGGTATTGAGTCATTATGTAACATTATTTAGCTAGAATCGCCACCGAGCCTCAGCTTCAGCTTGATGTCCAAAGGGCTTGGAAAGGATGGGGGGGGGGTAGAGGGATGGGGAGATGAAATTCAGGAAGAGGATGCGGGTGTAGAGCCGAGCCTCCTATCCCTCATTCCTCCTGCCCCTTTCCCTCCTCCCCCCCCCCCATCCTATCCCGCTGATCCACACCCATCCTCCTCCATCCGTTTCATCACCCTATCAGATGATTGTCGTACATCGTCCTCACAGCTCCTGGGGATGATGGATGTGCGATGATTGCCGGCCGCGTACCATGCGCCCTACACGTCCTAATTAGACAAAAGATGAACAAAAGGTATTAAACAATACCTTTTGTTCATCCTAATTAGTTTCGTGGGAGCTGAGCACCTTTTTAGCAGCAGCAAAATTAGAAAATAACTCTTCATGAGTTGGTGGAGAGTATCAGGCTCGAGGTGAGGCTAATTTAACCCATAACAGCAATTATTATTATTATGAATTGATCATATTGGTCATATAATTGTTATTTATTGCGGTGTTCATTTTTTTACATTGATTGATTTATATTATTACTTTGTATTCACTTTAGTTATTTACACACAAACGTTACTATTTATCGCTCCATTTGATATAATTCCCATGTCACGCTGTTTTTTAGTTTATATGTGTAGACTACTGCTCGTGTGCCTGCTGGAGCTGTTTGTTAGTGTGAGGGTCACAACACTACTTACCTTCACTACTTACCTTCACTACTTACCTACACAACTTACCTTCACTACTTACCTACACAACTTACCTAGTAGAGGTTGTAGGCCGAGCCTCAGTTATGATACCCGCCTTCTCTGTGGGTCGTCCCATTAATTGATTCTAGACGTCTGTTTGTTTCGTCATTTCTGCTTATAAAAATGAGTAGATGGTGTACCCGGCGGTGCCCGGTTCGCCTGCAAAGAGTCGTACTATTTAAGCACTGGAACGACCCCCCCCCCCTCTCCCACACGATGCAAATCTTACATTAGAACATCCAGTGTGAATACAAGTATATGAATTCCACACAGTCTCCGTGGTGTAGTGGTAAGGCACTCACCTGGCGTTCTGCGAGCGCTATGTCATGGGTTCGTATCCTGGCCGGGGAGGATTTACTGGGCGCAATTCCTTAACTGTAGCCTCTGTTTAAGGGGGCGGTCCAATCCAGTTTGGCTCCAAAAATGCAAAAATGAAAACTCGTTCGATTTCAATCAAACTTTTTTGACAAGTTCTATATGAAAAGTGTTTCATCTGGTCCAAGTTTCAGCATCGTAGCATAAATAGGAAGGGAGAAAAAAAATAATGAAGTAGTTGTGAAAATTATGCCAAAATGGTCAAAATCGATTATGAATCAAAAGTGTCAACTGAAATCATAGCTATGACTCTTTGCTATCACAATAGCATATATTAAACAAATATTATAATTAGTTTAATTGGAAAAAATTTTAAGAAAAAAAAAAAATTTTTTTTTTTTTTTTTTCAATTTTTTTTTTCAATTTTTTTTTCGGACGATTTGCATCAAACTTACACACCTTACTGTACGTATACCTATCTGTAAGGATGCCAATTTTGGAGAAAATTGGTTGATGTCAACTTCAGCCACAGATTTTAGAACCTTAGACTTCATTAATTTCTGTTTTTTTTTCAATTGACACAAATGTTTACAAAACTGAATAATTTTTTATTCAATTTACATGAAACTTACACAGTATATGTGGAGGGCATGTCTCTACATGTGCAAGATTTCACTTTTCTCTAAGTTCATTTATTGATTTTATAATAGCAATAAACATGCCATTTTTGCATAATTTTTTGGGTGGAACTTTGAACATTTGTATTAGGAAAACTAAAGATGTTTTGGAAATCCTAAATCACACAATCATTTATTATATGCTAATGTGTCAGAAAAGTGTCACAGAATAATTATATCTGAAACGTGTGTGAAGAAGTGTAGACTTGAAAATGTGTAAAAAACGTTGAAAAAAAACAAAAAAAAATCTTTTTCTATTTACGCTGCAGTACTGAAACTTGGGACAATTTCAGCACTTTTCATATACAACTAGTCAAATAATATTGGTTGACATTGAACAACTTTTCTACATAACTGGACCGCCCCCTTAACGCAACAGTAAAATGTCTACTTGGATGAAAAAACGATTCTTCGCGGCAGGGGATCGTATTCCAGGGACCTGCCCGAAACGCTACGCGTACTAGTGGCTGTACAAGAATGTAACAACTCTTGTATATATCTCAAAAAAAAAAAAAAAAAAATTGAAAAGGCGGTGGTAAACTCTGTGGACTCGACGCGACACCTTTCATCTCCACCGACCTTATGGGAGTCGCCTAGGAGCCGGCCCCCCTTAAATAGCCGCATTGAGGCCAACTCTGACCTATCTATGACAGTCACCCTGCACAGTATCTGGCCTACTGTCTTGGACAAACAAATATCCTCATTTATAGATATATGGATGAAATAACATCTACTCTTCTCCATTCTAGTTCATCACACTTGATGAGTGTCTTCACACTGAAATTGATTTCGTATTGACGAAGCGTGAGGTTCATACTCCTCAGTCTGTTCTCATAGCTCGATACTGGCAATTTTGGCACTTGTCTTGCAGCAAAATTCTATGTTTTCTCGGTTTTCCCTCTTGTGCTGTTTGAGAGCGGGGTGCCATGCTGGTGCTGCATACGCAAGCATTCATCTCCCATTTCAAAAAGTCTGTCCTTGTCTATCCTGTCAATTCCATTGAGAATTTTGCATGTTGCGTTCATGTTTCCCGTTTCTTCTCTCGCATATCAGTCTCACCTTGTGAACGTTCACCCAGTACGTGTTCCTGTACAACCTAGTTCACTCTACACTCAAGCAGTCTTGCCAGTGGTGTTAAGTTGGTAGGCCTGCAGTGTTGCCAGTGGTGTTAAGTTGGTAGGCCTGCAGTGTTGTCATTGTTGTTAAGTTGGTAGGCCTGCAGTGTTGTCAGTGTTGTTAAGTTGGTAGGCCTGCAGTGTTGTCAGTGTTAAGTTGGTAGGCCTGCAGTGTTGTCAGTGTTGTTAAGTGGTAGGCCTGCAGTGTTGTCAGTGTTGTTTAGTTGGTAGGCCTGCAGTGTTGTCAGTGTTGTTTAGTTGGTAGGCTGCAGTGTTGTCAGTGTTGTTAAGTTGGTAGGCCTGCAGTGTTGTCAGTGTTTAGTTGGTAGGCCTGCAGTGTTGCCAGTGGTGCTGTCGGTCGCGTAAAGCAATGACATCTATTTTCTAGGTGTGGTGTGTGTGTGTGTGTGTGTGTGTGTGTGTGTGTGTGTGTGTGTGTGTGTGTGTGTGTGTGTGTGTGTGTGTGTGTGTGTGTAAGAAGCATCACCCCAGCTGAGACACTCGTGCCCAAGTCACAGAATTGTGTGATGTTTATGAGGTCACTGGAGGCATCAGTAAGGCAGCCTTGGTTGGAGCTGCGTGTCCCGGCCAGGAGGGCCAGAGCCCGGGCCCGGGGAGATGCGGGGTGCCCTCAGACCTTCATGACGGTGAAGCCACCGTCATTTGTCTCGCTCTTAACAGATGGCGTTGCCGTTGGGGGTAATTTAACTGTACATACTTTATCTTCATTGGGACAAGGTAAACACATACTGAGAAGTATACCCTGCATCTTGGTGTATATATACACTGAGGGTTTACTTTAACCCAGTACACCCAGTTACTCAGTATATAGTGAGGGTTTACTGTAGCCCCTTAAGTATCTTGAGCACCAGCGTGTACTTGCTGTTGGTCAGTAGCAGTTGTAGTGGCCCTAATAACCCTCCGGAGGTTGACTGGCCACAAGCCCAACAGCAAGCCGTCGTGGGTGAGCAGACAGCGTCTACGGGGTAACCTTGCTGCCTATAGTGACCTTGCTGTAGGTCACCCAGTCGTTTATCGCATCTTACAAATTGGTTGCCCCGCTTGCCTCCGTTACCCGGCTTGCTTAGTATGCGGGCTGCGTAAGAAAGGTTTAGCATGCTTTACTAGCGTGATCCTCATCAAGCGTGCCCCTCTAATCTGCTCCAGATACTCCACTCTTATTTGGCCGTTGTTATACCTTTGGCGTCGCTGGGTTCCTGGGCGACATTTTCAACCATAATATGTACTCTCGCAACCCGTGATACTTTTTTGTATCGGGTATATATATAACTAAATAAATTTGTATATACAATAATGCATGCATTAAATTCTCGTGTAATGCATTAAATTCTTCTATTTTTTTCGCTCCATTGGCAAGCTCTTCATCTCCGGAAGATGTTGCAATAATTAATGATTAGCATCACACTAAGCTTGCAACAGATTGTCCCTGTCAGCAGGTGACAAGAAACAGCTTCAACTGAAGCAAAAGCCCCTCCACCCCCCAATATATATATATATATATATATATATATATATGTATATATATATATATATATATATATATATATATATATATATATATATATATATATATATATGTATAACTGAAAACTCACACCCCAGAAGTGACTCGAACCCATACTGCCAGGAGCAACGCAACTGGTATGTACAGGATGCCTTAATCCGCTTGACCATCACGACTGGTCGTGATGGTCAAGCGGATTAAGGCGTCCTGTACATACCAGTTGCGTTGCTCCTGGCAGTATGGGTTCGAGTCACTTCTGGGGTGTGAGTTTTCAGTTGCATATAGTCCTGGGGACATTCAGGCTTGTTCGCATATATATATATATACATATATATATATATATATATATATATATATATATATATATATATATATATATATATATATATATATATATATATAGGTCATGCTTTGGAGTGAAGAGAACATGTCTGAAGGAAGTGCTCATGTTCCAGGGTGAGGAGCACCTGATTTAATCTCGACACTCATAAACTATCCAATCTATTTTACTACTAAGTCGACAACATATATAGCCGGCCTTGGGTGAAGGGGGGGGGGCAGTGACGATCTCTGTCTGGAACCCGTAGGTGCGGGACCGGGTCGTCCGCCTCCTGGGGCTCGTGCGGCCCAGGCTCTGCTTCAGGAGGCTGGGGTCGTTCTTGCCCTTGAAGGGGTGGTTCTTCTCCGGCCCCGACCACGGCGGTCTCCGGGTTTGGAGTCCCTGTGCCTTCTTTTACAAATTTCGAGGTGAACTCCGGAGCTGGAGCCCCTGGGGGCAGTTCGTTGTTGCCTTCAACCTCGTTCTGACAGTTCCTGCGACGGCGTAGGAACCAATCGTATTGGCGTTTACCTTTCCATTGGAGGCTTTTGGCACCGTGGAGAGGAAGGGGGGACTTGCTACATGGGTGACAGCTTCTCTCCCGTATCAACCTACCCTGGCTTTGTGCCCTGGAGAGGCCTCTCCAGACCGACAACCAGAGCGCAACTCCCTAGTCTCCTGAGACTGATGGAGGCCTACTACTACTATATAGAATATATCATGCAATATAACATATGAAACAACAATCTGAATTTACCTGTGGGCCACCTTCTCTAGTGGCCTCGATGGGCATAGGAATCTGGCGATTTCTTTAAAGACTCTCCATTGGCCTTGGTCCTGAGGATTTTCTCTAGTTGCATTTTAAGCTAAATTTAAATTCAAAAACTGTTTCATAAATGATTACAAATATTCAAGGGTTATGTTTACTTTTGCAAGAAAAAATACAACTAATATCATAAAACGTAATTATAATTATGTTGTGTCTTGGCTTTTACGGCTTCGGTAGGAAATGCTATGGACTTATTACCTTACTGGGTAGACGCCATCTACTGTTTTCTGTCTTCGATTGTGGTTTATTGAACCTGAAGTTGGTGTCCCTTGTGTGGGTTCCAACCCTGACTATGATAAACCAAACCATCATGATTGAGGAAAGATATACAGGTTTCGTAAGTGGTTGCGTAAATACTTGATGAACACTGACCCTGGTGTGTTTGTTTATAACACGTGAGGAATCTTAAGGAAAAGTCACACATACATAAATGATGCAGCTGTAGGTCAGGTATTTATTGATTTCAAATAATCTTAAGTGGATGTAGTAAAGTTTAAGTAATATTTAAACAGCACAACGGGTTCCTGGCAGGAGTGGGACAGTCTCACAGTTACTTGCAATTGTTCTCTTCTTCGGCTATTTGAATTACTCTTGGTAAGGTGTGACTGATTTGAACAGTTCGTAGAAATCCAAATAATTCAAGAATACATATACATATATTCTGGAGTCTGCGTAATATTGTGGCACTGTAGTGCCGTGTGAAGGCGAAAGAGAAGGAGGCTAGGGGGATAGAAGGTTAGAGGGAGAGAGAGAGAACGAAAGTGGGAGAAAGAGAAACGGGTCGGGGTGAAAAATAAATTATTAATATTATTATTGAGAAAATCCGTAGGAACCGTGATCAGGGTTCGAACACCTATGCGGAGGGTAGTCACATGCGCTAGCGACTAGACCATGACATGGTAAAAAATGATTGCAACCTGGGTTCTAATCGCTTGCGTGGGAACACCCACCGCATAGGTTCGAACCCCTCTTCACGGCTCCTACGGGTTTCCTATTGATGCAGTCACGTTAGTGGGATCACTCTCTGTATTGAGAGAGGAGCGTCACAGGGACCTTCCTGGAGGGTACCGTGAGATGATTTCAGGGCTCAGCGTCCCCGCGGCCCGGTCTTCGACCAGGTTTCCTCGTTGCTAAACGGTCAACCAGGCTGTTTGACGCAGCTGTTCGCAGCCTGGTTGATCTGGTATCCTTTGGAGGTGCTTATCCAGTTCTCTCCTGAACACTGTGAGGGGTTTGCCAGTTATGCCCCTTATGTGTAGTGGAAGCGTGTTGAACAGTCTCAGGCCTCTGATGTTGATAGAGTTCTCTTCCAGAGCACCAGTTGCACCTCTGCTTTTCAACGGGGGTATTCTGCACATCCTGCCATGTCTTCTGGTCTCATGTGCTGCTATTTCTGTGTGCAGGTTTGGGACCAGCCTCTCTACTATTTTCCACGTGTAAATTATTATGTATCTCTCCCGCCTGCGGTCAAGGGAATACAGATTTAGGCTCTTTAGTCGTTCCAATAGTTTAGATGTTTTACCGAGTGGATTCTAGCGGTAAAGGATCTCTGCACGCTCTCCAGGTCAGCAATTTCTCCAGCTGTGAAAGGGGCTGTCATTGTGCAGCAGTACTCCACTCTAGAGAGCATTAGCGTCTTGAAAAGTGTCATCATCGGTATAGCATCTCTAGTGTGAAAAGTTCTTGTTATACAACCTGTCATTTTTCTTGCAGTTGGGACGGCTACTTTATTGTGTTCTTTAAAGGTAAGGTCTTCCGACATGAGTACACCCAGATCCTTTACATTGCCTTTTCGTTCTATGTTATGATTTGACGGCGTTTTGTACGTGGTTTCTGTTTTTATATTTTCATTTTTTATTGTAGCGCATGAGGATTCGAAGTGAGGTAGAGCAAGTCCTAGATGACAGCGCCAGAGTCCATGGGCGGGGATTGTGTGAAAATCCTGGTTTGGCTTTATTGGAAGCCTAAGGAAATCCTTGTGAGCTCAGTACGACTCCAGGTTGCAATCCCTTTGACCATGTCGTGGTCCAGTGGCTAGCGCCTGTGTGTGGGAACACCCACCGCATAGGTTCGAACCCTCATCACGGCTCCTACGGATTTTCTCACTGATGCAGTCACGTTAGTGTGATTACTCTCTGCGTATTATTATTATTATTATTATTATTAATGTTGTTGATGTTAGAAGAATAGGAGCACCTTATATAGAGACTGGTGGATAAAGAGGATACATTGCAGAGGGATAAAGAGAACACACTATAGAGGAAGGATAAAAAAGAACATTACAGAGGAGGGATAAAGAGGAAACGATAAAGATGGAATAAGCTCGGACATTCCGAGGACCGGAGGAACCAGTCATATCTCACACTGTAAGGTCAGCCAAGGACGGTGGTGGTTATGGTGGTGGTGGTAGTGATGGTAGTGGTGGTGGTGGTTATAGTGGTGGTGGTGGTGGTGGTGGTGGTTATGGAGGTGATGGTGGTGGTGGAGGTGATGGTGATGGTGGTGGTGGTAGTGATGGTGGTGGTAGTGATGGTGGTAGTGGTGGTGGCACTTATCAGTGACAACGGAAAGTGAGGTTTAGCACGTTATGCCTCCGCCTACTAGTCCTGTAGTACCTGGTGCTTTATAATTTAACTATTCTGACGTTCGAATTCTTTGCCGAATCTGGTCTTAAGTTTGTAGATGGAGATGGCTTCTATAACTTCATCTTACAACCATTCCACTTGCTGACCACCCATGCAGGGTACCAGTATTTCCTCATACTTCTTGGCTCATTTCCGTTCTAGCTACTATTTACCTCTCTCGTCATACTTTACTTAAAGAGGCTGTTCTTGTCCACCTTGTCAATTCCCCTCAGTGTCTTGTATGTTGCGATCATGTCTCCCCTGCTTCTTTTCTCCTCCAGGGATGTGAGGTCTAGTTCCCTTAATCTGTCCTCATAACTTACTTTCTTAGCTCTGGCAATATTCTTGCTGCAAACCTTTGTACTTTTGTACATTTTTTTCAATTTTGGTTTTATGCTTTGCAAGGTGTGGGTACCACCAGGCCGTTGTTGCATGTTCCAATATTGGTGCAACAAAGGACATGCTGTTCGCCTTAAAAGTACCTCAATTTCGGTTTAAAATCGACGTTTTAATGTTTGTCAGCATCTCGTATGCTGCCGATGTTACCTTGTTTATATGTGCCTCTGAAAATAGTATGGGAATTATATCCACTCTCAAATCCTTTTGTTTTTCCGACTTCTGTAGTTGTCTTCCCCCTTAGGGTGTACATACCTGCTGGTGTCCCTTCTCCCTTGTCCCATCATCACGTTACACTTGTTAGAATTTAATTCTAGCAATCATTTGTTTGCCCATTAATGGAGTTTATCAAGATCATCAGGTAACTTTCTGTAGTCCTCGGTTTTACATGTCGTCTGCAAACATTTACCTGTATGAGCTCTCATTAATGAAACAGTAGGAGTCCCAGGACCAAGCCTTCCAGGACTTCACTTTCTTCTACTTGAACCCTCACCCTGACTGTGACTCTCTGTTTTGTGTCTAGTCCGTTGTGGTAGTCCGTTATGTAGTGGTGGTGGTGGTGGTAGTAGTGGTGGGGATGGATGGTGTTGGTGATGGAAGTGGTGGAGTGGTGGTGGTGGTGATACTTCCCTAGTGATGGTGTGACTAAAGATGGTGCTAATGGTGGTTGGTGGTGGCGCTGGTGGTGATTGATGATTGTGAGTGGTGGTGACGGTGAGTAGTGGTAGTGGTGGTGGTGCTGATACTTATCAATACTTTCCTATCAGAAGTATTGGTATCGACTTTCTGATGAGTGGTTTGGTCGTCATATCTTCAGCCACAGAACCACATAAACGACAGTAATCATTTTCAAAACACTGGTGGTATCTCTAATGGAATATTGCTCGCTCGAGATAGGAGAACTAGAAAATATACAGAGAGCTGTATATTTTCTCTATACTTTACTGTACTCACATAATCAGTTATGATTATGTTAAATACCCCCATGAAAAGAGATGAATAAGAATACACTCAAAGGTAGACTCGAGAAATATCTAATACTATATACACATGGCAAACACTGCACAGTGAAAATACCATATACTGGAGTGAGAGGTACGGTAGGAAAATTAAAATTAAACCTATGAATAATCATCCAGTGGTAAGGGTGACCCCTATGGCACGGCTCATCCTGCCAATAAATATAAGAAATTTCACAGGACCGACAGTACAACCTTTCAAAATAAAACTTGGCAAGATTCTGTACGAGTTATGGGATCAACATGGCTGTGATGGGTATGTGGCTCTGTGAACTACACACACACTCTCATACAGGTGGATGAGTAGTAGATGGAGTAGAAGGAGGGGTGGTAGAAGTGATGGGTAGATAGAGAAAGGGTGGTGGGAGTAGGAGGGGGGGTAGAGGCAGTGATGGGTATGGAGGACGGACCGAAGGACGCCTGGAGGTGCCTCAGGGAACACACCACCAGGGTCGTCCAAGGACGTCGCTCCATTCCATAAAGGGCTGGCTGGCTGCCGGCCCGCTGGGGTGGACGGCCCCGGGCCTTAACCCATCAACACCCGCTATGTTGCTTGCCTCCCTCACCCCTCCTCTCACTCTTATTGTTGAGACTGTTGTTGTGACTGTTGTGACTGTTGTTGTGACTGTTGTTGTGACTGTTGTTGTTGTTGTGACTGTTGTTGTTGTTGTTGACTGTTGTGACTGTTGTGACTGTTGTGACTGTTGTTGTGACTGTTGTTGTTGTTGTGACTGTTGTTGTTGTTGTTGACTGTTGTGACTGTTGTGACTGTTGTTGTTGAGACTGTTGTTGTGACTGTTGTTGTTGAGACTGTTGTTGTGACTGTTGTTGTTGTTGTGACTGTTGTTGTTGTGACTGTTGTGTTTTGTTGTGACTGATGTTGTTGTGACTGTTGTTGTTGTGACTGTTGTTGTTGTTGTGACTGTTGTTGTTGTGACTGTTGTTTTGTGATGTGACTGATGTTGTTGCTGTGACTGTTGTTGTTGTTGTGACTGTTGNTCTTCACACTATGTATTCTTCACGCTATGTATCTCCCAACAATACAGTAGCTTTCATACTGTGTACCCTTCACTATGTATCGTTCACACTGTATTCTTCATACTGTGTACGTTTCACACTATGTATCCTTCACCTACAACACTTAAATACGTAGATATAAGTAAGATCAGATTTACCCACAAAACTGTCAAGCACAATGTTTTATTAATGTAGTGCTAGGCTGTTTTTCGTTTTGTTTATAAGAACGCGTGACTGGCAAATAATTGCTTCCACTCATTGTACTCTTATAAAGCCTTGCCCAGTGAATGGTGTGCGCTTCACTAGGTCAAACACCGTTGGGTCTGGCTAGTAACTGGTTTGGGCGATCACTCACATAGCCTAGTCTCTGGCTAGGGCGACCTTGATAAGCTAAATAGTTTTTTTTTATCTCCGATGGAAACCAAAACCTACTTCCCATTTATCTTCTCAGTTATCCACTTACGAATTTCTCCCACTATCTAAAGTCTAAATATGTTTGCTTGTATGAGCACGTTGAAGACTTTTGACACACACTTGCTTGGGTTTCCTGTGTTTTGTGAGTTGATATAACACTGGAATGATGATTAAGAATTAATATAGTATTCACCTCGTTTGAAATATTCTTGATTTCACTGTGATTAAAAAGTATTTGTTTTGTCTAATAAAATTTACCCATTTAAAAGTATTAAATGAATAGGTATTCTGCCCATTAAGATATTTGTCAAATAAAATTTACGATACTACTGTGAATTACTTTCTAATATAAAAGTAGTCAACTAGAAATTGTAATTAATAATCCACCAGAAATTGTAATTAATAATCCACTTAAATTTTTAATTAAATGAATCGGCTCAAATGGCTATTTTCTAAGGCATTTAAACAATTTTATTTGATATAAATCACTCATCTTGCTGACACCTGAGTGCCTCCAACCGAGACTAAACCAATTAATCAGAGCTACCTTGAGTAACTTTCTAATGGAGTCACTCACCACCGACATTAGTGCAGGACTTTCTAATATGGGGGGAGAGGGGGGGAGGTTGATCCACATTACTTCCCCCCCCCCCCATGGAGGCAAACCCCCCACGGACAGAAACAGACTCCCGTAAGCTTTCTCATCGGACAAGAGAATTTCTCCTAAATACGTCATGAACCGGATGGTCCCTCGGAAAATAATCTCTGAACACCGGAAGATCTTTAGGAAATTACAACATTGTAATTAAGTTTCACTAGAGAATATATCTGATATTATCATACATTAAAAGAACAATGAGAATCGGTCATATTCTCATATATTCGGTCATCAGAATACAGTTTTCATCTCGTTTGAAATATTCTTGATTTCTCTGTGATAAAACAGTGTTCGTTCTGTCTAAAAGTTTAACCATTTAAAAGTCTTAAATGAATGGAAATTCTGCCCATTAATATATTATTTCAAATAACATTTTAAGATAATACTGTGAATTACTTTCTAATATAGAAAGTAATTCACTAATAATTAGTAATTTCTAATATAGAAAGTAATCAACTAGAAATTTTAAATAATAATCCACAAGAAATTGAAACTAATAATCCACTAGAAATTCTAATTAAATGAATCGGCTCAAATGGCTCACGAGGCTATTTTCTAAGGCATTTAAAACCATTTTATTATATATAAATTACTTTCCTGATGCCCGAGTTGCTTAGCACTGCCCAAACACTATGCGCTAGGCTTTACAAGAATGTAAAAATACCAATAATATGTAATCTCACAAAGCCATTGTACCTTCTTGTAAATAAATAAATAAATAAAATAAATAAATATTATCAGAATATTAATACTGCGTCATTTGTGGGAGGAAGAAGTCGGTTACACTGGGAGCGATGGCGGGATTGCCAGGTTGCGCTAGATTTCAAGTCCGGGATCATTGGAAGGTCATGTCAGGGAGGGCAGATTGCGCGCGCTCTTCCTCCCATTGTATACTTCAACAGGAAGTTCTATTTGTTCTACCTTAAAAAGACGTTCATGAGTCACACAATTGTGGCTACGATTAATGAGGGCACTTCTGCTTGGTTATAATACCATACAGTTTTCAAGCTACCCTGCAATTTGTACTCTAACTAAAACGGTAATTGTTGAAACGCAATATATATAAAGGAAAATCTGTAATTTTTCCACGATGAGATTCAGAGAGCAGACTGCTTAAGGTATTATTAGTCTGCTCTTAAATTTTAACTTGCAGGATAGTATATTTTTTTTCAAAAATACTTTTGTTCTTCAACAATTTTGTTTTGCAAGTTACTACGTCATAATATTGTTGGCACAAGTCCGTTGTCCCAGATTTCTTGTCTATAGGACTTTGCTATTTGGCCTGAGACACACATACAGAGAGACAGCGTATGGGATTCGCAGTCCATGGACCCGGGGTCGATTCCCGCCGCGGCGGCGATCAAATAGTAAGCCTCTTTCACCTTATACCGCTGTTTCATCTAACAATAAGTTGCTACCCGGGAGCTAGCTGTTGCGGGCTGTGTACCGAGGATATGGGTTGTACTCACCTAGTTGAGCTTCGGCTCTTTGGTCCCACCTCTCAACTGTCAATCAACGTTGTATAGCTTCCTGAGTGTGTGTGTGTGTGGGGGGGGGGAATTAGTTAGTAGTTAGTAACAGTTGACTGACAGCTGAGAGGCGGGCCGAAAGAGCAGAGCTCAACCCCCGCAAGCACAACTAGGTGAATACACACACACACACACACACACACCGAGGCAAATTTTCCCCATATCCCATCTCGAGCTTCGGAATTCCCAGACTGAACTTGGCTAACTTATACCCCCGTACCCTCCCCCCCCCAGCACCCCACTCCCTTCAACTCTGCCAGACGCCCGTAATCTTCCACAACCCCCCACCCCCCTCTACCACAACCAATTCCCCCCACCACTGCCCCATCACTCCACTGCTTCACACTCATACTCCCCCTCACCACTTCACTACCACAAGTCTCAATAACTTACCCACAACACCTTTTCACAACATCCCACTACCACACTACACCCCCAACCACAACACCCTATCACACCACAGCCCTAACCACACCACAACCACAACACCCCACAACCCCACCATACCACAGCACCCCACCACACCACAACTCCCACCACACCACCTCACCACAACAACTCCCACCACACCACAACAACTTCCACTACACTGGCCCCCACCACATCACCCACCACACCACAACCACAACACCCCACCCAACCACCACAACACCCCACCACACCACAACCACAACACCCCACCACACCACAACACCCCACCACACCACAACCACAACACCACACCACCCCACCACCACAGTCCCCCACCACCTCACCTCACCCCCCACCACCTCATATAAAGCATCTACTTTACGTAGCACAAGGCAAACTCTGCCATACAAGTGGCTTTAAAAACTTGATTTGACCAAGCTTTTAAAACTTACCAGCTCAAAGAGTTCAAATGGGAACATATCGCCAGATTTTACTGATTTCGTTTATATAAAGTAAAGCAATTCATAAACATTTAGTAGTGGATTGTTTTTAAATTAGAGGTTAGAATCCCTCCAAGGACGTCACGAGATCCCTCAGCTGATAATTAAACCCCCTGCAACTAGCCGCTCCTATCCCTCCCTCACCCTCCAGTTAAGGCGCCGGAAAACCCCATCCTCCTGTCGTCTAGGAAATTTCGGGGATTCTTGCCATCTCGGCCCCTTCCGAGCCAGAGCTGGAGGGCCGGAAATGGTGGTGTCGGAGACGGTAGAGATGATAGTTGTGGTGGTAGTTGTGGTAGGAGTGAAGATGGTGGTGATAGCTGTGGGTGAAAGGTGTGGTGAAGATAGTGGTGGAGATAGTGGTGGAGACAGTGGGTATTCCCGACAGGTCTAGTGATCTCACCTCTTCACAACATTTCGCTCATCTGAGTTTCATGTGCCTTCGTATCCCTTTTTTTTACTCCCTGAAAGGTTCGCTCGCAAAGACCTTGCCCCAGTCTGTCTCGAGTCTTCTTCCTGTGGCGTCCGACCGTCTTAAGACCTTCCTGCACTTTGATGTACAGACTCTCTCAGTCTGTAATGAACTTCTTTATGTTCACATCACACATATGTATTCCTTTCGTAATTATGTTATTTCTTCCTCTTCATTCTTTTTTTAATTCAGAAATTATTTCGATTTTTTTCTGAGCGACAATCGCTTGTCATTTCCCTGAACGAAGGATGTCGATGAGTTTCAGCGTGTTTCACATTGTTGCGTGATCAATTTGCTTGTGCACAACCTAGCGTTAAGGATGCACAAAGGCGATTTCTCCCATGCAAGTTTATATCACTTGAATTTAAAGAGGAATTTAGATTTCAATGGCTATTAAACCGACAAAAAGAGAGATAGAGATAAAAAGTAGCTAATATCCTGATGCCCAATTGTGCATTCTGAATGTCTTTCAGTGTTGCTTCCAGGGCATCACAGACGTTCAAAGGAGTTTAAATCATGTTTCATAAACGATCTTAAAGCTGTAATTACCCAGTGAGCCAAACGTGGTGGAGTAGTGTTGAGCCATCGTCCAACACGCACCCACTGGGACGACCACCTCAGAGTGCTGACTAGTCTACTTGACTCATCATCCACACAAGTCAAACCATCATTCTTACCAGCTAAACTCTTTTTTTCTTCTGCCTAAATTTACGTCTTGGAGTCTTTGTTATCCATGTTAAACAGCAACTTCCATAGTCACTAAATTCCTGCCTTGGCGTCCTGCACCAGTGAGATTAACGAGTTTTGGCAGACAAAGAGGGACCAGAAAAAATAAGTACTATTCTGTTTCATAAAAATATATATACTAACTAAGACGTTCTGTATACCATTTATATATAACTACATATATAGTTTTGTAATGAGATTATGGTTTCTCCAGTAAGGAAATTTCATACAGCTCTGAGAAGAAGTGAAAAGGGATTATTATATGCTCTCTTGTTTTAGATTGTATTTTCTTCAACTCTGAAATGTATTCTAAATGAATTCTTGCACTCAATTCTATCTAATTCTCAGAGTATTAACTTGTCCCTGTTACATTCTCATCACTACGGTACATTGCTTTCCTGTGATATTCTTACTATCGCAGGCTTTCTCTTCTAGCATTCTTAGTATTACGACCTATTTTCCTCCTGGGACATTCTTGGTCTCACAGTCCATCTCTTCTAACACAAGCATTGTACACTGGTCCCAGCGTGAGACTCACCCGGTCTTCTCTCTGCTGTTTCAGACTGTCGCAAAGTGTTGACGCTCTATGGTATGTCCAACCTGGTCAACGAGGAAGACAACTCCCTCGACCTGATGGACCCCTACCAGAGGAACTCCAAGGGAATCATCTGGGAGAAGGTCATGAAGGGCGACTTTAAGCTCCCGTCCTACAAGACTTTTTACACTGAGGATATCTCAACTAGTAATGAAGGTATGTTCTATAGCCTTATTTTGTTTACTAAGCTGGGGGTTTATTTTTATGTTTTTATATACCCATTTGATTTATGCATGGTAGCTATTATAAGCATTTAAATTGACAAAAAGATCTGTGTAAAGTATTACTTTTGAGCTCCAATAATAAAAATATTTAAAATGGTCAAGTATAGCCAGTTTCGACACTAAGTTACGATCACTGATACCATTTTCTTTTGTTACAGATTACGATCACATGAACGAGGTTCAGGACGGGCCTTACCCTTCCGTTTTTGGAAGCCACAAGACTGCCAACGACCCTCATCCTTATGCTGTCCGCGTCCCTGCCCCTGTCAAATTTGCTAACGCCCATGCCACCAGCAGCCATCCATACGCCGTACGGGTGGCTCCCCCCACTGAGGTAGCTGGCCAGACTTCAGGACCCTCTGGCATCAAACCTAGTGCTGACTTCGAGCCTATGATGACTGAGAGCCGCACTTCGACTTCCTTTGTCCACCGCTTGTTGCCTGGTCCCTCTGCTCCGAGGCTTGCACGCTTCAGACGTAACGTCTTCCCGGAGGAGGAGATGAAGGAACTGCTGTCGCAGGTCTTCACCAAGTGAAGAGTTATGGAATTTCTACCTAGTACCTTCTCCTTCCTCCGCTGCTGTACAGTTAGAGGTAGCCAGAGGTATGTGCATCGACCACCAGCAGCTTTCTGAATGCTGCGGACCTCTGACCACTGTGCCAATGCTTTAAGACTTGCAGTCGAGGACGCTTCCTAAAGAGAAACCTGTGTTCCAATTATAAGAGGCTTTGTAGACAGTAATGCTTTATTGTTATTTAAGTGGCGAGTCTGCCATTGTATATACAAATGTAAATACTTTATTTATATCTGGTGTATATCTAGTCAACAACGTCAGAGCTATGTGCCAAAGGGTAGATGGAAAACTGTTTCCAGTCGACCTTTGAAGGCTATCACGAGAGGAGGATCGCGCTGCGAGGGGCGGCATTCGGTGTTTGATTCCGATTTTATCTGACCAGAAAATGTATTCAATGCATGAGGCTACAGTAACTCCTGAAGCTGGAAACTTTGGGAGGTCTCAAGCCCACCAGCTGCACTACACTTTGTACAATGAGTTACGACATCGGATGCATTTTACAAGAACCTGGCCTTCAGCACCTTACACTTTCCTCCCAATCTGTTATCAGCGTTATTTTGTAATGCTGAACGAATCTTCAAGATTCATTATCATAATAACATTCATTTATCAACCACGAGCTGTTACTCTTCATCATTCACTATTATTTATCATCAATGACAACTACAGTAATTGTATTCTTTTGCCGCTATTACATTCATGATCCATGGCCACCGACTGTTCTTGTCAGTGGTACCAAGAACATTTATTCTATACACTCATCAAGACTGGAGAGACATACGACTCTCAAATCATTTTCAGACTAAAAAAACAATGTATTAAAGTCTCAACATAACGAAGAAGCTATAGTGGGCCCTACTACAGATCCGTGGATTCTGAGCTCTGCTACTCAAAATCTTCTATACACAAGAGAAACAAAAGCTTCGCACCTTCATCCAAGTATGAAGATGATGTGAACATCCTACAGACGAAAGGTCACATTTACCTATAGCAGAAAGTGTCTACACTAGGCTTCGGGTCGACTCTCTCCAACATGCTCCATATTGTTATTGTTGCGATTTTCATTATATTGCATTCTTCATTCTGTATTATAATCATCTGGAATAATGTTTGTATAAATATTGTAAAATAAACTATTTTGTTATGGTTGTAAACCAACAAATTTCTTTATCCACAATACTGTCTTCAGCCCACTATACTGCGTCTCCAAGTGTCTTTAGCTCGCTATGCTGCGTCCCTAAGTGTCTTTAGCCCGCTATGCTGCATCTTCAAGTGTCTTTAGCTCGCTATGCTGCGTCCCTAAGTGTCTTTAGCCCGCTATGCTGCATCTTCAAGTGTCTTTAGCCCGCTATGCTGCGTCCCTAAGTGTCTTCAGCCCACTATACTGCGTCTCCAAGTGTCTTTAGCTCGCTATGCTGCGTCCCTAAGTGTCTAGCCCGCTATGCTGCATCTTCAAGTGTCTTTAGCTCGCTATGCTGCGTCCCTAAGTGTCTTTAGCCCGCTATGCTGCATCTTCAAGTGTCTTTAGCCCGCTATGCTGCGTCACTAAGTGTCTTAAGCCCGCTATACTGCGTCACTAAGTGTCTTTAGCCCGCTATACTGCGTCACTAAGTGTCTTTAGCCCGCTATACTGCGTCCCTAAGTGTCTTTAGCCCGCTATACTGCGTCCCATAGTGTCTTTAGCCCGCTACGCCGTGAGTCTAATTATTTTTGCCATGTACACTGTGACCAAGTATCTTTACCTGTTACACTGTATCTTCGAGTATCTTTACCCACTACACTGTCACCTTTACTGTTTGACTCAAAGCAACCCATCCACCTGTTTAGATAGTACCTATCGTGACGGTCAATAGTCACGAATTCGTACGCACTTAGATCTTATATAGCTGTATACTGACTAGTAAGGAATTCTTTAAAAATGTGAAGCTAAAAAACAAATATTCCCAGGCCTAGTATAGCACCTACATCTACTATATTAGGCCTCATATATCGTGTATTAGGTCTAGGATGGTTAGGTTTGTTTGTCAAAACAACACAAAGTAAAACAAAAAAAATCCGGTTTGTCCAACTCAATAGTGGCGATTTCTACTTTTCAAATTTCGTTGTACATGGGTATATATACACTATGGTCCTCATGGTTACTATACGGGCTACCAAAACGGGAGGACGGGCTAGACGAAGTGTCAGAACCAAGGCCTCTGTCTCCAGCTACCAACCTTCTATTATGCAGGAAGAACCGCACATGTCTGAACCATCCAGTAAGGTCAGCATACTTCTAAACGTTACTAGTGCTAGGCTTAGGCTCGGCTACAAGTATCTCTGGAAGTTTACACCAGCTGCTGATGTAGACTTTACTAAATGTAAACTGTCAGCAGAACTATTTCACATACTTTGTGGTATTATGTAATACAATGCAGTTACAGCAGTCCCCGTGGCGCAAGTGGTCACACACTAGCCTGGCGTTTCACTAGCGCTTTGGCCTGGGTTCGTATCTTGGCCGAGGAGGATTTACTTGGTACCAATCCTTAACTATAGCCTCTGTTCACCCAGCAGTGAATGGGTACCTGGTTGGTAAACAATTTGGCGGGTTGTATTCCGGGGAAAATTAAGATTAAGGACCTGCCCGAAATGCTATGGGTGCTAGTGGCTGTACAAGAATGTAAGAATTATATATATATATATATATATATATATATATATATATATATATATATATATATATATATATATATATATATATATATATGCGTTGCTGTGGCTCAGCAACGCACATGTGTTGCTGAGCCACAGCAACGCGTGACCGGGTACTGCTATTATATATATAGCAGTAGCACATGACTGTAAAGCTGCCGCCCAGTTGGGTGGGTGTGCAGCAAGACTAGTAACTGTGTGACTCACCATAGATGTAAAGTGCCTTGTATAGAGACTGTTGTGAGCCTCTTGTTGAAGCACTTGTGATATCAAAAGATTACTGATAACTACCTAAGTATGTGTATTACCTAAGTGTAATTACCTAAGAGTAGCTACAGGATGAGCTTCGCTCGTGGTGTCCCGCTTTCCTTTATGTGTAATATTGTAACTTAAAAATGGGTCAAGTCTGTACATACATTTTTAAGTTGCAATATTGCACAACAGTTTAAGAAAAAACTCTTATAGGGAGGGTTACAATGTCTCAATACAATATTATAATCAAATATTATGTGTTTGGTCAATGAGTTTTTGGCTTAATCTTGCATACTTATTATCTGACCGCTTGTTCCTTCTGACTCTTCTTAGCTAATCTATACCTGCTTCTGGGTAAATCTTTCCCTGGAGATGGGTGGTCAGGTCGCAGTTGTTGGCCTCCACCCTCCCTCTGTTTCTCTCAGTCTGGTGTTGACAACGGCTCTAACCAGCCGAAACGTTCATATCCCTTTCCCATTTCTCTGTGAATTTTCCGTATACCAATGATCAGTGTTTCGTGATCGTCAATTGAATATAATTGCATAAGTACAAAACAGGGGTGGGAAACTCTTTTGGAGTTAAACAAAGGTAAAGAGCCGGGGACTATCGCGCCAAGCATATCACCTGCCCAGAGGTGATATGGCCATAGAGCCCAGTAGGCTCGGGAATCTGTACACCAGTTGATTGACAGTTGAGAGGCGGGACCAAAGAGCCAGAGCTCAACCCCTGCCAGCACAACTAGGTGAGTACAACTAGGCGAGTACCAGCTGCATATACAAACATGAATAGCATAAGCACTGCCTTCAGAAATCTGAAGGAATATTTGTTCAGGATCCTATAGTCCTCATGTGTTACAGTAATTTTGGAATATGTGGTGTCACAGCGGAGTCAAATATAAAACAAAGTTGAACAAAATCCAGAGGTATGCCACATATTAATTACAGAGCTAAATTATGAGTTACGTGGAAAGACTAAAGAAATAAAGCTTCACGTCTCTGAAAAATAGAGAAAATAAGGGGAGTTATTACTACCAAATATATAATTCACAAATTGATTGATAGGCCAAACAACGACAGACAAATTGGCGTAGATAGTACCGAACGAAATCGGTTGATTTATAAAAAATATTTAGAACAATTTTAGTGTCACGTTAAATAGATGGAATGAACAAGAAAGTGGAAACAGCCTTCAAACACATGCGTGTAAGGATAGATATAATAGCCCAAAGAGCTCGGGAACGAATAGATTAAAGGCTAAGACGGGATCCAAAGGATAAAGCTCAACCCCTGCAAGCACAGCTAGATGAGAACACATAAGTGACAACTTGACCACCCGCTTCTGAAGCGAGGCTCTTGAGAGGAAGAAAAGTTTAGGTTGACTGAACGCAGACGGAGTTGATGGATGGGCAACGATTGAGAATACGTAATTATCATCATGGAAGAAAGAATGGAGAGGCTGATACAGAGTGGATGCCAGAGATGAGTGAGCACATGGGTTAGAACACGAGACTGAGGATAGATAGATGATAGGAAAAGGATCGGACGAGTAAGTGATTACCAAATGAAGGCGCCAAGCCGGGAAGATTATGTAGCGTGCACGCCTCTCAGAGTGGCCACAACGGGCAAAAAATGTTACTAAAACGTTTGAGCCTAACCTATGGAATACGCATAGAAAAAAAATAAATGTTTGTGAGCAACTATAACTTATAGTACCCCTTTATTTTGTCTGTGATTTTCATGTCAAAATGCAGTACAGTATGTGAGAGAACGGACTGCGTCGCCGGAGTGAACGAATGGGTAAGGACATAGACGGAGATAAATACTATGCTTATTTTTTTGTCTAACGATAAAATTATTTTCTTCCTAGCAATATTTTTCATTTTCGTCATATTTATTTTTCTCACAATGTAATGTAATAACGACAGGAATTCTTATGGTTTACATCACTGTTGTCGATTCAAGGTACCACGACTGCACTGGTGCTGGACATGTCTAAGAGTTCCCGGGTCTGGAGTAAAACGAAAAGCCTTGTGTCTAACCTAAATTCCTGGTTAGATAGTACTTACAGTAACGACGTGGACCATCGTACATATAGTGACGTAATGGACAATTAGAAAGTATAATTTGGTAGTACTGAATTTGAACAAACTGGAAAAGGTTTTATATTTATGTTGCTCATATAACCTAACTAACTTAACCATCCTAAGCCTAACACACGCTATATGAGGGCCTTCTCTGTGGTATACTAGACCTAGGAATATATAAGTTTGGTTTTATCTTTATTTTGTCTGGACCCTATAAAGTGAATAGTACCAAATGCTACTAGCTAATTCTCTAAATACGTCAATATATGTACGATGGTCCACACAGTTACAAAAAAGTACTATCTAAAATTAACAGGAGGATAGATTGTTGTGGCATTACGTTGCTTGTCGGTGGTGAACAACTGTCCTCTGGGCAGATAATCACAATGTTCTGGAGGCGTTTGGCCGGCCCTGGCGTCCCTCCCCCTGCAGAGGCAAGCCCAGACGTCCACCCTGTACAGACCCAACTTGAACACTATATATCGACACCCAGTAATGCCAAAGAATATAGACGTCAGGCTTCCTGTAAACTCCGGGTAGCCAAACAAAAATCAAAGCCTAACGGCAGAATTGCGAATGCTTCCTCCACTTTTCTTAAGACTTGTTGGGTAAAAAATGCAGCAGCGTCTTCTAGTGACCTCCGGCAGAGAAAGAGCCAGACACTAACCCCGCCCAAGAGCTCACAGCTGACCCCCCCCCACCCAAGACCCGCCAACTCTCGGCAAGCCGGCGCCAGACACCGCCGCCTCGCTCTAAGAGCCAACCGGAAATGGAAAAAATCGGTTAACTTACCTGTGAACTTAGACGATAAGTGCGTCGTATTATCCTGGGCTGTTGAAGAGGATTGCTTGATGGTAGTACTGAGACCCAATGGCAAACATCGCGACGCGATTTCCAGCGACCCCCAGGCGGAGCAGGTATCAAGACGTCTGCTCGCCGTCAAGGTTGAACCAGGCAAGATTTACATTAATTCTCCCCTGGTTATTTACTGATCAAGATGCACGGTGCTAACACACCAAGGAGAGATCAAGGAGAGGAAAGGAACACGGTATGTTGTTGTTGTTGATTTAGGGGCGACGACGATCGTGGGATCGGATGCGCCCCGGCGTACCCGTTAAGGGTAAATCGCGAAGCCTGGAGAGGTGGAACGCCAAGCCAAATCGCAAAACGAGTGACGCCAATCACTAGAAACTAATATGCCATACGGCAAATAAACGCACAGTCAGGCGGATGATTGGGGAGCCCCAGGAGTCCCTCAGGGTGACAAGCACCGGCCCCGCTCTACACAGAGAACACCAGGTAGCAAAAGCAAAACTCTGCCCCCAACTAAAACGCAAAAGTCATCCAGTGTCCCCCGGCAGAGTAGAAGCCAGCCGCCCAGCACGTCTGAGGGCACACCAGGAGCCCACCAAGACCCGCCAACCCCCGGCACCTCTCGGCCAAGCCGGCCCCCGAACACCGTCACCCCGCCGGGAGAACCAGCCAGTAATCCTGTGACCCAAGGCGATATGTGCGCCAGGCGTCGTACAATCGGACCGCTGAAAAGGGATGCCAAGCAGCAGTAGCAAAGCTAAGAAGCGAAAACAAGACGTGATCAGGCGGCACCCAGGCGGAGGAGGAGTCCAGACGTCCGCTCGGCCTCAAGGTTGAACCAGGAGTCCAAGGAACAGGTAGTGTTGCTGGGAACGGCTGTGTTGACGTCGTATACATAACTGTAATTAACAGACAGATGTTACAGAAAATGGACAAGGCAATGGTCTCTTACAATATTCGTATCTCAAAGTCATTTTGTAAGAATTTAATCTTTGATAAAATAAATTGTTTATGTTAAAATCACAGATAAGAAACAAAAACATTTGCTACCTACAACAAATATGGACATTACACAGACTCAAGGTCGAGGCATTATCATTACAAGCGGATACGAGTCACATCGTACACAAGACGGCTCTCCAAAATATTTTAAACCTACCTAACCTTACCCAACCTAACGTAACCCAACCCAACCCAGCCTTATCTAATGATATATACAGTACTGACAATCAGAAAGCAAGCTTTGTCGTAACCCTTCTGTACGATTTGAAATACACCGTTCCAAATATTCTAGACATATAGAATGCTAGTGACAATTCTAAATTCACGCTAGACTTATTTTAAGTCCCAAAATTTCGGTGGATCACATGATGATAGACGAATCAACACATTCAATTACGAATCACGATATCATTCCATCAAGGAGCCTTAGCCCTTCCCGGTATGACGAATGATAACACAAAAGGAGGGATTACCTGCGTCAGGAGGACGCTCCCGCAGGCCTCGGACCCCACCAATGTTTACACATGACACGTCATGCTAATGTATGATAATTACTCTCAACGTGTGGTAACATTTGGTTGGAATGGTTATTTATATCCCTTCTGAGGCGTTACCATCCATGGTTTGCATCTTTATATTATGGTATTGGTATCATATAATTATTACTAATCATTATTATTATTATTGCCATTTTTTCGCGCTGCATTAATTGTAGTTTACTTTGAAGTTTGTAAGCTAGAAGTTTATGTTTTTGTACAGTTGTCTGCAACTATGTGGGGTTTCTTCTATAAATTTATTGAATAATATTATTTGTTATTATAGCCATTCATTAGCAAGTTTTTGTATTGCTGAAGTGATAGTGTGTTGTGACAGGCAGCTGTTGCCACAATGCGTTCCATAATTTGCGTATTTCGGGGTGAAAAGATTCGAAATTGTTCTGTTTGTGCCCAGAGAACATCTGTCTAGTAGTTTGTTCTTGAGGGAGGAGGAACTTGTAGAGGAGTTAAATGGAGGGCATGCAATTTGTGAACTTCGTAGACTATACACAGACAATATATAGACTTGGATCTCTCCTTTGCTGCAGAGTGTGCATAGTGTGCATGCAGCGCCACTGGTTCATGTACATGAACTTCGCTGCTCACAAGATGTGCAACTCTTGTCTCTCCGCCATAATTGACCTGAGGGCCGCCGTTTTCAGCGGTCTCGACGGGGATGGGAAGTCGTCGGCTTGTCAAAGGACCTCCCCTATTATAAACCTGTGGACAGTACTCCCAAATTAATGGTGAGTACTATACTATAAATCTGAGTTGGGAGTTGTATTATACGTCCCTTAACGTTTAGATGATATGTTACTCCTCAGTAAAGAAGCATCAAGGAAATGTTTTCCAGTGATTGAATAAGCTGGAGCACTGAAGCGCAGTTGCCTGAAGATATTTATACTGACAGTATCACTCTTTGGCTGCAATCCCATAGATAATGAATTCGGAAGAAAACTAACTGTAATGAACAGCCATCCTTCTTGAAATCTTTGAATCGCCTCGGTGTGAATACTCTAAAAAGGTTGTAGGGGTTAATCATGGCTGTTACACGAGACCTGTGTTGAAGAGGAAGTGATAAACCGCACATATTGAGGCTCCAGGAAGCCAAATTACACCGGGGGGACTTTGCGCCAGTTACATATTTTTGGAATGCAGTGAGATAACCACATTTTTTTTGCAGGGATATTCCTGCGCGGGCCCTAAGCCTCTGGCTGGCCCACTAAGTGTTGCTTGTTTCTGTTTTACTTGGGCGGAGTATGAGTATTTATGGCTCGTATGGTCGCTTCAGTAAGATTTTGCCATATGTGTTTAACAACTTCTGCTCTGTTGAATCTTAGTTGAAATCTTAATGGGTTTGTAACTGTGCACTGTGTTAGATAATGTTCCAGTGGTCTGTTGTGGATGTAACTGTGCACTGTGTTAATGTTCCAGTGGTCTGTCGGGCATTTCTCCACAGTGCTGACATTTCCTCTCATCTTTCGGAACCTGTAAGCCTATTTCCCATGCACATGGGTATCCAAGCCTGATGCGATGTAAGTGTACGTCTGTTGCTTTACTGCTCCCCTTTGTTGAATTCTTGTACCAACCCGCAGATCCTGATGTTGCAACTGCTGTGTTGTGGTCACTGTACATCTTTTGCATTGCTCTGTTTCTAATTACTATAACCACATCATTGTAAGTATCATTGTTGTGAAACTTTTTTTTACCGAGGAATTAAAAGGGGCTGCGTGTTCAGCTAGAACACGTGACTATCAATTCCCCTCACTATGAGTTATTATCAGTACGCTGGCATTTTTTTGGCCTTATGTTCTTGATAATAACTATTCTGGTAAACCGTGGTGTAGTGGTTAAGACGCTCGCCTGGCGTTCCGCAAGCGCTTTGTCCTGGGTTCGTATCCTGGCCAGGGAGGATTTACTGGGCGCAAATCCTTAACTGTAGCCTCTGTTTAGCTTAACAGTAAAATGGGTACTTGGTTGTTAAACGATTCTTCGCGGAGGTCGTATTTCAGGGAACATAGGATTAAGGACTATCCCGAAACGCTACGCGTAATTGTCGCTAATACAATACTCCTCAGTTGATAATGAAGAGTAACGACACAAGATGTAAGGAAACTGCAGAAGGCCTATTGACCATGTGAGGCAGCTCCTATTTATATACAACATAAACCATGCAGTGATCTCATTTCTATTTCACAGCCTAGGACAATGTTCATATTTCTTGACGATTAAACATAATATCACTAATATCACTTATCACACGTAATATCACCCCTGTTATACTTGGTTGGGACATTTATGTATTTAGCATTACATTACCATTTTTTTATTCCAATTGAATATATAATAGCACATCATATCATGTATAAATATTATCTGTTTTGAATTGTATTACAAAATGTAGTGGATGTTTTGTAATGTCGCAACCATTGTCTGACTGATGACCTCTGACACTGTATTATACAGGAACGGCTACAGTTTCAGTGACGATGTACTGTACAGAGTGGAATCAATATTAGATAATTAATTACACAGGAACCACTTGTTACTAATTTCCTTACCATCCTACTATTTTTGGAATTGTAAACAATTGGTTTACATTGCAGCTTATAAGCGGGGATGAGAGAGCTGCCGACCCAGAACACTAAAGTGTCTTAAGCAAGACAGTTTGGAACACTTAATGATGGGAGGTGAGACAGTTAACGACACCACGACAGCAGTTTATGCACTTAGGTAAGTACATTACTACACCACTAAAGAGTATGTATTCTAATTGATAGTTTAGGGATCAAGTGTCATGTGTTGTTCTTATCTTCAAATTTAACACTGTTCATAAATCATACGTATGTACTTGTGCACAAATATTATTATTGCTCTTATTATTAGATATCGTAGGTAAGTAGATTACTACTGTCAGGGGACAATTTTATGGGTGCCGGAGCTCTGATGGGCCTGACAAAAGCTTGTCATCTCCTATCCTGTTTCTATATATGTCACATTATTAAATATTTCGTGTTTGTTCTCACTAATTATCATAAAATATAATTATCAAACAAAGAAAAAACATCAATCATAGATTTATCAATTTAAGAAGTTAAACCACTTAGTGCTCACAACATATAACCAGTGAGAAGTTTCACAAGTTTCCACAAAGGGTCAGATGGGAGATGTTTTCAGGGGTGTGAAGCAACTCTTGTCTTGGTGTCATCTGCTGATCTGTGGCACCGCAGTCATGATAAGACATATGACTCAGGATGCCACTGAACTAGACGAGGTCCATGTAGTTCAACAAACAGGTGCTGATACATGATATATGAGAATTCTTGAGCGTGTTGTTGTTATTACCAGGTTCATGTGACTGTATCGCCTCTCACACTCACTAGTACTAATAGGAGTAACTTGTAAACAGCTCAGTAATGGGTGTAAATCCTGGGAGATGCGGCGTCCATGATCCTCCACATAGTCTCTAAAGGCATTTAGTGCAGAATAAGAAGAAAGCTTAAACCTCTTACATAGAGATAATATTTCAGCTTCTCCGTAATTAGGTGGTATTTGATCAGGCCAGCCGCCAGTAGTCTTTGTCAAGGACACAAATTTCACTTAGCAGAGATTTATACACACTTTGAGGTTGAGAAGTTTGAGAGCCTTTCATGGACGTTGTCGTGACCGTGCGGTGCTGCACATTGTGCATAAGACTAGTAAGAAACTGTTGATAATTAATGTAGACAATTTTCTTATTCGCTTGTTATAGTAATTCTTCTCAAATTTCCCTTTTAATTGCTTTTGAGCTTCTAAAGTTCTAATGTCAGGTTTCTCTTTTAGTCTATGTAATGCTGCGTTGAATCAGTTTGTCTGTATACACAGTCGAAGTAGCGCGTTTCTGTAGACACTGACAGTAAACCAGGTTCATGCATCGTGTCATACATGAGAGCTAAATCCAATAGAAACTGTTCTCAAGTTAGCTTTTACTATAGACCTTCATAGGTTTTTCTATCACTTCCAAATCTTGTTTAATCTTTCACTGCTTTTTCAAACTGAAAACAAAGTGCTTCATAATTTTTCCACACTGCTGAAACTGTTCGAAACGAGTTCAGAACACGACCTATTTTGCAAATCTGTTGTTCAAGTTGAGAGTCACATTCAGATACAGTACTTCATTTTGATTTAGGGGTGACCTACTGTAAACAGGGTACAATTGTCCATAAATGCTTGAAGATGATTAATTCCATGAAGTTCTCTCACTGAATCACCTACTGCAACTTCTAATATGTGATTAAGACAGTACCAGATTATTATGTCAGGGTAATGTTCCTTGAGAATTGTTGCAACGCCAGATTTGACACCCAGCATGACACTTGTCCCATCACTAGCAAATGCTACAAGGTTCTGTTTCAAATATAAGTTATCAAACCCATGATAATTGAGATAGCTCAATAGATGCCTAGTAATAGTTGCTGCTTTCTGATAGGTAGTTCAGTTAGATCTAAGAACATAACATGGGGGATTCCCTTCCTTATCACTTTCATATTTATCATACTAAAACAACCTATCAAGGTTGTTTTAATGCTCAGGCGTGTTGATTCATCAATTAGAACATAAATTTTCCCATTTATCTGCTTGATATGATGACAAAAATGATTTTTCATATTAATGGCTATGTGTTTAATTATCTCTGTTGCACTAGTGCGGGAATATAGTCCCCTTTCAATGTCAACACCATTTTGCTGTTGTAGTTCCAGTAAGCCAAAGTGATCAGAATATGGTGTGTCATTCTGAGCTAAATAATATGCAGAACGCAGAATTGAACAAGTTGTCTGTAGATACGAAGCATTCATGGCATCACACAACTTTTCAAGAGCATCTTCACTAGCTACATTTTCAACACGTACAGCAGCAGTGTGAGTTTTCCATAGTTTATGATCAACAATTGTTTTTCTGGGAAACTTCAAGCGTATACTTCAATCTCTTCCGTAATAGGATACTTGGTACATCTGCCACTCATGTGATAGTCTTAAACCCTTAGACGTGAGAAGTGTTACATTGCTTATATTTGCACATCCTTGACACAAATATATCATCTGAACAGGGATACAAGTTAAACTTCAAAGCACCATTACTTTCTGAATTGCACTTGGATCCAGTTTGAATCCATTTGAATTGGAAGCAGTTGAAATATAACTTTTGCCACTTTCACTGTTATCATTGTCAGTCTCCTGTACGTTATTCTTCTTACACTCCTCATTTGGTTTATGAAAGAAGGAAGTCAACATTGTTTGCTTAGAAGCCATGATGGGGTTGTTTGAAATAAAAAATGCTTCTGAATTAGAGAAAAATCCAGGGACCACCAGCCACCACCACGGACCAACAGCCACCACCAGAAAATGTATATATGCTGGTTAGCATTGTAAATGTGCGGCCACGTTTGTGGTAGAAAATAATAATAATAATAATAATAAACTAAGTTTTAAGAGTGCCTGAACCCTGCAGTAACCACACTGAAGCCATCAACACTGCCACTTTTCTGGACAAAAAAGGTTTCCAGCAGCTGGACACTCATAATACTGTCAAGCAGTGTCCTCCCCCGAGATAGCAACCTGACGATTTAAATGCGACCTCAAGCACACAGTATACATTCACTTCCCCAAGAATCTACCACTTACGGGCTATTCATACCCGTGCCACTTCTTGAGTGGTTTAATCTTCATCAATCAATCAATGAACAGTTTATGATGGCGCCCTGTATCGAAACTAACCCAACCAGTGAAGCTGACCGTCGTAATGTCTTCTTCCATGGAAGTGAATCAGTGTACTTTATTATTATTATTATTTTCTACCACAGACGTGGCCACACATTTACAATGCTAACTAGCATATATACATTTTCTTCTGTCCTCCATGGACAGGGTGATAGATTTGTCAAACATATAGTTCAGAGACTTATTGAACAACCACAGAAGATGATCGTAGTGCTTTTAAAATGTTAGGCTAAGCTACATACGTAAATACATAGACACAGATTTATGAATGCATTAATGTGAATTTATAATGGTGAAATGTAATTCTGATCAGCCTTATACTTTATACACATACATACACACATACATACAATCAGTGTAATGACATAAGTCTGCCGGGAAAAAGGTACATCCCGCGAAGCGACGAGGGTCAAGGGAAAACCAGTATTGACACCAGCGCTGGATAGCCCACACGACGGGTCCACCTGGTGTGTCGGGAGGATCGGCGCCACGTGTGTTACCCAAGGAAGAGGATATGTGTGACGCCAAGGAAGGAAGGAAATTTTCATGTTTTGACGACTATGTAGCACTTGGAAGGGGTCAGGATAAGGATTAGGGAGGGGGGGGGGTTAGGAATGGTGTCCAACCACTTGAATGGTTGGGGCATTCGAATGGACGGTCTGGCTTCACCCCGACCTGCATGAAGCGAGACCGTCGCTCTACCGTCCAGTCCAAGTAGCTGGGCGTGACGTCAGGAAGCCGCCAAGGATGCTTTTTTTTTAGCTTTGATGTCCAAAGGGTTTGGAAAGGATGGGGAAGGTAGAGGGATGAAGAGGTGAAATTCTGGAAGAGGACGCGGGTGTAGAGAGAGAGGAGGTTTGAAAGTTCGGTGGCCTGTCCACCATGGGTTGGCATATGTGTATGTGTCGTTTGTTTGGGTATGTGGTATGTTGGGTTGTCAGTACATTGGCTGGGGGGGCTAGTGTTCGTGTCCTAGCTGGTGCCTGGAAGGAGTAGAGCCGCTGGAGCTGGCTGCAGGAGATTAATCTTGCCAACATCAGGGTGGTTACTCCTCTGCTAGCACCAAAAGTTTTTTTTTTATTTAGTGACGAAATTTCAGTGAGCTGGCGACACATGGGAGAAACAAACCACTTGAGATATTATTTCCTAGCTAAGTAATCTGCTCTTTTCTTCCCCCTTGTTGAATAGACGTTTGTAGGCATTTATTAGTACTGTTGATCGCAGTATCGCAGTAGTTGGATGTCTAAGTGACCGAAGTAGACACCTGCCGCTCTACCTTTCGCCACTTTCTGGGGCCAGAAAGTAGCCTAGTTGAGTCCCCAGAGGTGCTATGAGGTCCCTGGGTTTTGGGGCTGGTGAACACAGGGGTTAAGCGCCGACTTCATCACGAGGGAAAGCAAGTACAGAACCGACAACAAGGATACTGTAAAGAGAGCAGTGACGGAGTGTCACTGTTGGAGCTCGACGAGGCTCTGCCCTTTCTCTTCCCCCGTGACACTACACACCTCACTTAATGACCATGAACATACATACTTCCTGGCCATTTGTGTTATTGTTGCCGTAGTTATATTTCCGTTACCTTTCCCGTTGTTGGTATCGCAGCTATCGAGAGCCTACGGGCTTCTGACCTTCGAAGACGGACCGTGAAATATCAATAAAAAGGCGCACTCTAGAAGATTCATAGATTAGGTTGTGGCGTACAAAAGCTCCATGCCGTCACAGGGCTGTTAGTTTATTTTTGTATAACCAGCCGCACTCACTCAGCGATCCAGATGGTCGAGGTTTTCGTGAAAGACCCACAACCAGAAGGTAAAAGTCATCCTAAAGGTCTTGTCTTTCAGCTGGGCAGGTGTGTGAGGTGTTGGTGGAGGATGCTCTCAGAGGGAGCCAAGTGTGTGAGGTGTTGGTGGAGGATGCTCTCAGAGGGAGCCAGGTGGTTGAGGTGTTGGTGAAGTAAGGCGAGTGTTGTGACAGCACGCCGGGCCGACCTCGCTATGCATGTCTGGCGTGCCATAAGATAAGGGGTTCTCTCTGTTTACAAGTTAAGGGGTCCGCGTCGGGGGTGTCGCCTGTCCTACTGGTTTACGATCTTCACTGTCTAGACGGTGCAACAACTTCATATATATTTTCTTTTTAGAAATGCTCTAATATAATGATACTTTAAGTTGAGTTTTTTTTTAATTTACGTTAACTGTATTATTTAAGTTAATTTTTTTACAGTTTTTATTATGAACTCCAAACCTTTTGGCGTTCATAATAAATATTTTGGGTTATAGTAAATCTATTACAGCGTTATATAATAGGCCTAGCTGCCGATTCCTGATGTTATATTATTTAAAGATTCACTTGAAGCTAAGAGTTTGGCTTATAAATATCGCCGAATCTCCACGTCATAAGCTTGACTTTTTGTTATATTGCCTGTGTCGAGATATTAAATCCCCCGTAGGCCTAGTTATACATTATAACACCGAAGTAGGCCCGGGAGTCTTCGTTGCAGGAGTGTCTTGTAAATAACAGATTATACACCTTAAGCAGTCCCTGTGGCGCAGTGGTAAAACACTCGCCCGACGCTTCGCGACCACTTTGGCCTGGGTTCGTATCCTGGCTGGAGAGGATTGACTTGGCGCCAATCCTTAACTGTAGCCTCTGATCACTCAGCAGTGAATGGGTACCTGGTTGTCAGACGATTCGGCGGGTCGTGTTCCTGGGAACATTAGGGTTAAGGACCTGCCCGCATCGCTCTGCGTGCTGCTGGTGGCTGTACACGAATGTTAGGTCTCTTGTGTATAAAGGTCCCCTGTAGTACAGTCAGGTTCGTTCTCGACGCACACTCGAGAATTCCAGGTTCGAATCCCGGGCGGGACAGAAATGGTTAAACACATTTCCTTTCACCTAATGCCTCTGTTCACCTAGCAGTAAGTAGGTACTCAGGAGTTAGTCAGCTTGTTGCGGGGTTGCATCCTGGGCGGGGTCAGTAATTCGGCCTTGGGGGGGGGGCCTTGATAAAAGCCTAGCGTGTATGAATACACTCTGGCTTCCTGTCCCCCGACCCAGTGAATTATTATTATTATTATTATATACTAGCAGTACCCGGCCACGCGTTGCTGTGGCTTAGCACAACCTTCCCTGGAGTCACAGTTACAGCCCCCCTCCTGTGCCAGGTAAGTCCACTACGGGCTCACCATAGCCCGTGCTACTTGGAACTTTTTGTTCCTCTTAGCTGAATCTATAACAAAAACAACCTTTCCTGTCCCCCAGTCCTCCCTCACCCGTCTCCTCGGCCTCCCAACCATTCCCCACTCCACCATCCCCTCTTCCTTCCCACCATGCCCTACTCTCCTGTCCCTTTGTCCTCCCCTCCTCCCACCATTCCCCCATCCCCTCGTCCCCACCATCCCAAACTCTTCCCGTCCTCTCGTCCTCCCTCACCATTACCCCTCCCTTGTCCCTCGTCCTTCCCACCATCTCTCAGTTCCGTCCCCTCGTCCTCCCCACCATTCCCCACTCCCTCGTCCGATGACTTCCCAAATGGTCTGATGTTCCCATCAGAAAATAGAGAACATCAAGTGATATGATGTTCCCATCACTGAAATATAAGAAAAACAGTTAAAAAAATGAAATGAAAATATGAAAAATAACAAAATAAACTATACTCATGAAATGAACGGTATGGTGAACAACACAGCTCAATTCCAACTCAATGTCACACAAAATAATTAAATAAAAAATAAAATAAATCGAAATCTATGAAAATAAAATTTATCAATGCAATCGGAAACATTGAAATGGAATGCGTGACATAGTTAGTATAGCGTGCATGTTGCTGTAATGTGCAACAGATGGCGCTGCTATCAGTCACCTGGACCGATGGTACAAGCCTGAATCTAGAACAGAAACCACAACACCTAAAATAAAATTATATTACAAATCAACTATGCAAAGTGAACATAAATAAGAAGAAAGAATAATGAAAGAAATAATCCGTAAAGGAGTAAACAGCATTACTCCTAACCAATACATAGACCTGATCATATTCTACAAAAACAAAGAAGACTAACTGACCTCCCTATCAAAAACAGCTCGAATTTGATGGAGAACCCTTTAGAGCAGTCAAAAGTTGTATACATGTACACTTGCCCCCATGAAGGATGTAACCTTCATTCTAAGTTCATAGGTATGACGTCGACCAAGCTGACGAGGCGTTTGACCAGTCATCATCAGTCCTGTGCCCCCAGAAATCAGACAAGCCCATGACATCACCCTAACAAGAGAAATGTTGAATAAAAACACTTGTATAATAGACAAAACCCAAGATGCAAGAAGATTACACATTCTTGAAGCAATCCACATAAAAATACAACAACCTAACATAAATACTCAAATTACGGAACTATTCACTCTACCCACCATGAGAGTAAGAACAAGACCAGAACGTCAAGATGCCAACATAGAAGACACTGCTCGACAAACAGCGCCCACTACGCTTGAGTAATCTTTGTGTGTAC
>WNGS01042707.1:45259667-45337627 GCA_020271785.1 Procambarus virginalis
GGCGCTAAGAAGGAAAACGTTCGTAAATACGTACGTAACTGCTTCGTAGTATGTTCATTTAGGTCGCTGGCCACAGAGACAAAATGCAACCAGTGGACGATATTTTTGTTTTGCCGGGGACAGGAAGCAGTTCCTTCCACCCCCACCCCTCATGTATGTATATGTAGGATGTATATATATTGACCGCGGTTGCCCATCTTTCCAGTACAGTACTTCAATTTCCAGACACCGCTGGTCCTTTGTTCTCTGGAAAATCTAATTTTGTACACACACTTTGGAACTGTTCATTTACGTGTTTCACACATTTCCCTTTCATTCTTTGAGAATCGTATTACCCATTTCAATCTCTGAATTTTTCCTGTTATATGCAATTTCCTTTTATGAATTTATAGAATAGCCCTGTTCTGTTTTACATTTGTCTGTATTACCCTTTCTAAAACTTCTTTCTGCCTCCCTCACTGTCATGTAACTGTTTCTTGATTTTACGTATTGCTGATACGTTTGAGGATTAGGCCTCTTCTCTATATTGACTCCATAATTTTTTTTCTCACTGGCCCTCTGGCAATTTCTTTTGAATCATTCCTGTTTTCTGGTTCAGCATCTCTATAGTGGTATTAATTTTGCTGTGCCTTCATCATATCTCTGCAATAATTTGGCCCATTACATCACAATTATTTCCTTCCCTAACAACAATCTTGTCTAATCAAATTCATTAAAGAACTTGTAAATTTTCCCAGTCTCCTTGCATGAAATCAAGTATTTTAACATTTAAATTTTTCTCTATTCCCTTCTAGATTATAAGACATAGTTGATTTTTAAAAGGACATGATTCCTCTTGCCCAGTGGAGGAAGGTACTGTATTGTGAAATATTTCTTCTCTTCTGGTATCTGTATTTACTAATTGTGGCCTGGAGGATCCGAGCTGTATCTCTTGGACCCAGCACTTCTAACCATCAGCTGTCTAATGTACATGACTCCCGACCTATTTCCTCTATCATATCTACTACCTATATTTCTCTCACTGACTCTAGGACTCACTCGGACTCACTCGGACTCACTAGCCATTACGATATCAGATACCCACATATTCAGATCACAAGCCATGAAGTGACAAACTACCATCAATACTCAGAAAGACCTAAACGTGATAAAGCGAGAGGGGCTATTCAGTAAATTCAATTTTAATAATAAAAGGATAGACTGGGAGATAATAAACAGGGAACTTAAAAACATTCCATGGGAAACTGTTTTAAGTAATAAAAGTCCTACAGAAGGAATAGAAAAACTGACTTCGGAAGCGTATCAAGTCTGTCTGAAACATGTTCCTTTGAGGAAAGCCAGAAAGAGATCCAACGTAGAAAGAGAACGCAGAAGACACTATAAACGCAGGAAAAGAATAACGGAACTGCTTATGCAGACACGAATTTCCGTCAAAGAAGGAATAATTTAAATAGGGAGATTGAAGAAATCGAGCGGAAATTGAAACACTCATATGAAACTGAAGAAAGGCAGTTAGAACAGAAAGCAATTCAGGAAATAAAGAAAAATCCAAAATACTTCTTCACATATGCGAAATCAAAAGCAAAAACTACTGCCAGTATTGGACCTATTCGTACAAGTGAAGGTTCATACACGGAGGATGACAAAGAAATTAGTGAAATCCTAAAAAAGCAGTATGAGGACATGTTTAGCACTCCAATAAACAACATGAAAGTAGAAGATCCAGACAATTTCTTTATGCGGGATATCCAAACCCCTGTAAATATAACTGATATCAACACGAGCGCACTAAATTTTGAAAGAGAAATTGAAAACATGCCCATGCACTCGGCCCCAGGTCCAGACTCATGGAATTCAATATTTATAAAGAAATGCAAAGTGCCGGTAGCACAGGCACTCAGTATAGTGTGGAGGAAGAGCTTGGACACGGGGAGATACCAGATGCACTTAAAGTAGCAGACATAGCCCCTCTACACAAGGGAGGGAGCAAAGCATTGGCAAAGAATTATAGACCAGTTGCACTAACATCGCACATAATAAAAGTATTTGAGAGAGTGATTAGGAGTCAGGTCACCAATTTCATGGAGACCAATGACCTTCACAACCCAGGCCAACATGGATTTCGAGCGGGAAGATCGTGCCTCTCACAGCTACTTGAGCACTACGATAAAGTCACTGAGGCATTAGAAGAAAAACAGAATGCTGATGTGATATACACGGACTTCGCAAAGGCTTTCGATAAATGTGACCATGGCGTGATAGCACACAAAATGAAGTCAATGGGAATAACCGGTAAAGTAGGACGCTGGATACTCAGTTTTCTGTCAAACAGGACTCAGCGAGTAACGGTCAACCATATAAAATCTAGTCCAAGTGCAGTTAAAAGCTCTGTACCTCAGGGTACAGTCCTTGCACCGCTGCTTTTCCTTATTCTCATATCAGATATAGACAAAAATACAAGTCACAGCTTCGTATCATCCTTTGCAGATGACACAAAAATCAGTATGAAAATTACCTCGGCTGAAGACATTGAAAAACTTCAAGCTGATATTAATAAAGTTTTCGACTGGGCATCAGAAAATAACATGATGTTTAACAGTGATAAATTCCAGGTACTCAGGTACGGTAAAAATGAGGACCTTAAACATAATACAGAGTACAAAACACAATCAAATGTGCCCATAGTAGGAAAACAGCATGTAAAGGATTTGGGAATAATGATGTCTGACGACCTAACGTTTAGGGAGCATAACCAAGCAAATATTGCGACAGCCAGAAAAATGATAGGATGGATTACGAGAACTTTCAAATCCAGGGATCACATCACAATGCTTGTACTCTTCAAGTCACTTGTGCTGTCCCGTCTTGAGTACTGTTCAGTACTCACTTCCCCCTTCAGAGCAGGAGAGATTGCTGAAATAGAGGGAATACAGAGAACATATACAGCACGTATAGACGCGATAAAGCACCTAAATTATTGGGATCGTCTCAAAGCTCTCCAAATGTACTCACTAGAAAGAAGACGAGAGAGATATCAAATAATATACACCTGGAAGATACTGGAGGGCCAGGTCCCAAATCTACACAGTAAAATAACAACGTACTGGAGTGAACGATATGGAAGAAAATGCAGAATAGAACCAGTGAAGAGCAGGGGTGCCATAGGCACAATCAGAGAACACTGTATAAACATCAGAGGTCCACGGTTGTTCAACGTCCTCCCAGCAAGCATAAGAAATATTGCCGGAACAACCGTGGACATCTTCAAGAGGAAACTAGATTTATTCCTCCAAGGAGTTCCGGACCAGCCGGGCTGTGGTGGGTATGTGGGCCTGCGGGCCGCTCCAAGCAACAGCCTAGTGGACCAAACTCTCACAAGTCAAGCCTGGCCTCGGGCCGGGCTTGGGGAGTAGAAGAACTCCCAGAACCCCATCAACCAGGTATCAACCAGGTATCAACCAGGACACTCACAGCATGTACGCCCCCAGGATGCAGCCCGTAGAGCTACCAAACTCCTCAGTACCTATTCACTGCTAGGTGAATTGAGATATCGGTAAAAGTTTATTGATTACTCTGCTCATTTATTTCTGCCTTGCCCGAGAATCAAACCCCAGGCCCTTAGTACTATGCCCCGAGCTCTGTCCGCTATGACCTGTAATTACCTAGGTGTAGTTACAGAACGAGTTATGCTCGTGGTGTCCTGACATTCCTTTAATGTCATATGATGCTTTGAAACTACTGACAGGGTTGGTTTTGGCATTCACCACCTTCTCACTTAACTTGTTCCAACCATCTACCTCTCTGTGTGCAAAGGTAAATTTTCCAACATTTTTTCAGCATCGTTTCCTTAGTTTGAATCTATGACCTCTTGTTCTTGAAGCGGTTGATTTCAAGAATTCCTGTCAATTTTATATATTCTTGTTACTATTTTGTATGTAGTGATCATATCACCTATTCTATCTTCTAGCTTTTGTGCATAGTTAACACCTCTAGCCTCTTGTCATCCTTCTTGTTTAGTTCCAGAAGCCACTTAGTAGTATGTTTTACACCTTCTCCAGTTTATTGATGTGCCTTTTAGATATGAGCATCATGCAACCTCTGCATATCCCAATTTTGGTCTCCAGAATGTCGTGAATATTTAATATTTCACTATCCATGTACAGTGGTACCTCGGTATATGAATGCCCCTCTTTACAATCTTTTCGAGTTACGAGCCCAATTTCTTCGGAAAATTTGAATCGGGTTACGAACTTTACCTCGAGACACGAGTTTGTTGATACGCTTATGGCCGACCTAGCGCGTGGTGGCACGGCAATCGCGCCTCAGTTTACCAGTGTCTCGCGCCAAGTGACTATCCCGCCAGAATTCTTTGCAAGGATTTACAGTTTTTTTTTCGGATTTTTAGCTATTTGAGCATAAAATTTGTTATATATTTCGCCATGGGTCCCAAGAAAGTCAGTGGTAAGGTTCAAGGCAAGAAAACACATGTGAGAATGACCATGGAGGAAAAACAAGAGATCATTCGTAAACATAAAAATGGAACACGTGTTGTTGAACTAGATATGCAGTACAACAAATCTTCAGGGGAGGAGGAGGAGGCAGTAGAGGATGTCCCTTCCTCATTAATTAAGAAAATGTGTGCAGTATGGGAAGAACTGTAAAGTTTTCCTGAAAAGAATCACCCAGATAAAGCTGTAGCAGGCCGTTGCATTGATCTTATTAATGACAATGTGATGTCTCACTACAGACAAGTACTGTATTACAAAGAAGGGAAAAAAATCTTCAATGGAACAATCTCTAGTGAATCAAGCAGTGAGCCAGAAGCATGTCCCAGTGGTATGCAGGCAAAATGTGCCAGTGTGTACCTCAGAGGAGTCATCACTGCCCGATGTAATAATGGAAGGGGACTCCCCTACCAAACAGTAACACTTCTCCTTCCTGTCTTCCATACGCCAACAGGAGTCATCAGTAAAGGTAAGTATTAACTCCTACATACTTTTGTACTTAAGATTTGGGTGAATTAGGTATAAAATTTACTTTGAAGTTAATTTTTTGGGGAGTCTGGAACACATTAATTCATTTCCCATTACTTCTTATGGGGAAATTCACTTCGGTTTACGAATTTTCGGGTTACGAACCGTCTCCAGGAAAGGATTAAATTCCTAAACCGAGGTACTCCTGTATTTGAAAGAGATTCTGAAGTTGGAAAGCGTAGCATATGCTCTCTGCACAATGTCCTTTATGTGGTCCTCTGTTGAGAATATGTATGTAATTACGTAAGTTGAGTTACAAGATGAGAGCTATGTTTGTGATGTTCCATTATCCCAGTACTTTTTGTCATATAATGCTTTGAAACTACTGATGGTTTTGGCAGTCACCACCTTCTCACTTAACTTGCAGCAATCATCTACTGCTCTGTTTGCAAAAAAATTTTTTTTTTGCAGATATGTCTCCATAGCTTGAGTCTATGACCCCTAGTTCTTTATGCTATATTGTTGTTGAACTGTATTCTTTCCTTTCTTGCTCTATCTGATAGTTACTGGGCTAGAGTAACTTACATCAGTGATCAACCTAGTTATCTTAGTTTTCACTACTGTGACACTATAGCTCATGTAATCATTTCCATCTTCTACACCCATAAATTCCAATATGCAGGTACAGTCAGCATTGATGCACCAACCTTTTCATTGAAAGTAATCCATACATCCAGTTCCTTGCAAGGAAAGTATTATTTTACTGTCACATTAGAATAATCATCACACTGCAAAGGATGTCTTTCTAATAAAGAATACTGCATTAAAAAAAAAGTGCTAAGTATGACTAGATATGATGGGTGATAATAACTTCACTCACACATATTACTACACTTGAACACATGTTATTTCAATGTCTGATGCCTGACAATATGAATAACATACAAAGGTTTGAGTACATACATTAGTAATAGAGAATGCAATGACAAATGTTTGGGCAACATTTGTTATTGCAACTTTGTGCATTGCTTGGCTCTCACAGATAATGAGATATGAGAGGAAAGAAGCCTATTATGGTTGTCAAGTCAGCAACCAAGAAGCACAAGTGAAGTGGCAGCTCTCTGGAAGTGAGAGGTAAATCTTGTGTTTTGGCACAATCATTCAGGCACAATCTCCCTACAATTCCTTTAATTTGATCCGCAAATTTACACAATCTTAACAATATTCTTCCCCTATGCCTGCTTAAAATACTGGGAATATGTCAGCAAGGGTTTCATCTAACAATACAATATATGCAAAGAAAAAGTGAGTGGTGTTCAGGATTTTCAAGAAATATAGTTATTCAAAAGTTTGAAACTGACACCACTAAGGTGCAAATTTAAGTACTATTCAACAATACTAGAACTACTGTACTGTGTTTCATTTTAGTAAGAGCAAAGGAAGATAGTGAAATTTTATAAATAGAAACAAGCAACAAGACCTTGTTCAAGATACAGTATATCATACTACTGTACTGTGAATTTGAAAGGAGCAAAATGGTGGAGAACTACATACCTACAGGGTGCATGCAGGCTATTCATAAAAACTGTTTGTGGCAACAGGTGGGGCCTACAAAACCCTTAAAGGACGCAGAAGTGTCCGGGTTGAATAGCTCTTGTAGTATGTAGTGGCTCAGGGGTATGGTGTGCATCCGGCATTCGTCTAGACCAGCGGTTGCCAGCCTTTCGGAGCTCATGGATCACTAAATTCATAATTTTAAATCCTGCGGTCCACCAAACAAGAAATGATAGTTATTAAAGCAAACTATTTGATGCCATTAAATATAACAGTTACAGAAAATACCCAGTTACATACAATACACAAATAAAATTGTCTCGCTGGTGGTCCGCGGACCACTCGTTGGCGACCTCTGGTCTAGACGCTGGTCCAATCCCTGCTCTGCTCGAGTGATTTTCTCACCAATATATCATGCTATTGTGATTTCCTTGTGTACTTCAGATTCATATGGGTCAAGGTATATACATAGTAAATGTCTGGAGAATAAATGTTTTGGAGAAATTTGTAATTTTTTGAACAGGTGAGTAATGTAAGGTTTAAAGAAAAAAAATTTGCATGATGTTTATTAAATATCTAGGTGAAATAAATGGCAGCAATAATTAACTAGGGTAACTAGAGTACTGGCATCTAATACAAGAAAATCTAGTAACAGAGCAGTTCTATTACACTACTTAAGATACAAATAACGTTTCGAGAATGGGATGAAAACACAATTACAGGTACAGTACAGTATACCAGTCCTTGGTAAATACTTAAGAGCATTCAGTATAGTGTGTGTTTTACTTAATTGCTTAGTTGTACCATGTAATTCCAGTTACAATAAATATTTTATAAAGGGATTGTAGGGAGTAACACAGACTATCTAATGCTGTTCTTCTCATAATCAGTTTCTCATTTTGAACGTCAGACAGCTGGTCAATACTAAAACTTTGATATTTATATCATACATACATACATTTGTTATATATAGGCCTCTAAAGTTGGTATGCATTAAAAGATAAATTATCCATATCCTTTAGTCTAGTACAATTATTATACCAAACAGAAGAATGAATATTATTTAATCATTATTTAATTTAGTGTGTAAAAAATCAGCATATTGCACGTACATTTGATGGTAACATGTGTGATGAACTGCACTCAACACTTATTTAAACATATCTTCTTGTTGAAGATAAAGTTATTTGTAACTTAAAACCACCATGTACAGTCTGCTTAAATTTAAACAGATGAGTATTCAAGCTCCACTTTGAAAGCTGGCATGGAATACACCTTGATTTGAAAATGACGCAATAAATAGTTAAGCAATTGCATGTCTCTAATGGTAGAACAGATATGACAGTGGTTTAATTTGCTGGCCACATTGCCACTACAACACCTGCTGATGGGCCAGTCACTCCCACCTTCACATAGCACTCTTTGTCACTGCTACTTAAGTGAGTGTAAATATTCAATATTCTTAAATATTCTCATTATCTTGACAGTTTTCCTATATGCCGGTACGTACTGTATGACACATGCATACTGCGGCAATTCATTCTTTCCATTAATTTCTTCCGAGTAAGCAAACTTGTATAAGATTAACCAAGAGTTAAATTCCTCCCATGAATCATTCTAATATTTCAAAGGAAACCTGAATTATATTGAATCCTTAAATGTGTCCATCCAATATAAAAAAAATTACTATGGGATACAATGCAATTACTGTATGTTTCAAGTCAGAATAAGGTTAATATCAGCCAGCTGATAATAATGCAGCAATCAGTGATTATATATATAAATATATATACATATAAAAGAACTGAAAACTAGGAATCACAAAATGATTAATCTTAATACTTTTTCTTAGCAAAGATTTCATATTTAGTTAAGTATTCCACAACTAAGTAACTTACTCTTGTACCTTACAAGTGTTCCTGAGAAACTCTGGAGCTTCTCACTCATTCGTAAAATAATTTACACTAAATGTGAATGACACATTCTCAAGTATATTTAATATACAGTAGTCATATTTATGAATAGTAAAGAACATAAATTTCATAATTCATAAGAACTACTATTAGTTTCAAATGAAAACTTTCATTTATCCACAATCAAGGGATAGGCATTTTAGTATGGCTCCAATCTTCAGACTGCAAGAATTTTATCGGCATATCAACATTTTAATGTAGGTTCTGTACACTCCTGTTTGGTAAATAAATTTAGGGCAAGTGCTGTTAAGAAGACAAGAAAAAAGTGAATTTCTTAGAATTACTGTATAGGCTGTCGGAAAGCAGTGGCTATATTTGTAAAATAACTTACAAGATCTTGAAACAGGGCAAATCTGCCCTGTATACTCATATTTTGTTCCAGCCAGTTATGACATTTTCTTAACTTAAAATATGTACAGTGCTCTAATCAGATGACCATTAACGGAACCCCATTTTGTTCACAAACACGCATTCTTCTAATTTTTCTTCCTTTACGAAAATGTTAGTATTAACTGTTTCTGGCATCACAAATACTTCATTGACTACTTGAGGCATTATGAATGAACAACTAGGAGAAAAGTTATCACAATACTTTTTTCCTCTAGGCTTGTATGCCTTTTCACCTTTGTGCACAAATATATGTCTCTTAAGTTTCGAATTGCAGCTGAAACGTTTGCCACACTGATCACATTTGTAGTTTTTTTCTCCGCTGTGTATCAGCATGTGTCGCTTGAGTTTTGAATTGCAGTTGAATCGCTTCTCACACACTTCACATTGGTAGTTTCTTTCTCCCGTATGCACAAGCATATGCCTTTTTAGCTTGGAGTTGCAGACAAAACGTTTACTGCACTCCTCACACTTGTAATCTCTCTCTGCACAATGAACAAGCATATGGCTATTCAGTTCATTTTTGAAAATAAATTGCTTATCACACTCATTGCACTTGTGTTTTTTCTCTCCACTGTGAATTAAAGCATGCCTGTTCAGGTCACTTTTACGTGTGAATTGTTTCTCACAATCGGTGCACTTATGGGGCTTTTCCCCAGTATGCAAAAATTTATGAACTTTCAGACTGCTGCTATCTCGGAATAATTCACCACATTCCTCACACTGGAATGTCTTTGCTTCAGTGTGAACAAGCATGTGTATCTTCAAGCTCTCCTCTTGACTGAAAATCTTTCCACACTCTTCACATTCACACCTTTTATCACCATTATGTACCAGAATATGTCGGTTTAGGTCACTTTTCCGTGTGAATCGCTTGCCACATTCGTTGCACAAATGCTTTTTCTCACCGGTGTGCATCAGTAGGTGCCTGTTTAAATCACTGGTACGTGTAAAAAGTTTTCCGCATTCATTACATTTACATTTTTTTTCACCACTGTGTATCAAATGATGTCGACTCAAATCACTTTTACGAGTGAACTGTTTTCCACACAAATTGCACAGATTCTTCTTCTCACTATTATGCAGTAGCATGTGAGACTGCAAATTTTCCTTTTCTGCAAATAATTCCCCACAATCTCCACACTGAAAATATTCATTACCATTGTGTAAAATAACATGCATATTGATGTACTGTTTGACAACATATTTCTCCTGTACATTATTCATATTCAAGTTATACAATTTTCATATCTTTAAGCACAAAAATGCAAGTTTTTACTTCATCTTTATTGAATTCATAAATGAGCATGTGGCACACAAATATCTGTTAAATTTAAATTCGCGAAGTGTCAACGTAATATGTACACACAAATTCATATAATAATACCAATTTTGGTTTTGGTACATTACATTTATTTCTGAAGAGCTCTTAAGTAAGCTATCATTCAAATGTCACATCTTAACCTTTCAAATTTCTGTACTGTATTGTGGTTACACTGCAATAACTCCTTCAAGTGATCACTTCAGCTTTTAGAGTATTTCACACAGAAGAACCTGAAACAAGTATACAAGTTACATTCTAGTACTGAGCATGTCTCTCAGAAAAACCGGAAACAAGGCACAATTTTATTCTAGTACTGAACTACTGTCCGACAGAAGACCCTGAAGCATCCCAACTCCCACAAGGCTTTCTGGTGTAGAGAATGAGTAGCTAAATGACCTGTGTTACGTTGATAAATACTGTATTCTTGTTACTGGATAAAAACTAATGGAGGATGGCAGAAGGGGCTACAGTATTTATATTAAGATTAAAGTGTATGTGGGATGGGTATAGTAAAATGAACAAAGTTGAAATAAAGGGATCATTTGGTAGATAACCAGAATTGTGAAAGGTAAGAACTAAACAATACATGAAAGATAAAGTAGTGGATGGGGTCAGAGTTTGAAAGAGTACAAGGTATGCGTAGCTATAGAGCATCTTGGAGAACTCCAAAGATAGCAACTATACAGACTTCTAGATGAAAATTCAGTATGACCCACCAGAATGCCTGGTAAACAGATAGAAACCAGTCAATGTATCATGTAGAACCAAAGCAGATTATTTAGGGTGAGAATCAGATGTATCTGCTGCAGCTAACAAGGCTGAATGAAAAATTAGAGGGAGAAACTATCTTCGAACATGACTATAGGGTAAAATATTACCCTATAGTCATGTTCGAACATGACTATAGGGTAAAATATTCACATAGTTTTGTTCATTTCTCTACGAATATTGGTTTCTTTGCCGATGCTTTATTTTCAGTACAGTTTGCTATGCTTATTGGGAGTTTCCCCTGTATTTCCTATTTCAGTTTGCTATGCTTATTGCATTTTCCCTGTATTTCCTCCCCATATTGGGAGAACCTGAATCTGATAATGTGTTTTATAATAAGTAGATCCAAGAAAGCCACCAAGAGGCTTGAGTGTTACTACTGGCCCTTTTAAATCAGTGCCTCCACCTCTAGGTAACCACAAAGACTTCCAAGCATAAGGAGGGTATGAATGGAATGTATATTTATTTATGTCATTTACACTTTAAAATATTATTTAATATATGTTGAATAGCTTCCAGTTGAAAAAGTGAAATTTGGAGACCAAAAAATTTGGGGGTTATCTGGAATGATTTAATAATATTTATAAGAAAAAATGAAGAGCAGTTCAGACTCTGGACCATGACATGATAAAGATTATACAACCTGGGATTCTACTCAATCTACTTAGAAATGTGTGGAGGCACCGAGCCGGTAGCTGACCCACGTTTTATATGTAATCGACCCACGTTTTATATATAATCTCCGTGCACTCTGATGTTGGTGATGGAGTTCTCCATCAGAGTGCACAGTTCTCCCATTGATACATGACGTTACTGGGATTCCCCTGTGTATGTGAATAATTATTATTATATCATTCTGGATAACTTGTATATCTGAGGTTGCACTGTACTGAAGAAGTTATATTCAAGCAAACCCTAAGCCAAAACACATTAAAAGCAAGAAAAGTGAATGTGAGAGTATAGCAATAGTGTCCATGTTTCAGTCTCGTTACTATGGCCATCACTTGACACTCCCATACTTAACACTTTCACGCTCTCCGCAAACAAAAAAACTTGCCCCATGTGTGCGTGGAGTTTCGGGCGATCGAGCGGCAACACTGAAAAGTGTATACTCTTTTCTCTGTCCTGACCTTAATTTTCGATGTACAGTACGTATTTCACTTTTGTAGCAATGTGTTCGCAAGAGAATGTTCTAGAAGAACATACATATAAAATGTCACCAAAGCATGAGTTAGACCAGCACCAAATAAAGAACTACGTCGATCACTAGCCGTGGGCGCCAAACAGGGATGAAGTGTTTCTACTCTTTTCAGGGTTGTCAACTCCACTTATCCTACTGCATTAAATTTGGTATCACTGAGATCGCAATAAAATTCCCTATGCGGATATATGCATATAAATGTAGAATCATGATCGTGGCCCACCCGCAAGAGTGCGGGAAGTGGCCGAAGTGTTACCCGTTACCTCATACCCAGTGGCACATCGGCGAGACCCCTATTGAAAAGTGTATACTCTTTTCACTGTTCTGACCTTAATTTTAGATGTACGTATTTCATTTTCCGGTGAGGGAAACCTCACCGGAAGTCTACAGTCGTTCCAATAATACTGGAAGGTACGAAGAGGTCCGCGAACCAACGAGAATCACGACAAGCAAGAACAAATGCACGTAGGTACATATGGACAAAAAGACACCCCTGAGCAAGGGACATGCAGGGGACCCCGATACAAAGGAAACAGAATCGCGATGGAAGCGCGAAAGGGGGTAGGAAAAAGGGTGAAACACACCCCCAGGAATGACGGGACCGACGGACCCAAAGGGTCATGGAACTGAACCCAGGGAGGGGTTAGACCCGAAATCAACATGAACGCAGAGGGGAAAGGAAAACCTCACTCTGAGAAACTGAAAGCCCTGCACCGAGAGTTCAAAGACCCAAGTGGGGCAAAAAGGTGCCGAGGCCCCCCAGGCAACCTCTCCCCAACCCTGGGAACTCCAACAGCAGGACACGGGGCCGAGCCGTACCCCCAAAGCCACAGCCTCACAAGGAAAAGCCGGGGCAGCCGTGCAATACTCTAAGGAAGGGAGCCCATTGGTCGGACCCATACGGCATGGCAGGAGGAACAGGCTCAAATGTCCCCGCCACCCCGGAAGAGGAAAACCCCCGAGGCCGCCCGAGTCTCAACCCAACCAGACCCTGTTCCAATCCCGAAACCCGCCTATAGTTCGGAGCCGGAAGCAAGGGGAGGAAGAATGTACAACAGAAGGGGAAGGACTAGGAGGAGCAGAAGAAATCAGAGCCAAAGCGACCCCCACTCCCAAGTCCGGAACCCCAACAACCAAAATGGGGCAGTCTTGGGGCACCCGGGGCCGCAACCAACCAAGAGTGTTGCAGCAACCCAAACCTAGCATGCAATGCCACAGCCGCCTGCACCCGCTTATCATGACCTGTGGCCCGGGTGAATGAGAGCATGTACAGACAACACCTGTTGCACAACTCCGGGTCAAAATTCCAAGACCCAACAGGCAGCAAGGCGGAGGTAAAACAGGCGAGTGTCACCCTGAGACAAGGGAACAGAGCAACCGTCAAACTTCCAAGACACGAGGGGGGACGCAGGGGTCACATCCATCAGACCACAGAGCCCCGCGGGGTTTCCCAGGTCTCTTAGCCTTGGTAACACGCTAAAGGAAGCCTAGGCAGGGTACTGCGAACCAGCGCCCAAGTCTACCAAACAAACTTCTAAAAGCTGAACCTACGGGACGTGTCCACTCACGGGGGCCAAGTGGGGAGCACCACCAAACAGAAGATATATAGAGAAAACTCCTAGAACAGCCAAGGGGACCACTAAGGCAGAACCCCCCACCAGGCAAAAACAAAAACAAAAGAAAAACCCGCAAGAGGACAATGTACCCAGGCGGAACAGAGCCGGCCGCTTCTGTTCTCTGTTCCCCTCCCTGGGAAGGGGGGGGGGGGTTTGCGCAGACGGCGGCACGGCGACATCATGTCGTCATGATAGTTTGATAATTTTGTCTGGGGAATTCTGTCCACTTGTTGGCTTTCGGTAGCAATATTTTACCAGAATAGGGGTTTGTTTTGGGGCACCTACCGTTCTGGGTGCCTGTCCCGGTCGATGGCAGACATAGAATGCTCCCAACTACAGGGGGTGGGGGGTTTTTATAACCATTGCTCCTCGTGCCTCTCTGAGAGGGCCAGGTTCTGGCTCGTGGTCCCCAGTAGGCAAGAACTCCAAACACTTTGACTGATGCCAGAAAGTTATACATATCCATTCAGCCTGAATAGCTCCGGGGAGCCGACGGGGCTCCCCCAGAAAAGTTGATTGACAGTTCAGAGGCAGGCCCAAAAAGCCAGAGCTCAACCTCTGCAAGCACAACTAGGTGAGTAAAAGAGCCTCAAACAGATATACAAGTTGCACTAGAGTGATAAATATTTTTGTAAGCAATAGTCCAACATTGATAAAGTTTACACTTGACACTTCACTGATGTATTCATGAAAAATTAAGCTATTTTTTTATATTATTTTCAATTCTTTTACCTGTCACAAAAATCTCCCTAGAAAAGGAGATGAGCCTATTCCATCATCACCTGTTTAACCATGTAACACATGCATGCTCAAGAATAGAGAATTAACAAGTAAGAATGACAACAACTATATGCCTAGACAAATTCCACCACTCTACAACCCCCCCCACCCAGCTCCTGGAGTCTCTAGGATCGCGCCACTGGCTGGTGAACAAGCACCTTGATAGTTCGCAGCCTGCCGGCTTCCAATTATCGAGACAACAGCGCCACCTGGATGGTCACTTTCTTGTACATATAGATGCCAGCCAGCCACCACCAGTCAGAATATTCTCAGTGCTCAAACCTGCTGGACCTACTCTCACACTACCCTGTGTGGTGGTAGATTTACGTAGCCTAGTACTCAGTATTTTCAGCACCATTTATTTCTTGTTCTCTAATGTAACGTTAACTTGTCTGTTTGACTGTTTTTTTTTTATTTTGTACACTGTAATATAACCAAGTCTTGGAGAAACTATTTTTATTTTTGTAATTTTGTCAAAGTTATTTTTTCCATAGTAAAGTATTTAAATTTTCCATTTGTTGTACTTTATCCTGCAGTTACCAGACAGTGAAGAAGTCAACCTAGCAGTTTTATTTCAATTTGTTTTTACTTTTTTTTTATATGTGCATCTGCCCTAAGCCACTGCTCTTAGTCATTTTACCGTCACATACCGTTTTCAATTTTAATTATCATAAGTATACAGAGCATTTCCAACTATGATATCCAGTTTTTTTTTAAGCCAATTTCATTGGAATTTCCTCAATACACTACAGTATACTTAACTTTTAAAATTTTGAAACACAACCAGTGTTTTAAAACACAAACACAACTGCATTTCTGTATCACACTTCAAAAGGAAGCCAGTAATTATCAAGAGAAAGTACAGTATTAAACAAGTATGACTATACAGTGCAGTATAGTGACTATACAGTAAATATAGTAACTGTGTAGTATATTATACTAACTATACAGTACTGTATAGTAACTATACCAAATAATACAGTAACTACACAGTATAACAACTACACAGTATAGCAACTACACAGTATAGCAACTTTACAGTATAACAACTACACAGTATAGCAACTATACAGTATAACAGCTACACAGTATAACAACTATACAGTATAACAGCTACACAGTATAGCAACTATACAGTATAACAGCTACACAGTATAACAACTACATAGTACTGCAACTACACAGTATAACAACTACACAGTATAACAACTACACAGTATAACAACTATACAGTATAACAACTACACAGTATAACAACTACACAGTATAACAACTACACAGTATAACAACTACACAGTATAGCAACTACACAGTATAACAACTACACAGTATAACAACTACACAGTATAGCAACTACACAGTATAGCAAGTAATATAATACAGAATCAAAGCATCTTCAAGATGCTGACACAAGTGCAAGACATAAGCCATCTACAGTACTGTACATGAAAGAATCCAATTTGCTGAACAATCAAGTGATGACGGCCATAAGGAAGGGAAGCATATTTTTTCTATCCAATAATCTGGTCATTCACCTAAAAGATACAAAACTGCATGTGTAAAAAGTCAACCGGAACAGTAATGGACACATTTCCTTTCCCTCAAATGTCCACGAGTCAAAACAGCAGCCCTGTACATAAGTGTGCCAAGGAAGTTTTTATGTTGTTGTTATTTTAGATTCAGCTACTCGGAACAAAAATTTCCAAGTAGCACGGGCTATGGCTCGAACCAGGAATTCTCGATTGTGTGTCGAGAATGAACCCGACCATACTACCGGGACCCTTTAATTGTGCAGTCATTCAGTGAATCATGTCTAAATGAAAACCTGCTGTGTATACACCAATACAAAGACTATTCTGCACATTGTACCATACTCCCAGCCTCATAAGGAATTATTTTCTTGTGCAAATTTAGAGCCAAAACTTCAATATTTTCCTGATGTAGATTCTCAAGCATTTCTCCTACTTGCATTCCAAGTTCATTTTGAAGGATTAGTTCCCAATAATTTTGGTATTTTATGGACTAGATTTTGGTTGTAAATGATCTTTATCAAGTTCTCATGATTAGCAACTTCTCTAGCCTTAAATGTAGCAGTTAATGTGCCCGAGAATGTCACCCAAGAGAATACAGATGAACACCATTACTGAAGCTACCTTATCACCATACAGATGGCGATAAACCAGAGTCAAAAAACCAGCGTTGAATGTAATGAAACACCATTTTCTGGGCGAGTCCCAGAGGTTTCCTAGAGCTACTTCACCAAAGACAAAAATGAAAGGGGACTTACCCGGGAGGCGGTCGGTGCTCACATCTCAACTCGAAGTCGAGACAGGCAGCAACCGCCAACCCAAAGCGACACAGGCCTGACTAGGCCCAGGAACATTAACAAGGTAGCGTGCAGCCAGGACCCTGTTCGACTGCCAAAAACCCCGTGCCCGAATGTCAGCCCAGGACACGTTACCAAAGGTGGAAGCAAGTGCAGCAAACTTACGAACGTCATGGGCACGGGGATAGACCGCAGGCTGGCTGGACTTGATAACTCTGCGGACGACATGAGAGACCCGCACCCGAGAACAGGGAAGAAGCGAAATCAGATCAACCCAAAACACATCCCCGGACACAGAAGCCATGGCGCGCAAATAACGGCGGAGGGCCGCAACCGGACACAACACATGATGCATCCCTGGCCTGACCAACCAAGCATCAACAACCCACAGATCCCTCTGGAAAACAGCAGTCTCATTCTTTGCCAGAAAAGAAGGAGACGGCTGCAAACGAACAAACCAATCACCACGACCAAAAGAGCAGAAACCCCTGCTCCAGAGAAGAGCATGAAGCTCTGTAACCAAACCCCCAGAGGCCAATGTGATCAAGAAAAGAGCCTTAGCTAAACAATCCTGAACCGAAGGGGCCACAACAAACCGAGAAGAAGAGGGATAGGAGAGCACTCTGTCCAAAGACCAGGGCCGGCCACCATAGGGCCAAGAGGACTACTCGCCCCTGGTAAATCTCCAAGCGAGCTAGGACCTGGAGCAACAGCTGAACCGGGGGAAAGAGGTACAGGAACGCCTGTAACGTGAACACATCTAGCGAGGGCTCGGGTAGGCGCTAAGGCACTGAGCCCTGAAAAACCCGAAGAGGAAGCCGGCGACACAGCAGCCGACACAATGCTCCCGGGAGACGAACCCAGCGATCGCGAGAGGGGAGGGAAGGGACGGCAGAACCAGAACAGCCAACAAGGCCGCACCCGACCCGGCAAGTAAAACATAATCGCAAAGTTTAGGCTCTCTCACAGACTCTTGAGCAACCACCGGGTGACCCGGGAGGCCCCAGAAACAAGCACACGTGGGACCACAGCCGAAGGAGAGACTCTGGAGAGAGACAAGGAAGCAGTCCGAGAGTCCCACACAAGACCCAGCCAGGTCCGAACCTGAGAGGGAACTAGATGGGATTTCCGCCAGTTCACCAGGAACCCGAAACCAGCTATCTGGAATAGCACCAAACCCTCGGCAGCAGACACGTGGACCAGCTGGGAGCCCACACCAGCCAGTCGTCGAGGCAAGCCAACACCCAAACCCCTAACAGACACAGACGGGCCACCATGACCCAGGTAAGGCATGTGAAAACCCAAGGTGCCAAGTTCCACCCGAACGGGAGACAATGAAAGTGGTAACACTGACACCCCACAACAAAACCGAGCCAATCCCTGAACCCCGGACGAACTGGGACATGCCAATACACGTCCCGGAGGTCCAGGGACACCATCCAAGCTCCAGGCTCCAACAGAAGCTGGGCATGGGAAAGAGTGGTCATCCGAAAGGAGGGGCAAGAAACCTAGGGGTTCAGACGGTGACAAGTCCAGAATGAACTGCAGGTCTGCACAGTCCCGTTTCGGAACTGGAAACAGGCGGGAAACCTACTTGAAAGACGTCATCGTTTCGACCACGCCCCAAGCGCAACCACTCGAAGACGACTTACAGAGTGCAGAAGAAGCCTGCCCTGCCAGCCCCGAACCCCCCCCCCCGAAGGAGGAGCCACCCAACGCCACCACAGGTCGTAAGAATTGACCCGAAAAGCCTACGAATTGTGAGACCAGGCGTGAGCGAACAGAGCAAGCTTCCTCCCATCGCCCTGTCAATGGGCGAACCACGAAAGGGCCGATGCCCCTTACGAGAACCCAACCTGTGCACAGAGCGAGCATTGCTCCGACCAGACGCAGACGGGACCGAAGGCGGCACCCGCTCCAAAACTGGCACCTGTGGCCTACTCTGACAAGCTGAACCGTGAGCCTGACCCCTCCAGGAAAAACCCACCCGGGACCCCTGCAGAGAACCAACAAGTCAGACATCAGACGGCAGCTGGAAGAACCTGTCGGCATATACTGATATAGTACAACCTCGATTCAACATACCCCGATTCAATGAATCTCTGGCTAGTTCGCACACTTTTCAGGCCGGATTTACTCACCCGGTTCGATGAACGATGGTTCGCGAAGCGGGGGATGTTCGGATTTGCTTACGATGTCGAGACAGAGTTCACAGACTGTTGGAAAACTTTCCCATTCTATCACAGATTACAATTAATAATTTGCTAATATGACAAGTTCGATCACACAAGTGGACCACAAGCTTACGATGTTGGGACAGAGTTCACAGAGTGGTGGAAAACTTTCCCATTCCATCACAGGTTACAATTAATAATTCCTTCATATGACAAATTGGATCACACATGTGGACCACACATGTGGGTCACAAAGAGGACCAGAAGTGGTCCACAAGCTTACGATATTGGGACAGAGTTCACAGTGGTGGAATACTGTCTCATTCTATCTACAATTAATAATTCCTTCATAAGACAAGTTGGATCACACAAATGGACCACACAACAAGTGAACCATATTAACCAAACACAGGCCAGAATTGTCCACACAACAAGTAAAGCATATTAACCAAACACCAACCAGAGTGGTGCACACAAGTGAACGACTGTGTTTCAATGATTTTCGTTCACTGATTTGTGGCACACGTATCTTTGTAAATTAATTTAAAGGCTGAAGCGTGAATAGCTAGCTAATGTGTTGAAATCTTCTTATATACATTTTCTGTGATGAAACAAAATGAGTGAGAGTGGACAGATAAGGGAATACTGTACTGTAAACCTCACTTTACAATGAGGTTTAACTCACTTTCGTCTGTGTCGTTATAGTTCAGTAACCCATGACTTTGAACGTTTCAGAATAATAAATCATTTCTAAAACAGGTGTTTTAATAACTCTTTATTATCCTAATTAAACTAAACTAAATAAAACCAAAAATATACTGTAATATGATATACTGTATACCTGCTATTTAAGAAATTATTCATGTTATTGGCGGCTCACAAGTCCAGCGCGAGTGGACAGGTCTAATCCGTGTGCACACAACACCATGCTCGTTTTGTTCGATTTCGTCGCCATAGTTCAGTGACCTACGGCTTCGAATAATAAAATTAATAAATCAGTTTTAAAATAAGTACAGTATTTTTATAGCTCTTATTATCGTAATAATGTTGCTAAATTAAATATATAACCAAAAATATTTAATTTGATGTAAATCCAATATTTGAGAGAAATTTATGTTACTGGAAATCGAACACAACACCATGCTTGTTTTGTTCGATTTCGTCGCCACAGTTCAGTGACCTACGGCTTTGAAATAATAAAATTAATAAATCAGTTCTAAAATAAGTATTTTGTATAGCTCTTATTATCATAATAATGTTGCTAAACTAAATATATAACCCAAATTATATAATTTGATGTAAATCCAATATGAGAGAAATTTACGTTACTGGATCTGGCTTAAACACCAGCCAACTGTAGGGTGTACGTACAGACGTAGTCTGCGTTCGTACAGTATGCACCCAGTGCCCTTAGCTTTGTCTGTGATTGACGTACAGTATTTAACCACCGGTGGAAAAATAATTATACAAAAATTTACCATTTTTTGACTACAGCTGTATTGTTATACAACAAAATGTCTCAGGGGCTTACTAATAGTGCCTATTAATGCCAAAAATAAGCAATATTTGCTAGAACTTGTAGCAGAAAATCAACCAGCACCAGCACAGCCGTACCCCAGCACGAGAACAACCGTACCCAGCACGAGTACAGCTGTACCCAGCAATGGTACAACAGAAGCCAGCACCAGCTCAGAAGCAGCTGAAGCCACAGCAAGCAGTGAGCACCAGCAAAGCTGATGCAAACATCTAAAATATCTTGTGTGGTGTGAACAATTAGTACAAGTGTTAAATTTAAGTGTGTACATAGTGTAAATTAAAGTTGTAGTAATTTTAGTGTACAATAGTTTTCATAACTATATTGTAGTACTCAACATACAGCAGCCTACTACTTATCAACACAGTGTTAATGGTATAATACACTACAGTACATATTTACTGTACAGCATTCACAACTCCATGAGACTTCAAGATGGACATAACTCCAACAATAAGGTAAATAACAAATGTAACACAGTATTTTTTAGTAGGGTAATAATATATAGGTACAGTATATAATATGATAATGCTTTTTATTGTGTACAAGAAAAAAGACACTGACGCAAATGCCTCCTGAAGGTCACCTCTTGTAATGCATCCAATGCTCCAACGCACTGGGGTTGGTCCCATATTGAATCGAGGTTGTACTGTATACCATTTTCTGCCTGGGTCGGAAAACCCAGGCGCGGTCCAACAGGGCCCAAGGCCCCCGAGTCAGCTCCTCCCCAAACCCGGGAACCTCCCCATAAGGTCCTGGGGAAGAGTCGTCCTCCAAAGCCACGTCCTCCAAAGCCACGTCCTCACAAGAAAAAGCCGGGGCGGCCGAAATAGCAGGAAGAGAGGCGGCCCACTGGTCAGATCCCGGAGCTACGGCTGGAGGAACAGACTCGAATGCCTCCGTCACTACCTCTGACGGGGCAACCCCCGAAACTGCCCGAGTCTCAGAAACCTCGAAACCGTGCCCCGAAGCCCTCAAACGCTCAGGAGCCGGAAGCAAGGAGTGGAGGGGGGACAGAATGAACCACAGCAGGGAAAGAATGAGGGGGCGCAGACTGAACCACGGCTGACGTGACCAACATCCCCGAGTCCGGGTCCCTAATAAGCAAAGCGGGGGCAGCATCGGGGCATCCGGGAAAGCAACCAACCTAGCGCGTTGCAGTGACCTAAACCTAACCTGCAACGAGCAAGTCGACTGCAACCGAATAATGTCATCAGTAGAATGGGTGAATTCAGTCACAAACAAGCAACAATGCTCGCAGGACTCTGGGTCGAAGGTGTCACCGACCCAACAGGCAGCATGATGTAGGCAAAAGCAATCAGCGTCACCCTGAGACAAGGGGACAGAGCAACCCTCAAACTTGCACAAGGCAAGAGGGGACTCAGGGGTCGCATCCATCGGACCCGAGTGCCCCTGCAGGGTTTCCCAGGGCCCCTAGACTGTTTCTGCTAAGGGTAATCCCAGGTAGGGTACTGCTAACCGGCGCCCAATGCTACCAAACAAACTGCTAATGCTGAACCCCCAGGACGTGTGCACTCGTGAGCGCGAAGCAGGGGGTACCACCAAACAGTCTAACCCTAATATAACGGGCAGACACACAATGCAGACCCCCCCCCCACCAGGCAAAAAGAAAAAGAAAAGAAAAACCTTGCAAGAGGACAGCGTATCCAGAGGGAACAGAGCCGGCTGCTGTTATAGATGAAAACTAGCTGCGCAGTACCCCATGCCCCTACCAGTGCAAAAACTACCACTTAGCTAAAGGTAGACAAGAGTGGAAACCCCTCAAATCACTTGGGGCAGTCAATTATCGAGCAGCAAAAGACCAACAGACGTAGACCCAAGGTGACTTGTGGAAGAGAACCCCAAGCCCAAAGGGCGGTACTTACAGGACACTCAGGGAAGGTGACCCCTAAGCACATACAGACCGAGTACCTGTGAATATTATTCCCAGCTCACACGCAACCGTAAGAGCAATACTGAACCAAAGGACAGTACAACACAAGAGTCTGGAGCTGGAGCCACACGACCATTCCGTATCACATCAGCTGAAGAACTGGGGGTGTGGATCACAGGTGCGAGGGTCTGGGGCTCCCCCTTTCCCCTCCTGGGGAGGGGGGAGCTGCACAGACATGCGGCACGGCTCGTGTGATGTCATACTCGTTTGCTCGTTTTCATTTAAGGAGTACTGTCTACTCGTTTGTCTATTTTCGTTGTTTTTAGCCAGAATAGGGTTTGTTTTGGGGCGCTTATCTTTCTGGGTGCCTGTCCCGGTCGATGGCAGATATAGAATGCTCCAAATCACATGTGCATTTCTATAGGCCACTGCTCCTTGTGCCTCTCTGAGGGGGAGCCAAGTTCTGTCTTGTGGTCCCCAGTAGGCCTAGAACTCCACCCCACATCGACTGATGCCAAATTCTAAAGAGATGCATATCAGCCTGGATAGCTCCGGGAAGTCGAAGGGGCTCCCCTAGAAAATCTGTTAAGTCTTATGGTATGTCTATTTACATTCCTTAATAAGATAAAGACTTATAAATTTAAATACTTTAAGGGTTGTGACTGCCTGAATATGATTCATGACGTCTTGGAAATACTTGTGTTTGGAAAGTAACCTATTTTACAATTCTTAAAATAAATGTATATGATAATATACTATATATTTTAAGTGTCTCTTTAAATGTCTTTAATACTTTAAGATAATTTAAATGTTTGGAGAAGATTCTACGTAAAAAGTGCACAAGGCCACCCTCTAAACTCTTAAAAAATACTGCACAAATATTGCTTTTGACTCACATAAATGCAAGTGCTTTTGGGAATAGCACACCAAGCCCCCATGGAGGATCGAAGAGCTCTTCTCCAGAACCTCTAGCTGCAGGGGCCATCACCACTTCCTTATCCTATGCTGTGTCATCCCTAAGGGAAGGAATTTCTCATGAATCCACCAGAAATTTTGTTAGGCATTTCCACATAGGTAAACAATGCAGTATATGAAGAATCTTATCAGTCAATAGTGAAATGCTAAGACTGAAAATATTTGAATTTATATAGTAGTTAAACTCCAACAAATCCCATGATATCATTACAAAGCTTCATCTACCTTCAGAAAATAAAGTCTAAATTTAAATATACAGTATTGCAATAATGAGCTGATACTTATATACAATGAACAGTATAAACAAAAATCCAGTGTTGAATGTAATGAGTTCTTAGGCCTACCGGGGACCACGAGCCAGAACCTGGCCTCCTCAGAGGCACGAGAAGCAATGGCCTATAGAAACCCCTATGTATTTGGATGCATTCTATGTCTGCCATTGACTGCGTCAGGTACCCCACAAAGGTAAGCATCCCAAAACAAACCCCTTTTCTGATTAAGAAATTGCTACTAAGAGCCTAACTAGTGGACAGAACTCCCCAAACTAAAATGAACAAACAAGCATGATGTCACCATGTTACCGTACCGCTGTCTGCGCCATTCCCTCCCCCCCTCCGGGAGGGGGAAGGAGAAGCCCCAGACCCCTCGAGCCGGTGATCCACCCTGCAGTTCTGAGGCTAGATATCAAAAACATGCGAAAAACCGCCGACCAGAGGGAGGTAGGGTTGTCAGGGAGCCTCCGGGGTCTCATTTAGAATACTGTATTGCATTTCATTACATTCAGTGCTGGTTTTCTGGGGGGAGCCCCGTCGGCTTCCCGGAGCTATCTACCAAAAGATGAAAACTAGAGGGACTTACCCAGGAGGCAGTCGTTGCTGGCTTCTCAATGCAAAGTTGAGACAACTGGCTGTACAGTGGTACCTCGGAATGCGAGTGTCCCTGTATGCGAGTTTTTCAGAATACGAGCAGGATTTCCTCGAAAATTATGTCTCGGAATGCGAGGGTTACCTCGGGACACGAGTTTGTTGATACGCGTACAGGCCGACCTAGCGCGTGGTCGATCGGCGATCGTCGCCCCTCCGCCACTCCGCCCCTCAGTTTACCATTGTCTCGTGCCCAGTGACTATCCCACATCAATTCTTCACCTGGATTTCAGTGTTTTGTTGGATTTTTGGTCATTTGACTATACAGTTTGTTATTATATATCTCACCATGGGTCTCAAGAAAGCCATTGATAAGGTTCAACCTAAGAAAATAGCTGTGAGTAGAGGCAGTAGAGGATGTCCCTCCTTGATTAAGAAAATGTGTGAAGTATGGGAAGAACTGCAAAGTTTTGTTGAAAAAACTCACCCAGATAAAGCTGTAGCAGGCCGTTGCATTGACCTTTAAATGATAATGTGATGTCTTACTACAGACAAGTGTTAAAATGTAGGGAAAACAAGTGTCTTTAGAGAAATTCTTAGTAAGACAAGCAAGTCCTAGTGGTATGCAGGCAAAATGTGCCAGTGTGTGCATCCCAGTGAAGTCCTCACTGCCTGATGTGATAATGGAAAGGGACTCCCCTTCCAAACAGTAACTCCTCTCCTCCTCCCCCCTCCTCACATCTTCCATACGCCTACAGCATTCAAGAGCAAGGTAAGTAATAACTTGAACATAGTTTTGTAGGTTTATTTAGATGAATTAGGTATAAAATTTTAGTTTGATATGGGTTTTTTGGGGTAGTCAGGAACGGATTAAAATTCATTTCCCTTATTTCTTATGGGGAAATTAGCTTCAGAATACGAGTTTTTCGGAATAAGAGCTGTCTCCAGGAACGAATTAAACTCTTAAACTGAGGTACCACTGTAACTGCCAACCAAAAGTGACACAGGTCCAACGAGGCCCAGGAACAATAACTAAGTAACGAGCAGCCAGTCCCTGTTCGACTGCCAAAAACCCTGCCCCGAATGTCAGTCCAAGACATGTTGCCAAAGATGGCAGCAAGAGCAGCAAACTTACGAACGTCATGGGGACAGGGATAAACCGCAGGCTGCGACAATAACCCTGCGGACGACTGAGAGACCCAACCCGAAAACAGGGAAGAAGGGAAACCGAATCAACCCAAAGCACATCCGCGGACACAGAAGCCGTGGCGTGCAAATAACAGCAGAGAGCCACAACCGGACACAATGATGCACCCTGGCCTGACCAACCAGGCATCTAAACCCAAGAATTTTCTGGAAAGCAGCTGTCACATTCTTCTCCAGAAACGGAGGAGACGGCTGCAAGCGAACAAAACTATTACGAGGGGCCAAAAGAGCAGGAACCCCTGCGCCGGAGGAGAGCATGAAGCTCCCCAACCTGACCCCCCCAGAGGCCAATGCCAACAAGGAAAGAGCTTGGAAAAAACAATCCTGAACCGAAGGGGCCACAACAAACCAAGGAGAAGAGAGAAAAGAAAGCACTCAATCCAAGGACCAGGATGGCTCAGGCAGCGCCTGAGCAGGCCGGAGGTGAAATAACGCACGAGATAGCTTGCGAAATGGCACAGAAGTAACATCAATATCGAAAGCAAGCTGTAGTGGCTCCGCCAGTGTCACACGATACGAGGCGATTGTATTCGGCATAAGATGACAGTCCTGAAACAACCACGAGATAAAGGACAAGACAACCTTAACCGAGAGCAAGGAATACCTACGACGCCAGAGAAAGAAGTGAAAGGACTGCCAGGAAACTTCATACTGCCACCTAGACAAAGCTCGCAGGTAGGACACAATCAAGGACGCCTCCGGAGCACCATACAGATGGTGATAGACTCAAATAAAAAAAAAAAATGCGAAGACTTGAGGAGAAGGTGGAACCAACCATGTGATGAACTGAATCAATCTGCTGAAAGAGGCCGAGCTGCGGGAAAATCTCTGGGTTCAGAAAACCAAGCAAGCAGTGCCTGAAACCATGGCTGGGCCGGCCACCATGGGGCCAAGAGAACTACTCACCCCTGGTAAGTCTCCAAGTGAGCCAGGACTTGGAGCAACAGCTGAACCTGGGGGAAGAGGTACCGGAACCCTCACCTTGACCAGTCCTGGCGAAAGGCATCAACCTGACGACGTCGCAATCAGGGAAGGGCACCACATATACCGAAAGATATAATATATACAGACCACGCCAACGCAAAGAGGTCCACATCCGGGCGCCCGAACATCTGGCAGAGCCAACTGAAGGAGTCGGTATCGACCGTCCATTCCGTGGACAGGGGAACGAATTGAGACTGGGTTGTCCGCCTTAACGTTGGACACCCCTTGTTTGCCAGGAGAGCCAAACCCTGAGAGCTCAGCAGATGAGTCACCTGAAGCGACCAGCCCCAAAAGCCAAGGGCCGCATCAAACCCCCTAGGTTCAGACAATGAACCACTGGGGAGCAGTCCGAATGGAGCCGGATCGTTGATACGCAGGCGACCCAAACCCTTCGAAGGGAATACCACACCGCCACTAACTCCACCACTGTGCTGTGGGCTCGACGGAAGGACGGATCCCACTGCCCCTGGCCGACCTGGTGAGCACTGGTCACAAAGCCCCAGCCGAGAGATGACGCGTCTGTGAACACATTGAGCGAGGGCTCGAGTAGACGCCAAGTCACTAAACCCTGAAAAACCCAAAGAGGAAGCCGGTGACGCAGCAACCGACGCAAGGCCCTCAGAGGCTGAACCCAGCGATCGTGAGAGAGGGCCACCACGACCTGGGTAAGGCACGTGAAAACGTGAGGTGCCAGGTTCAACCCGAATGAGGGACAACAAAAGCGATAACTCTGACGCCCCATAACAAAACCAAGCCAGTCCCTGAACCCCGGATGAACTGGGACATGCCAATACCCGTCCTGGAGGTCCAGGAACACCATCCAAGCGCTCGGCTCCAACAGAAGCTGGACTTGGGACAGAGTAGTCATCCGAAAGGAGGGGCAATGAACCCAGGGGTTCAGACAGTGACAAGTCCAGAATGAATCGCAGGTCTGCACAGCCCCGTTTCGGGACTGGGAACAGACGGGAAACCCATCTAAGAGACGTCGTCGTTTCGACCACGCCCAAGCTCACCCACTTCGAGATGAGCCGACAGAGCGCAGGAGAAGAAGCCTGCCCCACGAGCCCCGAGCCCCCTGAAGGAGGCGGGGCCACCACAGGCCGTCAGAAAGGACCTGAGATGCCCACAAATTGTGGGACCAGGCATGAGCGAACAGAGCAAGCCTCATCCCCCCCTCCCATCGCCCCGTCAATGGGACGAACCACGAAAGGGCTGATGCCCCTTACAAGAACCCGAGCTTCGCACAGAGCGAACACCACACTGACCAGACGAACACGGTTCCCATGGCGGCGCCAAAACTGGCACCAATGGCCTACCACGATGAGCAGAGCCCCAAGCCCTTGCACGACCCCTCTGAGAAAGTCCCCCTGGGACCCCCGGAGAACCAACAAGTCGGACATCGGATGACAGCTAGCAGAAGCCACCTGCATATACTGTACTCCGCCACCGCAGAATCAGCGAACATCAGGGGGCAAAAAGGTGAAGACATTCTATGAGCCAGGGCCCAAGCAGATTCCAAGGAGGATGCAAGCACCGCCTGCCGACATGCGAGCCGGGAGGCATGAAACAGCGACAACGCATACCGCAGGATTGGAAAAACAGCTTTAACAAGACAGCCGATGCACACCGCTGAGCACAAGGTGCCAGACCCAGGAACGACCCCAAGTGCCTCTACATCCTCCTCAAGCCAGTCCGAAGACAGCTCCAGGATGGAATAGAAACGCAAAGCTGAAGCCAGCAGGCCATGAGCACGCAAGTCTTCGGCAACCAGCGCAGCCGAAAGGGAGGGAACCTGTATGTGAAGCTTCACGATGCCCACATCCCGAGGAAGGGCAAGGGCAAACAAGCACTCAGTGAGGTGCTCAAACTCGCACCCCGGGAAAACACAGACCATCGTCAACGCCTCACGCCACTCAAGCGTGCGGGAATGACAGAAGGTATGCCAAGCCTCCAAAGCAAAAATAGGACAGTCCGCCAGCCAGGATGACTCCAGAACTTTATACCGAATCCAGTAGGGAAACGAAGACCCAAACCTGAATGTAGACAAATAATAAATAGAGGCGTAATCCGGGTCACGCAGGAGGTAAGCCGCAAAGGCCTCCCGCACCACAGGAGACGAGATGCGGGAAGCCGAAAAACCTCCAAAAAAACGGGACTGAAGCACCCGAAGGGACACAGAACCGAAGCCGGGGAGGGGCAGACACCAAATCCAACTCATACAATGAGAGGGGGGAAATGAAAGCTCCACTTCTTGTAACAGTAAGCCCCGCTCAGAGGGTAGAAAAACCCAAGCGGGGTTCAATGGCACCCAAGGCCCCCATGTCAGCCTTGGGGACCGCCACATCAGGACCCGGGGCAGAGTCATCTCCAAAGCCCCAGCCTCAAAAGAAAAGGCCAACACAGCCATAGAAGCCGGAAGAAGAAGGGCCCACTGGTCAGACCCAGACGCTTCGGTAGGTAGGAACGACTCGAATGCCTCCGTCACCAACCCAGAAGGGGCATCCCCAAGACAGCCCGAGTCTCAACACCATCTAAACCCTGCCCCGACCCCGAAACCTCTGGAGTTTCGGAGTCGGATGCAGGGGAGGGGGGGTGGAACAGAACAAACCACAGCAGGGGAAGGATGAGGGGGTGCGGACTTAACCAAGGCTGAAGCGACCAACACCCCCAAGTCCGGGTCCCTATAACCAAAACGGGGCAGCCTCGGGGCTTCCGGGTCAGCAACCAACCTAGCACATTGCAACAACCTAACCCTAATGCGCAGTGCTTGTACCGCCTGTACCCGAACATCATCATCAGTAGACTGGGTAAACTGAGTCACCAGCAAGAACTGAGTCATCAGCAAGCAACAAACCTCGCAGGACTCTGGGTTGAATGTGTCACTGATCCAGTATGCAGCGTGATGGAGGCAAAAACAATGGGAGTCACCCTGAGGCAAGGGGACAAAGCAACCCTCAAGCTCGGATAAAGCGAGAGGGGAACTCGAGTCACATGCATCGAACCTGCATGCCCCCATGGGGATTCCCAGGGTCCTGAGATGGAACGCATGCTCAGGGAAGCCCAGGCAGGTTACTGCTAACCAGCGTCCAAGTCTATCAACAACTTTCTAAGTAGCTGAACCCCCTGGGACATGTACACTCACGGGGGCCAAGCAGGGGGTACCACCAGAACAGAGAAGTGTATGCAATACACCGGGGGGCAACAACCGAAATGCTATGCGTATTAGTGGCTTTAGGTATTGTATGTACTAGCTCTATCTATAAATCCAACATAATGTTTGTAAATCAACTATGTATGTACTTTTCCTGAATAAAAAATTTAATTTAATATAATTTTAACCAAAGGCAGACCCCCCTCTACCAGGAAGGAAAACAAAAGAAAAAACAAAACCCAGCAAGAGGACAGCATACCAGGCAGAACAGAGCCGGCCGCTATGAGAGGTGAAAACTAGTGGCGCAGTACCCTGTGCCCCTACCAGTGCAAATTGCCTCTTACCCTAAGGTGAACAAGGATGGCAGAACACCGCAGCACACAAAGGGCGGCCGAAAGAATTCAATATTCATAAGAAATGTAAAGTACCAGTAGCGAGAGCACTCAGCGTAATATGGAGAAAGAGCCTGGATACAGGGGAGATACCAGCAGCACTTAAATCTGCAGATATAGCTCCGTTGCACAAGGGGGGGAGTAAAGCCTTGGCAAAAAATTATAGGCCAGTTGCACTAACATCACACATAATAAAAGTGTTTGAAAGAGTGATTAGGAATCAAATTTCTAGTTTTATGGAAAACAATGAATTGCACAATCCAGGACAACATGGATTTAGAGCGGGAAGATCCTGTCTGTCACAGTTACTCAACCACTATGACAAAATCACAGAAGCCCTAGAAGAAAAGCAAAATGCAGATGTTGTATACACAGACTTTGCAAAGGCTTTCGACAAATGTGACCATGGGGTGATAGCTCACAAAATGAGGTCAATGGGAATAACTGGAAAAGTAGGACGCTGGATACTCAATTTCCTGTCAAACAGAACACAAAGAGTAACAGTCAATCAGATAAAATCGAGTCCAAGCGATGTTAAAAGCTCTGTACCTCAAGGTACAGTCCTTGCACCGCTACTGTTCCTTATTCTCATATCTGATATAGACAAAAATACACGTCACAGCTTCGTGTCATCCTTCGCAGATGACACAAAATCAGCATGAAAATTACCTCTGCTGAAGACATTGAAAAACTACAAACAGATGTCAACAAAGTTTTCGATTGGGCAGCAGAAAATAATATGATGTTTAACAGTGATAAATTTCAGGTACTCAGGTACGGCAAAAATGAGGATCTGAAACATAATACAGGGTACAAAACACAATCAAATCTTCCCATAGTAGAAAAACAGCATGTCAAGGATTTGGGAATAATGATGTCCGACGATCTAACGTTTAGGGAGCATAACCAAGCAAATATTGCGTCAGCCAGAAAAATGATCGGATGGATTACGAGAACTTTCAAATCCAGGGATCCCATCACAATGGTTGTACTCTTCAAGTCACTGTGTTGTCCCGTCTCGAATACTGCTCAGTACTCACTTCCCCCTTCAGAGCAGGAGAGATTGCTGAAATAGAGGGAATACAGAGAACATATACGGCACGCATAGACGAGATAAAACACCTAAATTATTGGGATCGTCTCAAAGCTCTCCAAATGTACTCTCTAGAAAGGAGACGAGAGAGATACCAAATAATATACACGTGGAAAATACTGGAGGGCCAGGTCCCAAATCTACACAGTAAAATAACAACGTACTGGAGTGAACGATATGGAAGAAAATGCAAGAATGAACCAGTGAAGAGCAGAGGTGCCATAGGCACAATCAGAGAACACTGTATAAACATCAGAGGTCCGCGGTTGTTCAACGTCCTCCCAGCGACTATAAGAAATATTGCCGGAACAACCGTGGACATCTTCAAGAGAAAACTGGACTGTTTCCTAAGAGAAGTCCCGGATCAGCCGGGCTGTGGTGGGTATGTGGCTCTGCGGGCCGCTCCAAGCAACAGCCTGGTGGATCAAACTCTCACAAGTCGAGCCTGGCCTCGGGCCGGGCTTGGGGAGTAGAAGAACTCCCAGAACCCCATCAACCAGGTATCAACCAGGTATCAACCAGGAAAGCCAAGCAGCAAACGACCAAGCAGAGGCAGAACCCAAGGAACTTGTGGAAGGAGGCCCCAAGGGCAGTACTTACCGGGCACCTATGGAAGGTAACCCTATGCGCATGCAGCCCGAGTACTGAAGAATTACTCTTGGCTCGCGCACCCCCTATAAGATAGCCACCACACCACACAGACACAGAGCTGAAAACCAATTTAGGAGCCAGAGCACACGATGTTCGCCTAGCGCATCAGCCTTAGAACTGCAGGGTGGATCGCCGGCGTGAGGGTCTGGGGCTCCCCCCTCCCCCTCCCGGGGCGTGAGAGTCTGGGGCTCCCCCCTCCCCCTCCCGGGGAGGGGGGAGCTGCACAGATGGCAGCGCAGCGACGTCATGCTTGTTTGCTTGTTTTCGTTTGGGGATTTTTGTCCACTAGTTCAGCTCTTAATAGGAATTTCTTAGATTAGGGGTTTGTTTTGGGATGCTTACCTTTTTGGGTGCCTGACCCGGTTGATGACAGACATAGACTGCTTCCAACCACATGGGGGTTTCAATAGGCCATTGCTCCTCGTGCCTCTCTGAGGGGGCCAGGTTCTGGCTTGTGGTCCCCACTAAGCCTAAGAATTCTATTCACACTGACTGATTCTAAAGTCTAATATTATCAATATCAGCCTGGATATCTCCAGGGAGACGACGGGGCTCCCCCAGAAATAATTATTCTTTTTGGTTAGTACTTACCAGAAAATAGTGCACATTATTCGACATAGCTTAAAAAAGTCAAGCTTTTAGTGAAAGTGAAGAACACTTTTATTAAGCAGTATATTTGGTTCCACTTTAAAACACAATTTGATTATCTTTTTGCTTGGAGCTGGTATGATCAAGAAGAGGTGAACATTCTGCACCAGCACAGTGGCAAACTTTTCAGACTGTCTCGAATGGTTCACATGGTGCTAGGGAGACACTTGAGAATACTCACTCCAGCCCATCGAGTATATGGAGCATGAAACTCAAGCTAAGAATCACCACTTCTAAAAGCACGAACCAACCAGGAACAGAGAATATAACACTGAGTCTGATGTTTTCAAGTCCAGAAACATGGCTGACCAATGTACCAAAAGAGTCCAAGTTGGGCTACCAGGACCCACGGCTCTGCATCAATGAATAAAATAAGAGGCCTGAAAGCCAAGGCTCTAAGCTAGCCCTAATTTAACACTATCTTCACAAATGACAAGGATGAAAGAGGGAAGGCTGCGGCATAAATAAAAATACCTGTAAGATGAATATTGTCACAAAAACTTTTATTAGACGAACCCCAAACCCTTAAAGAATCATCTAGATGTACCCTGAACACAGCCCAAACATGTACTACAGGGAAGAGTCAAGAAGTTATGAATGTGATGTTAATCCCAAAAGATGAGAATAGCTACTGAAGCACTATCAAACTGGAGCCCAAAAAGTCAGACAGTTATTTTACAGCAATAGGATGCTTCACAGCTCAAATGACTATGTCCAGGAACAAGAATCCAAGGAACTGCAAATAATGTGGGACACTCAAAAGTAAAATTACCACAGGCGAATGCATGAATTGACTGAGGCAATGAAGAAAACTCTGGACAACCAGTTTGTGAAAGTCCAGACACTAATGGATGTTTGTAAAGTACTGTGCTCTCAAAATGTTATGTTGAGATATAGGCCAGAGGCTAGGTACTGGAACCACGTAGGTTAATCAGTGCTGTGTGTGTGACCGTGTGTAGCATTTATTTGTGAGGTGCATTGTGTTCATTGCACATGCTGTGTGTGCCGACTCCATTGACAGTATGACCTAGAGAATAAAACAACTACTGGTAGGACTTGCTTCCTTTACTGCACGATCATGAATAAATTGAGGAAGCAAAGCAAAGGCCACAATTAATGATAAGTTACCAAGAAAAATAGATTGGTTAGAAAAGCAGGTTTCAAGAGCTAATAGTGTGATTCTGAAGGTACAAATAATAAATATACAAGAAACAAAGCAAGGTAGAGGTGAAATTAGTAGAAAGCTATCACTAGTGCACCAATGACAGCCAAGTAACTCATGGCAACTATGAATGCCCAAGCCCTGGTTCCCATACCAACGAAATGTCAGATGGAATACTGACCACTGCCCAGGCCAAAATATGGGTAGATATATGATATTTTATGATTTTTCCATCCTTCTGAATACAGATCTACCATTTCACACACACACAAAAAAAGGAAAATATAATTCCACACAGGATGAGTTTTGATGATAGCTGCACTTTGTTAAAAACCAGCATAAAATGTAATGAAACACCATTTTCTGGGTGAGCCCTGGAGACTCCTTGAAGTTATCTAACTGCCATGTGCTATATTAGTTTGGCGTCATCAGTCCCAGGAGTTCTAGTGCCTACCGAGGGCCACGAGCCAGAACCTGGCTCCCATAGAGAGGCGCAGGGAGCAATGGCCATATGAGCATTTTACATTTAGAGTATGTCATTTTTGCCATCAACCAGGGAAAGCACCCAGAAAAGTAAGCGAAACAATACAAGCTGTCTACTAGTGAAAATGACAACCAATAGTTGAATAGTGCCAAAGAACTCCCCCCCCCCCAAAAGAAAACAAACAAACAAACAAGCAAAGCGACATCCGACTAGCGTGCCTGCTCGTTAGCCCGTTTAGGCGAGCCGGCCGCTTTCCCCACCAATTCATAGAATGATGAAAAAATGCATTCTGCTCCCTGAAGCTAACTACCCACAGATAAGTAAAAGAGGGAACACAAGGCCTCAAATTGCCCGGAACGTTGACAAAATATTTGGCGGCCAGGACCCTGTTCGATTTCCAAAACCCCCGTGCCTGAATGTTGACCCAAGACATATTACGAAAGTTGACAAGTTGATGTATGTTGACAAGACAGCAGTGAAAGCAGCATACTTCCTCACATCATGGGCACGAGGGTAGACAGCAGACTGGCTAGACTTGATAACCCTGCGGACAACCTGAGAGATATGAGCCCTTGAACAGGGAACCAGGGGAACCGGGTCCACCCAGAGCCTGTCCACTGTCACTGAACCAGTAGCGAGCAGGTAGCGACATAATGTCACAAGTGGAGTACCACAGGGTTCAGTTCTTGCACCAGTGATGTTTGTTGTCTACATAAATGATCTACCAGTTGGTATACAGAATTATATGAACATGTTTGCTGATGATGCTAAGATAATAGGAAGGATAAGAAACTTAGATGATTGTCATGCCCTTCAAGAAAACCCGGACAAAATAAGTACATGGAGCGCCACTTGGCAAATGGAATTTAATGTTAATAAATGCCATGTTATGGAATGTGGAATAGGAGAACATAGACCCCATACAACCTATATATTATGTGAGAAATCTTTAAAGAATTCTGATAAAGAAAGAGATCTAGGGGTGGTTCTAGATAGAAAACTATCACCTGAGGACCACATAAAGAATATTGTGCGAGGAGCCTATGTCACGCTTTCTAACTTCAGAATTGCTTTTAAATACATGGATGGTGATATACTAAAGAAATTGTTCATGACTTTTGTTAGGATAAAGCTAGAATATGCAGCGGTTGTGTGGTGCCCATATCTTAAGAAGCACATCAACAAACTGGAAAAGGTGCAAAGACATGCTATTAAGTGGCTCCCAGAACTGAAGGGCAAGAGCTACGAGGAGAGGTTAGAGGCATTAAATATGCCAAAACTAGAAGACAGAAGAAAAAGAGGTGATATGATCACTACATACAAAATAGTAACAGGAATTGATAAAATCGATAGGGAAGATTTCCTAAGACCTGGAACTTTAAGAACAAGAGGTCATAGATATAAACTAGCTAATCACAGATGCCGAAGAAATATAAGAAAATTCACTTTCGCAAACAGAGTGGTAGACGGTTGGAACAAGTTAGGGGAGAAGGTGGTGGAGTCCAAGACCATCAGTAGTTTCAAAGCATTATATGACAAAGAGTGCTGGGAAGACGGGACACCACGAGCGTAGCTCTCATCCTGTAACTACATTTAGGTAATTATAAAACTGCATCCATGATGCACCCGCGGCTGAACTAACCAAGCATCAACAACCCACAGACCCCTCCATAAACCAGCCATCTCATTCTTCACCAGAAAAGAAGAAGGTGCAAATGAACAAAACGACCCCTCCCACGGACCAAAAGAGCAGAAATCCCTGCACCGGAGAAGAGCATGAAACTCCCCCACACGACCCCCAAAGGCTAAAGCCAACAAGAACAAGGCTTTCAAAAAACAATCACGGAACGAAAGGGCCACAACAAACCGAGGGAAGGAAAGAAACGAGAGCAATCGGTTCAAATACCAAGAAGGTTCAGGCAGCACATGAGCAGGCTGGAGATGAAAAAACACATGAGAGCGCTTGTGGAATGAAGCGGAAGTGACATCCACCCCGAACACAAACTGAAGCAGCTCCACCAACGCCGCACGATAAGAAGCAACAGTATTTAGCATAAAACACTGGTCCTGAAAGAGCCAAGATAGAAAGGACAAAACAACCGGAACAGACAACGACAAAATCCTACGAAGGGAAAAGAAATGGCGGAAAGACCGCCCGGAGACTTCATACTGTCGCTGAGAGGAAGACTGCAAGAGGAACACCATCAATGAAGCCACCTGAGCACCATACAAATGGTGATACACCCGCATAAAAAAAAAAACAGATGTAAAGGGCGGAAGAGTAAGTCAAACCAGCAAGGTACCTCACTGGCCCGACTTGCTGAAAGAGGTGGAGCTGTGGAAAAACTCTTGGGTTCGGACACAGTGCAAGCAGCGTCTTTTCCCCGAAAGGATTCGAGCTGAGCTAGAACCCGAAGCAACATTTGGACTGGGGAATAAAGGTACAGAAACCCCCAACCTGACCAGTCCTGTTGGAAAGCGTCTACCGCAAATGCCTCGCAGTCGGGAAATGGCCCCACGTATATTGGGAGGCACCGGGACCAATCTGACGCGAAGAGGTTCACTCCTGGGTGCCCGAATGTCCGACAAAGACAAAGGAAGGAGGCAGCATGGACCATCCCCTCCGTGGAAAGAGGAATGAAGAGAGAGAGGCCATTTGCCAGGACGTTGGACACCCCCCTGAATGTGAACGGCACAGAGAGCTAAACCCCGAGAACTCAGCAGAAGAGCTACCTGAAGTGACCAGCCCAAAAGAGCCATGGACTGCAGAAACCCTCCCTGGTTAAGGCAACGAACCACAGAAGAGCAGTCTGAACAGAGCTGAATCACCGAGCCCAGAGGCAACTGAATCCGCTACAGTGCCTGCCACACAGCCGCAAACTCCTGCACCGTGCTGTGAGCTCAATAGAAGGATGGAGCCCAATGCCCTGGGCTGGCCAAGCGAGTGCTGGTTACAAAACCCCAGCCGAGAAACAAGGTGTCCGTGAACATATCGAGAGGGGGGGAAGGGGAAGGCGCCATGGCACTGACCCCTGCAAAAACTGAAAGAGGAAGCTAGGTGAGGCAGTGAGGCAGCAACCGATGCAAGCACTCCGGAGGTGGAACCCAGCGATCGTATGAGCAGAGAAAAAGGCTGCCCTGAAGATACCAAAATAGCCTCCGAAGCCAAACCCTGCCCAGCGGGAAAACCAGCAAGGCAAAGTTCAGGCTCCCGCACAACTGCGCGAGCAACCACCAAGTGACTGGGTTCCCTCTCAAAAACAGCAGACAATGGGACTGCAGCCGGAGCAAAGCCACAGTAGGTTGAGAAACGGGTGCAATCTGAGAATCCCACACGAGGCCCAGTCAAGTCCGAACCCAGGACGGAACCAGATGGGACTTCTGCCAATTCACCAGGAACACGAACCGAGCAAGCTGGGAAAGAACCTCCCTGGCAAGCAGACATGCAGACTGGCTGGGAGCCCATACCAACCAGTCATTGAGGGGCCACTACGACCCTTGTTAAACGTGTGAATACGTGAGGGGCCAGATTCAGACCGAATGGAAGGCAACGAAAACAGTAAGCCGGATGCCCGACCACGAAACCTAACCAATTCCTGAACCCCGCATGAAAAGGAATGTGCCAATAAGCATACTTGAGGTCCAGAGAAATCACCCAAGCACCCAACTCAAGAACAAGCTGGACCTGGGACAACGTAGTCATCTAAGAGGAGGAGCAAGGAATCCAATGGTTCAGACGGACCAAGTCCAAAATAAACCAAAGATCCACACAGTCCTGTTTCGAACCGGAAACAAGCGAGAAACCCATTTGAGGAACGAAGTCATTTCGCCCACGCCCAAGCAAACCCATTACAAGACAACCCGACAATGACACAGGAAAGAAGCCTGCTCTTTCAGTTCCGAACCCTGAACAGGAGGAGGAGCCACCCAATACTACCAAAGCCCAGAAGAGACGCCGCGAAAAGCCCACGAATCATGGGACCAAATGTGGGCAAACAGAGCTAGCCTGCTCCGCGACCTCCGAGAAACCAACTTTTGCAAAGAGTAACTACCGCTCCGATCAGACAAAGAAGGCCCCGGAGGACACATCAGCTTCAAAACTGGCACCAAAGGCTCACTTCGACCTCCTGAAGCCCGAGCCCTAGCACAACAACCCCAAGAGGAGTGAGAATGCTGCCCCCCCCCTTTCCCTGACAAATCAGAAATGGGGCAAAGTAGAAGTCGTCAAATGGGGCAAAGTCAGCGACTAGTAGAAGTCGCTGACATAAACTGAGCAACACAGTCCTCCTGAAATAGCAGGGGGACAGAATGGAGATGAAGACTGCAAAGCCAGGGCCCAAGCTGAATCTATAGACAGAGCATGGATGGCCTGCCACACGCGAGACGAGTGGTAAAAAACACAGACACCGCCTCCTGGAGGATCAGCGCAAACGGCTTCAGCAGGACAGCTGACGCCTCTGCAGCGAAAACCAGAACCCCAGCCAAAGGCCTCCCCACTCAACACCTGCACATCCTCCAAAAGTCAGTACGAGGAGAGCTTTAAAAAACTGAAACCAAATGACCGCGAGTCCAATAGTCATCCACCGCCAAGGCAGCCCGAAAGAGAGGGGGACCTGAGTGTGTAACTACACCAGACCCACATCATGGGGAAAATGCGGGGCATAGAGGAATTCATTGAGGAACTCCATTGAGGCCCAAGAACACCTGCAACACCGAGGAAACCTTCTTCCACTTAAACATGCGGATCCGACAAAACCGCGCCAAGCTTGAAAACTTCGGCTCTGCAGCAATAAACCTTGCCCAGATGGCACAAGGGCCCAGGCAGGATCAAAAGGAGCCCAAGCATTCTATGCGAACTCACCACGAGCCCCAGGAACTCGACACAGGCCCAGGGGCAGGGCCCTCATCCACGCCCACCACCCCTTGAAGAAAGGGCAGAGTCCTGGGGAAAAGCTTCAAAGAAAGGAGCCTGCTGGGCTAACTCCAAAGCCTCGGTGAGAAAATCAGGCTCAACCTCTGTCCCCGAATTGGAAGGGGCAATCCTTGAAACTACCTGAGCCTCATCCCAAGCTAAACCCTACCCCGGCCCTGAAACCTTCTGACGTTTTGGAGCCGGAAGCATGGGGGGGAAGGAGCAGGGTGAACCACACCCACCTGAGTAGGAACCAAGGGCACGGACTGAACAATGGCTGAACTAACCAACGCCCATAAATCCTGGTCCCTAAAACCCAAGTGTAACAGCTATGGGGCTTCCAACTGGGCAACCAACTAGGCTCATTGCAACAAAGAATACCTAGCATGCAACAAAGCTGCTGCCTGACCCCTAACATCCTCAGACAAGGAATGAGTAAACTGAATAACAAGCTGAGAACAAATCCTGCAAGACTCGGGATCGCAGATGTCACCGACCCAACAGGCAGCATGACGGAGGTAGGATGGATGATCATCATCACGTGGCAGAGGCAACAGCCAACCTTCAGCATCGCACAAGGTGAGACAGGGCTCAGAAGACACATCCATGGTATCCCCGAGTCCAACGGCATTTTCCAGGGCCCTGTAGGGTACGTTAGTCCTACAGGAAGCAAAGCCGGTAAACCCTGTCTATTGCAGGCAAAGTGACAACCAGAGGTCGCTATGAAACCTTGGGGCAACAGAGGAGGACCACCAACACAACCTAGGCTAGTCTAATGGGAAGCTAGGCAGACCACCACCTCCAACAGTAAGTGAATACGTCCAAATAAAAGAATACAAAACAAAAAGTCCCCGAAGCAACACACAAAAACCAACCTGTCCCCAGAGAGAATCATTGGGAGCCACTGTATGCAGGGTGCGCCGGCTGCAGTGCACCCCAACTAGCAAATGCCCACTCCATACCCGGGGCAAGACAGGAAGCCCAAGACCCCCGACGGACCCCAAGGGCGAGAACAAACCCCCAGTGACAAAGCCCTCAAATGGGTGTGAGACCCGAACGTCCCAGAGAAGAGAACCCTGACACACAAGGGAAGTACTTACCGGGCACCTAGGGAAGAGAGCCCTAGGTGCATGCAGCCCAGCGAACCAAAGAACACCTGGCCACCACAACTCACAAAGCTGGCAAAGCCACAAACGGAGAGGAAATTTGTTGACACTGGCACATTAGTCAATGAACTGATGGAGTGAGCGGCCGGCTTGCCTGAGTGGGCTAACAAGCTGGTGCGCTAGTTGGATGCCGCTTTGCTTGTGTGTTTGTTTGTTTTATTTTCGGGGGAATTCTTTGGCTCTGTTCGGACGTAGGTTGCAATTTTCATTGGGGCTTATATTGTTTCGCCTACCTTTCTGGGTGCTTTCCCTGGTCGATGGCAGAAATGACATACAGTACTCTAAATGCAGAATGCTCATATGGCCATTGCTCCCTGCGTCTCTCTGAGGGGAGCCAGGTTCTGGCTCGTGGCCCCGGTAGGCACTAGAACTCCTGGGACTGATGACAGCAAACTAATATGGCACATGTCAGTTTGATAGCTTCAGGGGAGCCAACGGGGCTCCTCACAGAAAATAAAGGGGATATTTATGTACTTCCAACCTAGAGGGACTTTCTTTGCTCTAGAGATTTTCTGAATATGAGTTAGATAAAGTTTTACAATTATTATGATTTTTTTTAAAGAGAATATAATTATAGAATGTTTTTAACAAATGTCAACAGAACACCTCAGACAATTTGACCTTTTTTATGACAAAGTAAAGTGACTATTGAGGGCTAATAATGCGTATGGTAATATTTGGCAAATGTATTATATTTTATCTTCTCAAAAAATAATGATATTTACCTTTAATTACCTGAAGGCCACTGTCTCTACTGGCCATGGCAAGAACAGGAAGCTAGTGGCTTGTAAAGGTCCTCCCATTCTCCTGATGTTTTCTCCAGGTACACTTTGAAGTGCATCGCCATCCCAGTGCAACTGCACACAGCTTGTGACGGAACCTTGGGGGTGTGCTTTTTTCCATAATCTCTATTGTTTGCTAAAATAGGTAAACAGCACTGTTAGATTTTAACTAAATAAAAAGTTACCCCATCTTACCTTTTCAAATAAACCAATCAATTAATCTCCAACCTAATCTGTAACTCCAGTAAAAATATTCTCAATAACACCTTATGTAATGTATATTAGAAAGAGAATATTATCCTATCAATTTATTGTGAAAAATAAAACCATCGGACAAATGCCAACGATAGAAACTTTACTAAAACTTTTACTGTAGATTAATTGGCTGAACTGTGTTTAATTAATTCATTATAACATTTGCTTTGACAAGCAAGAAAATACATAAAGCCTTTATAAACAAATGTCAAATATTGACTTTCCAGATTTATAAATTAAATGTGAAATGATGTCTGAAACACAGGCATTATATACTTTTCTGTGTATCATTAGAGGGTGCATAATAGCAGAGAAAGGCCAGTACTGTGCTGTACTTCTTTAGGAATAATTCAAGAATTGCCTGGATACAGTAAAAAGAAATATTTTTATTGTGTGTAATATTAGCAACTTCATTGTACCCACATATAAGCCTTGAAAGTTTCAAGTCAATACACAAAGGCATGCTTCAGAAATTTTGCAAATCATAAGGCACCCATATTAGGAGTACAGTGTCTTAAATTCTTATCTAATCTAAGGATACAGATATGTTGGATATAACCCTTTGAGAGAGAGAGTGCCATTTCAACCCATCCTCCTGTTTAGATAGTAATTTTTTGTAACTATGTGCACCATAGTGCAAAGATTGGCATACTAAGCAATTAGATCGTAGAATTTGGTACTATTCACTTTATAGTCTGAAAAAATGAACCTAAAACACAAACTTAAATATTCTAGGCCTAATACAGCACAAACATGTACATGTATTAGGCCTAGGAAGGTTAAGTTAGTTTGTCTTTGCAACATAAATATAAAATATTTTCCACTTTGTACAAATTCAATAGTACCGATATATACAATACTGTACTTTATAATTGTGTTGTACGTGGTATATGTACTATGGTCCTCATCGTTGTATAAGTACTGTACTACCAAAAAGGAGGATGGGTTGGCCATTTGGATACAGGCAAATTCAAATTAATATTTGATTTAGAAAATCAAATTACAGTACAGTACAACCTCGATTCTACGTACCCCAATTCAGCAAATCTCGGCTAGGTCGCACACTTTTCAGGCCAGATTTACTCACCTGTCTTGACGAACTTGGTTCGCTGAACGTGGGGGGAAGTGTGATTTGCTTATTTTTATGATTGGGACAGTTCACAGACTGGAGGAAAACTTTCCCATTATCTGTATATCACAAGTTACAATTATTAATTCCTTCATATGTCACGCTGAATCACACAAGTGGACCACACAATAAGCGAACCTTATTAACAAGCACAAGCCAGAGTGTCCACACAACAAATGAACCATATTAACCAAACACCAGCCAGAGTGGTCCATACAAACCTGTGAATGACTGAGTTTCCATGATTTTCGTTCACTGATCTTTGAAAATTAATTTAAAGGCGAAGGGTAAGAAGCTAGCTACATGTGGTGAAATCTCCTTATAGACATTTATGTAATGAAACAACATGATTGAGGGTGGACAGATATAGGGAATACAGTACTGTACAGTACTGTACTGTAAACCTAACTTGGTTTTCCTTCGATGTTCATCATAGTTCAGTGACCCATGACTTTGAAAGTTTCAGATTAATAAATCTTTCCTAAANAACATCAGTACCAACAATAGCAACATCAGTACCAACAATAGTTACATCGTACCAACAATAGTAACACCAGTACCAAAAACAATAGCAACATCAGTACCAACAATAGCAACATCAGTACCAACAATAGTAACATCAGTACCAACAATAGTAACATCAGTACCAACAATAGCAACATCAGTACCAACAATAGCAACATCAGTACCAACAATAGTAACATCAGTACCAACAATAGTAACATCAGTACCAACAATAGCAACATCAGTACCAACAATAGTAACAGTACCAACAATAGCAACATCAGTACCAACAATAGTAACATCAGTACCAACATAGTAACATCAGTACCAACAATAGCAACATCAGTACCAACAATAGCAACATCAGGACCAACAATAGCAACATCAGTACCAACAATAGTAACATCAGTACCAACAATAGCAACATCAGTACCAACAATAGCAACATCAGTACCAACAATAGCAACATCAGTACCAACAATAGCAACATCAGTACCAACAATAGCAACATCAGTACCAACAATAGCAACATCAGCAGCATGGCTAAAAGCCGGGCCAGATTAAGCAACAGTACCAGTATCAATAACATTTGCAAGATAACAGTGGAAATTAATATCAGAATTATATGCTTCTAAACTCATCAGCTTATTAGATGAACCGTGTATGGTAACAGCAACTTGCCCAAGCACGCCATCATTGATTTTAACAAATCTTAATTATTTATATATTTACATATATTCTTCTGTTTTATGAGTGCTCTTTACCTTGCAGGGATTTAGCTTCAGCTCCTGAACCCATCATTTTGGATGTTGTAATTTTTACGTATATAATGATTTATTTTACCATATAACGATAATATTTTGCTACAAGCCTATCTGCAGTTAAAAGTTGAATGGGATTGGCTTCTACAATTCACCTTTATCACGCTCTACTTACTATCAGCACGATGTAGAAATTCTTCTATACGTTCCTGTAGCTAATCTGATGTGTACAATGTGACCTTTGTTATTACCCATTCTAGCCTAAACAACTTGGCTGTCTGCCATAACAATGGTGTCTGGCTCTTCCCAAACGATACAAGGGTAGCATTTAATAAACCTTTATAACCATTTATCTTTAGAACCAGCTTTGTTGTAAACGGGTCATTTTGTTGCGCTGTATTAGATTTTGCATACCATTCTAGTGTCGAATACAATAACTAGAATTATAATTAACTACATTCCTGAAGGATAGTTTTAATATGTATTGCCAGCTTGGAATTGGTCTTACACCTTGTCGAATTTATTTATTTATTTATTTATATACAAGAAGGTACATTGGGTTTGTGAGAATACATTGAATAGTACAGTATTTACAATCTTGTAAAGCCACTAGTATGCGCAGCGTTTCGGGCAGGTCCTTAATCTAACAGATAATTTTAAGTAGGTAATTTCTATCAGAATTGATAAATGATAACAAATACATTGCAAGAGAAAAATGAGATGAGAGAGATTAGTAAGTATATTAAAGCACATTGTTATATTAAAGCTCTGGTTGATTACATTGACAGCTTGATTGGTAATTTAAACAAGATTAATAGACACCATACAGCAGATTGACAGCACATATAAGACAGCAATGATCACAATGGTAAAGATGTTCAGATTGGGTACATAAAGATTGGGAGACTGGGTAGCAATAGATACAGATAAACAAGATTAATAAACACCATACAGCAGATTGGCAGCACATATAAGACAGCAATGATCACAATGGTAAAGATGTTCAAATTAGGTACATAAAGGTTGGGAGATTGGGTAGCAATAGATACAGTGCAATTTTAAGGCAAAAGGTGAAAAACTATGAAGATGAAATTAGGTACTTTTTAGTATTGATTTTGAATGATGTAAAAGTTGGACAGCTTTTCAATTCAATAGGGAGTGAGTTCCATAAACTGGGTCCCTTTATTTGCATAGAGTGTTTACACAGTTTAAGTTTAACTCTGGGGATATCAGAGAGATATTTATTTCTGGTGTGGTGATAATGGGTCCTATTACATCTGTCCAGGGAGAGTTTCAGAGCAGGATTTGCATTTAAGAACAGGGTTTTGTAAATGTAGTTAACAAGAGAATTTATGGAGTGAGATTATGTTTAGCATGTTTAGGGAGTTAAACAAGCGGGCTGAGTGTTGTCTGAAAGCAGAATTTGATATTATTCTGATAGCAGATTTTTGCTGGGTGATGATGGACTTGAGGTGGTTTGCAGTGGTTGAACCCCATGCACAGATACCATAGTTGAGATAGGGATAGATTAGTGCATAATATAGAGAGATGAGAGCAGAGTTAGGTACATAATATCTGATTTTGGAGAGTCTCTTGTCTAGGAATAGGCCAAGAAACTTTCCATCAATTCTGTATTTTAATGTTGTGACTTGGCCCTTATGCCAGTCAGAGAGCCATTTTCCTCTAAAAACGATACGCGACTTGTTTTACATATATGCCCAGGGGTTTGAATCAGGATAGTTCTTTCTTTCGAGGACGTTAACCCCCACACCACAGTATTACACAGAGTTGGCCGCACCCACCGAGTAGGCCGCAAGATGTGGCCTAATGACAGCAGCAGAATAACGATAAACCAGATGACGAAAGGAAGAACCGTTACTACAGCGGTGGTGCCTTTGTCTTGTATCCCAAGAACCATGACTACAACTTTGGCACGCTTCAGGCGTAACGACTTCATTGAACATGCGTTTTTCCCGGACGACAGGAAACGTCCTGTCGTTTCAACCCAGGAATATACACTGTTTTATAAACGTTGCTCAATAATACATGATCTAACCTGAAGACAGCGCAAAGGGCTGGTAACGAAGAAAAATAACGTGAATGACTATAGATAACGTTCTGACAGATTTCTTAAGTGTCTTTACCTACAGTGAAACGTTATCTGCAATTATTAAGTTTATCAACGTAATCTAACCGTCATGTAAGAATTCACACCTTGCACGCCAGACTAACGTAGAACCTTACCTTCGTGTGAGGGTGTCACCTGGTGGCGGCTCCAGGGTCTCTCTAGGGGCGTAGAGAGGAGGTGGGGCGAGAGCAGCCATGAGAGAGGTGACTATGATGGAGGCGGCGGCAGGGGATCGGACGGCAGACAGACCTACAGGCGGGGCAGGTGGCAGGGCACGCCGCACCTCAGTCTCCTCACTCACGCCTATTCCCTGACTTGCACCGTGCCTACGGCGGTGTGACCCACGCCCAGATAGACGTAGGCGTCGCATGCGTCTCATACTGCGCCGTACGACCTTTGATACCGCTGCCACAAGTCCCGTTCCAGAATCCTCATCAGATTCACAGTCAGCTTCGAAGTCGCGAATGTCAGTGTATTGAGTGGCAGTGTTTGGTGCTGAGATGGTGGCGTCAAGTTTGTCAGGACGCCAGATCCCAGCACCACCTACTGCCCCAATTTCATGCCAAGAGCAGTCCTCACTCTCACTACAGGTGACCGGAGAAGTGGGCGGGAGAGGATGATCCGAAGGTGTGGCCATTTCGCCGGAGGGGACAGATAGAGCTGCGACAAAACTGGGTAGGTCTTGGGTGATTGATTGGGGTGATGCTGGGTCATCGCTGTGATCTCCAAGTGTCTGGTGTTGCTCACCTGTGCTCCCCGACACAAAACACGTGTCAGAACATGTGGAGTCACGGTCCCCACCCGTGTTCTCGTGATCTGAATTACCTGCCGCACTCACGTCATCACTTTCAATAGCGGGAGCAACAGGTCCCTCCCCCCTACTCCCGTCTCCTGATAGGCCATCTCTCTCCCTAGGGATATCATTACTTAATGTCCTGTCGCTAGCCCCATCAACGACTTGTCTCTGTTCTGATGACACGATAGGGATAGTCAGCCTCTTAGGAGTGTGTGGCCGGGATAGCTTTTCAGGCAGCATGAAATCTAGAGCATCATATTCCAGTTCAGAGACGGTCGACACAAAGTCTTGTCTTACCGACTGAGGTTGGGTAGAACCCCCCTCGTGCTCCTCCCTCGGGGGCTCGCGCATACAACCCCCCTCACTACTATCCTCCATCCCACCACAATCATCCCCATCCACCCTTATCCCATCGTGGACTAAAATCTCTTCGGGCTTTAACAGTTTGGATGTGGAATTCGCCTCTTTCTTGATAATGCCCTCAAACAATTCGTCTAGGATATCACACTCAATCGCCTCAATATCGAGCACAGCACCGTCCCCACAAGCACCAAAACTATCGTACCTCGCGCTACCCTCACTGTTAACTTCGCCGAAATCACCTGTCACGAAAGGCTTGTGCATTTCCTCGTGTAAATTAACTCTAGCACCACTTTGTTCACACTTACTAAAGGCAACACTCTTGTATGGTTTTTGCATTTCCTCAAGAAACCTTCCAAAGGCGTCAGGGCCCACTTCACTCACTAAAACCGCATCGCAATCCCCTATTAACACGTTATCTACGGAGCTCTCATCGTCTGGGTTAATCTTAATGGTAACTGCGGATGAACTATCATGGCAAGGAACCACATAACTGCATGACCTGTCTTGTTTGGCGTTGAGGTACACTGCTGTGGCTCTCGTGTTCCGGTCCTGGGCGTCGCCGCTCACGTAAATGGAGTGAGAGTTGTCGGACAAGAGGATAGGAGTAACGGTGTTGGGCTGCGGCTCGGGACTAGTCGCCTTCTGTACTTCCGGTGTGGAGGAGACGGTGGGGTCTGGCGACGTGGTCATCACAGACCCGTGCTGTGGCGGCGACGTGGTCATCACAGACCCGTGCTGTGGCGGCGACGTGGTCATCGCAGACCCGTGCTGTGGCGACGTGGTCATCAGACCCGTGCTGTGGCGGCGACGTGGTCATCACCCGTGCTGTGGCGGCGACGTGGTCATCACAGGACCGTGCTGTGGCGGCGACGTGGTCATCACAGGACCGTGCTGTGGCGGCGACGTGGTCATCACAGGACCGTGCTGTGGCGGCGACGTGGTCATCACAGGACCGTGCTGTGGTTGAGACGTGGTCATCACAGGACCGTGCTGTGGCGGCGACGTGGTCATCACAGGACCGTGCTGTGGCGGCGACGTGGTCATCACAGGACCGTGCTGTGGCGGCGACGTGGTCATCACAGACCCGTGCTGTGGCGGCGACGTGGTCATCACAGGACCGTGCTGTGGCGGCGACGTGGTCATCACAGACCCGTGCTGTGGTGGCGACGTGGTCATCACAGACCCGTGCTGTGGTGATTCTGCCTCAAGGCCACACAGGGGCTTCGACTCCGGATTTAACTGCACATATGATAAGTCCAGATCCGAGTTCACGTGAGAGTTCAGCTGAAAGTTCGATTGTGGATTTACCTGATGGTTTACCTTGGGGCTTGGGTTTTCCAGAGGCAGAGTGGTGGTGGTGGTGACAGACATGCAGGATGGGGCATCACCTCCCACACTAGAGGATGTGTCACCCAATAACTCCGGAACTTCCCAACACGATAATTCTGCTTCAGAGTCGTACCCATCTAGACTAGCACTGTCGTTTTTAAACCTCTTCAAAGCATGTTCGTAGGATGTTGCCTCATCTGCATTCAGTTTCTCGAGACTCCCCAAATCATGTCTTTGAGAATGAAAACCACCACCACCACCTTGGGGGCTTCTGCCAGCGAGATTCTCAGACTGCAAATGAGCGACGGACGTATTTACATTCTTCACACCTTGTTCGGCTTCCAAGTCTGTTGAATCTGGTTTACAATCATTGTCCGAGGTATTATCTTCCTCCTGGCACATATTTTGGTATGTGGGGTCATCTGGAAATGTGGTAAGGAAGGTGTCTTCCTTGAAAGAGCCGTGGCCGACGGCAGAGTCGATCACGCTCTCTTCCACATCGCTGAAGGCGTCATCGGTGGGTTCCTCGTAGATAAAAGAGAAGTATTTATCCACAACACCACCCAACGCCTCCCCCTCATCTACCACAGCATCTACGGCACTTGCCATAGTGCTAGTGCTGCTCAAGATTATACGCACATGGATAATGACACAACCCAACGCTTCACCTGCACACACACGACTGGCATAGAACCATCCATTGCTGCGTGGGGCGCCACTCTCGTACTGTGAGCGATACATATATCTCTAAGTTAACTATTTTTAACAGTTCATTGCTTTTAATACATATTTTTTAACTTTAGCATTTATATTTGATTCTTGTTTATTTGTCTTGCGAAATGAAAACGTCGCGAAATAAATCTAACAATTCCTTAGAGGTATCGTGCGTCCGGCAATCACCTGACCGAGTTCAGCGGTAACTCGCCAGTTGCCATGACCTGCCATTCTTACTCCTTTAATTGCTCCAATTTCTCTAACGTGTTACTTATTTTGAAATTAAATTCACAGTGAGAGATAATTGTAAATAAATACTATTACACGTAAAGAGCACGACAACATATGAAGGCTAACTAGGCAATTATTGCACAAAGAATAGAGTAAGTGAAGAGTGGGGTTGCCCGGGGCGACGAGCAGCACGTGTGACAACAGCCAGCAGTGACCCCTGGTGCAGGCAATGTTCCTTCCTACCTCCAAGTTGCCACCCACCTTTTCCCTACTTGCCTATAATGCCTCTCACTTTGTACACTTGTAGAAGCTTGGGGGACCTCGATATAAGCCTAGCGTAATGAGTCTCCAACAAAATCAATGATTAACATTTTTAATTGAATTTGTTTATCATGCACACCCATACAATCAGCGCCGTGGAAGGTTTACAATCATCGACATCCACTCTCGTGACTTGGGGCTGGACGGTAGAGCGACGGTCTCCCTTAATGCAGGTCGGCGTTCAATCCCCGACCGTCCAAGTGGCTGGGCACCATTCCTTCCCACCGTCCCATCCCAAATTCTTATCGTGACGTTGTTGTTGTTGTTTAAGATTCGCTACTTGGAACAAACGTTCCAAGTAGCACGGGCTATGGTGAGCCCGTAGTGGACTTACGTGGCACGGGAGCGGGGCTGTAACTTTGAAAATCGTGACCCCTTCCAAGTGCTATATAGTAGTAATGGCTTGGGGCTTTCCCCTGATAATTCCCTCCCTATCTTCCTCAGTGAGCAAAACTTGCGGTTTCGCGAGGATTTCCGGCTGTACATAATTGTGAATGGAATAAACTTTTCTTAAATATTTGTGATAGAATAATCTCAAAATTTTACGTTTTTATGATATTTACATAAATAGTTCCTAGGGTATGCGAATACCTCTGCTGGCCGTTTACATTTGGTCAGATCTACTTTCGCAGCTGGTGTAGACTGCCAAAGGTACTTGTAGGTGCGTCTACAAGCCTAACAGTGATGACGTCTAGAGATCGAATGACGTATGCTGGATGACCCATAGATATGCAGCTCTTCCTGTATAATATAGTATGATACATGTTGACCAAACTACACACTAGAAGATGAAAAACGACGACGGGTTTCAGTCCGTCCTGGACCATTATAAATTATTTATTATTAACATCTTTATTGACAAAATTAATTACAATTTTGCCTAATCTGAGGATTTTGATAAAGTCTTATTAAAGTGAGGATAATGCTGGTATTCACTGTCACGCAGGACAGAGGGTCATACATAAGACAATAGGTCTAAACTGTAGGCTGAAGCACATATATATCATGGTTACAATCAATTTTTTAATGTATGGATATGTGAAAACAACTTTCTATTGTGCACTGCCACACAAGGGCAGGGATGGGTTCATAAGTGATGCAGCTTAGAAGTAATATAAGTAAAAATTGTTCGTCATTCTTTAAAATGGACAAGCAAATTTTGGATAAATTGTTAAGATGTCGTCCAGAACACCTGAGTCAATAAAATAGTTATACAGTTGGTGGTACAAGAGGCCAGGAGGTCTAAAGTCCTTTACGGTTTCACATTCATCAATATAGTGTTCTAGTGAATGCATTAAAGGTTTATCACAGAGTTTACAATCTGAGTATTCTGGTAGTGGCTCAGCCTCACTAACCTGCCAGATGTGTCTATAGCCAAGGCGAATTCGCGCAATGACTACATCACACTGCCTGGTTCGGTTACTGTGCTGACCATACAAACACCTATTATTACAAAACTTGTCATAACTTTTAATACTGCAGCTTTCAGGTCTCTGGGCATTTCTTAGTTCTTCTAAATCTGAATTAATTTCTTTAATTTGTATGTTTCTAATAACTGCATTAGATAGTCCAAAGTCATAATCAGTGTTTTCTTTCCTGCAAGCCTCATTGGCCAATCGATTTACAAAGTCATGTTTTCCAACTCCAACATGGGATGGGATCCACACAAATTTTATACAAGAGTTATTATCATTGGCAAAAATTACATTCCATTTAATATTACAAGCTACTTCCGACATACATTGTGATGGGTTATTTAAGGACTGCAGAGCACTTTTAGAGTCACAGAAAATAACTCCACCACCATTGAGCTTAAGGTATTCAGTGGCTAGATAAATGCCCAATAGCTCGGTCTGTGTCGTGCTTGCCCAGTTGTTCAATCTCTGTGTACTAGACATGATCATTTCATTCCCTTTATACACTGCACATGCACAACCTGTTCTACCAGTGCCTAAACTGCACAGAGCCATCAGTAAAGGCATAGGATTCAGTCTGAGATTTTGAAGATGACTGTCAATAGCTTCTAATGTTATGCATCTCAAAGTGTCAGTGTTATACATTTGTTTTACACTGATGGGGGTATAATGCAGAGAGACCTCCACATCTTTCCAAGGGGGAATATAGTGAACAGTTTTATCAGGATTAAGAGACACATTCAGTTTCAGAAGATTATAGGCACAACAACTGAGCCACACACTGTAGGGAGCTTTTTGCGGCGGATTGAGGGAACAGTCAGAATTGTTTAGAGTGGATCTCAATTTAATTTGAATAGAGCTGAGGGGACCATTATTTTTCAAAGTTTTGGTGCAAAACATAGTACTAAGTAGAACTATTCTTTCGTAAATGGAAGTTAAGCTTTGTTCTTTTCTCATGTTAACAATGCTGACAGTTCTAGGACAACCCAGGATGATGCGCATGGCATCATTCTGCACTACATCTAGGCCTTGTAATTGTTTAGGAGAAAAATTAAGAAGATGCAGGGCATAATAATCAACAACAGATCGTATAAAGGCAATATAAAAACTACGGGCATATTTTATGTTAATGCCAAATCCTTTGCCAACAAGAGTTTTGAGAGGTTTAAGACGCGCAACTAGTTTTTTGCGCAGGTTGCTGACGAGATTTGTATCATTAACCTCGACTCCAAGATATTTATAAGACTCACAAGTCTCCATGGGCACTCCATTAATAGTATAGTTAACATGAAGAGAATGGGGAATAAGAAGCCTTGTTTTATCAACAGAGATTATGAGATCACATTCTACTACTTTCTTGGAGAATGCATCAAGTAACACTTGTAGTCTTGGTTTACTGTGTGCCATAATACAAATATCATCAGCATAACATATAACAGTTTCTGTAGGTTGTACAGGTATGTCATGGATAAGTTTGTGCATAAGTATATTGAAGAGCATAGGGCTTAGGACACCACCTTGAGGTGTGCCTAGTTCGAATGCATCTGTTCTTGTACTTTTTACTCATTTAAATAGAACACTAGCACGCCTGTTGGATAGGTAGCCCTTTATCCAACTCAGAAGATTACCTTTGATTCCAAATTCAGCAAGTTGCTCTAATATTATTTCGCCATTCGCTACATCGAAAGCTGACTTTAGATCAATAAAGGCTGCCTGTGTCCCATCCTGGGAGTTTACAAAATATTCAGCAAAGCATGTTTGTGTGCTACACTTGGGCATAAACCCATATAGGTTTGGGGCCAGTTTTTCTTTGACCTGAAACATGACACGATTGAGAACAATTCTCTCCAAGACTTTGCATATGCAAGATGTAAGAGAAATGGGTCTGAATTTTTGAGAGTTAGGTTCAGGAATTGGTATTATGAGACTTTGTGTCCATTTCTTTGGCAAGATACCTTGTGAGAGACTCGTTTGATAGAGGTCAAGCAGAGGGTGGCTAGGGACATCATTCAGTAAGCCCAAGGTGTTATAAGTTATACCATCCTCACCAAGGGCAGTTTGTTTAGGCTTTCCTAAACAAAACTGTTATAAAGTCGATTGTGAATAGACGAGGAAGGCGAAAGACGAGACGAAACCGTTCTCCTTCCCGCTATTGATACTCGTCCCTCTCTCTGGCTTCGCTATGTTGATAACATTTTTGCTTTATAGCCTCATGATCTTAGTCTTTTCCAGCCTTTCCTCTCCTCTCTCAACAATCTGGCTCCTTCTATCCATTTCAAAGTTGAATGGGAATCTAATTTCCTCCTTCCTTTTCTTGACGTTCATGTTCTCAACTCTGTGTTTGGGTTCTTTTTCTCCGTCTACTGCAAACCTATGCATAGTGGTAGGTATATTCACTTCTTTTCCTACCATCCTCCTTCTGTTAAGAAAAGTGTCCTCGTCTCTCTCTTCCTCCGCGCTCTACGCATCAGCGACCCTCAGTTTCTTGATTTTGAAATTTCGTTTATTTACAAATCTTTCTCTCGCCTTGGTTACGCCTTACATTTAATCAACTGCGCCTACTCTCAAGCTAAACGAAATTTCTTTCATCCTAAACCTGCTTCCAAAACTACTAGTAATTTGCTCTACGTTTCCTTCATATCTGAACTCAAAACTCTTACTAATACCTTTCGTCCTCTTGACATAAAGCTCGCACCTTTCGTCACACTAACACTATTCGTACTAATCTTGTTCACACTTCTCCTGCTTCTAATGCTGTTGGTGTCTACTGTTTCCTGATCGTCTTGTCCTCGCCAATACTTTGGGGTAACTGGCCGTACACTAAATGACAGACTCAAGGAACACAAAAGAAGTGTTAAGTCTGCAGACACAAACAATGTTCTCTTCTGTCATGTTAGGGGTTCTAATCCTCCTATCGATTGGTCTTCTTCTAAAATAATCTTTCCTGGCTCTACTCTGTACAGACGCCGTCTTGTCGAATCGGCTTTGATACACAACCACCCAACATAAACCCGAGTCCTGGCTTAGTTGCTGTTGACTCTTCCCCTTCACAGTACATGCTCAAATGTTCAAGACTTTCTAACAAACGTGATCTAACAAAAGGTAGGTATTAACGCGCTTTTTTTCCTTTCTTTATTTATTTATCTTTTTCTTTTACTTTCTCTTTCGTTCCCATGTACTCCTTTTATTACCCTCTTCTTACCCTTTATTACCCCTATCTTTCGCCTTGCTTTTACCTTCCTCCAAGATTTCTTCCTCCTCACCTCTGTCTTGCCGTACTTATGCCCGTGCCTTTCTCGCCGTTATCACGTGCAGGTGCAGTCGCGCCTCCACACATCTCCAGTATCATCTCTTGATACTGGGAATGGCTCAAAAGGGCCACCACTTACGGGCTATTCATGCCCGTGCCACCTTTTGGACGGCTTAATCTTTATCAATCAATCAATCAATCAATCAATCGTCTCTTCACAATCGACTTGATAATGGTCCAGGACAGACCAAAACGTCGTCGTCTTTTCATCTTCTAGTGTGTAGTTTGGTCAACATTCTTCAGCCGCGTTATTGTGACTCATCGTCTGGGTATGATACATAAAACAACTACTGTAGTGTGTATTCTGTTTGGGGTCAAGTTGTGCTTATTCCTGTGATGGCATTCGTATTGGCTGTACATATACACCATATATACATCTGCCGTTAATATCACACACACACACACACACACACACACACACACACACACACACACACACACACACACACACACACACACACACACCACACACACACACACACACACACACACACACACACACACACCACACACACACACACACAGTCAGGAAAATGGCTACTGGAGTTCAACACCAGTAAATGTAAAGTTATGGAAATGGGATCAGGTGATAGGCGACCAAAGGGACAGTACACAATGAAGGGGAACAGCCTACCTGTAACGATTCGAGAAAGAAACCTGGGAGTGGATGTGACACCTAATCTAACTCCTGAGGCACATATAAATAGGATAACGACAGCAGCGTACTCTACACTGGCGAAAATTAGAACTTCATTCAGAAACCTAAATGAGGAGGCTTTTAGGGCGCTTTACACTGCCTACGTGAGACCAGTCTTAGAGTATGCCGCGCTATCATGGAGCCCCCACCTGAAGAAACACATAAGGAAACTGGAGAAGGTTCAGAGATTTGCGACGAGGCTTGTCCCAGAGTTACGAGGGATGGGATATGAAGAGCGTCTGAAGGAACTGAACCTTACGACACTAGAGAAAAGAAGGGAGAGAGGAGATATGATAGGGACATATAAAATACTCAGGGGAATTAACAAAGTGGAAATAGATGAAATGTTCACACGTAATAATAACAGAACGAGGGGACATGGGTGGAAACTGGAAACTCAGATGAGTCACAGAGATGTTAGGAAGTTTTCTTTTAGCGTGAGAGTAGTGGAAAAATGGAATGCACTTGGGGAACAGGTTGTGGAAGCAAACTCTATTCATACTTTTAAAATTAGGTATGATAGGGAAATGGGACAGGAGTCATTGCTGTAAACAACTGATGGCTGGAAAGGTGGGCTCCAAGAGTCAATGCTCGATCCTGCAAGCACAAATAGGTGAGTACACACACACACACACACACACAAATATAAGGGGCCTCGTAGCCTGGTAGATAATGCGCAGGACTCGTAATTCTGTGGTGCGGGTTCGATTCCCGCACCAGGCAGAAACAAATGGGCAAAGTTTCTTTCACCCTGAATGCCCCTGTTACCTAGCAGTAAATAGGTACCTAGGAGGTAGTCAGCTGTCACGGGCTGCTTCCTGGTGTGTGTGTGTGTGGCGTGGAAAAAAATGTAGTTGATTGACAGTTGAGAGGCGGGCCGAAAGAGCAAAGCTCAACCCCCGCAAACACAACTAGGTGAATATATACACGCACACACATTACATTATATCCGTTACAGGGGCTGGTAGCTGAGTGGACAACGCTCTAGACTCGTGGACCTAGGGGCCGGGGTTCCATCCCGGCAGCCGGCGGAAACAGATGGGCAGCGTTTCCTTCACCCTGATGTGCCTGTTACCTAGCAGTAAATAGGTTCCTGAGAGTTAGACGGCTGCTTCCTAGGTATGTGTGTGTGTGTGTGTACTCACCTAGTTGTGCTTGCGAGGGTTGAGCTCTGGCTCTTTGGTCCCGCCTCTCAACCGTCACACACCGTCACGTTTTTCACACACACACACAACTGTGTGTGTGTGTGTGTGTGTGTGTGTGTGTGTGTACTCACCTATTTGTACTCACCTATTTGTGCTTGCAGGATCGAGCATTGACTCTTGGATCCCGCCTTTCCAGCCATCGGTTGTTTACAGCAATGACTCCTGTCCTATTTCCCTATCATACCTAGTCTTAAAAGTATGAATAGTATTTGCTTCCACGATCTGTTCCCCAAGTGCATTCCACACATTTGTGTGTGTGTGTGTGTGTGTGTGTGTGTGTGTGTGTGTGTGTGTGTGTGTGTGTGTGTGTGTGTGTGTGTGTGTGTGTGTGTGAAAAAAGTGAAAAAATGAGTAGTTAGTAACAGTTGATTGACAGTTGAGAGGCGGGCCGAAAGAGCAGAGCTCAACCCCCGCAAGCACAACTAGGTGGAAGGGTACACAAGAACTGTGCTTTAGATAACTATCACCACAACTCCACTGACAGATGGTGATGGGTCCGAGTCACCTTGACCACGAACAATAACCGGAACATTTTCTATCACCTTGACCTCCGCTAGTCGTCTGCTGACGTTTGTAATGTATTTTCATCGGCTAGAGATTTCCCGCGTCTCAGTCAGAGAACATATCAACCGTACCTTATTCCACCATTTTGTTGTGTTTACACGAGTAGATAATGTAGACGGCTTGTGAGTTACCAGTAGGCTTACAGCTTCCCGTACCATAGCTCATCTTACCCTTACCCTGCAAGTTTTCTCTGGAACACGGCCTAAAAAATCGGTTTACATCCAGGTTCTCAATTACTGCTGGATGAATAGAGGCGAACAGTTATAAGGATCGGTGCCTAATCAAGCTGTTCTCCTACAAAGAACGTCTCTTTTTCGCTCGCATGCGTTACATAAAGACAAACATGGTCGTACTAGAAAATGGACGCGGCTCGCGATTATGACGTACTGTTCCGTTTTCTGTTATGGATCCTTTGATAGGTTAGGAGAGGACACTGGACACTGAGGAGAGGACATTGATCGTTTTCTTGACGTTGGGAAACCTCAGGAGTACGGGGCTGGCCTAATCGACACTGGTGAACGTTTTGTACTGCCTATATATATATACACATGTTTTAGATTTAAATCATAACTTTTATACTGGAGGCCTTTGTTTGTAAGCAGTTCTGTATTAAACTTGAATGTTTGGAACAATATATAGTTAAGAGAGGTGTTTATCAGTTCTGTGATGGATGCTTACTGCTACTTGAACACCGTGAGAGGTCGGCTAGTTCAGCCCGGCCTCCTCTCTTGGTAGTACTTATAGTGACCAGGAGCACCATAGTATATATATCGACGCACAACACAAATATCAAGTAAAAATCTTATTATTGAATTTGGACAACGGAAAACATTTTCTATTTATGTTACAAAGACGAACTAAACTAACCTAACCTTCCTAGGCCTAATACAAGCTATCAGAGGCCTAATATTATGTGTATAATACATAATACACTATACATATAGTCTATATATGTGTAATACATATAGTCTATATATGTGTACTATACTAGGCCTAATATAGTTCATATGTGTACTATACTAGGCCTAGGAATATTTAAGTTAGTTTTTAGCTTATTTTTTTCGGAATCTGCAAAGTGAATAGTACAAAATTCTACTATCTAATTGCTTAGTACGTCAATATTTGCACTAAGGTGCACATAGTCAAAAAAACTGTCTAAACAGGAGGATGGGTCGGCTAGTTATGCCTCTTATGTATACAGGTAGTGTATTGAAAAGTCTTGGGCCCTTCTTGTTGACAGTTCTCTCAGCATAACCATATTGCACCTCTGATTCTCAACTGGGATATTTTGCATACCTTGCCATGCCTCCTGGTCTAATGTGGAGTTATTTCTATGTGCAGACTTGGTATCAGTCCCTCTAATATTTCCCAAGTGTAAATTGTTATGCATCCCTCTCGCCTGCACTTTTTCTCCTACAACGACTCCTCAAGTGATTTATTAACTGGGCCCATTTCCAGCGCACGTAATGGGTATCTTTCTTAACTATATTTAATGGCATATGTTAGGGTTGAGTTGGATTGGTTTAGGTTTGCTCATTGAGTAGGGATGACGTAGATACATACATCTCTCAGATCCTACACCCCAACATAGGGCTACCCCTCCAGCGGGTGGAAGATAAAAAGTAACATAAATGAGCAATAGGTCCAGGAACTGGACCCCGCGGCAGAGCACATGAGAGCACAAGAAAATATTATGTCTGAGTGTGTGTAGCGAGGTCATTGTCTTGCGGACACCACTACAAATTCTACCTGGAACTTTGAGGTCACATTAGTTTCACAAAGAATTGAATGTGTGTTCTCGGTTTCTCGCTAATATAAGCTTGCAGGGCGATCATAAGCACATCTGTGTGCGTGTAGTGTGTGTGCATGTGTGTCTTTACATACTTGTGTCTGTAGGATGGAGCTGTCAGCTCTTGGAAACCGCCTGTCTAACCGTTGATTATTTAATGCACTGACTCCCGACTTTTTCTTTGACATATCTGCTACATAAATTATTCTCTCAAGCACATATATATATCCCCAGGATGCAGCCAACAACGGCTGTTTAGCTCCCCGCAGGTACCTATCTACTTCTAAGTGAACAGAGGCATCAAATGAAAGGAAACGTTGCCCAATTGTGCCTGTCCCGGCCGGCCTAGGCCGGGACAGGCAAATAGGATTGACCCGGGTTTTGGCTAAGTCAAGGATGCTAATCACTGGACCATGGGACACCTACCCTCCCACCCCCTGTATGTGTGTATTTACTCTGTGTGCTTGCAGAACCGAGCTATTTATTACCTCTTGGACCCCGCCTTTTTAATCAATCTTTTCCCCTATTATGTCTACTACATATATTAATCTCTAACACACGCATTCCCAGTAGGCAGCCTCTAGCAACTGTCTAGCTCCCAGGTACCTATTTACTGCTAGGTGAAAGAAACTACCCATTTGTGTGTGTATTCGCGTGCGCTCATGAGTGTAGGAAAGTCTGTGCGTGAGAGCGCGTGTGCGTGCAGCCCGTTCTCACCGTGTGATAGAGAGTATTGGCTGTGCCTTTCTCAAGGACATCATTTCAACACCCATCACTTATTTTCTCGTCTTGCACTTAACTGGAACGGTTCGTACAACAAATATTGGAGAAATCAAGCCAGTTCATCACTCGCACACTACTGACAAAGGCTCCGTTCTGCACGTAACCCTCGATCTACACAGAGCAAACGAGTTAGTCGATGTTTGGGCAACCACCTTTAGCTTCAATAATATTCCCCAGACACAAAATTCAGATTAAATGTTGGTTACGGAGATCGGGAAAGGCTCGTTGACTTCATGCTCCACAAGGAAGGTAATGCAACGTGCCATTTACTGAGTTTGAGTTATTTTCGGCCCTAAACAAAGCTAAAGCCTCATCCCCGGTGAGGATGGTATCACTTATGACATATTGCGTTTGCTTCATCTAATTTTGTTGTATTTGTGTCCAGTTTCGGACACGAGTATGTTACAGTCCGGACACGAGTATGTCTTAAAAGAGTCCCATTTCATGTGGTCTCCATAGCGAGTAAACCTTATACTCGCTCCATTATCTCATCATCTTAATGGCATAACTAATTAGCACTAAATACACAATCTATAATCCTATCCCTATTTACAGATAACAGTTCTTCCATCCTCCTATCTTATTAGAGGAAGCTGAGGTGTAGTCACCGAATATAAACAAGCGATATGAGAATAGCCAACACTTGCAGAGACATCTCCTGTCCACGAGGCTAACCATAGCCCGTGCTTCTTGCTCAGCTCCTGTGCCAGGTAAGTTACGGGCTCACCATGGCCCGTGCTACTTGGAACTTGTTCCGAGTAGCTGAATCTATAACAACATAGCCAACAGTACAATTTCCACAGTCAAGAATGTAGTACTCGGCGCATGTAGTTCTAATCGACCCCAAGACACTACAGCTTCGACTCAGAGCAGACAGCAGACCAGGACCCCATCACGCTACAACGCTCTCCCACATAGAGCTCCGCGACTCCGGCCTCACTCAGCTCTGCTCTGCTCCAAGCTCCGTCTCAACGTCTACGACATTGCTGTATTCAAGACTACTAAATAAATATGAAAACCCACTAAATACTGTGTATCTAATCTACTCAACAACGTAACATAATTGTACGTTACATCTCCATCTCATGTTGGCCTCCGAATGCATGATAGAGCTGATAAGTTAGCCAAAGAATCTGCCTTTAAAGGAGACGTTGAGTGTAACCTTGGATTGTTAATGAACAATCTGAGAGCAGCAGTACACCAAGAACTTCAACAAGATCTTGTAGATCTGAGGCAAAGTGAAATCGACACCAGTAATTCCATCTATTATCATACTATCATGCAAGAGGAGCCACACATCTATGGTTCATCCAATATTAAATCAAATCAAATCAAATATTTATTCAGGTAAAGTACATACATACAAGGTGAGATACAAAACATTAATGGATTTATAGATAGAGCTAGTACATACAATGCCTAAAGCCACTATTACGCAAAGCGTTTCGGCCAGGAAAAACACTAAGACTAAAACTTAATACTAATTGAGATTAAAGTATAAATTGTGTTGAGAAAAAAATAACAAATAGGGGGGGAACATGGCAGAAAAAACAGCAAATATACAATTTGGTCAACAAACAGCATTGTTTGAAATAGTAGACATGGCTTGACATTTTTAGGGGTGAGGTAGGTCACATGGAATTAATTAGGTAGTACTTAGTTTTTATCTTAAACTGGTTGGGAGAGGTACAGTCTTTAACATGATTGGGAAGGTCATTCCACATTCTGGGTCCCTTGATTTGTAAAGCATTTCTAGTTTCATTAAGTCGTACTCTTGGAATATCAAATAGGTATTTGTTTCTGGTGTGGTGCTCATGGGATCTGTTACAACCTTCTAGGAAGCTTTTAAGGCCAGGATTGACATTACAGTTCAGCGTTTTATATATATAAAATACACATGAGAGAATGTACAGTGACTTAATATCTAACATATTCAGAGATTTGAGTAAGGGTACCGAGTGATGTCTGGGGCCAGAGTTAGATATTGTCCTAATAGCAGTTTGTGTTGAGTAATTAGAGGACGTAAATGATTTTGGTAGTATAGAACCCCAAGCACAAATACCATAGTTGAGATATGGATAGATGAGAGAGGCATCTAGTGACGTCTAATAAAATCAGCAGGCTTCTAGATGTTACTACTGCTCGGCTTAAACTCGGTTACAAGTATCTCTGGGAATTCTCATTATCTGCTGATGTAGACCTGACCAAATGTAAACTGTGTCAACAAAATTATTCGCACACCCTCCGTCACTATGTGATGGAGTGCGAAAAGATACGTGAATTCAGAGGCAATTCTATAACCAATGTTCCAGCAATGTGTAAATATTTAATTCAAAATGATCTGCTACCAGAAATTTTAGCCAAATATCCCCAGTTTGCTAACTGTAGGTAGTAACTAAGTGATTGTAACCTATCCACCGCTGCCCACTGGATGGGGGGGGGGGGGCGATGTGCTGGACAAACATATCAATTGTGACACTAGCTCTCCACATGTCAGTTGCTTAATTTAGAAACTGTACTTGTGGTCGATCTCGAACCCATTGACGATGTGACGACTTATACTGAATTTTGTGACTAACTCATCAAGATTGTAACTTGCTTAGCTAAATGAATTGTGGGGTTCAGTCCCTGAGCCCATTATGTGCCTCTGTAACCCTTTCCACTGCCGACCACAAGATGGGTATGGGGTGCATAATAAATGAACTAAACTAACTTCATCTAATACTGTACCAGGAAATCCCCTTCTTGAGATGCATAATATCAGCTACGTTACTGAGGAACTTCCTATTTCTTGGACCAACAGTATAATCATTCCAATTCCCAAGCCACATCAAGATAATGCGTTCTGCCCAATTTCCCTTACTAGCTGCATTTACAAAACATTCGAGAGAATGGTCCTAAACCGTCTCCTTCATAGAAGAAGAACCATGCTACCCCCCCCCCCATATATGGCTTCATGCATGGAAGGAGTGTGCATCATTGCATCAACACCTTTCTTACCCTGCACACTGAAAAGTCATATACATACCACCTTCCTAGATCTCAAGTCTGCCTTTGATATTGCAAACCAACATGTTATCTTGAATGAGCTTGCGAGAATGAATATTGGTGGTCGGCTTCATTTTTGGATCAGAGGTTACCTATCCAACAGGAAGTAATCTGTTTTTCCAGGGGCATAGGAGTATAAGAAGAGACTTCGAACTAGGTACCCCACAGTACAGGAAAGTTGCAAAATACATTCAGGAGCCCATATTATGCATGAAGTGTTCTCGTTGGGGACATATGGCTTGGAAATGCCAGTTTGACTCCAGGTGTCGGTTCTGTGGTAAGAAACACGACTCACGAGCGTGTAGAATCAAGATTAAAAACGGTGAAAAAATCGTCCCATCTTGTTGCAATTGTCGAGGCAGCCACAATGCTGGTTCCTATCTATGCCGCATGAAGCCTCATCTGAGAGACTCTAGGACGGGTCCTACAAGTAGGGTAGATGTATCCTCGAAGGAAGGAAAGATTATGCAGCAGGATCATAGAGGAAACAGCTGGATGCCAATGGCAGCGCCTATGAACAATGTGTGGGAGAAAGGAACGGAGATAATTAAGGCGAGCCTAGGGAAAGTAGGAAATGCAGCTAAAAAAATCAAACCTTGTGAGGACACGGTTCAGGACAATATAGTGAACTCGGAGGTTGGTAATCAAATATTGGAATATCTAAAAAAAACTAGACAAGATGATTGAGGCATTAGAAAAATTAGCTATGGAGGGTAGACAGGGTGAAGATGGTGGTGAAACAGGACGTGAAATGGAAAATGAAACAAGGACGTGAAATGGAAAGTGAAACAGGACGTGAAATGGAAAGTGAAACAGGACGTGGAATGGAAAGTGAAACAGGACGTGAAATGGAAAGCGAAACGTGCGTAGAAGAAAGTAAGGAAGAACATGACGTATTGACGGTAGAGGATAGTCAGGAAAATGAACTTTCTAGTAGTGCTAGCGGTGTTCAATCTCCTGTAGTGACAAATGTAGAAACAAAGTTAAAGTAAAACGGTACACAGAATTAAAAAAAATAGATTTAAATAATATTACCTTTGATGTTAGTAGCTGTTGTGTAAGTGAGGAGAAAGCAAAAATGTTACACTGTTAGAGATTGATTGTCTCTATTGACAGATTGTTGATGACGGACTCTATTGACATTGAGATTGTTAGAGGAGAGATTGTCTAAGAAATTCTCGTATCTCATGGAATGTGACGGACAGGGCAAAGTTTTTTGTTGTTGTTGAATTAATACATGAGGTACATTTGCATTTGTGCAGCTACCCTAGACTATATGAAGTGGAGTACAGTGTGTCAAAAAAGCTAACTACGTGATGTTAAAAAATCCCCATCACACAGGATGGTTAGTCATACAGAGGCATGTGATAAGCAGTCTGCACTGGCAGACTCCAGATGCATTTTGAGGATATCATCAACACAAGAGTGAATAAGGTAGCAGTGGTAATAAAAATCCCCATCTCGCAGGATGGTTAGTCATACAGGGCCATATGTTTAGTAGCCTGCACTGGCAAATTTTTGGGTACACTGTGAGGATATCTTCAAGAATACGAGACTGAATAAAGTAATTGCAAAGCTCCAGGTATCTCACGTCAACTGGTCTGAAAGGTCTAATAACTGGGCATTCGGTGATGTAGTGTGGGAGATCATGCCGCAGTTCCAGCTCACAGAGTTTGCACCTGGAGTGCTCAGGATTGGGAGATCCCTCTGTAGCCACCTGCCACAGGTAACGGTAACCCAACCTGATCCTTGCAACCACTGTGTCGCACAGTCTGGTGGACGTTTTGTGCTGCCCATAGATATAGGTTTCAGATCTGAACAAATCATAGCTTTTATTACTAGTACTTTCAGTCGTTGGGAGTCAGTAATTTCTTTCCTATCAGACCTAAGTGTTTGGACCAATATAGTTTTGACAGTAGAGATGGGGATACCTAGATCTAATTCAACTTCATCCTTGTTGCACGCTAATTTGGCTGCAATGTCTGTCTCATTATGATGGGTAGTTTTATTATTAAACATGGATGAAAGTAGAGTGAGGATATTATCTTAGAACGTTAATGGGTTAAAAACTAGTGCGGTGGATGAACACTATTATACTCTTAGTGAGTACTATATTAACCTGAAATGTTAAATGAGATTCTTGTATTGTGATTTGTGTATTTGTACTCACTGAATTTGTGCGCCCCTTGAGGGACTTGAAGTTAGGGAGGGGGGGGGGGGGGGGAAGAGAGAGAAATAGCCTAAGCTACTCGTGCGATATATATATTTTTTTTTTACTTGTCTCAATAAACATACTTGAACTTGAAAGAACATTATGTATTAGTGTCAACTTATTGATAACTATAGAAATAAGAAAATAAATAGTGTACATCAAATTGTTTGGATGTGTGATAATGGTATGATAGACAGAATACTTAGGAGCTACAAGAATTTTGCCCTAATGAGTGTAACACTTATATGCTGTGCTTACTATATTAACCTGTAATATTAAGTGGGATTCTTGTATTGTTATTTGGTATCTGTACTCACTGAATTTGTGCGCCCTTTGAGGGACTTGAAATAGATGGGAGTAGAAATAGCCTAAGCTATTCTATCCCTTTGAGATGTATTTTTTTTGTCTCAATAAACATACCTGATCTTGAACTTGAAGGTGTCCTCAGTCCTACATTATTTAATATCTTAATTAACATGCTGTTAAACTCTGTACCAAGCAGACCGAACGTGCACATCATTAGCTATGCAGCATAATGCTACACACCACTAGGTATGCTAACACGCAGAACACTCTTAACTCTGCATTAGACTCATGTCAGGACCTAGGTTTAGTCATCTCAGCAAAAAAAACAAAGATACTAAATCGGCGCCCACCCAGGCAGGGAGGAGCTGTTCGCAAGATGCAACTGTAATTCTAAGAGAGATAGTGTATAACCTTCCTCGTCGCTCCCAAGATTTGAGAAACAATGGTATTTATTTATGTATGTATATATTTCCCAAAATTTACCCAAGGGCCACTAACTATCTAGTGGCCTCGACGAGGACAAAGCCGGAAGCTTGTTAAGTCCCGCCAATTGTCCTAATGATATTTTCTAGCTGGATTTTGGCATTTTCTGCGGTTGGAAGAAAACGCGCAGAGTGGGGGACTTTTTTATTTTAATAATAATAAATAATTAATTATAATAAATTAATTATAATAAATAATTACAATAATAATTAATTATAATAATAAATAATTATAATAAACATTAATTATGATGAAGCATAATAGATAATTATGGCGAATAGGATATTTAGTTCAAGTGGATAATAATTATGCGACTAATAAAGATTAGTGAATAACAATGAATTATTATCCTGAAATAATATTAGAGAATAGCCATTATAAAGTATAACTCAATTGCAATTAATCGTTACATCTATAATTAGTAACTGAAAGTTGCATTATTTGCATTTACACTAATGACAATTCTTGTTAATATGTCTTGGCTTTGGGGGTTCCGGCGGAGCACCCCCAAAGGTAACACAAAAGCGTAGCAAGATAGAACCAAAGTGTCGCCTGAGCCTGCCTGAATGTCATCCTGTGAAAAGGAAAACAGGGGATGCAGAAGGATCCCGGGAGGAGGGTGGGCGTTTTTGAATGTGGAGCGACTGCGGTGACGGTGAGACAGAGGTCGCCGGATCTGCGGCGCTCAATATAAGTACCCCACTCGGTGCGCACGCAGCTTAGTCGTTTAGACACAACTCATAGAATTACGTTTTCTTCTCGCAGAAAATCCACTGCTTTTGATAAAAGCAGTGGCTATTTACAGCTTCAGCGGGTAGGCGGTTCCCAATGGTTTATAACCCTCTTGGTGAAAAACATGTTTTCAGTCCTACTTGAGAGGACATACTCTCCAACACTATATCTGTGATTGCCCTGTTATCAGTGACTTAAGACCAAATGGTATGAGGTACTTTGAGCTCTGTAATTACTTCATACACTCAAGAATATTGGAAGATATTCTTGTGCTGTACTCAGATTTTGCTAGTGGGAGCTAATAGTAACCTGTATTGCAAGGCATACATCTCAGCCTTACATTTCTTATTCTCTCCTGATTCCATGTATGACTGGCCGTCCTGTGAGGTGGGGATGTTGGATGAGCTTGTAGCTAGTTTTATGATCTACACTGTAATCTTTCATATAGAATACGGTAGCAGCACATTGCTGTGTATACCAAAGCTTGTTAATAAAAAGAAATCAGTAATAAAGGTTTTAAATTATAGCTTGTATTATTATTATTACCAGTATTATCCTTATTAAATTATAAATGTTAACCATGGATCATTACGATCTCATATTGATATGTTGATGTTAGTAATGTTTACCAAACCACACACTAGAAGATAAAAAGAAGACAACAATGTTATTAATATTTCTTGTGAATCATTAAATTGTGCAGTATGTCTCAATTATTCACTTCTTTGGATATACATTAGAAAAAATAGGATAAACAGCCCATAAATATTTGTTTCATTATATTTTTTATTTAAATAACCAGATCAATATTTTACAGCTGACAGGATTTGTTTTACTCACAGGTGCATTATCTGTTAAAAAATGTGGTTTATTGTTACACACAATGCTGCTACATAGCCTTCCCGGCTTGGTGCCTTTTTTTGATAATGATTGTTAGACACAGACAAGTTGTGTAGCAGGAAGACGTCTTGGACACAAATTTGTTCCATGCTAAATGTAGAGGAATGAGCTGAGCATTCCTCAAATAAAATAAGCTGCCTCAGCTTATAAAGTAAATAAAATAAAATAAACATTCCTCAAATAAGTAGCTGCCTCACCTCACTGCCTTACTGCTACATAGCCTTCCCTTCTTTTGATAATTACTTATTGTTACACAGCCAAATTGTATAACAGGAAGAGGTCTTGGACCCCTACTTCCACTCTCTTTTTTTAACAGGCCATAATAGTCCATTTATCTACTTTAATATACCTACTAATCTCCCTCATCTCATTTTTTTTCTTCCAATGTACCTATTATCATTTTATAAATTCTCTTAGAATTTATCTACTTAAAATTATCTGTTAGATTAAGAAACTCCCCGAAATGCTGCATGTACTAGTGGCTTTACAAAAATGTAAATACCATGCTATGTATCCTCACAAACCCAATGTGCCTTCTTGTAAATGAATAAGTAAATATAGTCATAATTATATGTTTAAGTATTCAATGAGAAAAGTTTTTGAAGCTTTACCCTTATCCTTACCTAAGATCATTTGTGCAGCATGTTTTTCTTTTATGTCTCACCCAGATTTAATTTCAAAATAAAACCAAACAAAATAAATTAAAAAGGGGTATGTATTGCTAAGGTACACCCTCTAGCTATACTTATTACTAGGTGAACAGGGGCATTTGGTGATAGTCCCACATTATCCCACCAAGGTGAGGGTGGGATAATGCTCCCACCATCACCTCTCCATTGCCATGTTTTTCATGTATTTCCATGTTTCTATTTTTCTTCCATCTTCCCCCCTTTTTTATTTTTATACTGTATTGTCTCAACACAATTTATACATTAATCTCAATTAGTATTAAGTTTTAGTCTTTAGTGTTTTTCCTGCCCGAAACGCTTTGTGTAATAGTGACTTTAGGCATTGTATGTACTAGCTCTATCTATAAATCCATCAATGTTTGTATCACACCTTGTATGTATATACTTTACCTGAATAAACATTTGAATTTTTTAATTTTAATTTTCTCATATTTCACTTTCTCTCATATTGAGAAGGATCATCACCTTCTCTCATATTTCATGTTCACCAGTGTGTATTTACTACTGGTATTCTACTGGTATAATATCTTGCTATTATAAAACCAATTCTACTATCATAAAAGACATATTTACTACAAGTTTCAAGCAGAGACTACATATATAGTTAACACGAAGGACGCCTCTTGACGAAACTCTTCTGCTAAAATGTTTTGATTATTATAAATCGATCCTCCGTGTTGTGTAGTAGAGAAAATTGAGTTATATCCAGTTTACGTAAAGCTATGAGTGTCGACAGCAACCTAGTGCGACGGATCATACTTATGAAGATTTTCTTCCTAAGTGCTACCTGACTACCGACGTAGCCGCTATGATGGCGCTAAGAAGAATACATTCGTAAGTACGTACGTAACTGCTTCGTAAGTATGTTCATTTAGGTCTCTGGCCACAGAGCAAAATGCACACAGTGGACGATATTTTTGTTTTGCCGGTACAGGAAGCAGTTCCTTCCACCCCCACCCCTCATGTATGTATATGTAGGATGATTTATGCCCGCGGTGTTCCCATCTTTCCAGTACAGTACTTCATTTCCAACACCGCTGTCCTTTGTTTCTCTGAAAATCTATTTTGTACACCCTTTGGAACTGTTCATTTAGTGTTTCACACATTTCCCTTTCATTCTTTGAGAATCTATTACCCATTTTCAATCTCTGAATTTTATCCTTTATATGCAATTTCCTTTTAGTTGATTTATAGAATAGCCTGGTTTTGTTTTACATTTGTCTTCTATCCCTTTCTCAAAACTTCTTTCTGCCTCTCCTCACTGTCATGTAACTGTTTTTTGATTTTACTATTGCTGATACTTTTGAGGATTAGGCCTCTTCTCTATATTGACTCCATAATTTTTTTTTCACTGGCCCTCTGGCAATTTCTTTTGAATCATCCTGTTTTCTGGTTCAGCATCTCTATAGTGGTATTAATTTTGCTGTGCCTTCATCATATCTCTCAATATTTGGCATACATCACAATTATTCCTTCCCTAACAACAATCTTTCTAATCAATTCATTAAAGAACTTGTAATTTTTCCCAGTCTCCTTGCATGAAATCAAGTATTTAACTTTAATTTTTCTCTATTCCCTTCTAGATTATAAGACATNACAACACACCCCCAGCCACCTGGCCCCAGCAACAACACACCCCAGCCACCTGGCCCCAGCAACAACACACCCAGCCACCTGGCCCCAGCAACAACACACCCCAGCAACAACACACCCAGCCACCTGGCCCCAGCAACAACACACCCCAGCCACCTGGCCCCAGCAACAACACACCCCAGCCACCTGGCCCCAGCAACAACACACCCAGCCACCTGGCCCCAGCAACACACACCCCAGCCACCTGGCCCCAGCAACAACACACCCCAGCCACCTGGCCCCAGCAACAACACACCCCAGCCACCTGGCCCCAGCAACAACACACCCAGCCCCTGGCCCCAGCAACAACACACCCCAGCCACCTGGCCCCAGTAACAACACACCCCAGCCACCTGGCCCCAGTAACAACACACCCAGCCACCTGGCCCCAGCAACAACACACCCCCCAGCCACCTGGCCCCAGCAACAACACACCCCCAGCCACCTGGCCCCAGCAACAACACACCCAGCCACCTGGCCCCAGCAACAACACCCCAGCCACCTGGCCCAGCAACAACACACCCCAGCCACCTGGCCCCAGCAACAACACACCCAGCCACCTGGCCCCAGCAACAACACACCCAGCCACCTGGCCCCAGCAACAACACACCCAGCCACCTGGCCCCAGCAACAACACACCCAGCCACCTGGCCCCAGCAACAACACACCCCAGCCACCTGGCCCCAGCAACAACACACCCCAGCAACAACACACCCAGCCACCTGGCCCCAGCAACAACACACCCAGCCACCTGGCCCCAGCAACAACACACCCCAGCCACCTGGCCCCAGCAACAACACACCCCAGCCACCTGGCCCCAGCAACAACACACCCCAGCCACCTGGCCCCAGCAACAACACACCCAGCCACCTGCCCCAGCAACAACACACCCAGCCACCTGGCCCCAGCAACAACACACCCAGCCACCTGGCCCCAGCAACAACACACCCAGCCACCTGGCCCCAGCAACAACACACCCAGCCACCTGGCCCCAGCAACAACACACCCAGCCACCTGGCCCCAGCAACAACACACCCAGCCACCTGGCCCAGCAACAACACACCCAGCCACCTGGCCCCAGCAACAACACACCCAGCCACCTGGCCCCAGCAACAACACACCCCAGCCACCTGGCCCCAGCAACAACACACCCAGCCACCTGGCCCCAGTAACAACACACCCAGCAACAACACACCCCAGCCACCTGGCCCCAGCAACAACACACCCCAGCCACCTGGCCCCAGCAACAACACACCCCAGCCACCTGGCCCCAGCAACAACACACCCCAGCCACCTGGCCCCAGTAACAACACACCCCAGCCACCTGGCCCCAGTAACAACACACCCCAGCCACCTGGCCCCAGCAACAACACACCCCAGCAACAACACACCCCAGCAACAACACACCCCAGCCACCTGGCCCCAGCAACAACACACCCAGCCACCTGGCCCCAGCAACAACACACCCAGCCACCTGGCCCCAGCAACAACACACCCCAGCAACAACACACCCAGCCACCTGGCCCCAGCAACAACACACCCAGCCACCTGGCCCCAGCAACAACACACCCCCAGCCACCTGGCCCCAGCAACAACACACCCCCAGCCACCTGGCCCCAGCAACAACACACTCCCAGCCACCTGGCCCCAGCAACAACACACCCAGCCACCTGGCCCCAGCAACAACACACCCCAGCAACAACACACCCAGCCACCTGGCCCCAGCAACAACACACCCCCAACCACCTGGCCCCAGCAACAACACACCCCAGCCACCTGGCCCCAGCAACAACACACCCCCAGCCACCTGGCCCCAGCAACAACACACCCCAGCCACCTGGCCCCAGCAACAACACACCCAGCCACCTGGCCCCAGTAACAACACACCCCAGCCACCTGGCCCCAGCAACAACACACCCAGCCACCTGGCCCCAGCAACAACACACCCAGCCACCTGGCCCCAGCAACAACACACCCCAGCCACCTGGCCCCAGCAACAACACACCCCAGCCACCTGGCCCCAGCAACAACACACCCCAGCCACCTGGCCCCAGCAACAACACACCCCAGCCACCTGGCCCCAGCAACAACACACCCCAGCCACCTGGCCCCAGCAACAACACACCCCAGCCACCTGGCCCCAGCAACAACACACCCCAGCCACCTGGCCCCAGCAACAACACACCCCAGCCACCTGGCCTCGGTAGAGAGATGAATAAGTAGTGATGTTGCAAGTGCTGCAGTGGACTACACTGGTGGCGACGGGCCGCAGGGATCACCGCCCGCTACCACAGCCTAGCCAGAGTAGGTCACCGCACAGTAAGGATTGCGGTACTACTAATTCTTATTATTTCTACCAATAGCCCTATATTTAAGATACGATCTTTCAACCCTCATTAGGCTATTTTGGCGTCTAATTCTGAAAGTGTACACCTGGAGTGGATATTTTTAGCCATTCTGGTTCCTCGTCCAATCTAAGCGTCACAATTGTCTTAAGATGCTTGACTCACGTCGTATCCAAAGTCCATGACCAAGCACTTCATGCGGCTGCTTTTGTCACCACATACATCAGGGGCTGATCTACACTTGAAATCCTTGAGTGGGTGAGTGAGCAAGCGAGCGTGTTAGTCTATAATTTATAGAAGCAGGAAAAAAAATAATAATTACTAAAGAAATTCATAAGCGGTAAAATTCAAGAAAAGCTAATTTTAAGCGATTAAACAAAATGCGATTCATACTCTCGTAAAAAAACAAAATTCACAATGTGGCAGTGCAAAGGGGGCAACCACGTTTAATTTCTCTATATTCTCAGTTATATTTGAAGCAGCAGAATACTATAATATATACCCGTACTTCAGTAGTCCAAGGCTTTTAATACAGTTCCACACGCGAGATTTTAAGAGAAAACAGACGTGTTAGCTAGCCTGTGGCACTGAAGAGTCATCTACACTGGATCAGGCTATCGCACAGGACTGAACGGCGCAAAGTCTGGGAGGGTCACAAAATATTACAGGCTCTCCTGGAGCCTTTATTGTTAGGCCTCACTATACAAATAAATAACCTAAATACAGGAGCGAACAACATAAAGCCATTTTGCCAATGACAGAAAAGTGGAACGGCTACTAAATTCCGTCAAAGACTAAACACGTATACCAGTTATTAATTAAGCTGTATTATGATTCCAGAGTCCGAATGTTAAAAAAATCTTGAGTATGATAGGAAGGGCTCTAAAATAAAAAATAAAATGTTGAAAATCTCAAAAGGCCACAAGATAAGCTTCTTGAAACATTATTAACAGAAGCTGTTATATCCTTTCATCCATTTCTATACGCAAGTGACTTATGCCCCATCCCCCCCCCCCCTTTTGACCGGTACTACACCATTCTCTACGATTCTGGAACTCTACTAGACTCTAATGATTTATTTAATATACAAGACAAGAGCTCATTAAGCTCATCTAACATTCGTTAACGACTCTGGAAGAAGCTCTCTCATCCCAAAGACTTAGACAAACATTTATATTTGATAATCTACATGGTTACAACTAGTCAACTTGCCCTCACAACTTAAAGAGACATGTTCAGCTGCAGGCGAAAAGTTCCCTTAGTAAATACAGAAATAATATACTGATTTTAAGTACCACCCATTTCTTAGTTATTATCAGTTACAAGTCCTGTATCAGTTTTCAGTCTTATTACCTTCAATATACTGTATCTGAAAGAACTCTTTACTACTTATTTTTGCCTATCCAGCTATACGGGTTTTATAACGTTTTAGCTTTTCAAATTTATTTTTAACTGTTCTTGTTAATTTGATCATTAACAATTTATCAGTTTAGTCCATTACGATTAGGCCAAATAAATCCGGGACATTAGGAACCCTCCTTGTAAATTTTAAGAATGGCGTAGTAGCGTAAACAGGTATAAGATTACAGCGCACAACGGGATCAAAGTGTTCATTAAGTGGATGTATATTTTAAACATTGCCCTCAGATAAAATGAAACATTATATTTAAATAGCGTAAGTTTAGATTTAAACAAAAATCCTATTCTTAAATATAGACGTAGATCTGTGGAACAAGTTAGGATACCAAGTTAAATCATGAAAGCAAACTCGCCGGGATACTTCGAGCACCAGCCTAGGACAAGATCAAGAGTGGGAGTTACCGATGTTATCTTGAGGTGGTTCAGAGGATTAATGTTCCTTTATTAGTAGTGTTTCAATGTCTTGGGCCCTTAATGTGCTGCCTCACGTGGACCAGCAGCTATGCATACACAGCTGTTCTCTTTTATGATCTTATGAGCTGCACGACGGGGTAAGAGTACTTTGTAGTGTTGTGGTATAAGACCGGCTGTGTGGTGGTGTGGTCGGTAATGTCAGGAGGAGTGTACATGTAGCCTTGACTAGTTTACATGTGTACGCTCCTTGCTTGCTTCCTTGCTTGCTTGCTTACTCACTCGCACTCACTCAAGTCACCACTGCAAACGATGCTGAACAACACACACACAAACAACGGGGACAATATGCAGGGTTCCTGATCACAGTCATAAACTCTCTCAACCTTGGCGTAACTGTACTTACAGTTTTCACTGAACCAGACAATATTTGTGCCTTTTATCGCAATTGTTACCAATCCTTTGCGGATTTGTCTTATTTTGAGACGCGTAACTGCATAAATAGTGTATGTTATACATTACCACTGCTCAAGTTAAATACAAAATAAACTTGCTCAAAAGATTAACAATTGGTTAAGAAATAATCACTCATTTTGATACGTTGGATACATAAACCTATAGACTGTTAAATATAAACCGGGATATAATTTTTGTTGTCTTAGATATACATTATGGATTATTACCCAAAATGGGCAGATTGAAACAGTTTAACGTAACCTCACTTAAATTAACAACATGAACATCTTCTATTAAATTACCTAAATCCGAGAGGAAGATGGGTAGGCCACGGAAGGAAACCTCATGAAACAAGTCAAGTTACCGTAACTTTAAACGAATTACAACACACCAACAATATGGCCATCTTAAACGCACACCAGATTCACCAACTCCCCGACAGAGGTGTCTCATGATGCTGTTGCCACCTAGCGTGTTCCCCGACACGGTACTAATATTTCCGTCACTGACAAAGGCAACTGAAATAGCAAAAGTTACGCGGATACTGGCGTTCATGTTTCAAGGCCCCTCCCGCCGACCGCCATCACTGTATCCGTTTCTCTAGCTTAAGGCGACGTTATGAAGCGCTTTACAATAATCATTATCTGCGGTAGAACAAGACGAGTATTATTACAAATAATTAAATTATTATTTTATGGCTATGATAAAACTTTGAGCCTTCGTGAACAATGTTTTGATTTAACAAGTCCCCGGCGGACGAGCTACACGAGAGGTCCGGAGGCGTGAGAACTTTTAGCTGGACAATCTGTGCTTGCCATTGGTCGGTTCCTCAAGGATGGAGGCTGGGAAAACTCACGCCACTCTCAACCTGCCTTTGTGAACGTCGCAATTACAGACCAAGTATTGGTAAACAATTGTATTAATTCCTGGAGCCTCCCCGAGTATCTTTGTAATTAAATAAAAGTCGATAAGCACTGATATACAGCGCCTGAAAGGTCAAGCGAGGGGAGGGGGGGGGGGGGGGTTGAGTTAGGAACACCATTGTTCGCGGCACCACCAAGGCTTGCTCCACAATGCCTTATTTCGCTCTTAGCTCTCTCACTACTCGTCTCAAGGTTACAGAAAGCTTCCCAGTACAAAGCAGATTTATACTGACCTCTTATCGAACATATAATAGTATTTAACTCATTTAGTCACTCGCGAACATAGGCGATCTTACCAGATATTTGCCAGATTTTTCCTTTTAAGATAAAAGTCAGTGTTTTGTTGCAATTTGGGCAACCCTCGCTAATTGGACTTTGACAAAGCCTTTGGCGAACACGGTTGTTATACACAATAATGTTCTTTAAGGCGCCTCTAACAATAGTAACTGGAATTACACATTCTGCCTACCGTATCATTGACACTAATTACCCTGCGTGAGTTATCTTTTTATGCCGTTATCCACCTTAAAACTGAACGTTCACATCTGGCGAATGATCACATTCCTCACGACCGTTTCCATCCCACGTCCCTGATGAACGATCATTTACTAACCTTCTGGAACGACCATGCACACCCTCCTCACGAACGACCATGCCACACCCTCTTCACGAACGGCCATGCCACACCCCCTTCACGAACGGCCATGCCACACCCTCCTCACGAACGACCATGCCACACCCTCCTCACGAACGACCATGCCACACCCTCCTCACGACGACCATGCCACCCTCTTCACGAACGACCATGCCCACACCCTCCTCACGACGACCATGCCACACCCTCCTCACGACGACCATGCCACACCCTCCTCACGAACGACCATGCCACCCCTCTTCACGAACGACCATGCCACACCTCTTCCGAACGGCCATGCCCACCCTCCTCACGAACGACCATGCCACACCCTCCTCACGAACGACCATGCCACACCCTCCTCACGAACGACCATGCCACACCCTCTCACGAACGACCATGCCACACCCTCTTCACGAACGGCCATGCCACACCCTCCTCATGAACGACCATGCACACCCTCCTCATGAACGACCATGCCACACCCTCTCACGAACGACCATGCCACACCCTCCTCACGAACGACCATGCCACACCCCTCCTCACAACGACCATGCCACCCCCTCCCATCAAACGACCATGCCACACCCTCCTCACGACGACCATGCCACACCCTCATGAACGACCATGCCACACACCTCTTCACGACGACCGCCCACACCCCTCTCACGAACGACCATGCCACACCCTCTTCACGAACGACCATGCCCCACACCCTCTTCATGAACGACCATAGCCACACCCTCCTCACGAACGACCATGCCACACCCTCCTCCCGAACGACCATGTCACACCCCTCATGAACGACCATGCCACACCCTCATGAACGACCATGCCACACCTCTTCACGAACGACCATGCCACACCTCTTCGTGACGACCATGCCACACCCTCTCTTAACGACGACATGCCACACCCTCTTCATGAACGACATGCCACACCCTCTTCAGAACGCCATGCCACACCCTCCTCATGAACGACCATGCCACACCCTCCTCATGAACGACCATGCCACACCCTCCTCACGAACGACCAAGCCACACCCTCTTCATGAACGACCATGCCACACCCCCTTCATGAACGACCATGCCACACCCTCCTCTGAACGATCATTGCCACACCCTCTTCATGAACGACGATGCCACAACCCCTCTTCATGAACGACCATGCCACACCCTCATGAACGACCATGCCACAACCCTCTTCATGAACGACCATGCCACACCCTCCTCACGAACGACCATGCCACACCCTGCTCACGAACGACCATGCCACACCCTCTTCGTGAACGACCATGCCACACCCTCTTCGTGAACGACCATGCCACACCCTCTTCGTGAACGACCATGCCACCCCCCCTTCATGAACGACCATGCCACACCCTCTTCATGAACGACCATGCCACACCCTCTTCATGAACGACCATGCCACACCGTCCTCACGAACGACCATGCCACACCCCCTTCACGAACGACCATGCCACACCCTCTTCATGAACGACCATGCCACAACCCTCTTCATGAACGACCATGCCACACCCCTCTTCATGACGACCATGCCACACCCTCTTCATGAACGACCATGCCACCCTCCTCCTCACGAACGACCATGCCACACCCTCTTCATGAACTACCATGCCACACCCTCCTCACGAACGACCATGCCACACCCTCCTCATGAACGACCATGCCACACCCTCCTCATGAACGACCATGCCACACCCCCTCACGAACGACCAAGCCACACCCTCTTCATGAACGACCATGCCTCGGAGGAAATATTGGTATATTATTTATAAGATTAAGACCCAAGTAATAAATTACCTGGGTTAGTCGCTTCGTGCGTGCTACCCCAGGTTCACCCTATATCTACCTAAACATAACTTGGCCAGAATATGTGGTAATAAACGGGTTTCGGTAATACACCTTCCTGATAGTAGACGAAGTTGTGTGTTGATAACAGAAGCACTTTACTCTTGTGACACAACTGTCCAAGGAGAATTATAGGAGCTGAACTCGCTCCAGCTGACTCTTGGTCTAGCATAACTGGCCGGACTACCTCCTCCACTGACGCCCTGGACTCTCTCTGTCCAGATGTCAACAAGTTACCGGTACACAGGTCACATGTTACTCTTATTTTGGTACTGATAATTAAGTTAAATTAAAATAGATGTTTTTATGATGTTAAAAGTCCACAAAAGAGTGCTGCCATTAAGAATAGTAACCAGCAGATAAACTGGTGAATCTCTATGCGCTGTGCTCAATGATATCCTTTTTTTATTGACGGAAAATTCCAGCTGCGCCACGTCATCATGAGTGATTTAATATAAAAGACAATATTATCTGCATATGTATTATAATATTAGTAAATGGGGAATGTGCGGGTTTTCCGACATTCGTAATGTCTTCCCTCATTCTGGGTGAAATCAGTGTCTAATAGGCTCGTGTATCCCCTCCCTCTTTTCCCTTCTTCCTTCATATGTTGTGTGATAGGAAATTTCTGT
>WNGS01042707.1:45380654-45396381 GCA_020271785.1 Procambarus virginalis
CCCCCCGACACCTGCGCTTGGTGTACCCCCCCCCGACACCTGCGCTTGGTGTACCCCCCCCCCGACACCTGCGCTTGGTGTACCCCCCCCCGACACCTGCGATTTGTGTACCCCCCGACACCTGCGCTTGGTGTACCCCCCGACACCTGCGCTTGGTGTACCCCCCGACACCTGCGCTTGGTGTTCCCCCCGACACCTGCGCTTGGTGTACCCCCCCGATACCTGCGCTTGGTGTACCCCCCGACACCTGCACTTGGTGTACCCCCCGACACCTGCGCTTGGTGTACCCCCCCCCCCCCGACACCTGCGCTTGGTGTACCCCCCGACACCTGCGCTTGTTGTGTACCCCCCCCCGACACCTGCGCTTGGTGTACCCCCCCCCGACACCTGCGCTTGGTGTACCCCCGACACCTGCGCTTGGTGTACCCCCCGACACCTGCGCTTGGTGTACCCCCCCGACACCTGCGCTTGGTGTACCCCCGACACCTGCGCTTGGTGTACCCCCCCGACACTGCGCTTGGTGTACCCCCCCCCCCGAACCTGCGCTTGGTGTACCCCCGACACCTGCGCTGGGTGTACCCCCCGACACCTGCGCTTGGTGTACCCCCCGACACCTGCGCTTGGTGTACCCCCCGCGAACCTGCGCTTGGTGTACCCCCCGACACCTGCGCTTGGTGTACCCCCCCGACACCTGCGCTTGATGTACCCACCGACACCTGCGCTTTGGTGCTCCCCCCGACACCTGCGCTTGGTGTTTCCCCCGACACCTGCGCTTGGTGTACCCCCCCGACACCTGCGCTTGGTGTACCCCCCCGACACCTGCGCTTGGTGTTCCCCGACACCTGCGCTTGGTGTACCCCCCCCCGACACCTGCGCTTGGTGTACCCCCCCCCCGACACCTGCGCTTGGTGTACCCCCCACCCCGACACCTGCGCTTTGTGTACCCCCCCGACACCTGCGCTTGGTGTACCCCCCCCCCGACACCTGCGCTTGGTGTACCCGACACCTGCGCTTGGTGTACCCCCCCCCCGACACCTGCGCTTGGGTACCCCCCCCCCGACACCTGCGCTTGGTGTACCCCCCCCGACACCTGCGCTGGTGTACCCCCGACACCTGCGCTTGGTGTACCCCCGACACTTGCGCTTGGTGTTCCCCCCCCCGACACCTGCGCTTAGGTTCCCCCCCCCCCGACACCTGCGCTTGGTGTTCCCCCCCTCCGACACCTGCGCTTGGTGTAACCCCCCCCCCGACACCTGCGCTTGGTGTACCCCCCCCCGACACCTGCGCTTGGTGTACCCCCGACACCTGCGCTTGGTGTACCCCCCGACACTTGCGCTTGGTGTTCCCCCCCCCGACACCTGCGCTTAGTGTTCCCCCCCCCGACACCTGCGCTTGGTGTACCCCCCCGACACCTGCGCTTGGTGTACCCCCGACACCTGCGCTTGGTGTACCCCCCGACACCTGCGCTTAGTGTTCCCCCCCCCCCGACACCTGCGCTTAGTGTTCCCCCCCCGACACCTGCGCTTAGTGTTCCCCCCCCCCTCCGACACCTGCGCTTGGTGTAACCCCCCCTTCCCATCTCGTCATTCCTCATAAGGCAAGGTCAGGCAGGCTAGAGAACCCTCCCAAGTGCGCGTTGCCGCGGCTCAGTTGGCAGCCCTGTTTAAAATATTCTCCATACGCGAAGAATATTACAAAATCTAGTTTTTTTTGTTTTCGTTTGGCGCCCAGTGGTGTAAGTTTGTGCTGGTGATACGAGTGGCGCGGTAATGTTTAGATAAGTGTGTTACTGAACAAACTGGCGTTTAGGAGTGCGTATATTGTGTTATGTAAATAAATCGTTGAGGTAGGTAGGTGGTGGGGTGGGAGAGTTGCCGGCGTGCGGGGTGGTGATGGTGGAGGCTTCTCCTGGTGGTCCTGTCGCTGTCTGTCTGTCTCTTTCTCGTTCGTTCTCTCATTCGTTCGTTTAAACTTATACTAGGATCCATTATGGATATAACTGGTAGTCCCCCGACCCGCTGCATGCTATAAAACCTGGTACACTACACTGCTGTAATACCCAGCATAGGTAAGAATACCTGGGTATTCTGGCAATACCTAGCACATGGGTTCGAATCCTCCGAATCATGACGGCTCCTGTGGCTCTGCTCTAAGACGTGTTGTCCTACTTTAGCTCACCGAAGCCTGAGTCTAGAAAGAACATTTATACGTAGTGATAATTTTAATGTACCTGGGATTAATAATAGTTAATATTATCCATTAGTTAATTCTGCTAGTACCAGTAACTATAGCATTAATAACAATGGTAACAGTACACGAACTAAAATTTTGTTAGTCGCGCCCATGCCGACCAGTGGTCCTCCAACACTGTAGTTACAAACCAAATAATAATACCACTGAGAACACTTGAATAACGCAGAAAACTTTGTTAAACACATTTGACATAACCTTATAGAAATAATATTTAGCGGACCAGCAAGAGGCGTAAAACCCCGTGCAGGAACACAGGAGGGTACAGGAACACTGGAGGGTACAGGAACACAGAAGGGTACAGGAACACAGGAGGGTGCAGGAACACAGGAGGGTACAGGAACACAGGAGGGTGCAGGAACACAGGAGGGTACAGGAACACAGGAGGGTACAGGAACACAGGAGGGTGCAGGAACACAGGAGGGTACAGGAACACAGGAGGGTGCAGGAACACAGGAGGGTGCAGGAACACAGGAGGGTGCAGGAACACAGGAGGGTACAGGAACCCACGAATACTGACTTATAAGCAGGCTGAGAGCTTTCCCTTCCCATAGCTCACGATAAGCCATATCCACTAATTTCCCTGGAATGCGACCCGCCAATCGTTTAACAACCAGGTACCCATTCACTGCTGGGTGAACAGAGGCGTACAGTTAAGGATTGGCGCCTAGTCAATCCTCCCCCGGCCAGGATACGAACCTGGGGCAAGTGTGTTACCACTGTGCCGCAAGGACTCTCCAGCTACCTCACCCTCCTGACCTTTCACCCTGCTTCCTGGCAAAGCAGCAGTGAAGCAGGCTTCCTTTGTGGGTCGTGTTACCGGTGGTGTGAAGCCAATTTGGAATCTAAAGTAGAAGAACTGGAAGCCTACTATATGTAAATTGTAGGTAGACTAAGGTAATTATCAGGAGAAAGCGGTCTGGTTATACAGCATTTAAAAGGGATTTGCGGAATAGATTAGGAGCTAATTAATAGGACGGAGGGAAGGTACGGTACCCAGCCACCTGGACCATCTGGACCATCTTGACCATCTTGACCATCTGGGCATCATCCAGTTATCTTAACAAGCTTCATAGCCTCGGTTACACACGTTAGTTTTTCACATGTTTTTTTTCGCAATTGGATCCCATTTTTAACATACTTTACTACTCGTCTGACTTGTAATTACACTGTTGATCACATCACGAGCAGTTAAAATTATCGTTTATAAAATAATCGCTTGGCATTGCCTTCAGAAAAAGGATTTTCGTTAATATTAAACCTCGTAGATGCTAATAATACACACGACACACTTGCATAAACCACAAGTTATATGTAACCAAAGAACTCTTCCTCGTGAAGGATTCGAACCTTAGATAGCCAGGAGCATCAAACACTAGCATAACCAGTACGGCAACCACTTGACCATGACAGACTGTTAAAAGGGTTGGAAGTCGGAAGACTTGTATCCAACTCCCAACAGCACCAGCCAAAGCAAGAGATCACCTGATCGTTTTCATCAAATCAAGTCACTATTGAGGAATGCTAAACGCGTTTTCGGCGCAATTCGCCTTCATCAGAGCAAAATAGAATGAAGAGGGAAACGTTGTTGTTGTTGTTTTCAGATTTAGCTACTTGGAATGAAATGTCCATTTAGCACTGGCTATGGTGAGCCCGTAATTGAGTTCGGTTATTTGCAATAACCTTGTTACTCTGATATTTGGGTCAAAGTTTTAAATGTAGGTGGGGTTTCCTCCTTTTTCCCTGTTTCTTTTTCGCTTCTGTTTTAATCGTGTTTGAATAACATTATCTTGGTGGCGGATGTAGGTGCAGAATGTTCACTAGTGAGTCCCATTTATTAACAGCTTTTCTAATCATTGTAGTGGCTGTGGAATGTGCATCTAATGCAGCTGCTGTCGTTGGATTAATGTTTAGTTAGATGCGCAGCGCTTCGGTAGCTTCACATTCCAGTAAGTAGTGCAATAGTGGCGTCTCTGTTTCTGTTCCACAGATATGGCACTCTTTAACTATTGGGTTTATTACCTCCCAGCAGCATTTGTAACCAAGTCTGAGTCTGTGTATGGCTACGGCAATGTCTGGATATCTTTTTGCCAGGCTTGAAAGAGAAGTAACCAGTGGCTTGTTCGTACCATATCGCAGTGATCTTCCTTCCGCTACTTTGGCTCTGTGGCGACTTTTGATAGTTGGGAGTATTTTCTTCTTGATTTTCTTCTTAATCTGTGAAAAACTTGGAGGTATTTGAACCTGTACAACAGGTAGAGCAGTGGCAGTTTTTGCTAGTGAGTCTGCCTTTTCATTACCATCTATGCTAATGTGACTTGGTATCCAATTTAGGGTGACTGACAGCCCTAGATTATGGGCTTCTTTTCCTATATGTTGGATTTCTGTGAGGAGTTGTATATTATCTCTGTGCTGACTGGATAACAATGCCTGGAGCGAAGATTTAGAGTCGGTATGAATGATGACATCATGTAAATTATTCTCAATTGTATAGTTTATTGCCTCCTTCAGGGCATATAATTCTGTTTGCAATGTTGAGCACCACTATTCATGCTCCAGTAAGCTTCATGGTTGGTAGTGTAAACTGCTGCCCCAGCAGAACCTTTTCCTTGATCAACTGATCCGTCTGTGAAGATGTGAGTCGTTGTAGGTCTTGAGATTGTTTCCTTTTGTTGTTCTATGACTGCTTTGAGCCTCTGCGGGGCACATGCTGATTTTTTAACTGGTAATCCTTCAATGATTATCTTTAGACTCGATTCGTCCCATAGAGGAGGCTACCGAAAGTGTTGATATGGTCTATCTTCGCCTTTGTTTTCATGGTCCATTTTAAGTCCACTTTCTCTAGAATCTTGACCAGATTATCCGTCCAAAGAGGGAAACGTGGTAGGCAGACCTTATACCCGCCAGGGCAGGTCACCTGACCACCAAGATAGGGGGGATGAAACCTACGGGAGGGTGTTGAACAGCCGTGGACCTCTCGTGTTAATTAAGACAGGTCTCTATGATTGTGCCTATGGCACCTCTGCTCCTCAATGGTTCTAGTCTGCATTTCTTCTGTGTGTCTTTCGCTCCAGTATGTTGTTATTCCACTACAAATTTGGGACCGGACCGTCCACGTTGTTGTTGTTTTAGATTCAGTTACTCTGAACGAAAAGTACCAAGTAGCACGGGCTATGGTGAGCCCGTAGGGGCCCTTAGTATCTTCCATGTATATGTTGGAGTTATATACGCCCCAGAGTTGCCAGGCGTCGCTGGGGCGGGTCAGAAGGTACAGCGCGGTAAGCTGCTGCTGTTTTAGAGTCAGCTACACGGCCTACGGCGAGCCTGTAGTGGCCTTCGTATTATGCTTAGTTCTATACTTTGCAGGACATGAAACTCGACCTTATGTTATTATTAATCTTTGTATTCAGGTCATTGTTCACATTTTGTGAACGCAACGGAATAAAATTCTCTTGAACTGCAAACGCAAGTTGTGTTAAATATTATGACCAATGAAAGTGAGGATTTCTACGTGGAACCATATGGCTCAAGGAACTGTCATAATGGAATTTTAAGAGGCTTGTAAGTGTTAATTTCATTTTATAAAATAAACACTAATAATCATAAAATGGTTTGTATAAATAATCAGTATGAATACTTCCAGGGTCGTAACTTTTGTCACTACTTTGTGCCAACTTTTGTGTTAGCATGTGAGAGAGGGAGCTGCGATCACCATACGTTTTCGTAAGTCTGGACGTACAGTCAAGTCACCAGTGATCTTGAGCCACTAATGCAAAACTGTGCACACCTAACCAAGCGTGGCGAAACCATCCCAGACACTGGGCAATCACTGTCATTTTTGTGTGATCAGAGACACTCTTGACATAGCCGAACTTTGTTAAGCCATAACATGAACGTACACGGATAATATGCTAGACATATAGCACAGTCTCCCCTGTACACCAAGGTAAACATGTACATTATCTCTCCTGAGCTCGGAGCACAGGAGAGATGATTTACATCAAGTGATACAGGTATCACTTACTTTCATAGTACGCAAGAGTGGCGAAACACAGCCTTGGGTGTGTTCCAGTGAGAGCAGGCTGCTGTAGCGAGCAGTTTACCAAGCATGGTAGCTTAGACAATATGCCGAGGCTATTGGCTTTAACCAGAATTGTTAAGAAATAACACTCAACCACTTTGACTGGTTGGCACAAAGATGATATTGCTTTTTGTGGGTCTTTCAATCTTTGACAGTCAGTCGAGGAGTCAACTTTTGGAACCCTATCCAGGTAAGGGGGAGGAGCAAGAGGAGGAGGAACGAACAGGAAGCGATAGTTTGAACTAACTGAGGAGGAGGAAAGACCATAGGAAAAATCATTCACATTAATTGGCGGAGAAGTGTAAATATAGATCCAGTTTTGTTCAACATGGCTTGTACCTGCAGGGGGGGGGGGGGGCGCTCCATGCGTAGCTGGGAGGCAGGGCTTGTGTAGAGGGTGGAGGAGGTGGTGGTCTCCCAGGTCTCTACACCAGAGGCACTTCAACTCCAAGATGGTCGCTGCTGGTTCGGCCATAAGCACTTAAACATACACAGGCACGAACACAAGACTGCAGCAAACCTACCCACGCACCATGGCTGCTGAAGGAGGGTGCACAAGTACTTTACCATCCATTACCTAAAAATTTTATGAAACGTCTGAGACGGGAAACCTCCAATAAATCTAGAAAAAGGCAGATGTTGTCCCAGTTGTACAAAAATCTAATAGAAAGGAGGCACTAAATTGCAGACTTGTGTCATTGACAAGTATTCCGTGTAAAGTGGTGGAGAAAGTAATTGGGTCGAGAATGATGGAGCATCTGGAGAGGACCCACTAGTGACGAAAGATCTACATGGATTTAGAAAGTGCAAGTCGTGCCTGACGAAACTGACCGAGTTCTATGAGAGTTACTAAAATAAGATATAAGAAGGATAGGTAGATTGCATTGCTAGTGTGTCGGAAAGCATTTGACAATGTTCCTCATGTAAGACTAGTGCACAAGACTGGGAGGCAGGCTGGGAGTACTGGGTAAACACTGAACTGGGTAAGGGAGTGCCCGAAGGACAAAAAGCAGAGTCACAGTCAGAGAGGTTTCATGTTGGAGGACTATAACAAGTTGGGTCTCACAAGGCTTCATCCTGGGACTGCTTCTGTTCTTAATTTATGTGAACGATCAACTCGAGGGAGTGAGCGAGCTTGTACATGCCAATGTTTTCAGATGCAAAACTGATGAGGAATGCAAAAAACGGAGGACGATTGCAGGAAGCTACAGGAGGACCTTAACAAACTCCAGGAGTGGTAAAATAAATAGTTGCGGCAATTCAATCCCAAGAAGTATAAGGTAATAAAGATGGGAAAGGGAACGAGGTTATCAAAACGCATTTACACCATAAGAGGAAGGCAGCTACGGGAATACGAGAGAGATATTTCGGAGTGAATATAGATAGATCCAACACTTACACCAGAGGCACGTATGAACCGGTTAACATCGGTAGTATATGGGATTCTGGCAAAATATAAGAACATTGTTTAGAAGCCTAAATCAAGACTCCTTCAAGGCAATCTGCACAACATTTGTTAGAGCATTACTGGAATATGCAGCACCGGCATGAGATCCACATCTTGTGAAGCAAAAAGTCAAAATTGAAAAGTACAAAGGTTCGCAACATGATTGGTACAAGAGCTAAAAAGGTTAAGCTACGAGAATAGGCGAACAAAACTAAATTTCACAACCCTAAGAGGACAGGAGGAACAAAGGGGGATATGACACCAACATCAGGGGGAACAGATCAGGTGGACAAGGATAGACTCTTCAGATTGAAAGAAAGCAGGACAAGAGGACACAGGCGGACACAGGTGGAAGTGGGAAATGCAAACGAGCCGAAGGAACGTAAGGAAATTCTCGTACCTTGTACGGCCGGTCAACAAGTGGATTCCACCGAAAGAAGTTATGGAAGCCACCTCCATCCACAACTCTAAGGCCAGATTCGACAAAGAATTTGGATGTCAAAATAGTTAAATTATAAATGCAACTGTTAAAAGGCTAGCGTGCTGGGTACACAGAACTAGACCTCACTCCACCATACATTACGGGCTATTCATGCCCGTGCCACCTCTTGGGTGGCTTAATCTTCATCAATCAATCAATCCGCTGTAAACATTGTTAGGCAACTAGCACCCCAACACCTTCCGTCTCACCCCTCCCACCCTTCTGTTGTTGTTGTTAAAGATTCCCTACCTGTAACAAGAAGTTCCAAGCAGCACGGGCTATGGTGAGCCCGCAGTGGATGTTCCCACCCTTCACATATTTCCCCCCTCCATTAGACCCCACTCACTCTCCATCCTCCACTCGCCCCTTCATTCTAAGCATGTTTTTACTGGTGAATATAAGCTGAAGGTCATCTTGATCCGTGAACAGTGTTTGAGGCCATTGTCCGCTTCCTGTTCGTTTCCTGTTGGCCTGACCTGCTGGTAAGGGAACCTGTCACCACTGTAACACTGTGTGGGTACTCACCTAGTTGTACTAACCTAGTTGTGTTTGCGGGGGTTGAGCGCTGGCTCTTTGGTCCCGCCTCTCAACTGTCAATCAACTGTTGTACAGATTCCTGAGCCTATTGGGCTCTATCATATCTACATTTGAAACTGTGTATGGAGTCAGCCTCCACCACAACACTACTTAATGCATTCCATTTGTTAACTACCCTGACACTGAAAAAATTCTTTCTAACGTCTCTGTGGCTCATCTGGGTACTAAGTTTCCACCCGTGTCCCCTTGTTCGTGTTCCACCCGCGCTAAAGAGTTTGTCTTTGTCTACCCCGTCAATTCCCCTGAGAATTTTGTAGGTGGTTATCATGTCTCCCCTTACTCGTCTGTTTTCCAGGGTTGTGAGGTTCAGCTCCCTTAGTCTTTCCTCGTAACTCATTCCTCTCAGTTCCGGGACCAGTCTGGTGGCATACCTCTGAATCTTCTCTAACTTCGTCTTGTGTTTAACTAGGTATGGACTCCAGGCTGGAGCTGCATACTCCAGGATTGGTCTTACATAAGTGGCATACAGGGTCCTGAACGATTCCTTACACAAGTTTCTAAAGGCAGTTCTTATATTGGCCAGTCTAGCATATGCCGCTGATGATATCCATGGTCACTCTGGTCACATGATAAATGTGTCCATGGCGTGATAGCACACAAATGAAGTCAATGGGAATAACCGGCAAAGTAGGACGCTGGATACTCAGTTTTCTGTCAAACAGGATCAGCGAGTAACGGTCAACCATATAAAATCTAGTACGAGTGCAGTTAAAAGCTCTGTACCTCAGGGTACAGTCCTTGCACCGCTGCTTTTCCTTATTCTCATATCAGATATAGACAAAAATACAAGCCACAGCTTCTTATCATCCTTTGCAGATGACACAAGAAAGGGTATGAAAATTACCTCGGCTGAAGACATTGAAAAACTTCAAGGTGATATTAATAAAGTTTTCGACTGGGCATCAGAAAATAACATGATGTTTAACAGTGATAAATTCCAGGTACTAGGTACGGTAAAAATGAGGACCTTAAACATAATACAGGGTACAAAACACAATCAAATGTACCCAAAGTAGGAAAACAGCATGTAAAGGATTTGGGAATAATGATGTCTGACGACCTAACGTTTAGGGATCATAACCAAGCAAATATTGCGTCAGCCAGAAAATTGATAGCATGGTTTACGAGAACTTTCAAATCCCGGGATCCCATCACAATGGTTGTACTCTTCAAGTCACTTGTGTTGTCCCGTCTTGTGTACTGCTCAGTACTCACTTCCCCCTTCAGAGCAGGAGAAATTGCTGAAATAGAGGGAATACAGAGAACATATACGGCACGCATAGACGCGATAAAGCACCTAAATTATCGGGATCGTCTCAAAGCCCTCCAAATGTACTCACTAGAAAGAAGACGAGAGAGATGTCAAATAATATATACATTGGAAGATACTGGAGGGCCAAGTACCAAATCAACACAGTAAAATAACAACGTACTGGAGTGAACGACATGGAAGAAAATGCAGAATAGAACCAGTGAAGAGCAGAGGTGCCATGGGCACAATCAGAGAACACTGCATGAACCAACCCTACCTAACCTAACCTAACCTATGTTAACCTAATCTAAGCTAACGCAACTAGGTAATAAATTATGGTCTTAATATAAAATAATAATAATAATTCAAATAAACTATTTGGAAAAAAATATTGAAAATAAAGAAAATCACTCGGCCTATTAGGCAAATCGGGCCTTGCATAGTAGGCCGAGAGGTGCGTTCTGACTACTAGGTACGACATGTGTATATATATATATCTATAATATATATATATATATAATATATATTTATATATATATAAATAGAAATATATATATAGGATATATAGATATATATATCTATATAATATATATAATATTATAATATAATATATATATATATATATATATATATACTCTGGCTGAAGAAGGGGACCCATAGCCTCGGAGGAAAACCACGCATAACGCATTAGAGGGAATGGTTTAGATCCCCTCCAATACAGTTTCTGTGTGCTTTTCTTCTACCACCCCCTTCCCTTTTTTTTGCTTTATTATGTATTTGATTGTTACAAGATATGCATAGGTTGATACAAAATAGTGCTTAAAGGTTATGGATCTCTTGAAAAACACGATATATATATATAGATATATATATATATATATATATATATAGATATATATATTATATATATATATATATATATATATATATATATATTATATTAATCATGGTTACAATCAACTAAACTAGACAGTATACGTGTTTCAGTTTACGAATATGTAATTCAACTTTCTGTTCTGCACTGCCACACAAGGCCCGGGCTGGGTCATTGAGTTGCACCTTAAAAATAAATAAAATAAAATTGTTCTTCATTCTTAAAATTGATAAACAAATTTAGGATAAATTGTTAGGATGTGGTAGAGTGGAGCGGTTGACTCCTGGGAAGGTCATCATTGGGAGGGTGGGGTGGGGGGGGGGTGACCTTGATAAACATGAGAGGCTTCCTGTCCCTGACAACGATACACGAGAGAGAGGAAGTGCTTCACGGGACGAGGAGGAGACAAGTAATTCATGACAAGAATAACAAGTGCATTCTGTAGCTGCAGACAAAAGGGTAAAGTGTGACAGGAAAAAAGGTACAGTGATAGCAAAATATGTGTGAACAAATTAGTTAAGCAGAGCAAAAAAAAAAGGAATGAATGAGGAGCTTTGAAGAAAATATAATGGAATTTTCAGAAAACACACTTTTTTCTGAAAGAATTTTGAATGTGCAAGGAGTCTGGTGGAAAAGGCTATAGGGCAGCCTTCATGAGCCTATATTGCTGGTTCTGTAATTAATGATTGATTTCTATCATCGGAACAATTATCAGGGTGTGTACAGCATCGCAAAGCGGCTTATAGTGAACATCAAATTACAAACTCTGAAAGTGTGGAGATACGTTGGGCAGTGTCGTGGGCTGGCGATGCCCAGCATACGAAATTGTTCTCTCATACTCCCAGTATAAAAATGTTGAGATATTTAAGACAATCATACATGTATATGATAAACTCTGGCAGATGTGCCACATCTCATATAGCAGTGATTATTGGCTTACAAATTATAGGCATAAGAGACGTTCCCTAAGGATGTCTTGTTTACAACTGGCTTCACATTAATAAATGCAACCCGTCCTCTTAAAAGAACGTCACTTTTGGCTCGTATGCGCGATATGGCCAATTTGGACGTAATTTGAAATGAGATCGACTCACAAAGTGACGTTCTGTTCCGTTTTCTATTTGAGTCGTCTGGCGTACGCGCAGAGGTTATGAGAGGACACTTTAAATTAACGTTTTTCATAACGTTTTGAAACTTTATGAGAATTTCCTGCCCACCTAACCTATCAAAGGACCCTAACGTACTGTTGTTGAAAAAAAAAATCCTAAATTATTTTCATATTTTTTTAATTTTCAAATTACGTCCAAATTCAGCCATACGGGCAAACGGCAAATGCGACGTTCTTTTAAGGGACGGTTAATAAATGTGCTTCATAATAAATGTGCAATTGTTAGTTAATTGTTAACAAATTACTAATCAATAATAANCAGCATATTATAAACTGGCAACCATCAGAACAGCATTTGGAATCCTCAACAAGGAGGCTTCAGAACGCTGAAGATTTGTCTGTTGTGGCAACTTGTCGAGTTGCCACAACAGATAGAAAATGATGTACTAAATTGCACAAACCTAACCTCGCCTAACCGATGGATCCCACACATAGAAAACATGAATGCGAGCCGCCACGACTTGTAGTACATGACATTTTATCCGTTGGAATTTTGACGTCAAAATGCGATGTATTATTGGAGAGGACGGGATGAAGGGAACACCAGTCACACACTGTGCATCCACCCATGAAGCCTGTACCTTCAAAGACACGTAAGGAACTTTAACACGTACAGGTGTTTGCATCGAGGCTTCAGTTACTTAGAAGAAAGTGGGTATGTGTGAAAGAGTTAGACCTAACGTCGCTAGGAAAGAGGGTACAGAGAAAGAATACATGGTAGCTAAATATATGACCAGGGGGAATTAACAGGGAATAGAAGTAGTGTTTACAATGAATACCAATAGAACAGGAGAACCCGGATGGAGGATCAACACACAAGAACCAGACAGATGAGATTACGTATTTTTTTTAGCGTAAAAGTAGCGTGATAATGAAATGAACCAAATATGCAGGTTCAAACTTATAGAAATTTATTCATAATTTCAAGAGTAGATAGGCTATAATAGAAAGTTGGGTCGTGAATCATTGTATTAAACAGGAAAGGCGCGTACAAGAGCTGAAGCTCCATCTTACAGGCGCGCACACAGGAGAGAACACACATTGTATATATTATATAAAAGAGCAGAGTTATCCAAGAGACTTCAACCGTGCAGGACGTAGTGATCCAACAACGGAAGGAGACTTTACTGTTACTCTAGCGGGAAAAATAGACGACAAAAAAAAACTCAACATGAATATCCGTTTTGCGTGGAGATAAGTTTTACCCCGTAGTAATGTCCTCTGGAGCATATTGTGTTGTGTTGTCTGTCTTATTATGATGTGTTGTCTGTCTTCTGGAGCATATTATGACGCGTTGTGTCTTCTGGAGCATATTATGTGCTGTCTGTCCTCTGGAGCATATTATGACGGGTTGTCTGTCTTCTGGAGCATAGCACTTTATCTTTTATAGAGGAGGAGGGTGCGAGGGGAGGCAAAGCTGCCTCTACGGTGTTGATCACCAGCCACATGAGGACCCGAGGACCCCCAACACACGTGATACTTTACGGTAATGGTGTGTGAGGTGCGCCTCGGGGGTCCTGGCCAACATGGCACCGGGTGCTGACTGAGAGCAACCTGTCCTCCCGTCCTCATAATAGAACGTCGTAATTTGACCTATACTGTACCTGAAGCCAAGAGCAGGACCTAAAGCCTGTCTTGCTCCCCGCCCTTGATGTACCCTGCTCCCGCCACCACCACCCACCTCACCACGCGAGGTGGTCTAGTGTCAGAGCTAGAGAGAGAAAAAAACTCATTTAACGAGTGCTTTGGCCTCTGAGCGGTGGTGACCGTGAATCCTCTGGAGAGGCTGGCTGAGTGGGTGCTGGTCAGCGGGCCTAGGGTTAGCGAGTCCCTGTGCCTTGTACGCTACGTCCACCGCCCACACCCTTGCTGGTATCACAGCCAGCGCTTACACTCTAGGTCCCCAAGCCGCACCTGCGCTTGGTGTAACCCTCCCCCCCCCCATGACACTTGGTGTACCCTACCACGACATCTGCGCTTGGTGTACCCCTGCGACACCTGCGCTTGGTGTACCCCACCGACACCTGCGCTTGGTGTACCCCCCCCGACACCTGCGCTTGGTGTACTCCCCCCGACACCTGCGCTTGGTGTACCCCCCCCCCGACACCTGCGCTTGGTGTACCCCCCCCCCCGGCACCTGCGCTTGGTGTACCCCCCCCCGACACCTGCGCTTGGTGTACCCCCGATACCTGCGCTTGGTGTACCCCCCGACACCTGCGCTTGGTGTACCCCCTACACCTGCGCTTGGTGTACCCCCCAGACACCTGCGCTTGGTGTACCCCCCCCCCGACACCTGCGCTTGGTGTACCCCCCCCGACACCTGCGCTTGGTGTACCCCCCCGACACCTGCGCTTGGTGTACCCTCCGACACCGGCGCTTGGGTACCCCCCGACACCTGCCCTTGGTGTACCCCTCCCGACACCTGCGCTTGGTGTACCCCCCGACACCTGCGCTTGGTGTACCCCCCCGACACCTGCGCTTGGTGTACCCCCCAGACACCTGCGCTTGGTGTACCCCCCCCCCGACACCTGCGCTTGGTGTACCCCCCCGACACCTGCGCTTGGTGTACCCCCCAGACACCTGCGCTTGGTGTACCCCCCCCGGCACCTGCGCTTGGTGTACCCCCCCCCGACACCTGCGCTTGGTGTACCCCCGATACCTGCGCTTGGTGTACCCCCGACACCTGCGCTTGGTGTACCCCCTACACCTGCGCTTGGTGTACCCCCCCTCGACACCTGCGCTTGGTGTACCCCCCCCCGACACCTGCGCTTGGTGTACCCCCCGACACCTGCGCTTGGTGTACCCCCCCCGACACCTGCGCTTGGTGTACCCCCCCCCCGACACCTGCGCTTGGTGTACCCCCCCCCCGACGACACTGCGCTTGGTGTACCCCCGACACCTGCGCTTGGTGTTCCCCCCGACACCTGCGCTTGGTGTACCCCCCCGATACTTGCCCTTGGTGTACCCCCCGACACCTGCGCTTGGTGTACCCCCCCCCCGACACCTGCGCTTGGTGTACCCCCCCCCCGACACCTGCGCTTGTGTACCCCCCGACACCTGCGCTTGGTGTACCCCCCCCCCCGACACCTGCGCTTGGTGTACCCCCCGACACCTGCGCTTGGTGTACCCCCCGACACCTGCGCTTGGTGTACCCCCCGACACCTGCGCTTGGTGTTCCCCCCGACACCTGCGCTTGGTGTACCCCCCGATACCTGCGCTTGGTGTACCCCCCGACACCTGCACTTGGTGTACCCCCCGACACCTGCACTTGGTGTACCCCCCGACACCTGCGCTTGGTGTACCCCCCGATACCTGCGCTTGGTGTACCCCCCCCGACACCTGCGCTTGGTGTACCCCCCCCCCGACACCTGCGCTTGGTGTACCCCCCGACACCTGCGCTTGGTGTACCCCCCGATACCTGCGCTTGGTGTACCCCCCCCCCCCGACACCTGCGCTTGGTGTTCCCCCGACACCTGCGCTGGTGTTCCCCGACACCTGCGCTTGGTGTACCCCCGACACCTGCGCTTGGTGTTCCCCCCGACACCTGCGCTTGGTGTACCCCCGACACCTGCGCTTG
>WNGS01042707.1:45422215-45427215 GCA_020271785.1 Procambarus virginalis
CCCCCCGTAGTGTCGTCACGGTGAAGTGGGCAGCCAGCCACGAGGACCACAGCCCCCCGTAGTGTCGTCACGGTGAAGTGGGCAGCCAGCCACGAGGACCACAGCCCCCCGTAGTGTCGTCACGGTGAGGTGGGCAGCCAGCTATGAGGATCAAAACTACAAGAGGATTGGATGCCTCTCTCCAAACCTCCAAAGTTAGAGGCCCGCTCCTGTGCCAGGTAAGTTCACAACGGGCTCACCATACCTGGTTGATACCTGGTTAATGGGGTTCTGGGAGTTGTTCTACTCCCCAAGCCCGGCCCGAGGCCAGGCTTGACTTGTGAGAGTTTGGTCTACCAGGCTGTTGCTTGGAGCGGCCCGCAGGCCCACATACCCACCACAGCCCGGTGGTCCGGCACTCCTTGGAGGAAACAATCGTAGTTTCCTCTTGAAGATGTCCACGGTTGTTCCGGCAATATTTCTTATGCTCGCTGGGAGGGTGTTGAACAACCGCGGACCTCTGATGTTTATACAGTGTTCTCTGATTGTGCCTATGGCACTCATGCTCTTCACTGGTTCTATTCTGCATTTTTTTCCATGTCGTTCACTACAGTATGTTGTTATTTTACTGTGTAGATTTGGTACTTGGTCCTCCAGTATCTTCCACGTGTATATTATTTGATATCTCTCTCGTCTTCTTTCTAGTGAGTACATTTGGAGGGCTTTGGACCATAGCCCGTGCTACTTGAAACTTTTAGTTTCTAACAGCTGAATCTAAAACATCCTCTCTCCACCTTCCGTATAAACGGAACCATTAACTGATGGATATTGCTGACACACAATATTAACCTTCCAATTTGGACAGAAAAAAACTAATTGCGATTCTTTGCAGACAAAAGTGTATTTTTATGTTTGAAAAATAGGACTAGATATCAGCACATTCATGTTGGCCTTGATAAGGTAAATTAGATATGAATGGAAATGCTTAAGATGCGTGTGTGTATGTGTGTGCTTAAGATGTGTGAGTGTGGTTAAGATGTGTGTGTGTGGTTAAGATGTGTGTGTGTGGTTAAGATGTGTGTGTGTGTGCTTAAGATGTGTGAGTGTGGTTAAGATGTGTGAGTGTGGTTAAGATGTGTGAGTGTGGTTAAGATGTGTGAGTGTGGTTAAGATTGTGTGTGTGCTTAAGAGTGGTGAGTGTGCTTAAGATTTGTGTGTGTGCTTAAGATGTGTGAGTGTGCTTAAGATGTGTGAGTGTGCATAAGATGTGTGTGTGTGCTTAAGATGCGTGTGCGCGCCTAAGATGCGTGTGTGCGCTTAAGGTATCTATCCTTAAGGTGCGTGCGTGCGCTTAAGGTATCTATCCGTTCCCATTAAGATTTGAGCCTAGCCAGATTAGCTATATAGCCAAAGCCTGTAAAACTGCCTATATATATCTAACCGGCTTATTTTGTGTCTTGCTTATAAACACGGAACTTAATTACCAGCTGCAGACACTGACCCTTTCAATAAGATGAAAGAGAGAGAGAGAGAGAGAGAGAGAGAGAGAGAGAGAGAGAGAGAGAGAGAGAGAGAGAGAGAGAGAGAGAGAGAGAGAGAGAGAGAGAGAGAGAGAGGGGGGGGGGGGGTCAGGACAAAAATTTGGGATGCGAACGGTGGGGGGAGGGGTTAAGGAACGGTGTTTAACCAACCACTTGGACGGTCGGGGATTGAACGCCGACCTGCATGAAGCCAGACCGTCACTCTGCCGTTCAGCCCAAGTGGTTGGTCGAGAGACAGCGCAGACACCGACCCTTCCAATGTTTCCGGACTTGACATAGAGGAAGAATTTACAGAGCGTGTTGCTCGCTCCTGTCCTCCCACACCTCCCTCAGGGCCTCCCACACCTCCCTCTGGCCTCCCACACCTCCCTCAGGGCCTCCCACACCTCCCTCAGGGCCTCCCACACCTCCCTCAGGGCCTCCCACACCTCCCTCAGGGGCCTCCCACACCTCCCTCAGGGCCTCCCACACCTCCCTCAGGGGCCTCCCACACCTCCCTCAGGGCCTCCCACACCTCCCTCAGGGCCTCCCACACCTCCCTCAGGGCCTCCCACACCTCCCTCAGGGCCTCCCACACCTCCCTCAGGGCCTCCCACACCTCCCTCAGGGCCTCCCACACCTCCCTCAGGGCCTCCCACACCTCCCTCAGGGCCTCCCACACCTCCCTCAGGGCCTCCCACACCTCCCTCAGGGCCTCCCACACCTCCCTCAGGGCCTCCCACACCTCCCTCAGGGCCTCCCACACCTCCCTCAGGGCCTCCCACACCTGACTCAGACGTGGGTATGACACTTTGACACCCACAGCCTGGCTCTCAGTGTGTCAGTGTCAACAAACACTGAGATCCAACGCTAACACAGAAGAATGAACTGCAAGATAACACGCTAATTTTTTTCGCAGAAGCGTACATGACTTACGACCCCCTTAGTTCAAAATCCATCAATGACCTGCATGTGAGCTGAGGCAACATGTCCTCCTGCAACACTATGTTTAACAAGATACTGTACTCACCTAGTTGTGCTTGCGGGATTGAGCTCTGGCTCTTTGGTCCCGCCTCTCAATTGTCAACCAACTGGTGTACAGATTCCTGAGCCTACTGAGCTCTATCATATCTGCATTTGAAGCTGTATATGGAGTCAGCCTCCACCACATCACTGCCTAATGCATTCTATCTGTTAACTACTCTGACACTGAAAAAGTTCTTTCTAACGTCCCTTTCGTTTGTCCCTACTTTGTCCCTACTCCATACTTTTCAAGACGCTAGTGCTCTCTAGAGTGGAGTACTGCTGCACAATGACAGCCCCTTTCAAAGCTGGAGAAATTGCTGACCTGGAGAGCGTGCAGAGATCCTTTACTGCTAGAATCCATTCAGTAAAACATCTAAATTATTGGGACCGACTAAAGAGCCTAAATCTGTATTCTCTTGACCGCAAGCGGGAGAGATACCTAATAATTTATACATGGAAAATAGTAGAGGGGCTGGTCCCAAACCTGCAGACAGAAATAACATCACATGAGACCAGAAGGCATGGCAAGATGTGCAGAATACCCCCGTTGAAAAGCAGAGGTGCAACAGGTACATCTGAGAGAGAACTCTATCAACATCAGAGGCCCGAGACTGTTCAACACGCTTCCACTACACGCAAGGGGCATAACTGGCCGACCCCTCACAGTGTTCAGGAGAGAACTTGACAAACACCTCCAAAGGATACCTGCTCAACCAGGAAGTGACTCATACGTAAGGCAGAGAGCAGCCGCGTCCAACAGCCTGGTTGACCAGTCCCGCAATGAGGAGGCCTGGTCGACAACCGGGCCGCGGGACGCTAAACCCGGAAATCATCTCAAGGTAACCTCAAGGTAAGGTCCCTGTGGCTCATTTGGGTACTCAGTTTCCACCTGTGTCCCCTTGTTCGCGTGTCCCCTTGTTCGCGTACCCCCTTGTTCGCGTACCACCCGTGTTAAACAGTTTATCTTTATCTACCCCTGCCAATTCCTGAGAATTTTGTAGGTAGTGGTCATGTCTTCCCTTACTCTTCTGTCTTCCAGTGTCGTGAGGTGCATTTCACGCAGCCTTTCCTCATAATTCATACTTCTTAGTTCTGGGACTAGTATAGTGGCATATTTTTTAACTTTTTCCAGCTTCGTTTTGTGCTTGGCAAGGTACGGGCTCCATGCCGGGGCTGCATACTAGAGGATTGGTCTTACCATTCTATATATGTGGCATACAAGGTTCTGAATGATTCCTTGCACAGAAGGAAAAACAGAGTAATCAACCAGAGAACTGTATATGCAAAAATAACAGTCCACAGTCGGTCCAACTGGCAATTGGCTCCGTCAGGAGTAAAGGAAAAAAAAAAGAAAATCCTAACCACGGTCTAAACCGTACATATATGCAACATGTAAATAATATTAGATATGTAATATTTTAAGTAATGTAAGTTTAGCCTATGTTCGTCCCCCTCCCCCGCCATGTTGTATGACAATCCTCCGCAGGATCACTCATTTTGCCAAAAATACATATTTGAACATAGGCCGTCTTCACGTCACATCTAAGCCTATTGTGTTACTAGAGGGCTGTGTTGTCTGATACGACTGCACTTGGAGTAAAAGAAAACGAGATATACCTGCACCAAATCGAAACCAATAAAATTATTTACAATACAACAAAATGAAGTATGATGTGCTGGAAAGGGCAACGCAGGAAAAAGAAGAAAGTGTTTCTTTAGAAAATAATGAAAAATTACACTCGAGGACAATCACCTCGGCCATTCGAGGAAGCCAACAATCACTGAACCAGGAAGCATGATGGAACCGTGTGAACCTCTTGCTGCCTCTCCCTCACATATTCCCTCAGTGACCAGTCTGGTAGAGTTCTTGTGGTTCTCACCATCGTCAAAATATTGCTTGTTGTGAGACCATGCAAGAAGAATTAAAAAAAAAATGAACATGTAACTAGCAAATAACAGGCTCGAATATCCTAATGGACAATCTAATAGCAATCTAATGGACTACGACCTCCTGTGTAAGTGGATACCAGGTATTACCTACGGAGCGTCCTAAACGGTATTTCTTAACCAGACCACAAAAGTCCGCCAAAGCTCAGTTAGGACGCGAACGGTCGCCAACCAACCAACTCGAGCGTGGGAACCCTTAGATGCCCCGCTGCTTTAACGGTATTAAGACTCAATTTTGCTTTTTAATATTCTCATACTTATCAAAATGTATCACTCATGTTTCCACCACATTTATGTCACTGTTGCTCATATTTTTTGTTTGTTTCTTCCGTAACGCATATAAATACGGTGAGTAATATGCACTTCCTGATTTAATATTATGTACTCTCTTAGGCTCTATTTACACGCGTCTACTGCGCGTTCTCTTACACTCATGTGTGTACCCTATTGTTATGCTGTTATCATTAGTTTTATTATCCTTTGAAAAACGTGAAGATGAAGATGGTTTTGCTGGTTTGGATGACATCA
>WNGS01042707.1:45429715-45435175 GCA_020271785.1 Procambarus virginalis
ACAACCTGGAAATTCTCAGGTTTTGGCCTTCAATCTCATCAATTCGAGCAAAATCTCACTCTTAAGGGAAAACCGATCCCTCTGCTGTCGGCTTCGGCTTTACGCCCTAACCACACTCCTTTTCCCAAGCCACACCCCCTCTACCTAGCCCCACCCCTTTTCCCTAGCCCCACCCCTTTTCCCTAGCCCCATCACAATTCCCTCCTCCCATTTTCACAGTCGCCACCAAAGAAGCACAACAGACAAATCTAAACTCATAAAATAACAAAGCGCCCCCGAGACAGCACGAATTTCCTCTGTAAAAAGAAATGTTTATTTAGACTTTGGGCCAAAAGAAAACAACAAAGTGTTTTGTTTGTATAATAAGGGAACCCAGTTTGTTGACGTTCCTCCCCCCCCCCCCCACACACACTCCCCCACCACACAGACAACACAAGTGTTGCGCCAACGTCCCCCGGAGCGGCGCACTATTATATATATATATATATATAATATATATTATATATATATAATATATATATATATATATATATACGCTCTTTTTATTACATTGTGAGAAGAGCTGGATAATGTGAAGAGGAAGTATGAAGAGATAGTATGAAGAGGAAGTATGATGGGGAGGTGATAGTTCGAGGTCCACAACGGCACACGTCCGCGGTCACGCCTCTCGGGGGGGGGGGGGGGGATGGGGGGCCATCCCCTCCTCCCCCCCCATCCCTCCTCCCCCCCCATCCCTCCTCCTCCCCCCCCTTCCCTCCTCCTCCCCCCCCCCCCTCCCTCCTCCGCCTACCATCATTGGCTATTTTGGTCACTTTTTTTCATCTCTACTTCAGGATTTTGTTTTTCTTCAGTTTCCTTGGTAGATGTTTGATGTGTTTAATAATATTGGGTGCTGAATGCTGGCATGTTTTGTCAATACACACTTATATTTGGCTGTTTCACTTCACTTGAATTTGTTGGTTTAACATATTAATATGTATGCAGGTGTGTGTGTGTGTGTGTGTGTGTGTGTGTAATCACGTATTTGTGCTTGCGGGGTTGAGCTTTGACACTTTGGTCAGTGTGTGCGTGCGTGTGTGTGTGCGTGCGTGCGTGCGTGCGTGCGTGCGTGCGTGGTTGTGTGTGTGTGGTTTGTGTGTGTGTGTGTGTGTGTGTGTGTAACTCACCTATATGTGTCTGCAGGATCGAGCATTGACTCTTGGATCCCGCCTTTCGAGCATCAGTTGTTTACAGCAATGACTCCTGTCCCATTTCCCATCATACCTGGTTTTAAATTATGAATAGTATTGGCTTCCACAACCTGTTCCTTAAGTGCATCCATTTTTCCCACTACTCTCACGCTAAAAGAAAACTTCCTAACATCTCTGTGACTCATCTGAGTTTCTAACTTCCATCCATGTCCCCTTGTTCTGTACTATTCCGGTTGAACATTTCGTCTATGTCCACCTGTCAATCCTCTGAGTATTTTATACGTTCCTATCATGTCCCCCCTCTCCCTTCTTCTTTCTAGTGTCGTAAGGCATAGTTTCCCCCAGGCGCTCCTCATACCCCATCCCTCGTAGCTCTGGGACGAGTTCCGTTGCAAACCTCTGAACCTTTCCAGTTTCATTATGTGCTTCTTTAGATGGGGACTCCATGACGAGGCGGCATACTCTAAGACTGGCCTCACGTAGGCAGTGTAAAGAGCCCTAAATGCCTCTTACTTAGGTTTCTGAATGATGTTCTAACTTTTGCCAGTGTAGAGTACGCTGCTGTCGTATCCTATTTATATGTGCCTCAGGAGATGATTAGGTGTTCCGTCCACACCAGGTCTCTTTCGCGCGTCGTCACAGGTAGGCTGTTCCCCTTCATTGTGTACTGTCCCTTTGGTCTCCTATCCCTAGTCCCATTTCCATAACTTTACATTTGCTCGTGTTGAATTTCAGTAGCCATTTCTCTGACCATCTCGCAACCTGTTCAGGTCCTCTGGAGGATCCTGCAATCCTCATCTGTCACAACTCTTCTCATCAACTTTGCGTCATCGCAAACATCGACATGTAGGACCTACACACCCGAAAACATGTCGTTAACATATACAAGAAATAGAATTGGTCCCAGCACCGATCCTTGTGGTACTCCACTGTTACTGTTCGCCAGTCCGACTTCTCGCCCCTTACCGTAACTCTTTGGCTCCTTCCTGTTAGGTAGTTCCTTATCCATGCTAGGACCTTTCCCCCTACCCCCGCCTGCCTCTCGAGTTTGAATAGCAGTCTCATGTGTCGGTACTGTATCAAAGGCTTTTGGCAGTCCAGAATATGCAGTCTGCCCAACCATCTCTGTCCGTTTGTGCGCCCCTTGAGGGACTTGAAGTGGGGGGGGGGGGTTAAATAGCCTAAGCTACTCTATCCCTTTGAGATGTATTTTTCCTATCTCAATAAACATATTTGAACTTAAAACTACAAATACAAATAATCGCCAACGGAACTTAAACACCAAACCTAACCTAACCAGTGCCTAAATATGTACACTATGGTAATATAAAATACTATTAATTTCTATTTGGAAAATTCCCTGTTAGTTAGTTTTTAGTTAGTTCATTTATTATGACACCCATACCCCATCCCGTGGGCGGTAGTGGGAAAGGGTTACAGAGGCAACATAATGGGCTCAGGGACAGAACCCAACAATTCATTTAGCTAAGCAAGTTACAATCTTGATGAGCTGTTTTCAATGTTTAGTTCATTTATTACGCACCCCTACCCATCTTGTGGGTGGTAGTGGAAAGGGTTAGAGGCACATAATGGGCTCAGGGATGAACCCCACAATTCCTTTAGCTAAGCTAGTTACAATTTTGATGAACTAGTTATACAATTCAGTATAAGTCGTCACAACAATGGGTACGAGATCGACCACAAGTACAGTTTCTAAACTAAGCAACTGACATATGTGGAGAGCTGAGTGTCACAATTGATATGTTTGTCTTGCACACCGCCCCCCATTCCGTGGGCAGCGGTGGATAGGTTACAATCACTCTAGTTACTACCTACAGTTAGTTAGCAAACTGGGGATATTTGGCTAAAAATTCTGGTAGCAGATCATTTTGAATGAAAAAAAATATTGACACATCGTTGGTACATTTGGTTATAGAATTGTTTCTGAATTCACGTATCTTTTTTGCACTCCAATCACATAGTGACGGAGGGTGTGCGAATAATTTTGTTGACAATTGTGAGAGGTGAGGAGGAGAACTAGGAGGAGGAAGAGATAACAAGAGAGGGGGCAAAAGAGAAATGAGAGAGAGGGGGAGAACTAGAGAGAGAGGGGGAAAGAGAGAGAACGAGAGAGAGGGGGAAGAGGGAGAATGAACAAACAACTGTTGAAGCACAACCAAGTATGAACCGAAGCCCGACCATGCGACAACCCAAAGCCCAGGTGACACCCCCGGAGCCCGACCAGTTATTTAACCGGAGCCCGACCAGTTATTAACCAGAGCCCGACCAGTTATTAAACCGGAGCCCGACCAGTTGTGTAACCGGAGCTCGACCAGTTGTGTAACCAGACCCCCGACCAGTTGTGCAACTGTAAGCCTAGCAATTATACATCTCATCCAACCCCCACCAAGCTAAACAGTACCAAAGCACTACCAAACTCCATTACTAGCTCGACCAAACAAAATCTTCTTCACACTACCTAAACCCCTCCACTTGCCCTAGAAACCAACTATGGAGCCATATCAAACAATTGAACTATATAAAAAAAACGAATTTCTAGCAAACATATAAACATTGAGGCCCTTGCAAATAACCTGGAGCACTAGGACAAACAACCACTGGAGCACAACCATGTACGAACCGGAGCACAACCATGCACAACCCAAAGCCCAACATGTCACACCCCTGAAGTTATGTAATCAGAATCCGACAAGTTGTGTAACCGGAGCCCTACCAGTTGTCTAACCGCAAGCCTAGCATGAACAAACCAAACAAAACCTCTGGAGCACAACCATGTACGTACCGAAGCCCGACCATGCACAACCCAAAGCCCAAGTGACAACCCCCCGGAGCCCGACAGTTATTTAAACCGGAGCCGACCAGTTGTTTAACCGGAGCCCGACCAGTTATTTAACCGGAGACCAACCAGTTGTGTAAACCGGAGCCCCACCAGGTGTGTAACCGGACTCCGACCAGTTGTCTAACCGCAAGCCTAGCTGAACGAACCAAAACATCTGAAGCACAAACATACAAGAACCAAAGCCCGACCATGCACAACCCGAAGCCCAAGTGACAACCCCCGGAGGCCGACCAGTTATGTAACCGGAGCCCGACCAGTTGTGTAACCGAAGCTCGACCAGTTTGTAACCGGACCCCGACCAGTTGTGTAACCGTAAGCCTAGCAAGTATACTTCTCATCCAACCCCCACAAAGCTAAACAGTCCTAGAGCACAACCAAACTCCATTCCTAGCTCAACCAAACAAAAATCTCCTTAGGCCTACCTAAAACCCTTCACTTGCCCTAGAAAGCAACTATGGAGCCAAAGCAAACAATTGAACAATATACAAAAAAAAGAAACCCGAATTACTAGCAAACATATAAACAGAGCTTTAGCAAACAAACCTGGAGCACTAGAACACAAACTACCACTGGAGCATAACCATGTACGAACCGGAGCACAACAATGTACGAACCAAAACACAACCATGCACAATCCAAACCTCAACACGTCACACCCCTGGAGTTATGTAATCGGAACCCGACAAGTTGTGTAACCAGAGCCCAACCAGTTGTCTAACCGCAAGCCTAGCATGAACAAACCAACCAAAGAACCTCTGGATCACAACCATGCATGAACCGAAGCCCGATCATGCACAACCCAAGGCCCAAACTACACCCCCGGAGCCGCCCGACCAGTTATATTTCCGGAGCCCGACCAGTTATTTAACCGGAGCCCGACCAGTTGTGTAACCGGAGCCCGACCAGTTATTTAACCGGAGCCCGACCAGTTATTTAACCGGAGCCCGACCAGTTGTTAAACCGGAGCCCCACAAGTTGTGTAACCGGACCCCGACCAGTTGTGTAACCGCAAGCCTAGCATGAACAAATACAAACAACCTCTGAATCACAACCGTGCACGAACCAAGCCCCGACCATGCACAACCCGAAGCCCAAGTGACACCCCGGAGCCCGACCAGTTATGTAACCGGAGCCCGACCAGTTGTGTAACCGAAGCTCGACCAGTTGTGTAACCGGGACCCGACCAGTTGTGTAACCTTAAGCCCAGCAAATATCTCATCCAACCCCCACAAAGCTAAACAGTCCCAGAGCATAACCAAACTCCATTCCTAGCTCGACCAAACAAAATCTCCTTAGCCCTACCTAAACCCTCCACTTGCCCTAGACATCAACTATGGAGCCAAAGCAAACAATTGAACTATATACAAAAAAAAAAGAAACCCGAATTTCTAGCAAACAAATAAACATAGA
>WNGS01042707.1:45485852-45501184 GCA_020271785.1 Procambarus virginalis
GTTCATCCACCCACCCACCTGCGCCTACCTCATACCTTACACAAGCCCTTGTGAGATTTTCATGAAGTCTGAAGTGAAATCGCGAATGTGTTTTCCGTAGAGTATAACGGGCATTTTCACGATTAATTAGCCACAGTGGTTGCAAGGATCAGGTTGGGTTACCGTTACCTGTGGCAGGTGGCTACAGGTGACGGTCTCCCAATCCTGAGCACTCCACTCCAGGTGCAAACTCTGTGAGCAGGAACTGCGGCATGATCTCCCACACTTCGTCACCGAATGTCCAGTTATTAGACCATTCAGACCCGTTGGCATCGAGGTGCCTGGAGTTTTGTAATTACTTTATTCACTCTCGTGTTCTTGAAGATATCCTCATAATGCACCCAAAATTCGCCAGTGCAGGCAGCTGAACATATGGCCCTGTATGACTAACCATCCTGCGAGATGGGGACTTTTAGTATCACTGCTGCCTTATTCACTCTTGTGTTGATGATATCCTTATAATGCATCCAGAGTGTGCCAGTGCAGACTACTGATCACATGCCTCTCTATGACTAACCATCCTGTGTGATGGGGATTTTTAGCATCACGTAAGTAGCTTCTTGATATTCTGTACTCCCCTTTATATGGTCTAGAGCAGCTGCACAAATGCAGATGTACATAAATGTGTTAATACAAAAATAATTAAAAATCAATGAATTTAATTCATTCGGGTTAAAGTGACGAACATGGTGTATAAAGAGAAGATAGTGAGTAGTGAATCTGGAAGATGAGAGGAGGGGGAAGATGAGGGGAAATGGGGCTGGGAAGATGGTGAGTGGGGAAAGAGGTGGTGTTGACCGTGTGTAGTAGCCATTACCCAGAGGGGCAGACCACATACCATTACCCAGAGGGGCAGACAACACACCATTACCCAGAGGGGCAGACCACATACCATTACCCAGAGGGGCAGACCACATACCATTACCCAGAGGGGCAGACAACACACCATTACCCAGAGGGGCAGACCACATACCATTACCCAGAGGGGCAGACCACATACCATTACCCAGAGGGGCAGACAACACACCATTACCCAGAGGGGCAGACAACACACCATTACCCAGAGGGGCAGACAACACACCATTACCCAGAGGGGCAGACAACACACCATTACCCAGAGGGGCAGACCACATACCATTACCCAGAGGGGCAGGCCACACACCATTACCCAGAGGGGCAGACCACATACCATTACCCAGAGGGGCAGACAACACACCATTACCCAGAGGAGCAGACCACACACCATTACCCAGAGGGGCAGACCACATACACACCATTACCCAGAGGGGCAGACAACACACCATTACCCAGAGGGGCAGACCACACACCATTACCCAGAGGGGCAGACCACACACCATTACCCAGAGGGGCAGACAACACACCATTACCCAGAGGAGCAGACCACACACCATTACCCAGAGGGGCAGACAACACACCATTACCCAGAGGGGCAGACCAACACACCATTAGACCAGATGAGCAGACCAACAACACCCATTACCCAGAGGCGCAGACCACACACCATTACCCAAGGAGCAGACCACACACCATTACCAGAGGAGCAGACCCACACACCATTAACCCGAGGAGCATACCACACACCATTACCCAGAGGAGCAGACAACACACCATTACCCAGAGGAGCTGACCACCCACCAAGCTATAAAGTACAATAACAATCCCCCCTCACTATGGGCCATCCTCGCCCCCTCCACCCACCACTGCATAACTGGCTTATGTGTAGAAAGTTCAACGAGTTCACAGGAGATCGCTTTACCAAGTTCCAAGGTCTGGCCGTCCAGAAACACACATCATCTGCTTCTTGTACGCCCCATGTGACACATGTGTACTATTGGCCAACGGGATTCTCGTTATTAATATCATTGGAAGAAGAAGTCAGGGAGAGAAAGCTTCCATATAACCACTTACAGGCAGGCTTCACGACTCTCACCTCTAATACACTACATGTTTTGTACAGACGAATTAGTGAGTATAAAATATTGTGCCAATTAGGTACTGGTGCTTCTTAATGACATATGCAATATAACACACAACACACACCACACACACACACACACCACACCCACACACACACACACACACACACACACACACACACACACACACACCAAACACACACACCACACACACAACACACACACACCAGGTAGCCTGGTGGATAGCGCGCAGGACTTGTAATTCAGTGGCGCGGGTTCGATTCCCGCACCCGCAGAAACAAATGGGCAAAGTTTCTTTCACCCTGAATGCCCCTGTTACCTAGCGTAATAGGTACCTGGGAGTTAGTCAGCTGTCACGGGCTGCTTCCTGGGGGGTGTGTGTGCGTGTGGTGTGGAAAAAAAAGTAGTTAGTGTAGTTAGTAAACAGTTGATTGACAGTTGAGAGGCGGGCCGAAAGAGCAAACCTCAACCCCCGTAAAATACAACTAAGTGAATACACACACACACACACACACACACACACACACACACACACACACATTATTATATATATATATATATATATATATATATATATATATATATATATATATATATATTGATACTTATTGCAAATACAGAGGCAATGAGGTAGAACAGCCGTGTTTATATATTCCATATATGTGTGCTCCCTGCCAATATATTCCATATATGTGTGCTCCTTGCCAATATATTCCATATATGTGTGCTCCCTGCCAATATATTCCATATATGTGTGCTCCCTGCCAATATATTCCATATATGTGTGCTCCCTGCCAATATATTCCATATATGTATGCTCCCTGCCAATATATTCCATATATGTATGCTCCTGCGAATATATTCCTTATATGTGTGGTCCTGGTTCGATCCCAGGCGCCGGCGAGAAACATTGGGCAGAGTTCTTTCACCCTATGCCCCTGTTTACCTAGCAGTAAATAGGTACCTGGGTGTTAGTCAGCTGTCACGGGCTGCTTCCTGGGGGGGAGGCCTGGTCGAGGACCGGGCCGGCGGGACACTGAAAATCCCCGAATATCATCTCAAGATAACCTCCCTGCCATATATTCCTTATATGTGTGCTCCCTGCCAATATATTCCTATATGTGTGCTCCCTGCCAATATATTCCATATATGTGTGCTCCCTGCCAATATATTCCATATATGTGTGCTCCCTGCCAATATTTCCATATATGTGTGCTCCCTGCCAATATATTCCATATATGTGTGCTCCCTGCCAATATATTCCATATATGTGTGCTCCTTGCCAATATATTCCTATATGTGTGCTCCCTGCCAATATATTCCATATATGTGTGCTCCCTGCCAATATATTCCTTATATGTATGCTCTCTGCGAATATATTCCTTATATGTGTGCTCCCTGCCAATATTTCCATATATGTGTGCTCCCTGCCAATATATTCCTTATATGTGTGCTCCTTGCCAGTACGGCAGCCTTAATATGAGAGATGTTTTGCATGATGTGAACATAATGACATGCTAATATAATGTGATATGAAGAGAAACTGTCGACGCATTGATGTAGATGCAGCAGCTACTAGTTGTGCTCTCTCAGTATGAGCCTGGCGGTCACGTCTGTGTGTGAATGAACGGACTGAGTGAGAGAGTGAGCCCAGCATGCCTCCACTGCCTAGCCCTTGCTGTAGCCCAGCATGCCTCCACTGCCTAGCCCTTGCTGTAGCCCAGCATGCCTCCACTGCCTGTCCCTTGCTGTAGCCCAGCATGCCTCCACTGCCTGTCCCTTGCTGTAGCCCAGCATGCCTCCACTGCCTAGCCCTTGCTGTAGCCCAGCATGCCTCCACTGCCTATCCCTTGCTGTAGCCCAGCATGCCTCCACTGCCTATCCCTTGCTGTCGTCCAGCATGCCTCCACTGCCTATCCCTTGCTGTAGCCCAGCATGCCTCCACTGCCTATCCCTTGCTGTAGCCCAGCATGCCTCCACTGCCTATCCCTTGCTGTCGTCCAGCATGCCTCCACTGCCTATCCCTTGCTGTAGCCCAGCATGCCTCCACTGCCTATCCCTTGCTGTAGCCCAGCATGCCTCCACTGCCTATCCCTTGCTGTCGTCCATACTCGGCCCATTCATACACACTCATCAACGCTTCTGCTGTCCTCAATCCTTCGAGTGAGCACAACAAATGTACTCATTCGCCTGGGTCACAACACTGCCAGTTCCCATTCTCCACACCTGACACAAGCCTGGGCCAGCTGCCCCACCCCACACCTGACACAGGCACCCCAGCTGCCCCACCCCACACCTGGGCCAGCTGCCCCACCCCACACCTTAAACAGGCACCCCAGCTGCCCCACCCCACACCTGGGCCAGCTGCCCCACCCCACACCTTAAACAGGCACCCCAGCTGCCCCACCCCACACCTGACACAAGCCTGGGCCAGCTGCCCCGCCCCACACCTGACACAGGTCCCCTAGCTGCCCCACCCCACACCTGACACAGGCCCAAGCCAGCCCCTCCCTACGTGCCTACATTATAAAAACTGAATTTGGCCTTGGAGGGAGAGATGGAGGCAGGTGCATTGTATAGTGGTCACTATATGCTGATGTAATACCTTAGTAAGGTCAGGTGTGTGTAGCTGTGGGCGGCCAGGTGTGTAGCTGTGGGCGGCCAGGTGTGTGGCTGTGGTCGGCTAGGTGTGTGGCTGTGGGCAGCCAGGTAGCTGTGGGCGGCCAGGTGTGTGACTGTGGGCGGCCAGGTAGCTGTGGGCGGCCAGGTGTGCAGCTGTGGGCGGCCAGGTGTGTGGCTGTGGGCGGCCAGGTGTGTGGCTGTGGGCGGCCAGGTGTGTGGCTGTGGGCGGCCAGGTGTGTGGCTGTGGGCGGCCAGGTAGCTGTGGGAGGCCAGGTGTGTGGCTGTGGGCGGCTAGGTGTGTGGCTGTGGGCGGCCAGGTGTGTAGCTGTGGGCGGCCAGGTGTGTAGCTGTGGGCAGCCAGGAGCCAGGTGTGTGGTGCTGGTCTCGCTCCTCAGATGTTCCAGCACCCATATATACTGTATATATGACGCCTAGGGAAGATTTTTATATACTTTTTAATAGGGGCAGGTGTGTAGTGAGGTGCAGGTGTGAAGTGAGGGGCAGGTGTGTAGTGAGGTGCAGGTGTGTAGTGAGGGACAGGTGTGTAGTGAGGTGCAGGTGTGTAGTGAGGTGCAGGTGTGTAGTGAGGTGCAGGTGTGTAGTGAGGGGGAGGTGTGTAGTGAGGTGCAGGTGCAGGTGTGTAGTGAGGTGCAGGTGTGAAGTGAGGTGCAAGTGTGTAGTGAGGGGCAGGTGTGTAGTGAAGAGAAGGTGTGTAATAAAGGCCACGAGTGAAGTGAGGGGCAAATTACCCCCCCCCCCCCTCGGTGCAGCTGAGATCAGGTGTGGACAGCTCAGGTGTGAATAGCTCAGGTGTGAACAGCTCAGGTGTGAACAGGTCAGGTGTGAACAGGTCAGGTGTGAACAGGTCAGGTGTGAACAGGTCAGGTGTGGACAGGTCAGGTGTGAACAGGTCAGGTGTGGACAGGTCAGGTGTGAACAGGTCAGGTGTGAACAGGTCAGGTGTGGACAGGTCAGGTGTGAACAGGTCAGGTGTGGACAGGTCAGGTGTGAACAGGTCAGGTGTGGACAGGTCAGGTGTGAACAGGTCAGGTGTGGACAGGTCAGGTGTGAAAATGTCAGGTGTGAACAGGTCAGGTGTGAACAGGTCAGGTGTGGACAGGTCAGGTGTGAACAGGTCAGGTGTGAACAGGTCAGGTGTGGACAGGTCAGGTGTGAACAGGTCAGGTGTGGACAGGTCAGGTGTGAACAGGTCAGGTGTGGACAGGTCAGGTGTGAACAGGTCAGGTGTGACCTTGTAAGACCACTCTTGTGTCCCCCCCCCTCCCCCCTCCCTCCTAGCGCCTCCAAAACCTGTTCAACTGTGGCTGTGTTGCCTCCAAGTTTTCCCATCTCATTCATTGATCTGACACTCTCTGTTGTTGGTGATTGTGAGTGTCAGGGGCGAGGCTCATGTTGGGTCTTGTCTGTTGTTGGTGATTGTGAGTGTCAGGGGCGAGGCTCATGTTGGCTCTTGTCTGTTGTTGGTGATTGTGAGCGTCAGGGGCGAGGCTCATGTTGGCTCTTGACCGTTGTTGGTGATTGTGAGTGTCAGGGGCGAGACTCATGTTGGCTCTTGACCGTTGTTGGTGATTGTGAGTGTTCAGGGGCGAGACTCATGGTGCTTCTTGACCGTTGTTGGTGATTGTGAGTGTCAGCCCACGCACTGGCAGGACCCCCTGAGCTACTCTCCCCAGAGAGTACCTCAGCAGTCACAAGAACTGTTCCAGAAGACAGTGACCATACATAGTAAAACCGGGTACTGTGTATGTGTGGTGTATCGCTGTGTATGTGTGGTGTATCGCTGTGTATGTGTGGTGTATCGCTGTGTAGTGTGGGTGTATCGCTGTGTATGTGTGGTGTATCGCTGTGTATGTGTGGGTATCGCTGTGTATGTGTGGTATATCGCTGTGTATGTGTGGTATATCGCTGTGTATGTGTGGTGTATCGCTGTGTATGTGTGGTGTATCGCTGTGTATGTGTGGTGTATCGCTGTGTATGTGTGGTGTATCGCTGTGTATGTGTGGTGTATCGCTGTGTATGTGTGGTATATCGCTGTGTATGTGTGGTGTATCGCTGTGTATGTGTGGTGTATCGCTGTGTATGTGTGGTATATCGGCTGTGTATGTGTGGTATATCGCTGTGTGTATGTGTGGTGTATCGCTGTGAATTGTGGTGTATCGCTGTGTATGTGTGGTATATCGCTGTGTATGTGTGGTGTATCGCTGTGTGTATGTGTGGTGTATCGCTGTGTATGTGTGGTATATCGCTGTGTATGTGTGGTGTATCGCTGTGTATGTGTGGTATATCGCTGTGTATGTGTGGTGTATCGCTGTGTGTATGTGTGGTGTATCGCTGTGTATGTGTGGTATATCGACTGTGTATGTGTGGTATATCGCTGTGTATATATGGTATATCGCTGTGTATGTGGGTGTATCGCTGTGTATGTGTGGTGTATCGCTGTGTATGTGTGGNCTGAGATTTTTTATTTATTTACACGTGAAAGAAAAACCAGCCTTAATACTAATGGGGAAGACTGAAGTGTATATGTACATCAAACCACATCCTACAGCATAATACATCCAATCTCGTACAAAAAATATTGAAAGTGAATACTTCTGTATACCAACTCCACAACTTGCTATAATACAAAAATATCTGTAAGAATACATCAACAGTTGTATGTATACTTGAACCCTGACGAGTTGCACAATAAATGACCTGTGGATGACACGTACACACCCCTGCACATTATACATTAATTATCTATAAGGAGGAGGACTTTACAAGACGCAGAAATAAATAATAATAATAAATAAATACAGTAACAAAATACAGTTATTGTCAGCCTTTAGCGTAGGAGAGTCATCCACAGTTTGTGAGTACACGGGTGAACTGTTCACTTTGTTGTTGAACAGTGCACATGTGCACCTGATCCTGTTGAACAGTGTACATGTGCACCTGGGGCTGTTGAACAGTGAACTTGTGCACCTGAGGCTGTTGAACAGTGTACATGTGCAACCTGGGGCTGTTGAACAGTGTACATGTGCAACCTGGGGCTGTTGAACAGTGAACATGTGCACCTGAGGCTGTTGAACAGTGTACATGTGCACCTGGACCTGTTGAACAGTATACATGTGCACCTGAGGCTGTTGAACAGTGTACATGTGCACCTGAGGCTGTTGAACAGTGTACATGTGCACCTGAGGCTGTTGAACAGTGTACATGTGCACCTGAACCTGTTGGACAGTGTACATGTGCACCTGAGGCTGTTGAACAGTGTACATGTGCACCTGGAACTGTTGAACAGTGTACATGTGCACCTGGACCTGTTGAACAGTGTACATGTGCACCTGAGGCTGTTGAACAGTGTACATGTGCACCTGAGGCTGTTGAACAGTGTACATGTGCACCTGGAACTGTTGAACAGTGTACATGTGCACCTGAACCTGTTGAACAGTGTACATGTGCACCTGAGGCTGTTGAACAGTGTACATGTGCACCTGGAGCTGTTGAACAGTGAACATGTGCACCTCGGCCTGTTGAACAGTGTACATGTGCACCTGGACCTATTGAACAGTGAACATGTGCACTTGGACCTGTTGAACAGTGAACATGTGCACTTGGACCTGTTGAACAGTGAACATGTGCACCTGGACCTGTTGAACAGTGAACATGTGCACCTCGGCCTGTTGAACAGTGTACATGTGCACCTGGACCTGTTGAACAATGAACATGCGCACTTGGACCTGTTGAACAGTGAACATGTGCACCTGGACCTGTTGAACAGTGAACATGTGCACTTGGACCTGTTGAACAGTGAACATGTGCACCTCGGCTTGTTGAACAGTGAACATGGGCACCTCGGCCTGTTGAACAGTGTACATGTGCACCTGGACCTGTTGAACAGTGTACATGTGCACTTGGACCTGTTGAACAGTGAACATGTGCACTTGGACCTGTTGAACAGTGAACATGTGCACCTGGACCTGTTGAACAGTGAACATGTGCACTTGGACCTGTTGAACAGTGAACATGTGCACCTGGACCTGTTGAACAGTGTACATGTGCACCTGGACCTGTAGAACAGTGTACATGTGCACCTGGACCTGTTGAACAGTGTGCATGTGCACCTGGACCTGTTGAACAGTGTGCATGTGCACCTGGACCTGTTGAACAGTGTACATGTGCACTTGGACCTGTTGAACAGTGAACATGTGCACCTGCGTCTCTTCAAGAGTCCTCGAGGTTAAACAAAATGATAAAAATATAGTAACATGTTCGGACAACTCATCCTCCGAATAGACTGTACGTTTTAATACTAAATGTAATAAGTACTTTCCTGACTGTCGGCATAGTACATAAATACACTTAATCGCCAGCATCGCACCAAAATATTGTGAATATTAGAGTTGACCTAAAAAGCTGTATAGAAAACCACGACCACAGACATGTTGGAAATGTAGGAGGACAAGCATGCAAATAACATTTATTGCGTCTTAATTACAATTAGTAATTAATCTACAGCTATATTGATATTACAGTTTTATAAAATAAATAAAACGAAACTAATGTCTTTCAATAAATTATAAAGTAACTCACGATATTTTTAAATTTTGTATAAAACCTCTATTATTTAATAAAACTGAAAAAGAAGTTTTTTATATTTATAAACTTGTCTATGTAGTTTTAAACACGGAAACTTTACTCTAATTAGTATGAGTGTATTAACACAGAATAAGGTGAATATATGCGGCGGTAAATGAATGTAAGGGAACAATTAAGTGTACTTATACTATGCAGGCAGTCAGGAATGTACTTATTATATCTAGTATTAAAACGTACTGTTTATCCGGAGGATGAGTTGTCAGACCTGTCTCCAAACCTTGCTATAGTGACACCTCGCTATAGTGGCACCTCGCCATAGTGACACCTCGCCATAGTGACACCTCGCTACAGTGACACCTCGCTATAGTGACACCTCGCTATAGTGACACACCACGCATGTACAAACTAGACTGAGCTGAGTAACAAGATCTACACAACTTCGTTAATATGGCATTATTGCGTTTCAGCAGACTGATCGGAAGCTTACCATGCACCAAGGCGTAACCGGTGGGAAGGAGGCAAGGGAGTTACGTCCTTGTGGAACCTACCAGTACTAGTCAAAGTGGGGGGCGATGCTCGGGGTGTTGAAGGCATCCTGATAAGTATCATCATATTCTCTATGTCAGCCAAATACTGTCCCTATAGTGATGATGTTACCATCATCTAGGAACACTGCCTTAGTCACCATCAACTAGGAGGAGTAATGTTTGTGAGTAGCCTAGTGGGGGGGGGGTGGAGAGGAGCCCCCCCCCCGGGCACACGAGACACACAGACTGTTGGTGGTGGCAGCGTGTCGCTTAGTGGGATCACCCAGCACCAGCCACTACACCATAATAATGATAACATTAAGTAGTGTTACTTATCAGGGGCGAGCAAGGCGTGACCTACAGTATTCACGCAACAACAACAACAAGACACACGCTGGGGCTGTGGTCAGCGGGAACCAGCCCGCCGCCCAACATACTTCATCTACCTATCTTATACATACAAAAAAAAAAGGAGTAATCTGTGTTTGCACTTGCGGTAGAGGTGGAGTGCCAGCCTCCGGAGGCCCGAGTGCGGGAGTGAAGGTTATCAACGGGTGTCACACCTGCTTGAGTCACGGGCGTGAGGTTGGCGTTGCTGTAAGGCAGCCATTACTACCACAGTCAGCAGGGCCACCGCTACAGTCAGCAGGGCCATTGCTACAGTTAGCAGGATCACTGCCACAATCAGCAAGATCACTGCCACAATCAGCAGGGTCACTGCCACAGTCAGCAGGATCACTGCCACAGTCAGCAGGATCACTGCCACAGTCAGCAGGTCACTGCCACAGTCAACAGGACCACTACCACTCACTGCACACCCGTTACATAGCCTCCGGGTGCATGGTCAGTAGAGGACCAGTAGAGCAGCACTCTCCACAGTTCACTAGTGCCAAGTGACGAGGCTTCAGGAGCACACACACACAAGAGCTCCTCGTCATCAGTTCTCTTCACTAACACACTCAATTTCGCGCATTGTCTTCTTAAGGCACGACGCTGTTGCATAGTTCTCTAAGCACTCTCATCTCTCTGTGAGATACGAACACTTCTAGTTTTTTTTCAGCAGCGAATATTATCGTCCAATTGAACTTTGAACTTTTGTATTGGTAATCAACGAAATCATCTCGTCAAATATTAAGTCGAATTACATTTCTAGTTTAGAGACCTTTAGTATAACATGGTTATTGATTCATAAAATTGTGCGGTGGTCATTGTAAGCATAATTTACATTTATATACATGTTTTACAAGGACCACCAGATGTGTGTAGAGAGACCAGTGTTTAACACCATCACTCACATTCATAACCATATTATACCATGTCATTGACCACACAAGGTCAACTATTACACATACAGAAAATATATAATAAAATATATAACTATATATATAAAAATATATATATATAAATATATATATATATATATATATATATATATATATATATATTATATATATATATATATATATATACATTATAGGGAGACGATTGGAGGTGGACTGGAGGTGTTGGCGGTGGGCTGGAGGTGGGGGTGGAGGGCGTGGCGGCGGCAGATGTAGGTCGCGAGAAGCCACGTTATTCTGACGTCATGACTTCCACCACCCACCACCACCACAGCGGCCGCCGTCCTCACCACACCTCTAGCACTTGATGCACTAGTTGAGTGACTGCTAGTGGCTCTCAGGCGTTCAATGTGGCGGGAATGAGCCGGACAGAGCAGGGGCGGACCCCGGCGTTGTCACCTCCACTGGTCCCTGGCTTCCTCACCTCACTCCTCACAGACATGATGAGATTGGTTGCTTATCCACAACCGACCTGACTCCCGTGAACATGTTAAGGAACTGTTTTCTCAACTGAAGCTAGCTGTAATTTGTCAAAATCATCTTACTAAAATGTAAACAGTATGTGGTGTGGAGGAGTGAGTGGTGCCGTGTGTGGCTGCTCCAGGTGAAGGTGTCACGGTTTGTGGACGTCTGTGAGGTGTGGGAGGTCTCTCTGGTCCAGTCAGTGAAGGGGGAGCCCAAATTCCAGTAAGTCCGGGGTCCAGGTCCGGGTGGCAGACAGCCCCTTTCCGGGGGGGAAGGCAGCGGTGACCCACATGGGAAGTGGGTCGGGGGGAGCTCTCTCCTCCACCCCCACCCCCCCTCCCCCTCACAACATACGCGCACATATTATAATCTCTGTTTTTTTTTCTGCGTAGAACTTAGCAATAATTGTCTGTGAAAGGTAAGGGAAGCCACTACTGTCTGTGGTAGAGAGAGGGAGGGTGAGGGGTGGCAGCATCTTCCTCAGCAGCAACACACAGCTCTCACTTCACGCTCAAGCGCATGTTTCGCTCTTACACATACACAGCGCCTGTTCAAGTCCAAGACCAATGTCAAGGGTGAAGTGCTGTTTGTCTCAAGGGGCTGCGCTCGTCCTCTGACTCTCCGTAGCACTCGTAGTTAGTTACCTGGAGCAACACAGAGGGTAGTAGGCCCACCTGTGGGTAGGCCCAACTCTGGGTTGGCCCACCTCTGGGTAGGCCTAGGGCTTGTCACCACCAACGTAGATCCCGGATGTGGATGTTCTCACATTTGTGGGGAAAAAAATCACACGTCAGGTGCAGGAATTTAGCTGGCATCCGCGGGATGGTTATAAGTGACGACCATTTGTTATGTTGAGTTGTGGCCGCGGGCGATGGCGAGGGTTGTGATAATCTCAGAGTTGTAGAATGTAAGTAATAAATATGATGAACCGGGTGAGGGTGGAGCGGTGTTTAGTCCCTGGCCACACGCTTGTGGATTTGGTAATGCTTGAGCAGGTGAGCTTTTTGTCGAAACGCCTTGCCGCAGGTCTCGCACTTGAAGGGTTTTTCACCGGTGTGGGTCCGGAGGTGGACCTTGATGTTGGACTTGTTTAGGAAGCCTCGATTACAGACGGTACAGCGGTGGACGGGCTTGTCTTTGGTCCCCTCAGTGGTGATGGGAAGTTTTGTACTCTTGTTCATGCGGTTGCGGCTCTTGTTTTTAAGTCCCGGGAAGTCCAGGCCCATCTTGGTGGAGGACAAGTCCGTGGACTCCGGCGAGGCCAACTGAGTCTTGTCTAAGTAAGATCTGGTATCGAACTTGGTTATAAAAAGATCATCTGTGGTGGTGACGAAGGTGGAGGGGTCGGTGGAGTGCGGCATGGAGTCCTTGTGCGAGTAGTAGTGCGCGCGCGCGAACATGGGGTCGGCCTTGAGCAGTCCTCCTCCGACCTCCTTCAGCCCCTGCGTCAGCCGCGCCTGCAATATTGGCATAGATATTTCGTGCTTGTATTGTGCCTCAGAGACGAGGCCATGCAGGTAGTTGTTGTTAGTGACGGCGCCCGCCGCCAGGAGGGAGGTGAGCATGGGCGAGTGTGTGGGCGTGCTGGCGTACTCCACGGTGCTGTGGGCCATGCTGGTGCTGGAGGGCAGCTGCGCGCCCATGGAGGGCGAGTGTCCCGAGGGCGACATGGTGGAGTTGATCAAGGGGTCCGCCGGCTCCACCTTGACGCCGCCGCTCATGTTCTCGAAGAAGGCTTCGATGTCCTGGAATTCCGGGGCGTTGAGGGGCTCGAGCGACTCGGGCAGCATGATGCTGTTGATGCTGGTGTTGATGTTGTTGTCGGCGATGGCGCTGCCGATGATGGAGGCGATGTCGTCGATCTCCTGCGTGATGCAGTAGGCGTGCGGGTCGTGCTTGTGTGGGGACGACGACGAGGTGGTCGTGGTGACGGGCTCCGGCGTGCCGGAGTAACCCAGGAAGGTGTTGGTGTTGGTGATGGCGCCCTTGTACTGGCTGCCGGGGGAGTTGGACGACGTGGACGACGTGTCGTGCCGCGACGACGCCGAGGTGTCCGGCGACGCCGTCAGGTAGTCCAGGGGTTCGAGTGGCTTGAGCTCGGCGAAGGTTGAGTTAGGAGGCGGAAGGTCGCGCAAGAAGGAGTCGAGCGGGTCCATGGCTGCCTTGGTGTCGGCGGCGCCGTAGCGGGGTTCGAGCAGGTCCTCGTGCACCCACGCCTGCACACCATCCGGCGAGTCCGCGGGCTGAGGGTAGAATTTCATCGGGACTCCTGGATGGGGCGTGGTTGTGGGCGTGGTTGAGGGCGTGGCGCATGAAGGGCGGGGGCGTGGTCAGCGGGAGCACTGCATCATACGGCGGGGCCTCGCCACACTCCTGTAACACAACACACGGTGTTAACACACAAGGAGAGGACAGCTACACAAGGTGTACACAACACACAAGGAGAGGACAGCTACACAAGGTGTACACATAACACACAAGGAGAGGACAGCTACACAAGGTGTACACAACACACAAGGAGAGGACAACTACACAAGGTGTACACAACACACAAGGAGAGGACAGCTACACAAGGTGTACACAACACACAAGGAGAGGACAGCTACACAAGGTGTACACAACACAAGGAGAGAACAGCTACACAAGGTGTACACAACACACAAGGAGAGGACAACTACACAAGGTGTACACAACACACAAGGAGAGGACAACTACACAAGGTGTACACAACACACAAGGAGATGACAACTACACAAGGTGTACACAACACACAAGGAGAGGACAACTACACAAGGTGTACACAACACACAAGGAGAGGACAACTACACAAGGTGTACACAACACACAAGGAGATGACAACTACACAAGGTGTACACAACACACAAGGAGATGACAACTACACAAGGTGTACACAACACACAAGGAGAGGACAACTACACAAGGTGTACACAACACACAAGGAGAGGACAACTACACAAGGTGTACACAACACACAAGGAGATGACAACTACAAGGTGTACACAACACACAAGGAGAGGACAGCTACACAAGGTGTACACACAGCACACAAGGAGAGGACAACTACACAAGGTGTACACAACACACAAGGAGAGGACAGCTACACAAGGTGTACACAACACACAAGGAGAGGACAGCTACACAAGGTGTACACAACACACAAGGAGAGGACAGCTACACAAGGTGTACACAACACACAAGGAGAGGACAGCTACACAAGGTGTACACAACACACAAGGAGAGGACAACTACACAAGGTGTACACACAGCACACATACAACACAATACTCACACATGCAGTAAAACTTATCCTGCTGCATACATCATATCGTCCTCACATATAATATAAAGCAAGATAAAGTCAGGTGAATTGAGAGCATAAGTTATTACATAGAAATACAATCTATGTATTCTCGTAGACCTTTAGTAAATGTGTGTGTTGTGGAGTACTGTGACCTGTCTGGGATGTGGTGGTGGTGTCTGGGATGTGGTGGTCGTGTCTGGGATGTGATGGGTGTCTGGGATGTGGTGGAGGTGTCTGGGATGTGGTGGTGGTGTCTGGGATGTGGTGGTGGTGTCTGGGATGTGGTGGTGGTGTCTGGGATGCGGTGGTGGTGTCTGGGATGTGGTGGTGGTGTCTGGGATGTGGTGGTCGTGTCTGGGATGTGGTGGAGGTGTCTGGGATGTGGTGTGGTGTCTGGGATGTGGTGGTGGTGTCTGGGATGTGGTGGTGGTGTCTGGGATGCGGTGGTGGTGTC
>WNGS01042707.1:45510788-45531633 GCA_020271785.1 Procambarus virginalis
AGTTACCAACATCCCCAAAAAAGTTTAAATATGCTTAGGAAAGGTGAGTGCGATTTGGATCATATGTAGGTTTTTCCATCCTGACATGTGCCAAACTCACTGGAGGACAGAAAATGCTATGACCTCAGCTGCCCACACTTTCACGTGAAAGGCACGGAACGCTACATAAAGAGTGCAAGCAGGAAATGAATTTGGAGGAAACTATAATTTTTTTATACCAGACCGACAGAGAATTCAAAAGGAGGAGCATGGAGAGTGTATGGAACTGGATGCCGATCCACTTGCATTCCAGAATTACAGATACAATTACACACCGAAAGGGAACTACACAAACAGGCAACTGCCCTACAACAATCAGTACTGGTCAGAACAAACTTATTATGTCCACGCATAATGGGCTTGCCGGAAAGCTCCCATTCAAACTATCACTAATAGAGTAACCTCATTCATCTTTGCCAACATACAAGGACTGAAAACAAGAACAAACAACAAAGTACAGTTCATAAATGGCTCCTCACGGAGTCAAATGCAGTATTTGGAGCTTTCACAGAAACCCATGCAGGGGAATTGTTGGACAGTGAGATCTGGATTCCAGGATATAACCTATACAGGTGTGATAGGAAAGTAGGTCACATGGAGGAGTGGGTCTTATATTAGGGAAGACCTTGTATGCTCGGAGCTCCTAAACGTTACAAATGAGGTGGTAGAGGTACTGGGATTAAAAATAGAGAAAATAAATTTAGTGATTATTCTAATATACAAACCGCCAGATGCAACGGCTGAGGAATTCACAGAACAGATAAACAAAATAGAGAATAGCCTTGATAATTTGGAGAACCCGATACCTGATATTATCTTCCTAGGTGACTTCAACTTGCCTAGTCTCAGGTGGAAAATAGCAAACAATAATATTATACCAGGAAATCTATCGGGACTAACCAACCAACCACAGATTAGAGAACTACTTAGATTCTGTGACAAATTTCACTCAATCAGCAGATATCGGAGCCAACGAGAAATGAAAATATTTTAGATCTGGTCTTTACGAACAATGAAGACATTATCAGAGACATTACGATATCAGATACCACATATTCAGATCACAAGCTCATTGAAGTGCAAACGACCATCAATACTCAGAATAGACCTAAAACGTTGATAAAGCGAGAGGGGCTATTCAGTAAATTCAATTTTAATAATAAAAGGATAGACTGGGAGATAATAAACAGGGAACTTACAAACATTCCATGGGAAACTGTTTTAAGTAATACAAGTCCTACAGAAGGAATAGAAAAACTGACTTCGGAAGCGTATCAAGTCTGTCTGAAACATGTTCCTTTGAGGAAAGCCAGAAAGAGATCTAACGTAGAAAGAGAACGCAGACGACAGTATAAACGCAGGAAAAAAATAACAGAACTGCTTATGCAGACACGAATTTCCCGTCAAAGAAGGAATAATTTAAATAGGGAGATTGAAGAAATCGAGCGGAAATTGAAACACTCATATGAAACTGAAGAAAGGCAGTTAGAACAGAAAGCAATTCAGGAAATAAAGAAAAATCCAAAATATTTCTTCTCATATGCGAAATCAAAAGCAAAAACCACTGCCAGTATTGGACCTATTCGTACAAGTGAAGGTTCATACACGGAGGATGACAAAGAAATTAGTGAAATCCTAAAAAAGCAGTATGAGGACATGTTTAGCACTCCAATAAACAACATGAAAGTGGAAGATCCAGACAATTTCTTTATGCGGGATATTCAAACCCCTGTAAATATAACTGATATCAACACGAGCGCACTAAATTTTGAAAGAGAAATTGAAAACATGCCCATGCACTCGGCCCCAGGTCCAGACTCATGGAATTCAATATTTATAAAGAAATGCAAAGTGCCGGTAGCACAGGCACTCAGTATAGTGTGGAGGAAGAGCTTGGACACGGGGGAGATACCAGATGCACTTAAAGTAGCAGACATAGCCCCTCTACACAAGGGAGGGAGCAAAGCATTGGCAAAGAATTATAGACCAGTTGCACTAACATCGCACATAATAAAAGTATTTGAGAGAGTGATTAGGAGTCAGGTCACCAATTTCATGGAGACCAATGACCTTCACAACCCAGGCCAACATGGATTTCGAGCGGGAAGATCGTGCCTCTCACAGCTACTTGAGCACTACGACAAAGTCACTGAGGCATTAGAAGAAAAACAGAATGCTGATGTGATATACACGGACTTCGCAAAGGCTTTCGATAAATGTGACCATGGCGTGATAGCACACAAAATGAAGTCAATGGGAATAACCGGTAAAGTAGGACGCTGGATACTCAGTTTTCTGTCAAACAGGACTCAGCGAGTAACGGTCAACCATATAAAATCTAGTCCAAGTGCAGTTAAAAGCTCTGTACCTCAGGGTACAGTCCTTGCACCGCTGCTTTTCCTTATTCTCATATCAGATATAGACAAAAATACAAGTCACAGCTTCGTATCATCCTTTGCAGATGACACAAAAATCAGTATGAAAATTACCTCGGCTGAAGACATTGAAAAACTTCAAGCTGATATTAATAAAGTTTTCGACTGGGCATCAGAAAATAACATGATGTTTAACAGTGATAAATTCCAGGTACTCAGGTACGGTAAAAATGAGGACCTTAAACATAATACAGAGTACAAAACACAATCAAATGTACCCATAGTAGGAAAACAGCATGTAAAGGATTTGGGAATAATAATGTCTGACGACCTAACGTTTAAGGAGCATAACCAAGCAAATATTGCGACAGCCAGAAAAATGATAGGATGGATTACGAGAACTTTCAAATCCAGGGATCCCATCACAATGGTTGTACTCTTCAAGTCACTTGTGTTGTCCCGTCTTGAGTACTGCTCAGTACTCACTTCCCCCTTCAGAGCAGGAGAGATTGCTGAAATAGAGGGAATACAGAGAACATATACGGCACGCATAGACGCAATAAAGCACCTAAATTATTGGGATCGTCTCAAAGCTCTCCAAATGTACTCACTAGAAAGAAGACGAGAGAGATATCAAATAATATACACCTGGAAGATACTGGAGGGCCAAGTACCAAATCTACACAGTAAAATAACAACGTACTGGAGTGAACGATATGGAAGAAAATGCAGAATAGAACCAGTGAAGAGCAGAGGTGCCATAGGCACAATCAGAGAACACTGTATAAACATCAGAGGTCCGCGGTTGTTCAACGTCCTCCCAGCAAGCATAAGAAATATTGCCGGAACAACCGTGGACATCTTCAAGAGGAAACTAGATTTATTCCTCCAAGGAGTGCCGGACCAACCGGCTGTGGTGGGTATGTGGGCCTGCGGGCCGCTCCAAGCAACAGCCTAGTGGACCAAACTCTCACAAGTCAAGCCTGGCCTCGGCCGGGCTTGGGGAGTAGAAGAACTCCCAGAACCCCATCAACCAGGTATCAACCAGTCAGTGTGAATGGAGTTCTAGGCCTACCGGGGACCACGAGCCAGAACCTGCCCCCCCCCCCCAGAGAGGCATGAGGAGCAATGGCCGATAGAAATTCACATGTGTGTGGAACATTCTATGTCTGCCATCAAATCAACCTGGCTGGGCACCCACAAAGTAGGCATCCCTAAATAAACCCCTAATCTGGTTAAAACTACTACAGAAAATGAACAAGTAAACAGAACTCCCCAATTGAAAAACGAGCAAACGAGCATGACATCACACTTGCCGCGCTACTTGTCTGTGCAGCTTCCCCCTCCCCGGGTGAGGGGAAGGAGCCCAAGACTCATCGCGCCAGCTATCTACCTGTCAGTTCAAGGCTGGATGTCAAAACATGCGAAAAATCACACCGACTGGAGGGAAGGGAGGGTTGCCGGGGAGCCTCCAAGTCTCGCCCAGAAAATGGCGTTTCATTACATTCAACACTGGTTTTCTGGGGATAGCCCCTTTGGCTCCCCGGAGCTGCCTACCCAAAGCCAGGGACAAAAGAGGGACAAACCCGAGATGCGGAAACTCCGCACCTAAAAACTCCAAAGAAAGACAAGAGGAAACACGGAAAGGACCCTCCAGGAGACCCGAACCCCAGAAGAGGGACGAAGGGAACTTCGGGCAATTCAAAACGTGTCCAGGGCCACAGAGACCATGGCACGCAGGCAATCGCTGAGAGCCACAACTGGACACAAGAAGATGCACCCCTGGCTAAAACCAACCAAGCAACGACCCCAGGGACCCCTCTGGAAAAACGGCCAACCCAACCTCACCAGAAAAAGAAGAACGGCTACAACAAACAAACCTAACACCAGAACCCAAAGAGCAGAAACCTCTGAGAAACAATCCGGAACCGAAGGGGCCACAACCAACCGAGGGGAAGAGATAAGAGCATCGTGTCCAAAGACCAGGACACTTCAGTCGGCGCATGAGCAGACCGGAGGTGAAACAACGCCCTAGACAGCTTGCAAATTGGAGCAGAAAGAACATCAAAATCGAAAACAAGCCGTAGTGGCTCCGCCAGCACCGCACGATACGAGGTGACAGAATGCGACATTCGAAGACAGTCCTGAAAGAACCACTAGAGAAAAGGACAAGACCACCTCAATAAAGAGTGAAGTATACCTACAAAGATAAAAAGAAAAAAGAAGGACCGCCAGAAAACTCCCATACTGCCGTCTCGACGAAGCACGCAGGTAGGACACCATCAACGAAGTCATCTGAACACCAAACAGGTGATAGATTCGAGTCAAAATCACCAGACGCGAAGACTCGAGGAGAAGACCAAACCGGCCCTGTAATGGGGACCTGACCAAGCATCAGAAAGAGGCGTATCCATGGGAAAACCCTTGGGTACGAACACCAAACAAGCAGCGCCTGAAACGAAGGCTGTCAGGAACCAGATGGAACATCTGCCAGGGCACCAGGAACCCAAACCCAGCAAGCCGGGAAAGAGCCAACCTGGGCGAGCAGACATGCCCGTCTGGGAGGAACCCTCCCCCCTCCCCCCAATCCCTGAAGGACCAAGAAGGCCAATAACAGATGGCAATGAGAAGCCACTTGCATAAACAGCCCAACCGCAGACTCTGCAAACAACACTGACAAAATGGCGATGAAAACTGAAGATCCAGGACTCTGGCAGAGGCTAACAAGGAAGCGAGCACCACAAGCCGACACGCGAGACATGAAGCGAAAACAGGGACAACGCATCTCACAGGAATGGCACAACCAGCCCCAGCAGGGCAGAACGATGTACGCGCCACTGAAGTATGTATGAGGAGAAGTACTTAGGACATGTACTGCACTAAAATAAAAAGTCCCATATGGAAAACTAACACAAAGAAAAGCCCCTAGCCAGGGCTGTACTTCCTAGCTCCCATTGTCCCAACAAAAATGAACTGTAGGGGGCAGGAGCAGGTAAATAGAAATAGACATCCACCTGCAGACAATGCATCACAGCAGCCGGTAGAAAGATACAAGAAGATGAAAGAACTTAGTGCTATAATTGAACACTGGTCAGTTCAAAATCAGGGAATTGAACATATACATAGTCCAGCCTATCACTATCCTTAGTACAGTACAGTACAACCTCGATTCAACGTACTATATGGGACCAATCCCAGTGCGTTGGAGCGTTGGATTTGTTGCAAGAGGTGACTTTCAGGAGGCATTTGCATCGGTGTCTTTTTTTTTTTTGTACACAATAAAAATGCATTATCATATTATATACTGTACCTATATATTATTACCGTACTAAAAAATACTGTGTTACATTTGTTATTTACCTTATTGTTGGAGTTATGTCCATCTTGAAGTCTCATGGAGTTGTGAATGCTGTACAGTAAATACGTACTGAAGTGTATTATACCATTAACACTGTGTTGATTAAGTAGTTCTGCTGTATGTTGAGTACTACAATATAGTTTATGAAAACTGTTGTACAGGGGTACCTCAGTTTAAGAGTTTAATCCGTTCCTGGAGACGGCTTGTATTCCGAAAACTCGTATTCCGAAGCTAATTTCCCCATAAGAAATAATGGGAAATGAATTAATCTGTTCCTGACTACCCCAAAAACCCCACATCAAACTAAATTTTTATACCTAATTCATCTAAATAAACCTACTAAACTATGTTCAAGTTATTACTTACCTTGCTGTTGAATGCTGTAGGCGTATGGAAGATGGTGAGGAGGGGGGAGGAGGAGAGGAGTTACTGTTTGGAAGGGGAGTCCTCTTCCATTATTCCATTAAAGACGGAATCGACGGACCTGAAGGGACACGGAACCGAACCTAGGGAAGGGCCAACACCAAAACCAACTCGTACGTAGAGGATGGGGGGAGGAAAACCCACACTCCATGTAACAGTAAGCCCCACTCAAAGGGTAGGAAAACCCAGGTGGGGTCCAATGGGGCCCAAGGGCCCCAAGTCAGGGCCCCCCCCCCAAACCCGGGAACCTCTATACCAGGACCCGGGGGGCCAAATCGTCCTCCAAAGCCCCGGCCTCAAAAGAAAAAGTCGGGCAGCCGCAAAACACTAAGGAAGGGGAGCCCACCGGTCAGACCCATACACAACGGCTGAAGGAACCAACTCAAATGCCTCTGTCACCACCCCGGAAGGGGCAACCCCCAAAACTGTTTGAGTCTCGGAACCCTCTAAACCCCGCCCCGACCCCGAAGCCCACAGACACTCCAGTGCCGGAAGCAAGGGGGAAGGGGGGGGGGCAGAATGAACCACAGCAGGGGAAGAACAAGAGAACCAAGGCTGAAACGACCAACACCCCCAAGTTAGAGGCCCGACAAGCAAAGCGAGGCAGCCTCGGGGCATCTAGGGGAGCAATCAACCTAGCACGTTGCAGCAACCTAAACCAACCAAGCATGCAATGCCTAAGCCGCCTGCACCCAAATAGTGTCATCAGGGGATTGGGTGAAGAGAGTCACAAACAAGCAATAACGCTCCCAGGACTCCGGGTCGAAGGTGTCACCGACCTAACTGACAGCATGACGGAGGAAAAACAATGAGCGTCGCCCTGAGACAAGGGGAAAGCACCCCTCAAACTCGCACAGAGCGAGAGGAGACCTAGGGGTCGCATCCACTGGACCCCTTGTGCCCCTTGGGGTTTCCCAGGGCCCTTAGACTGCTATCGCTAAGGGTAAGCCCAGGCAGGTTATTGCTAACTGGCGCCCGTGTCTACCAAACAAACTTGTAAAACTCCTGGGTGCCACCAGGTTTCCTGTATTAATTGCCATTGCAGGGTGTTTTTATTCCTGGGTTCAGGTCCTTGTTGAATTTTGGATCCTGTACCTCACCCTTGCTTACAGAATTCTCCACTTTTAGGGGTTTGGCATGCTACATACTGTTCCCTGATTGTTCTTGTGTCATTTCTTCCTCTTGTGAGTGTTGGCACTTCACAGTATCTTGGGGCACTATGGGTCTTACTCTGTACTCTACAGTTATTTTTATTGTTGTTCCTGCTACTCTGTTCACCTTTCCTTATGTGGCAGCTCATAGTCTACAGGCTGTGTCTGGGCGCTACTTTTTTCCTTGGGTCTACCTACCTTGTGTCTTCCTTGTGTAGTTTCCGGGAATCAATGGGCCCGTGGCCTGGTCTCTGACCAGGTCTCCCGGTTGCTCATCTGGTCAACCAGGCTGCTGGACGTGGCTGCTCGCAGCCTGATGTATGAATCACAGCCTGGTTGATAGGTATTCTTTGGAGTTGTTTGTCAAGGTCTCTCTCTTGAAGACTGAGAGAAGCCAGCCAGTTATCCTACTTACGTGTAGCGTGAGAGTATTGAAAAGTCTTAAGCCCTTGATGTTGATAGTTCTCCCTCAGCATACCTATTGCACCTCTGCTTTTCAACGAGGGGTATTTTGCACATCCTGCCATGCCTACTGGTCTCATGGGATGCTATTTCTGTGTTCAGATTTGGAACCAGTCCCTCTAATATCTTCCATGTGTAGATTATTATGTATCTCTCTTGCCTGCGCACTAGAGAATACAGATTTAGAACTTTTAATCGGTCCCAATAATCAAGATGACTTATGGAGTGGATTCTAGCTGTAAAGGATCTTTGCACGCTCTCCAGGTCAACAATTTCTCCGGCTCTGAATGGGGCTATTAGTGTGCAACAATATTCCACTCTAGAGAGCACTAGTGTCTTAAAAAGTATCATCATTGGTATGACATCTGTTGTTTGGAAGGTCCTTGTTATCCAACCTGTCATTTTTCTTGCAGTTGTGACAGCTACTGTACTTTATTGTGTTCTGTAAAGGTAAGGTCTTCTGACATGATTACTCCTAGGTTCTTTACAGTGCTTTTTCATTCTATAGTGTGATTTGATTCCGTTTTATGTATGGTTTCCGTTTTTAAATTACCCTTTTTTTTCCATAGCTCAGGACCTGGAACTTGTTTTCATTAACCCTTAACATGCTAGGGATATAATTTCATTTGTTCTCCACAGGCACATGTAATTTTGAAAAAAAAAAGAATTCTTCCTAATCTGTTAATTTGTGTTCACTGATCACGGGAAAAATAAAATAAAAATTCTATTGTACTTACTTTTGTTGTAATAGAGCCGACAAGATGAGCGATGACATCACAATCTGCATGTTCGCTCATGCAGTACACGCCCCCGAGGTGTTGCGCGCGGTCCTCAAGTAGCCAGAGTTGCCACAAATATATTTTCGCGCTATTTATTTACAATGTCTAGGCGCATTTTATCCAAATTTTTTCACTAATTGTGTTCCATATAATGTTTTAACATATTTTATATCAATAATTGTTGCATATTTGAGTATACACAGGCGCACACAAATGTTTTCAATTACGGCAATATAATATGTCATTACAGTCTATTATATTGTATGTTCTGCTTATATTTTTAGATATTTATACACACGCCCATCTATACACACTTAGAAGCACACTTAGAAGTTTTCTAGACTGTGGTAGTCATTGAAGCAGTCGACAGCACATAATGGGATACCACACGTTTCACACCATGTTTGCACAAGCTTCCGTTTCTGATCTCTACGTGTCGTTATTTTACACACCAAGCAATCATGTTGGCCTATTGCACGCTTCCCAGCTGGTGGCAAATACTTGAGTCTGTGTGCTAGGAAGGCTTCAGTGTGAGCGAGGCGTGGAGTACCAGCATGCTGCAACAGTGGGTTTATGATGGGCTGCTGAATCCCTGGGACATCTTTTGCAAACTTTCCTAATAACTGTATTGCGGCATCAAATACAAAGGCACGGAAAGTGGGCTTACGTCCAGTTCTCACAAGGTACATGTTGAAAGAGTTCAGCATGCTCATGTCCACAAGATGGAAGAACACTTTTTTCGTCCACTTACATGTTTTCCGCACACACTCTGCAGTGCCAATCATCATGTCTGATTTATCAATCAACCGCATGTTGATATTATAGTCTAAAACACAGTCTGGCTTATACACTGGTGCATTTGTTTTATGGTTCACTTTCCCACTGTTCACCATTGTTCCATCATGAATTGTTGTCAACAAGTTCACCTCTCTTTTTGTCTTTCCACCGAATTGCCAGAATGTTATCACTTTTCCTTCGCTGACACTCGCCAACTGCAATGTCGTTGTCACACACAGGCATTTCCCTTCGTTGTGGCTTGACTGTACCAACCAATCTGGTTCTATTTTCTAGCAAGAACCTAGCTAGCAAGGGACTTGCATAGTAATTATCCGTGTATAAAATGTGTCCCTTGTTCATCCACGGAGCCATTATGGACTTCACTACACTCCCCGAGAATCCATGTTCGTCGTTACCGGGAATGTCTACATCACTAGCCGAGTACAGAATCATGTGTAACACGTATCCTGTCTCACAATCACAAAGAACAAAAAATTTCAGGCCAAATCGGTTTCGTTTTGAGGGAATGTACTGCTTGAATGGAACACGTCCCTTGAAAAGTATGAGAGATTCATCAACCACCAGCTTCTGTGCTGGTACGTAAAAATCTCTGAATTTTCCAATAACCTCGTTCATGTAGTGCCTCACTCGCCACAGTCTATCATCAGGTGTTCGGTCCTGAACACTTCCAAAATGTAGACACCTGAGGAGTATCTGAAACCTGTCTCGTGACATATGTTTCCTGAATAAAGGTGTTGGCACTGTATGGTCCTTGCTCCAATAGTCACTTATTGCATGTTTGTCAGTGCTTCATCAACAAACAGAGTGCCAAAAACACATACATTTCCGCAACTGTGGTATTTTTCCAACGCTTCAGTCGTGAAAATTCAGTGATTTGCCTCTCAATCAGATAAGCAGCATGCAGGTTCGTTTGGTGTACAATATATTCCATGAGTGGTTCATCATAGAATGCTGTAAAATATTCCATCTCAGCCATGTTCTCACCTTGATTAGGGAAAAGGTTTGTAATCCTTACATCTTTATCATCAAAGTGAGGAATATTAGGAATAAAATCATCACCATCACTCCACTCAAGTACACCAGGCGTCCTGTGAGATGCAGAGGAAAGACGGCGAGGAAGTGATGCATACCGGCGACCAGGAGCTGAATACCGTCTGCGAGAAGCACGGTGGCTACGTGCACGTGAGGTGGGTGCACGTGAAGTGGATGCACGTGAACACGAGGGTCTTGGTCCCTCACGTGGTGCCATGCGATGGTGCTTGGCTGGGCGAGACGCTGACACGACAATTTCTCGGCCAGTTACACCACTGGTACCAGCCACAGGCTCAATAAAACTATGATCTGAGTCACTAAACCCAGAAAAGGAGTCACCTCCCTCTGACTCGTCACCCTCAAACAGTAAATATCCACAGAAACTGTGAGGTCGTGGTAGAATTGGGGTAGAAACTAGGCGAGGAGGCATGGGTGAGCGTAGAGGCCTCGCCATGGCACGCCGGTCATTATCACTCTCAGTGCTGCTGCTACTATCACCCGACAACTGTGTATGATCCTCATCGTTGTCTGAATCATCAAACACACTTTCTTCACCTTCGGAGAATAATTCGTGGGCTATTTGCTCTGGGGTGAGGGATTGCGTGGTGCGTGCCCGAGAGGCGTTTGACAGTGAGCTCGCCATGGTGACTGTCGCTAAACTGATGCCTCCCACGCCTTCGGTTCGTGAGCGGGAATTTTTTTCAAAATGGCGGCTGTTTACTATAGCCCCTGGGCAGCATATGGGAACCCCAGCTACACCGCAGGACATTCAAATCGTGCGCGATACCCATACACGTCATATGACGTGAAGCACAGTTGACTGGAACAACTTGCAACACGTCATATGACGTGATGCGCACTTTAAGGGTTAAAAATCATATTATTATCTGTGGCTCATTGAAATAACCAATTTCCATCATATTGGAGGTTTGTCGTGTCCTCTATATTGTCTACTCGTATGACAATCCTAGTGTCCTCTGCAAATGATGATAATGCTGTAGTTTGTATTCTTTTCTATGTCTGATATTAGGATGAGAAAAAGTACCGGAGCAATTACGGTACCTTGGGGGACTGAGCTTTTCACAGTAGATGATCCAGATTTTACTGTTTTGACTGTTACACACTGCATTCTGTTCATTAGGAAATTGAAGATTCATCTCCCTACTTTGCCAGCAAATCCTTTTTGCATGCATTTTGTACACAATAACACCATGGTCACATTTGTGGAAAGCTTTTGCAAAGTGTGTATATTACATCTGCGTTTTGCTTGTCTTCCATGGCACCTGAGGTCGTGTCGTAGTGATCTAGGTACTGTGAGAGGCAGGAGTGCCCTGTTCTGAACCTGTGTTGTCCAGTGTTATGTTGATGTTGTGATTCCATATAATTTGTAATCTTCTTGCACTCTTTCAAAGATTTTTATGATGTGTTAGGTTAGAGCTATTGGTCTATAATTTGTTGCATCTGCTTTACTACCTCCTTTGTGAAGTTATGCAATCTCCACTGTTTTAAGTATGTCAGTAATGATGCCAGTAAATAGGCTCCATCTCCAAAAGATGTTTAAGGCATGTAATACTGTATTGGTGTTTTGCACTTCTTGATGAATATAGAACTCCATGAGTCTGAGCCTGATCCAGAGTGGCATGCTGTCTATGGCTACTTCAAATGTAACACCACTATAATATATATAAACTAAATAATAATGTAACACTACTTATCCTGAGTAACGCTTCCTATCGGTTGCCCTTGGTAACGCTGTTATTGAACACTGTAATATGAGCTGACATATGATGGGCACACCGGAACCACAAGGTACACTGCCAACAAGGAAATGCTACACAGGATTAAAAAAAACGCTGCCATCATCTGCCTTGACCATTGAGACTATATCAAGCAATGAGGCAAGAAACATTGCTTGACTTGGAGAGTACTTTCTATACCTGTCAATAATTATGGGACGGTTGTCAGCCCACTATATTCAAAAGGCTAAGAGGATTCAACAATTGACACAGACGGGAAATTTAACAAAAGTTTATTGAGAACAAAATTATGCTAATCACCACTATAAATCCTACTCTAACACTGGCCAATAGTTAAGAAATTTAGACATGGAACAAAACCCTCAGAGATCACACTTTGCCTTTAAGACCTCGGTCTCTCCCTGCGGTGGATTCACTCTGTCTCTCCCTCCCTGGCTGTGAGCTGTTCTTCACAGATCCACTCCTGACCCTGGTGTCCGGCACTCTGTCTCTAAGTCTCTACAGGACCAATATATACACCCCCCCCAAGAAAAGGGGGAAGTGGGAGATTTGCTGTTGCTACCTAGATCGAAAGAGGTCGGGCCACACGTACACAAACACTCAAGAATTTTCATTAAGCTTGTTTGACATTCACCATACACTGTTCAAGAGAGGAATTATTAATTACGAGTGTGGCTGACCTCTGACCTGGCTAAAAGGGGGAGATCCCTGGACGTTTACACATAAGAATCTGGGGTCTAATTCCATTACAATGTTTGACAAGAGTATCATGAAATATTACATACTTGAAACTAGCTGACTTAGACTAACCCAGGAATTTTTTAATCAACATACAAGATAATCCAGAGGTCATCTGGGCTGACCTCTTGGAGAAGGCGTCCCTGGGTGAGAACTCTAGGGGGGGGGGGTCATGGGTGTTACATAAAGTCCAGTTGGGTTATGTGACATCTGATATGTGGTTCGATGTTGGTGTCGCATTCGTGAAGAATACATTTGGATCATCACTCTTCAGTGTGGTCAAGGGTTTACTTAAAACAGAACTGTAGTGATGCCTCAGTACAGTGGTACCTCCATTTTCAAATTTAATCCGTTCCCAGAGATGGGTCAAAAACAGAAACAAATTTCCTATAAGAAGTATGTAAATTGAATTAATTCGTTCCACACCCCCAGAAATGTTAACTTAAAAATACATTTGGGGGGAACCCTGTCAGCTCCCCAGAACTATCCAGGCTGAATGGATATGTATAACTTTCTGGCATCAGTCAATGTGCAGAGTTCTTGCCTACTGGGGACTACGAGCCACAGAACCTGGCCCCCCCTCAAGAGAGGCACGAGCAGCATTGGCCTATAGAAACTCCCATGTGGTTGGCAGCATTTTATGTCTGCCATTGACCGGATCTGACACCCAGAATGGTAGGCGCCCCAAAACAAACCCCAATGCTGGTGAAACTATTGCGACCGAAAGCCAAACGAGTGGACAGCACTCCCCAAACGAAAACTAGCAAATAAGCATGTCGTCATCATGTCGCTGCGCCGCTGTCTACGCAACTTCCCCCCCCCCTCCCTGGGAAGGGGAAGGGGGAACCCCAGACCCCCACGCCAGCGATCCACCCTTCAGTTATCAGGCTGATGTGTACTAGCGTAGTCTTGTGCCTGTAGCTCCTACGATTTCTCTCGGATTCTGTGCCTTGTGACATGGACTGTCTCTACTGGTGGTGTGTGAGCCTGGAGTAATAGTCTTCGATACTCAGGCTGCATGCACCTAGGGCCACCTTTCCTAGGTGCCCTGTAAGTACTACCTTTGGGGCTTGGGGCCCACCTTCCACAAGTCACCTCGGGATATACCCCCGCTGTGTCTTTTACTGCTCAGTACTTGGCCGTCCTCGGAGTCAACTGGGGTTTTTGTTGCCCGTGCTTGCCTCTGGGTAGGGGGTAGTTTTCGTTACTGGTAGGGGAACGGGGTACTGCACAGCTAGTTTTCACCTCTTACAGCGGCCGGCTCTGTTCCACCTGGGTGCGTTGTCCTCTTGCAGGGTTTTGCTTTTTTGTTTATCTGCCTAGTGAATGACCCACGCAACCGTGTCTGGGAGCTTGACGCACGGGCGACCAGCCCCTGATGACGTCAGAGTGCACCTTGTCCACGTCCCCACAGCCAAAGTAAGTGGAATTTGGTATATATTTTTACATAGACATGTTCAGGGAAGGGAATTTATCATTTTACAAATAAAAAATAATTTTTTGGAACACTTGAATTCATGCGCACAGAGGGAATTTCACAATGAACTTGGTGCATCTCAGTGGTTAAGGGCCCTGAGAAACCCCGCGGGGGTTCTGTGGTTCGATGGATGTGACCCCTTGAGTCCCGTCCCGCTTCGTGCGAATCGGAAGGTTGTTCTGTCCCCTTGTCTCTGTGGGACAATCACCGGTTGTGCCTCCGCCATGCTGCCTGTTGGGTCGGTGTTTCTTTTGACCTGGAGTCGTGCGATGTTTGTTGCCTGTACATGCTCTGGTTCACCCAAGCTACTGATCATGATATGAGGGTGCAGGCGGCGTGCTAGGTTTAAGTTGCTGCAACGCACTAGGTTAGTTGCTTTCCCAGATGCCCCGAGACTGCCCCGTTTTGGTTTTAGGGACCTGCACTTTGGAGTGGGAATCGATTTGGCTCTGGTTCCATCCTCCCTCCCCTTGTCCTTCCCCTTCTGTTGTCCATCCGGTTCCTTCCCACTTGCTTCCGACTCCCAAGGCGTCTCAGGGTTTCGGAGTCAGGGCAGGGTTTAATTGGTGTTGAGACTCGGGCAGTCTCGGGGAAGTTCCCTTCCGGGGTGGCGTTGGAGGCTCAAGCCTGGTCCTCCTGCCGAAGCTTCTGGGTCTGACCAGTGGGCCCCCTTTGTACCTGCCTTTTCTTTAGAGGCAGGGAAGGGTGGAGGACAGCTTGGCCCCGGATCCTCAGGGTGAGGTTCCTGGGGCAGGGGAGGGGTTGACTTGGGGAAGCCTTGAGCCCCGTTGGACCCCGCTTGGGTTTTTGTACCTTCGGAGCAGAGCTTGGTGTTATAGGGTGTGGGGTTCTCTTTTGCTCCCTCCTTGTATGAGTTGGATTTGGTGTCTACCCCTCCCCAGGTTCGGTTCCGTGACCCCGACGGTTCTTTGGTTCCGTCTTTCCAGAGGTTTTTGGCTTCCCGAGTCCAGTCCCAGTGGGTGTGGGAAGCTCTTGCGGCTTACCTCCTGTGCGGATTTTGCTTTCATGATGGATCCCCATTCCTTCGTGTATGGATTTAAGTGTGCTTACCGGGTTTGTTATGAAGTTCTAGAGTCGTCCTTGTTAGCAGGCCGGTCGGGTGTGGCTTTCTTCTCTTTGGAGGCATGGCATACGTCCTGTCAGTCCCACACGCTTCAGTGGCGGGAGGCTCAGACGGCATTGCAGGTTTTCTTGGGGGCACATTCGAGCATCTCAATAAGTGCTTGTTTGCCCCTGCCTTTCCACGGGATGTTGGTGTGATGCAGTTTCATGTGCAGGTTCCTTCCCTTTCAGCTGCATTGGTTACGGAGGACTTGCATACGTGGGGCCTGCTGGCTTCGGCCCTGTGGTTCTTCTCCTTCCTTGAGCTGTCATCGAACTGGCTTGCTGTGGATGTGAAGGAGCTTTGGGACGCCTCTGGGTCTGGTGAGTTGCCTTTGTCAGCGCGTGCATCGTCTGTGCTGTTGAAGCTGTTTGCGCCATTCCTGTGGGATACAGTTTTGCAGTTTTTTGCTTCTCGTCTCGCATGTCAGCAGGCGGTGCTCGCTTCTTCCTTGGAATCTGTCTAGATTGTCTTCTTCCTTTTGTCCGTTGCTGTTTACAGAATCTGCGGTGATGCAGTATCTGCAGGCAGCTTCGGCTAGTTGCCATCCCATGTCAGAATTGTTGGTCCTCCTGCGGGCCGTCCCAGCGGAGTCATGCCAGGGCTTGGGGTTCTTTCTCTCATGGTAGGCCAGTGGTGCCAGGTTCAGCGCAGCCTTCACGGCTGTTTCTGTTCAGTGCGGGGATCACTCTTTGCACCGTTTGGGTGCTTGCAAGATGCGTGTGTAAGGTGCAAACCTTTTGCAGTTCGTCCCATTGAAGAGGCGGTGGGGGGGAGGCTCACTCTGCTCGTGCCTGGTCCCACAATTCATGGGCCTTTCGTGTCGTTTTGTAAGGCTTGTGGTGGCATTGGGTGGCCCATCCTCCTTTGGGTGGGTTTGGGGTTGGCGGGGCAGGCCTCTTTTCCTACTCACTGTCAAGTTGTCTCGGAGAGGGTTTACTTGGGGGTGGTCGAAACGTCCTCATCCCTCAGGTGGATGTCCCGCCTGTTTCCAGTCCCGAAACCTCCTTTTCATTCTGGACTTGTCTCATCTGAATCTGTGGGTTTATTGCCCCTCCTTTCGGATGACTACTCTGTCCCAGGTCCGTCTTCTGTTGGAGTCAGGCAATTGGATGGTGTCCCTAGACCCTCTGGACGCATATTGGCACGTCCCGATTCATCAAGGCTCGGGTTTTGTGGTGGGACATCAAGGTTACGTCCGTTGCCTTCCATCGGTTTGAATCTGGCACCTCGCGTTTTCACTCGCCTTACTCGGGCCCTGCGTCTGTTAGGTGTTCGGGTTCTGGCCTACCTCGACAACTGGCTGGTTTAGGCTCCCAGCCTGTCCGCTTGTCTGCATGACAGGGATTTGGTTCTTTCCCTGCTCGCCAGGGATTTAGTTCTTTCCCTGCCCGCCAGGGATTTGGTTCTTTCCCTGCCCGCCAGGGATTTGGTTCTTTCCCTGCCCGCCGGGATTTGGTTCTTTCCCTGCTCGTCGGGTTCGGGTTCTTGGTGAACTGGCGGAAGTCCCATCTGGTTCCCTCTCAGGTTTGGACCTAGCTGGGGCTTGTGTGGGATGCTCGGGCTGCTTCCTTGTCTCTTCCTCCGGCGGCTCTGCTTCATCTGCGGTCTCGCCTTCGTCTGTTTCTGAGGAGCTTCCGGGTAATGCGGAGGTTGCTCGAGGGTTTGCGTGGGAGCCGGAACTTCGCCATGATGGTCTACCCGCCGAGTCGGGTGTGGCTTTGTCGGCTGTTCTGGTTCCTTCAGGGGTGTCTCTTCTGTCTCTTTTGCGACCGCTGGGTTCGGCCTCTGGGGGCCCTGCATCAGTTGCTGCGTCGCCGGCTTCCTCTTTGTTTTTTTCAGGGTTCAGTGCCTTGGTGCCTACCCGAGCCCTCGCTCGATCTGTTTACGAACGCATCGTTTCTTGGCTGGGGCTTTGTGATCAGTGCTCACCAGGCCAGAGGTGGGTTCTGTCCCTCCGTTGGGCTCACAGCACGGTGTGGGAGTTCACGGCTGTATGGATGTCGCTCCGGAGGATTCAGATCTCTTGTGGATCGACGGTCCGGCTCCATTCGGACTGTTCCCCAGTGGTTCATTACCTGAAACTGCAGGGGTTCTATGCAGTCTTTGGCTCTTTGGGGCTGGTCACTTCGGGTGACTCGTCTGCTGAGTTCTCAAGGTTAGGCTCTCCTGACAGTTTACGTTCAGGGGGGGGGGTGTCCAATGTCCTGGTGGACGGCCTGTCTTGTTTCATTCCCCTGTCCACGGAATGGACAGTCGATGCCGTTGGCTCTGCTAGACATTTGGACCTCCGGAAAAGTATTTCTTTGCGTCGGCATGGTCAAGGCATTTCCCAGTATAAGTGGCGCCCTTACCTGACTGCGAGGCCATCGGGGTCGATTCCTTCAGGCAGGACTGGGCGAGGTTGGGTTACCTGTACCTCTTCTTCCCCGGTTCAGCTGTTGCTCCAAGTCCTGGTTTGCTTGGAGGCTTAACAGGGAAGAGTAGTCCTCTTGGCCCCGTTGGTGGCCGGCCCAGCATTGGTTTCAGGTGCTGCTTGCTTGGTATAAGAACCCAAGGGTCTTCCCGCGGCTCCGCCTCTTTCAGGGGATCGGTCCTGCCCATTACGAGGCTGATTCGCTCTTCTCCTCGAGTCTTTGCGTCTGGTCTTTGTGACTCGAGTCATCACCATTTGTATGGGGTGCAGGTGGCTTCGTTTTTGGTCTCCCATCTGCGTGTCTTGTCTTGGTGGCAGTATGAAGTTTCCTGGCAGTCCTTCCATTTTTTCCTATCACTGCATAGGTGTACTTCGGTCTCTGATAGGGTTGTTTTGTCCTTCCCATCATGGTTGTTTCAGGACCGTCATCTTATGCCGAATACTGTCACCTCCTATCATGCAACACTGGCAGAGCCGCTTCAGCTTGCGTTTGGTATTGATGTTACATCTGCCCCACTCCACAAGTTGTCTCGTGCGTTGTTTCACCTCCGGCCTGCTCCTGTATCACTTGAGCCCTCCTGGTCCTTGGACCAGGTGCTTTGTTTCCTCTCTTCTCCTCGGTTTATGGTGGCCTCTTTGGTTCAGGATTGTTTTCCAAGGCTCTTTTTCCTGTTGGCAGTGGCCTCTGGGAGTCGGGTCGGGGAGCTTCACGCTCTCCTCCGGCACAGGAGTTTCTGCTCTTTTGGTCCTGGTGGTAGGTTTGTTCGGTTGCAGCCATCTCCTTCTTTTCTGATGAAAAGGGAGACTGCGGCTTTCCAGAGTGGTCCTTGGGTTGTTGATGTTTGGTTGGTTAGGCCGGAGGTGCATCATGTGTTGTCCAGTTGTGGCCCTTCTCCGTTATTTGCGCGCCACGGCTTCTGTGTTCGGGATGCGCTTTGGGTTGATCCGGTTTCCCTTCTTGCCTGTTCGTGGGTACAGATCTCTCAGATCGTCCACAGGGTTATTAAGTCTAGCCAGCCTGCGGTCTATCCCTTGTGCCCATGACGTTCATAAGTGTGCTGCTCTTGCTGCTGACTTTGGTAACATGTCCTGGGCTGACATTCGGGTGTGGGGTTTTTGGCTATCGAACAGGGTCCTGGCTGCACGCTACCTTGTTAACGTTCCTGGGCCGAGTCGGGCCTGTGTTGCTTTGGGTCGGCGGCTGCAGCTTGTCTCGACTTTGAGTTGAGATGTAGAGCACCGACCGCCTCCCGGTGAGTACCCTTCTTTCTTTTTCATCTTTGGTGAAGTAGCTCCGGGGAACTGTAGGGGCTTCCCCAGAAAACAACCGTTGAATGTAATGGAACGCCATTTTCTGGGCGAGTCCTGGAGGCTCCCCAGCAACCCTTCCTCCCTCCAGTCGGCAGTTTTTGTGTTTTGATATCCAGCCTCGGAACTGGGGTGTGGATCGCCGATGCGGGGGTCTGGAGCTTCCCCTTCCCCCCTCCCGGGAATGGGGGAGCTGCGCAGATATGCGGCACGGCTCGTGTGACGTCATGCTTGTTTGCTCATTTTCATTTGGGGAGTTCTGTTCACTTGTATAAATGTATTTTCAGCGTTTTTAACGTGAATATAGGTTTGTTTTGAGGCGCTACCTTTCTGGGTGCCTAGCCCGGTTGATGGCAGATATAGAATGCTCCAAATTTTACATGTGCATTTCTATAGGGCATTGCTGCTTGTGCCTCTCTGAGGGGAGCCAGGTTCTGGCTTGTGGTCCCTGGTAGGCCTAGAACTCCACCCACATCGACTGATGCCAAAAGTTGGGGATAATCATATCAGCCTGGATAGCTCTGGGGAGCCTCCGAGACTCACCCAGAAAATAGCCTTTCATTACCTTCAACGCTGGTTTTTTCTTGATGTGCTTGCATCCCATCTTCGTGATAGCACAGATGTGGGTAAGACTATATCTTGGAAGTGATCATCTGTTCATAATTCTTTCCTTTGGAGGCATCTTACTCTAACCAGGCCATATGAAGACCAAGGTTGCCTGAAAGGAGCCTCCCTTCCTAACACTTGGGGCGGCTCCCACCAAAAATGCATCATTTAATGTACAGTAATGAAATGCCTCTTTCTGGAGGAGAGCCCCCGGTGGACTCCCTGATCTCTCCTCCCTCCGGTTCTTCTGTTTTCGTTGAGTTATTCATCAGCTCCAGAACTGAGAAGAGGAGTTGCCGAGGTTGGGACCGTGCCACCTGGTGGTCGTAATTGATTATAATGAGTTTCGAGCTAGTTTGAGTGAATCCCTTGTACAGTACCTACATTATAATGGATGGGGTTCTGAGAGTTGTTCTACTCCCCAAGCCTAGCCCGAGGCCAGGCTTGACTTGAGAGCTTGGTCCAGCAGGCTGTTGCTTGGAACAGCCTGCATGCCACATATATACCACAGCCCTGGTGGGTGGTCGGAGGCCTGGGACTACTAACCAGGGAAAGGCCTGATCAGGGACCAGGCCGTGGGGACATTGAGCCCTGAAAAGATCGCAAGTAAGCCCGGTTGGTCCGGTACTTCTTGAAGAAAACTTCTAGTTTTCTCTTGAAGATGGCCACGGTTGTTCCGGCAATATTTTTAATACTCACTGGGAGGATGTTGAACAACCGTGGACCTCTGATGTTTACACAGTGTTCTCTGATTGTGCCTATGCCCCCCCCCCCCTGCTTGTCACTGGTTCCATTTTGCACTTTCTTCCATATCGTTCACTCCAGTATGCTGTTACAATGGGGCCTCGACTTACGATGCTAATCCCAGAGACGGATCGTAAGTCATTGTAAGTCGAATTTTTCCCATAAGAAATAAAGGGAATTGAATTAATCCGTTCCCCACCCTCCAAAATATTAATTAATTAACATACAAATACATTTAATACTGAATACAATTTTTTTT
>WNGS01042707.1:45537880-45558101 GCA_020271785.1 Procambarus virginalis
CACACCCTCTTCTCCCACACGTGTGCACACCCTCTTTCCCCACACGTGCACATCCTGTTTTCCCCGTGCACATACTTCCTATCCCCACAGCACCTTTCTCCACGCACGTGCACATAACTCCTGGGCGTGCGCAAGTATATTACAGACACCCAGGCGTGCTTTATAATTTGCATTCTGGCCAAAGTTTTGATAGCCTTTACACAGTTCCTCAATGCAAAGAAACACTGCTCTCTCTCTCATTGTGTCTAAAAAGAACAAAATGGATACGAGGACCTGTAAATAAAGAGGAGAGCTGGTGATCACGCTAGTCGGATTACTCAGAAGCGTTCGTGACTCCAGCCGGATTACCGAGTTCTAAGAGCAGCCGTCACCCAGGGGAGGGGGAGGAAGGGTGTTCAGGAATTTGTATAGCATTTACAATCTGATTTAATGTTTGCTTGCAAATATGAAAGTTTTGGGGGTTTCTGGCCGAGGGAAGTAGGAGGAATGGACGCGGAAGGAGGGAGATTGAGGTACAAAAATCTATCCCTATTTCATCGTTGCACTCTTTCCTGGCGTTCAGTCGTGACGTGTGTAAGTTAACAGTCACGGGATTAGCACGGCGTGGGGGGTGGGGGGGGATCGGGTGATGTAGAGGGAGAGTTGTGGATACAGATAGGGAGAAATCGGAAATCGGAAGAAACTAACAACATACAGATACACCAAACACAGAGGTTATGCAGCTGAATTACTTCACATCAACACCACTGCAGCGCCTGGGGTGTTGTTATCAACAGATGTTTTGTGGCGTCTGGAGTGAATTCAGTTGCAAGTTCAGAGGGACTAAGCTGAGCCCAGTGCATGCTCCGAGATAAGCTGAGCCCAATGCATACTCCGAGGACTAAGCTGAGCCCAATGGATGCTCGGACTAAGCTGAGCCCAGTGCATGCTCCGAGACAATGAGCCCAATGCAGCCGCTCTGAGCCCAGTGCATGCTCCGAGACTAAGCTGAGGGCCCAGTGCTTGCTCCGAGACTAAGCTGAGCCCAGTGCATGCTCCGAGGACTAAGCTGAGCCCGTGCATGCTCCGAGACTAAGCTGAGCCCAGTGCATTGCTCGGAGACTAAGCTGAGCCCAGTGCATGCTGTCATGAAGAAGACAAAGTGGTGATTGAAAGACAAGCACGGAGGAGCTAGTTCAGGTAATTCGTGTTACCTGGGAAAAGCACAGCCGCACTCGGCTCAGTGTTGTGTCGTTCAATTCGTAAAGAAATCAAATATTACATTTCTTTCGTTGCAGTGGTAACCAGGCAAAAAAACAATACCAATTAAAACGTGTAAGTTTAAATTTCGGAAGTAAAAGCAAATCATTAAAAAGGAACAAATAAGAGTGGTGTAAAAATGTTGGAGAAGGCGAGGGAGGAAGAGACTGAGACGCAATAGACGAAACTGTAAATGACGGTGGTTGGAGAAATAGTAGGCGCTGAAGGCAGCCTAAAGTAGGGGAGTGTGACCACTGTCACCTAGAGACATGACAGACATCGGGAGCATAAGACTACTTTTAGGCCAAGTTTATTCAAGTTGGTATGTAAATGTACTGACACATTTCTTCAGGGTAAGCGTCCACAAAGCAGGGAAACGGGCCGCACAAGGAAATGGTCGCATCCTCTTTCTGAATTTCATCTCCCCATCCCATACCTCCCCCATCCTTTCCAATCCCTTTGGACACCAAAGTGAAAGTGAAAGGAAATGGTTCAGGCATATTCAGTAAGCAGCTTCTAGTGGAAATCCGATAAGAAATAAAAAGGAATGATTGAGTCAATGAACTGACCTGGAAATTGGAGATAGAAAGGTGAAGTGCTATTACTTCATTAACTTAATAAATAGACAAATTAAAAAAAAACAAGACATTTTTCAGGTTGAGAATGTTATCTAAAAGACGAAATCTTAAGAGTGGGAGGGGTGAGTCTGTGGGAGAGAATGGGGAGGGGGAGGGGGGGGAAGCGGGATGATACCTAATGAATAGAGAGGAGAAAGTGAACGATAAGGCAATTAAAGCTAAATTTGTAACGTAACTGCTGAAAGAGAGATTTTGGCGGGAAAGTCTGGTGAGCCCGCGCCGCCAATCATGACACGTGGGGTGCCACCCTTAATTAAAATCTAAACTTTCACCCTTCTGTGGTACTGTATCATTATGTAATAGTTAGTAAGGGTATTTGAAGTACGTTCAATAAGTGAAAGGGAATTGTAAATATGTTTAGCGTTGCTAAAATTAGTTAGTTCCAGAGAAAACTGGTTGTTAATATGCTTCTATACAAGTCAAATTTACTCCAACTAGTCGCCGATATGGTAGTCATTTGCATGGTTGGTGCATATAAATTGGATTGCTTCCATGAGTCAGAGGAGAACACCATGGGAGAAGTCTATATAAGGACTAATTCTCAGAGTTAACTCAGCCGCCAAACCCCGTTTATGAATGAAAAACAGTTTACACACGACTCACAATTGATGTTCGAACATTTCTCGAACAATGCTTCGCCGTTGACTTTTGTTTGAACCACAATGCTGTAAATGCTTCACCCACGTACTACAAATAATCGCCAACCTCACCTAAACACCTCACCTAACATAACTAATGCCTAAATATGCATAGTTTGCTAATATATAACAATATTAATTTACATTTGAGAAAATTACCATTTTAAATGAACAATATGTTAAAATTTATGAATGCGTCTTTGGGGTCGACCGCTGGATGGAATGGACTTGGTCTGAGGACGGGTTGGTTTATACAACCTGTCCTCGACTCAAGTCCATAATTACATCCAGTGGTTGACCCCACAGACGCATTTAAAAAATTTTACATGCTGTTCATTCAAAACGGGATTTTTCTCATATATATATATATATATATATATATATATATATATATATATATATATATATATATATATATATATATATATATAATATATATATATATATATATATATATATGTCGTACCTAGTAGCCAGAACTCACTTTTTGGCCTACTATGCAATGCCCGATTTGCCTAATAAGCCAAGTTTTTCTGAATTAATATATTTTCTCTAATTTTTTCTTATGAAATGATTAAGCTACCCATTTCATTATGTATGAGGTCAATTTTTTTCATTGGAGTTAAAATTAACGTAGATATATGGCCGAACCTAACCAACCCTACCTAACCTAACCTAACCTATCTTTATAGGTTAGGTTAGATTAGGTAGCCGAAAATGTTAGGTTAGGTTAGGTTAGGTAGGTTAGGATGTCGAAAAACAAATAATTCATGAAAACTTGGCCTATTAGGCAAATCGGGCCTTGCATAGTAGGCTGACAAGTGCGTTCTGGCTACTAGGTACGACATATATATATATATATATATATATATATATATATATATATATATATATATATATATATATATATATATATATATATATATATATAGGTATAGGTTAGGTTAGGTGTTTAGGTTCTGTTGGCGATTATTTGTAGTACGTGGGTGAAGTATTTATAGCGTAGTGGTTCGAACTTGTTCCGGAAGTGTTCGAACGTCAACAGTTGTGAGTCGTGTGTAAACCGTTTTTCATTCATAAACAGGGGGGTTTGGCGGGTGTATGAAATCACTTTTGAGTTTGTTTGGTGGACGGGCTGCACAGGCACTGGTGTTTCGTTGTGGTTGTTTTAGATTCAGCCACTCGGAACAAAGTTTCCAAATATCATGGGTTATAGTGAGCCTGTAGTGGACTTACCTGACACAAGAAGGGGGGTTGTAACTTTTTTGACTGGTGTTTCTGTAACCCTATTGTGTATCATATCCTTTTCCTTCACCACAGGACGTCGTCTACAGGCTTGTTGTTCAGGTGCTGTAACACCTCTAACATGGCATCAGCTGCAGCTGTACTCACTTAGTTGTGCTTGCGGGGGTTGAGCTTTGGCTCTTTGGTTCCACCTCAACTGTCAATCAACTGGTGTACAGATTATTGAGCTGTGTAGTTGCCTTAATGCTGGTGAAGCAGTATTTCTGTATTATGTATTGCTGTGACATCCTCACCTAACCACTGGGTATTGGCCACAGCCTGGTATTAGCTGAAGTACTTTACCTTGTACTGTATTCTGTACCACTTTATCGTTCCCCTACACAGGGCGTCGGCTACAGTTTGGTGGTGGCCCAAGCGTTGGTGGGACTGTACTGTTGCGTTCCCATTGCCTGGCTCTTCATCTTCTTCAGGGACTCGTTCATCACCCACAACAACATGTTCCGCTGGGCTGACTGCCGCTGTGAGTACCTGCATGCCTGGGCAAGGCATTATGAGTGACATAATTTGTTGTTAGGGAGACTGTAAAGTGTGTGGTGGGAAGGGTTGCAAGATCTATTGTTTTATATTAGGATATAAGCTTAGCTAGGACCAGGTACTGGAACTATTTTTGTTATTCAACACCAAATACTGTATGTGTATTATTTAGTTGTATTTATTATTCAGTTTTGTGGAAGACAAACAGGCACAAAACTGGAGTGACAGCGAAAAGCTTACTAATGTACAGAATCTAGGAGCTATCACTCAGACCAATAGGAACAAGGAAAGAAATTTAAAGTGCTTCTACACTAATGGCAAAAGCCTGGGGAATAAATTTGAAGCATTGTATGCATATGCTGAGGCCGAGGCTCCAGACATCATTGGTATTAGTGAAACATGGGGACAAGAGGACACTACTGAAGGGGAATTCCTCCTCCCAGGGTATCATCCACCGTTCAGAAAGGACAGAACAACAAGAGCAGGTTGTGTATTGCTTCATGTGAAAGAGGACCTGAATGCAACCACCATTGAGGAACTGAACACCATGGGATCCTCAGAGTCTGTATGATGCAGTATACTAGCTCAACATGGTAACATGCTGACAGTGGGAGTATGCTACAGGGCTGACACAGCAACAGCAGAGAAAGTTACTGATCTGCATAATGTGATCAATGCAACGTCACAAACCCAAACTCTTATAATGGGAGATTTTAACCACAAGACAATAGATTGGGTAAATCTAACATCACAAGCTGAAGGAGATCAATTTCTAGACCTGGTGCAGGACTCATTTCTCACACAAGTGGTAGAGCCCACTCGAGGTACCATTCTGGTCCTTGTGCTAACATCAGAAGAGGGCATGGTCGATATAATTAAAGTAGGGTAAAAGCTCACTCCGTCGTGTGATCACAATATTCTAAGAAGGAATACAATTACAGAAACTCGTAAAGGTCCAGGATGATGACGTAGATTACCATCGAGGAAGCTATCAGAGAATGAGAGAGGAATTGCAAAACACCACCTGAAGGGAGCTGGTAGGTGATCATGGCATGGGAATGTCTTGGGGAAAATTCAAAAAGGTCATTACTGAACTCGTACAAAAATATGTGCCAAAAAGAAGAAAGAAAAGAAAGGGAACAAGGAACAAGATGGATGACACAAGTAGTAAAATGAGCACTAATAACTAAACAGAATCTCTGGAGACAGTATAAATCAATGATGAATATCATATCATGGATTATGAGATACATAAAAGGGCATTAAATTCAGCCACCCAGGAAATCAGATTAGCTAAATGAAATTACAAAAGAAAACTTGCCCAAAACATAAAGGAAGACCCAAAATCATTCTATGCATATATATATATATACGTAGTAAAACCAAAACAAAGGACTCTGTAGGGCTCCTAAAAGATGAGTCTAATCAAGTTATATTGGATGATAGAAAGGCAGCAAACACTGAATGAACACTTTACACCAGTGTTCACACTAGAAAGATTGAACGACATCCCATCACCCATACAAATGTTTGAAGGAGGTTAAGAGAATGAATTAAGGAATATACCTATTACATGAGACACAATCAGGAAGAGAATTGACAAACTAAAGACTCAAGCCCCAGGTGTGGATGATTTCAATCCAAAGTTGTAAAGGAGCTGGCAAATGCACTATACATACCACTGAAACTCCTTTTCAGAGAATCCCTGGACCAATGGATAGTTCTCCTGGATTGGAAATATGCAAATGTTACCCCCATTTAAAAAAAAAGCAGAAGGACACGGCAGAAAACTACCATCTGATCAGCTTGACATCACACAATTGCAAGCTCATGGAGAGAATCCTAAGGGAGGGGAATCATACAACAACTCACAGAGAACAATTTTGTAAATTCAATGCAACATGTATTTGTTACAAATAGATCCTGTCTTACTAACTTGCTCACATTTCTGGAAATGGTAACTGGCTATTCAGACAAAGCACTTCCGGTAGAGGTAGCATACATGGACTTTATTAAAGCTTTTGACAAGGCACCACATGAAAGAATAGCAAGGAAATTACAGGCACATGGAATAAATGGGAGAATACTGGAATGGATAAAGCAATGGTTAAAACATAGAAAACAAAAGGCCTTGCTAAATGGGAATGAATTTGACTGGGGACATGGGTTAAGTGGGGTCCCACAGGGGTCCATTTTGGGGCCAACCCTTTTTGTCATATACATCAGTGACATAGATAAGAATATTGCAAACCACATCATCAAATTTGCAGATGACACTAAGATCTATGGTAAAGTGGCAAGTGAAAGTGATATCCAAACCTTACAAAGAGATCTGCATGAACTCCACAAATGGTCAGATGACTGGCAAATTCTCTTTAATGATGATAAATGCAAGACCTTGCATGTGGGGCATAACAATCCACGTCACAACCACCAAATTGACAGCACTACCTTACAACAGTTAGATGAAGAAAAGGACCTTGGTATCAGAATCCATCATTCACTAAAAGTTGCACAACAAGTGGGAGCAGCAGTAAAAAAAGTGAACCAAACCTTGGGAATAATCAAGTGTAACCTTTACCTTCAAGGAAAAGAAAGTAGTCCTTCAACTGTCCAAGTCTCTGGTGCACCCCTACCTGGATTATTGCATCCAGGCATGGAGACTTCATCTCCAGAAAAACATAGCTGCTCTGGAGAAGATGCAACACCGGTCAACAAAAATCATACCAGAGCTTAGTCATCTTTCATATCAGGAACGGTTGAGGGCCACTGGGCTAACAACACTGCAGACAAGGCATGACAGGGCGGATCTAATAGAAACCTTTAAAATACTAAACAATTTGGTCGATGTTGATCTGGACACTTTCTTTAAAAGGTCAGATGTGACATGAATGAGGAACAATGGGTTCAAGCTCAACAAGCCACAATGTAGGACAGAAAACAGGAGATGCTTTTTCACCCATATGGCTGTAGACCCGTGGAACCACCTTCCTGCTGAGGCTGTAAACGTCAAAACTCTGCCAGGTTTTAAAATACAGATAGAAAAGATCATCTGGGCATGGGGGTGGGATCTTTGACAAGCCTCCAGCTTCCTGTCCTCATTGAGGCCACTAGTATTAGTGGCCTTCGGGTAAACTCAGGCATATGTGTGTGTGTGTTGAATGGGTTATATGTATTCAGGGTAGTGTGTGTGTTTTAAATGTTTTGTGTATTACCTTCATTGTTAGTGTGACCCAAGGAGCGCCATGAGAAGGAAACGCTATGACATTCTTCCCTTGAGATGGGTTGTACTTAGCCTTGCAAGGAAATTGTAAGTTGTATTGTAAAAATGGTTCAAGGAAGAGTTGTGAGAAGAGCTGTAAAGAGCTTTGTGAGGATGGTTGTAATGAGGGATTGTGTGCATGGTTGTGCTATATGATGAGGTTGCAGAGATGCTCTTGAGAAGGTTATTAGCACCAGAAGTTGTAGGACTGTAAGGGGTACATATGAGGAAGTGTGTTTGAGGTTGCAGTTATGTATGAGAACGTTGTGTCCATGGTGAGGAAGATACAAGGTTGTTTTGATGTGGATTGCAGTCATCTTGTTATGAGGATGAGGAAATTGCTGGAAGAGCTGCATTATTTATGTAAATTTAGTGTTGAACGAGTCAGTCATGGTTTTCTCTCCTCCTCCCTCCCAACAGTGGTGAACTGTTCTGTGTTCAACAACTTCAGCACCATCATCATCGAGGGTGTCCCCAAGTACTTCAAGTGGGTAACTGTGTCTTGAGTCACTTACTAATAAATTATAGGAGTACTGTAATGCTAAACATGTTCTCACTCCACACATTCTCATGTGCTATTTACATGTACAAAGCCTTGTTCCTAAATGCTAATCTAGATCTGAAACTTTTCCTTGATAGGTGTAATAGAACCCATGAGCACCACACCAGAAATATACTGTATCTTTGATATCCTCAGAGTCAAACTAAATCTGTGCAAACACTATACAAATAAAAAGACCCAGTCTTTGGAACTTGCTCCCTGATGAATTAAAAAATTGTCCAACCTATGCCTTATTCAAGAGTAAAACCAAAAAGTACTTAATTTTCATCCTCATAGTTTCCTACCTTGTGCTTCAAACTCACACTGTATCTTGTACTACGCACTTCCCAAATATTAGTACTTAAGACATATATCTTTACCAGTGTAATCACCTCTGTCAATTTATATTGTAGTTATTTGTTGATATAAGACTGTGTTACAATGTACCTTTTCATCTTACCTGATATGTTAGATTGAGGACCTGCCCAAAATGCTGTGTACTTACCTAATTGTACTCACCTAATTGTGCTTGCGGGGGTTCAGCTCTGGCGCCTCTCAACTGTCAATCAACTGATGTACAGATTCCTGAGCCTACTGGGCTCTATCATGTCTATATTTGAAACTGTGTATGGAGTCTTCCTCCACCACAGCACTGCCTAATGCATTCCATCTGTTAACTACTCTGACACTGAAAAAGTTCTTTCTAATATCCCTGTGACTCATTTGGGTACTCAGTTTCCACCTGTGTCCCCTTGTTCATGTACCACCCGTGTTAAACAGTTTATCTTTATCTACCCTGTCAATTCCTCTGAGAATTTTGTAGGTAGTGATCATGTCTCCCCTTGCTCTTCTGTTTTCTAGTGTCGTGAGGTGTATTTCTCGCAGCCTTTCTTCGTAACTCATGCCTCTTAGTTCTGGGACTAGCCTAGTGGCATATCTCTGAACTTTTTCAAGCTTCGCCTTGTGCTTGACAAGGTACAGGCTCCATGCTGGGGCCGCATACTTCAGGATTGGTCTTACATATGTGGTATACAAGATTCTGAATGATTCCTTACACAGGTTCCTGAAGGCAGTTCTGATGTTAGCCAGCCACGCATATGCCACAGATGTTATTCTTTTTGATGTGGGCTTCAGGAGACAGGGTTGGTGTGATATCAACTCCTAGATAATCCTTCTCTCTGTCTGTGTGTGTTAATGACTTTGCAGGAATGTACAAATAATAATTTTATGTAATCTCACCAACCCATTGTACCTTCTTGTGAATAAATTATTATTATTATAGCTACAGAATTTAGGTTAGTTTGATCAAGCATAGCACTATAGTTCAATGGATATGTGATTAAATTATGCAGTTTTTGCTACTACTGTAACATAATTCTTTACTGGTAGGATTAATTTCTACATTAATGAATGTGAAGCATTTTGAAACAGTGAAACTGTCTTTCCAAGTAAACATTGCTGTCAGGCTCCATTGGCTTTCATTTGATAGCTAGTTTTGTCTTGCAACACAATAAGCAGGCTGTTATGGAATTGGCAGCATCAGAAACTAATGTAGTGCCACATGAGAGGTTAAGAAAGTTCAGTTGCCTTGTGTGGTTTTCAGACCTGCCATGCTGTTTTCCCAGTAACATGGAGAAAACACTATGCTACACCCTCTAAAACTGTTAAACATGGTAGGGACTTTTGTGGTCCATTTTCAGCACTAATCTCATGGGAAGAAATGTTGTGAAAATGTCTTATAATATTCCAAATTTCCATAAATTCAAATGTTTGTTTGATTATTCCTAAAGCTTGGTTGGCTTTTTTTTTTACCATAGCTCCTATTTGTTGAGCAACTTTAAATTACTGGTGGATCATAACTCCTTGGACTAGGTCCTTTTTTCATCAGTCTGCTACATAAGCATGCTGTTGATATGATGTGTATTGTTCTGCTCTACTTTTTTCATCATCCAGCAAAAATCTGCTATCAGTACTATAACAAACTCTGTCTTCGGGCAACATACAGCCCCTCTGTTTAAAATCCCTAAACATGCTAAATATACACTCACTCCACACATTCTCTTGTGCTATTTACATGTACAAAACTTTCTTCCTAAATGCTAATCCTGAGCTGAAACTCTTCCTTAATATATGTAATAGAATCCATGAGCACCGCACCAGAAATAGATCTCTCTTCTGAGGGAAGCTCCTCTAGCTCCCTGGAGCCATTGGGCTAATATGTGATATATTAGACCAGGGCATTAGTCAATGGAGTTCAGCCTACCGGGGACCATGAGCCAGAACCTGGCCACCTCAGAGAGGCACAGGGAGGAAAGGCCCCTGGAAAACCCCCGTGTTTTTTTTTTCTTATCTGCCATCGACAAGGGTTAGGCACCCAAAAAGGTAAGCATAACAAAACAAACCCCCACATGGTAAGGAAATTGCAACCGAAAACCGAACAGAGAGGCAGAACTTCCTCAATTCCCAAGCAAACAAGCAAACATCACACCTCGCCACCACGCTGCTCGTCCACACAGTCTCGGGGAGCCCCAGACCCATAGCACCGGCTACCCAGCAACTCCAGTTCGTTGGCTAAAGCAATCTGGGGCAGTCATCAACTCTGATCTCTGTTTCCTGACAGTGTTTTTCCTTAGTGGTGTCCTCTGCAGTTCATGGTGTGGTGGCCAGGTGTACTTACGTGTACTGGGGCTGCATGCACTTAGGGCAGCCTTCCCTAAGTTTCCTGTGAGTACTACCCTTGGGTGTCAGGGTTCTCTTCCCTGGTGCTTTTGGGACGCCATTTCCGTAGGGTTTTTGCTGTTTGGCGTTTACCCCGCCCTTGGGGGCCAGCTCGGATTTTGTGGCCCTTGTTTGGCCTTGGTAGAGAGTAGTATTGGTGCTAGTTCTGGCATTAAGGTGTTGCGCAGCCAGTTTACCTATGCAGTGGCTGGTTCCTGTTTCCTCTGGGCGCATTGTACTTTTGCAGGGTTTTTCTTTTACTTTTTTTTTGTTTTGTTTGCCTGAAGGGGGGTGGAGTGGTCTGCCCGGTGTGGCTATAGGACCACTTATAATACTGTATTTTGATGGCCCTCTGCTAGGCCCCATGAATGTACATGTTGCAGGGGTTTCAATGTTTGATCTCCCCCTTGTTAGCTTTGGGTCTAACCAATTAGCAACATCTTGCCTTGGCTTCCTGTAGCAGTCAGCCTATGGGCCCTGGAAAACCCTGTTGGGGTTTGGTGGACCTATGGATGCATCTTCCAAGTTCCAGCTTGCCTCGTGCAAGTTTGAAGGTTGCTGTGTCCCCTTGTCTCTGAGTGACAGTCACCGCTTTTGCCTCCATCATGCTGCCTGTTGGGACAACGACACCTTTGACCCGGAGTCTTGCAAGTCGTGTTCTCTGCATGTTCTCCAGTTTACCCATTCTGATATCCGAACTTGGGTGGGTGTTAGTCGCTTCGACTTTGGTTTAGTCTGCGCTGCCTGGTCCTTTCCCTGTTTGTCCTGCAAATTTGGGAAAATTTTACAAACTAATGTGTTCTTATTTGCCCTTGTGCTTCTTTGGGATGTTGGAATGGTGCAGCTGCACGTATAGGTTCCCTCCCTTTCGGCTTCTCTGGTTGCTGAGGACTTGCATGTCTGTGGTCATTTGACTTCAGTCTTGCACTTCTTTTCCCTTCTCGAGCTGTCCTCGGACTGGCTTGAGGAGGATGTGGGGTCGTTGAGTGCCGGCCCTTCGTCTGGGGTGCTGGCTTCAGTGGCAAGGACGTCGGCTGCACTGTTGAAGCTGTTTGAGCCGATTCTCAAGGATGCGGTGTCTCTGTTCTTTGCCTCTCGCCTCACGTGCTGGCAGGCTGTGCTCGCTCTCTCTTTGGAATTCGCTTGGGCCCCTGGCTCTTAGGTTTTCATTGCCATATTGTCCGTTGCTCTTTGTGGAGACTGCTATCATGCAGTTTGTGTAGGCGGCTTCATCTAGTTGTCGTCCTATGTCGGCCTTGTTGGTTCTCCAGGGTTTCGTTCTTGGTTTTCTCGGAAGGCTTGTGTCAGGGTGCGGGGTTCCATAGGTCGGGGTGGGCCATTGGTGCCAGCTTCTGAGCCAGCATTTCCTTCAGAGCCAGTGTCGTCTGGTTGGTGTGATGATCGCTCTGCTCATCGGCCAGCTTCTCGTAAGGGGTGTCGGTCCTTTCATGGGTCGCCCCATTGAAGGGGTAATGGGGAGGGAGCTCATGCTGTTTGTCCAGGGGCTTTCCCCTCCCCCTCTTGGGGAGGGAAGGGCTGTGCAGATGAGCGGTGCGGGGGTGAGGTGTGACATTTATTTGCTTGTTTCCTTGGGTATTGAAGGAGTTCTGCCTCTGTTCAGTTTTTGGTTGCAATTTTCCTACCATGTGGAATCTGTTTTGTTATGCCTACCTTTTTGGGTGCTTAACCCCGGTCGATGGCCGATAAGGAAAACACCCAACCACAGGGTTTTTCCAGGGGTCATTGCTCTCTGTGCTTCTATGAGGGGGGGCCAGGTTTTGGCTCGTGGTCCCCGGTAGGCTGAATTCCATTGACCAAGCCCTGGCCTAATGTATCGCATATTAGCCCGATAGCTCCAGGGAGCCTTCAGGGCTCATCCAGAAAAAGGCGTTTCAATGCTGGTTTTATATTCCTAGAGTCAGATTAAATCTGTGCAAGCACTCCATGCAAATAAAAGGACCCAGTCTATGGAACTTGCTCCCTAATGAATTAGGGAGGAGGTTCTTGCTCCCAACAATATCACATATCCATTGAACTAATGGTTTATAATGATAATTATGTTTAAAATTTGAATTACAAGCCACTAAAGATATTCATATTCGAGAGAAGAGAGGCTAAAATTAACACATACCTATACTTTACACCAACATTACACTCTGTTCAAACATACACTAGTAATCAACAATGCCCAGATAGTATACAGTATGTGCTGGTAATACCACTAGCTTTATGTAATTAACTTGTTTGAATTAACTTATCTCTTCCTCTGTTTTCTAATTTTCCTAATAAAATATCTGAATTATTATTATATGAATGTAGTTCACCTTTCTAAGAACTGTATTATGTAAGAATGCAAATTAGGGACAAGAAGCTCATGAATAGTTTATCAAGGTACGTACTACTAGTGTGAAGGGTTAGGATTTAATAATGATACCAGTTCATTTCATGGCCAGACTCAATTACGTTTTACTCACTGACCAAGCACACTCCATTTAGAGTGCTATGCCGATGGCCTTGTCTTGATTGAAAAATAGATCGCAGAGTGTAATGAAATGCCCCTTACTGGGCTCGGCCATGGCAGCTTCCCTGAGCTGGCTGTTATTGGTCAGACTACTTTACTACTAAACATGTGAACCCAGTCACTCTTCCACACCTTCCCCATCCTTTCAAGGTAAGGTAATTATCAGGAGAAGGCACAAGCCATTATTACTATATAGCACTTTGAAAGGATCAGGATAAGGATTTATGATGGGAAGGGAAGGGGGGTGAAGGAATGGTGCCCAACCACTGGGATGGTCGGAGCTTGAACGCCGACCTTGCAAGAAGTGAGACCGTCTTTCTACCATCCAGTCTAAGTGGTTGGGTAGACTGGACGATAAAGCGACCCCATCTTTTCAAGTATCTTGGACATGTATGATACGAGACTAATAGGCTTGTAATTACCAGGATTGCTGGGGTTAGGTACTGTTAGTTACAATTACTGCAAATTTCCATTAAGTGGGCAACAATCCACTCAAGTATTACTTATTGAAGAAATAGAGTAGCGGATTCTCCAAGACTTCACATAATGCATTGAGTGACCCCCATCTCACCAGGCACAATACTTTTGCCTCTTTTCATAGTCTTCTATTGCCTCCTGGTCTGTGACTGATTGTCCACATTTGTCGACACTGAATACTTATTACATTATTAATATTATCTGTTATTTATCTGGTTTGTTATTACACCACAAAAGCTGTTCCCTACTTATTTATGCAGGGAAGGAGGAGGTTGATGGTGAATCACTCGACCTGTACATTAGTTCCTCTGCCTTACTCTTGAGGATTTTTGTGTGCATCAGGTCGTGTTCTGCTTCCTGTAGCTTTGTCAACTTTTGCTCACACGTGTCTTGCAGATGTTTCTTTTTTGATGCAGCTAGTGAGGACAAGCCATCGACATTCTCTATCCTTAAACTTCACACAGTTTTAAAAAGTTCTCGGTTTCTTCAGTGGGATGCTTTTACTCATATTCTTCATATCTATATTGAGTTTCTTTTTTTATAGTCGGTTTCATACCATTTCATTTATTCTTTTGAGGGGTTGCGCCTTCCATTCTTGTGATGTATGACTTGAGACAGCTCTCGATTTAGTTATTAAGGTCACCAATATATTCATCGATGTCATCAGGAATTTGGTATTGAGTGAACCGATCACACATTTTGTCTATAAAGTAGGGCCTCATAACTGGTTTGAAGGATAGTCTCTCTAATTAATTGGTGTCGTACTGTATTTCTCTCTCATGTAGATTGTGGTAAGCAGTGCCCAATTGTCACTAGAGACTGTACAGTGTGTACTGGTGCTGTATCTCTATTCTGCTCACTTAGCAGAAATACATAGTTTAATCTCCCTCATCTGAGGTTTCTTGGCTGTCCACCATCTAGTCTTTTAATATTGTTAGTTCCTTGGACATATAGCGACAGGTTTCTATCGTTAAAATTTTATTGATTACAGTTAGTGTCTCAGTTGGTGCTGGGCATTAAGGCCACCAATCATCAAGGTAGGTTCTTCATTCACAAAATCAAATAATTTGTCAAGGTCAAGTATGTTATGTGGCACATATTGATTGAATATGTGCAGTGTCATGTTGTTCAAAGGGAAGGGTTACCCATAGTGATTCATAATCAAGTGGAGATCGGTAGTAGTCTGAGTAAGTATATTCCTACTTACATATGTAATGAGGCCTTGTTTTCCCTTCCCCATAGAGTAGGAAGAATTTTGATAACCATTTAACCTTGGGTGAAGCATTATTTACCAGTGTCTCCTGCAACACAAAATGTCAGATTAATTACTTTGACGCATTGTATCATGTCACTACGTCTGTTTCAGATTTCATTGCAATATTGTAAATTATACTAATTGCTTGTGAATTTGGATTCCAGAATTCTTGCAACAATGTTAAAAATATTAATCATAATATTTATAAGAAAATGTATCTGTATTATATATAAGTTACATTTCCAGTTCGCAGGTGCTTCAGAGGGGAGACGGCGATGCGTCGTGGCTGCAGGAGCTAGGTTCACTTAAGTTTGATATGGCATTCAATATTGCTCTCATCTGGATCATAACTCTCATCGCTCTCAGTAGAGGTCAGGCTCCCTAAATATGTATGTCTGTAATGTACTACAGTTTATATATAGACAGTACATATACATTTACTAAGTGAAAAATACATTACTGTACTTCCAAGAGTAAGAAATATCATTTGTGGTATAATCCTGTGTGAGGTCACTTGCTGCATAAGTCATGTTATATTCTGAGGTTAACCTGACAATGGATTACATCCTACAGTATTTAAAACACAGGAGCTTAATATTCCAGACAAAATTACGAAGGAGCACTATTTGTGGCTGGGAAGGGAAGGGAAATATCAGCAGAAAGTACAAGGCGACTATAGAATTTGGAAGAGATCAGTGTGTGGAATGAGACGGGTATATCCTGTCAGTACATCCTGTCACTTAAATATAAATGACATGATGTACTGGTTGCCTTTCTGAACCATTCTATGAATATACAGTACATTATCATACATGTTTCAAACATTCAAATTGTTAGCCAAGTAAGGTTCACACAAAATGTTACATGTACCAGCATATTGATAATACTAAGGCTAATGATAGGCTGCCTGTACCAGCATAACTGTACCTCCAATGTAACTTTTTCCTAACAGTAACTGTGTATTAAGATGACTAAACAACACGCCAGAAAATGGAGAAAGAATGACGTTTCGGTCCATCCTGGGCTATTATCAAATCACACACGATTTGGTAATTTTCCAGGATGGATGAAAATGTCGTCATTTCTCTGTCTTCTGGTGTGTTGTTTGGTCATCATATCTTCAGCCATGGTATTGTGACTCATTGTCTCCTTGATAGAAATTGTTTGGTGAACCTAAGATAATAAAAACAAACATAGATTAATAGAGTATAGTATATTGTTGCCCCCAACTGCCTCACAGAAAAAAAGGTTAAAATCAAATTATTGGTGACCAAGCCAACTGGTACTTGTATATTCTTCAATAATTAAAACCATGTTGTAAAACAAAGGGTAGTGTACTGTATGTACTCTTTTACTCATACAGGTAACCAATCATATGGGAAAGTGTGCTACATAGTGTTTCTTGTGCCTCTACTGTGCTACTTGGTAGTGTGTCTCTACCTGGCTTCCTGGACCAAAGATGATCTCTACATCAATGATGTCACAAACTTCAGTGAATTTTTCATGAACAGTCGTGTGAGTACCAGTATATGCTGTGATTCTCCCAGAAGATATTGTTAATATTGATTGTACAATAGTCATTCACTGTACAGTACTTTGAATGGTTTTGTATTTATGGGCTTATGATATTGTATCTATATTTGTTACCCAAACTATCAGTCCATGTACCTTGCTTTAATGGTAACTGAATCAGTATTCTATAGGCCTACTGTCTTTTATCTGCTACTAAATCTATCCACAATTTAGTTTCTTTTGAATTTGAATGCCATCATCTCAGAATATATATTTTAGTACTGTATATAAGTATATAAATATTTTTAGTTATACTTGGTTACATTTTAACAAAAAATGCAAATAATAACCTCATACAAACAATCAAAGTTAATATTGTTCGTCACAGGCTGCTGCTCTATTACACCTTGTAGTTTACCCTGACTTAATTATTTGCAGTCATGGATGGCAGCTAGTCGAGAAGTGTTCCTAGTCTGGGGTTTCCATGGGGCTGTTCTTCAACAGATGGCAGCCCACAATAAGTATGCCTTCATTTTCTTATCTTACTTCTTAAGTTAAAATCTTTAATTTTTAATCATATCACAGCTTTAAGTAGCTACAATTCCATGCTTTAAGGTTTACCATCTATAAAGATCTATATTAATTCTATTCTTTTAATTTAGGAATACCACGTTCTATCAGAAAAACATCACATAAACCAGCTTAATTATATCAATTCAAAGTGTTACCTAGAGAGAGAGTATGTGATATGATGCCTTATAAATATGCTACACAGTAAACTGTGTAGAGTACAGTAGTCAAAGTATACATTAGTGTCAACATTAAATTTGTTTCATTAATCTTCAGGAGAGGACATGCTCTATACAGAGAGACAACAATATTATCAGTAATTACAACCTTGGTGCTGGTGCTGGCAGCAGTCACTGGTTCATCTTGTGTATCAGGACTCCTTCAAAACAACCTACACTACAAACCATCTTCCTTCGGTGAGATGATATGGGATGTTTTGTTATGCAAGTCTGTGATGACATGAATTTAAGAAGTGGCATATATCCATTCTAGGGTGCTAACATGGTTCCCAAGCTATCTTTGGAATACTACCCTCTTTTGTAAAAGGAATTGTCTTTTCTGAAGTATCACAACTTAAGACATTTCAAGCTTTTCCAGAAACACACTTCCATCAATTTCACTTTCCAAAGTACACTTCTGAAATCTAATTACACAGTTAAAGGACCAAGCTAATTTTTTGTCAGAAATGTTATGTTCTGCTATCTTAACATAGTAAATTGTAATTACCCAACAGAAAACCTGGAGAATGCTCAGTTCCTGACTGAATCAAAAGTCCAACACAAGATGATATTTGAAACTTTCCTTCAGCATCTGCAAATGGGAAATTTGTCACCACAGTATCTTGCTGAGTATATGCATCATGATAACTTTTATGCAGGAATTAGAATACGCCCACCAAAACTTGGAAATGGTATGATTAAAAAAAATAGTATGCATTTATTTGCTTATATTTAGTAAAATTTTATGTAAAGCATCAAAACTAATATCCAATTTAAGCATTTCATTTTAAGTATCAAAAAGTGATGTATGGCTAAACAGTATAACACTAGGCAGTCACAGATGATTCAGAAGTTCCTTAATGTTGTTTGTTGAGCAAGCATTGAGGTATAAGAGCAGCAAAGCATTTTGTAAGAGGGGCAAAACTAGGAGGATGTGAGGCAGGAGTGGAGGGCATTGTTACACATCTTGCATAAAATAGGACTTGAAGAACCTAAAGTTTTTTATTTTTAATTTCTCCTTAGTAAGGGAGATACTGTCTATCGCTTTTAGCAAAAGTAGAATTGTTCAAGTAAAAAAATGGACACAAGGCCTAGAATAATCAGGTGATGTGATTGTCACTGCAATTTATGCAGTGAACTGGGTGGACAGTAAAATATGATTTAGAATGTCTGGACAAGCCATAGATAGGCAAAATACCTAAACTTCATGTAATTACTTCTTTGGTAAGGGTTAGGTTTGGTAAGGGTTAGGATTTGTTCAAGGGTAGGTATGTATTCTTAGAGAAAGACATTGACTCCAAGAACCACTGAGCATAGGAGGGCCAACTATTGAAAGTAATCTTTGCAATAATTGGGGAAGTGCATTTGCCACAGGGAAGCCAGGCATGTGTGTCATCAAGCATTTTTTAATTCCCCTGATATGTCAAAAGTCATTGCATTAGATCTCTGGTAAGGAGACTGAAATTGTGGATGCTTTGGGCATTCTCATTATTGATAAAGGTATTTTAAGGCTGAGATGCAAAAAAAAGTGTCTGAGGGGATGTGCTCATAGAATTTACTAGAGAAGATGGAATGGAAGAGGTTGTATAGGATGATCAGGGAGCAGTATACATGTTCCAAGACATAGCTATTATCCAATTCGAGTGTTCATATGAGAAGTCTTTAAGTTGGAGCAAAGGTCAGATTGCTCCACCCGTGAAACAGAAGATTGAATCTTTTGGAAGGCTCGTGGCCTGGTTGGCCACCATATGAGTCTTGGGGGAGGAAGATGGAAAAAATAAGCATAAAACAGAAATCACCTTCATGTCCCTATCTGCCACGAGGTGCAAATAAGGGAAGGCAGATGCACAGAAGTACCCAGGGGATAGCATATAAGAGGTCACCCTTGAAGAGTGATGATATACCAGAGATCAGTAGGTGAAACCAGCCATTTGTTTCACCTGGACCTCTCAAAAATGTTATATTTACCCACTTCCCATCAGAGAAAGTGTGTTTTTTGTACCTAGGAGTCACAATCCCTTTGTAAATTCAACTCTTCGATGAAAGGAAACAGAATATACAAATATGCATGTGTCAAACACACAAGTGATCATAGTCCACAAGACCTGATTTTCTCACCACTCACCTTAAGTCAGAAGAGGAGCTTAGCAAGCCACACTCATCTACCTCTCAAATCACTCTCAGATCACTTGAGGCTCATGTTGCCATATCAATGCACTGGCTAAAGTGAGGATTTTACTTTTAAATAATAGTTCTTAATATTTAGTTTTAAGTACACATGTTCGTCCACTTGGACTGGTCAGTGTAATGGCCTCATTTCTTGTAGAGTTGGCATTCAATCCAATAGTCTAAGTAGGTTGGGCATTGTTCCTCCACTCCATCCTCGTTTCCCAGCTCCTTGTCCATATATCCCTTCCAATGTTATTCAGTATAATTATTAGCTTAGCTCATTCTCATGATAAATGGCTTGGTGACCACATATGCTGTACTGTACTTCAATAATTTGTGCTTTACATTATTCATGCTGCTTATTTAATTAATATATACATGAATTATTTTCTTGTTCTCCAAAGTTACACAGGAAAGAAAAAGAAAAATTTCATAAAACTTAAAATTCTTATTTATTTTTCAAATTACAGTGAAGAGAACAGAATCAGATGAGCGGAGTGGTTATCAGAGTCTACGTTTAGCCACAGAGCTCTTCCCAGCACTTCTTGCTGTCAACGGGGCTCAGCAAATCTCACCATTCTGGTCATCATTATTCTACCTGAGTTTACTTCTCTTTGGTATTGCTCAACAGGTATTGATAACATTTATCTTAAGCACATAATGTAGTGGAAAAATGTATTTGTT
>WNGS01042707.1:45561601-45591172 GCA_020271785.1 Procambarus virginalis
AAAAACAAATAAAACTGCATTGGAAATACATAGAACAAATAATTGAAAATATATTTGTGGCAACACCCGGTGCCTGAATGGCCCGCGCGACTGTGTCGGGCGATTCATGTACGGGCGACCAGGCCCTGATGACATCACAGCGCACCTTGTCCACGTCTCCACAGCCAAAGTACCTTATCAACTTTCCATAAAGCCGCAATGGCCTCCTGCACCTCATGGGGCAGGATGTGAGAGGCCGAAAACGTGCAGAAAGAATGGACCGAAGTACCCAAGGGAACATGGAATTGAACCCGGGGAGGGGATGACACCAAATCAAACTTGTACAGGGAGGGGGGATAAGAAAACCCCGCTCCCTTCAACAACAAGTCCTGCTCAGAGGGTACCAAAACCCAAGCGGGCTCGAACGGGGCCCAAGGCCCCCCGCTCCAAGTCAATCCCTCCTCTGCCCCGGAACCTCCACACCAGGACACTGGGCTGAGCCGTCCTCCAAACCCTCCGCCTCAAAATAAAAGGCAGAGTCCACCAGAAAAGCTGGAACGAAGGGGTCCCACTAGTCAGATCCGGAAGCATTGGTTGGAGAAACAGGCTCGAATGCTTCTCTCGTCACACCAGAAGGGGCACATCCCAAAACCACCCGAGTCTCACCACCAATTAAACCCTGCCCCAACTCTGAAACTCTTAGACTCTTCTGAGCCGGGTGCAGGGGTGGGGTCGGGGGGGGGGGGGGGGGAAGAAGAAACAGGACAAACAGCTGCAGGAAAAGGACAAGGGGGTGCAGATGAAACCAAAATCAAGGCGACTAATACCCAAGTCCGAGTCCCTATAACCAAAACGGGGCAGTCTCGGGGCATCGGGTGGGCAACTAATTTAGCGCTGCAGCAGCAACCTATAACGCTCATGCAACGCCGAAGCTGTCTGCCCCAAATATCAAGATCAGTGGATTGGGTAAACTGGAGTGCATGCAAGGAACACCACTCGCAGAACTCCAGGTCGAAGGTGTCACTGACCCAATAGGAAGCATGACAGAGGAACAACAGGTGATTGTCACCCTGAGACATGGGGGCAGAATAACCCTCAAACTCGCACTTAGCGAGATGGGACCCAGGGGACGCATCCATCGGAATACTGAGTCCCAATGGGGTTTCCAGGACCTTAGATTCTCTGCTAAGGGAAGCCAAGGCAGCAAGGTAGCAGTGGTACCTCGGTTTAAGAGTTTAATCCGTTCCTGGAGACAGCTCGTATTTCGAGAACTCATAATCTGAAGTTAATTTCCCTATAAGAAATATGGGAAATGAATTAATCCGTTCCTGACTACCAAAAACCTCACTTCAAACTAAATTTTATACCTAATTCATCTAAATAAATCTACAAAACTATGTTCAAGTTATTACTACTTGCTGGTGACTGCTGTTGGCGGATATGAATATGGTGGAGGAGGGAGGGAGGAGAAGAGGTGTTACTGTTTGAAAGGGAGTCTCCTTCCATTATAACATCAGGCNACACGAAATAGAACTTGTGACAATGAATATAAATTGGATAAGTTAGATTTAGAAAAGACCTGTCTAAATACTAGTTTGGGAAACTGGATGATTGCTTTATAAAACAAATTACTGGGTAACATAACAGAAGTGGGATTTTTGGATTGTTTCAAGTGTAGGTTAGACATATATATGAGTGAGTTTGGGTGTGGATTAAATAGGTGCCTTGGTTGGGCCTATAGGCCTTCTGCAAAATCATTCTTATTACACAATAACTGTAGCTTAATTTAGCAATGACATACAACCACAGTTGCTGTAAATTAGTCTGTGTAAAGTTCTTCATTTACATTTTCTCATGACCCAGTTTAATTGAGAAACATTTCTAACTGCAACTTAAATACAGTAAAAAAAATTGACCAAGTGTTCATAAAATTAAGATAAAAGACAACGTATATACAGCACTACCTTTCTACTCTGAAATGGATTGTAATATCTTTACTACTGGAGATTGTGTTGAAATTTAGTCTGGAGCCAGGTGCTGGAACTGGTTAGAATATTCTGCACCAAATGTGTGTGTATTATTTGTGTGTATGTTGATGTTGTGTATGTTGTGTGTGTTGTGCATGAACCAGGAAGCAAAATGAGGAGGTAACGGGGGGATTTCCTTGTAGTTTACCCTGTAGTGTTGTCAAGATTTCTTTTACTTTCTAAGTTCAGTCAGGTGCCAAGATTGTCTGGTGGCACCGTGATCTCTAAGGCTATAATTTACAGTGGCTTGCAGGCCCACATATTCACTGCACTCTGCCTGTAGCTTTCCACTGCCAGATATTACTATAATCATAGTTATTGTTAGTTTCATGCACTAATAAGTGATCATGCTACTTTAATCATAGCAGCAACACGTGAGTAATTTCCAATGACCCAGTAATGGGTTGGGAAAACTGCTGGTGTAGAGTATACAGGTACTGAACAGGTATATATAAACAAATTTACATTAATTTAAGTTATAAGTAAATATAACTACATAGGTAGAAATAGAGTCCACAGGTAGAACTGTATATGTACAAAGTATTTTCAATAGTTATCAAAATTCTGCTTTTTTTTATTACTGCAGGCTGGAATCAACATCTTGTACTTCCTTGATTATGTAGTAAGCTGTGGCTGGTGGCTAATGATTATACAACTTGTTCAGGTGAGAACTTGACAGTAAGTCCAAGTATTTAATCTAAGATGTGTGATCTGTGAGATATATACTTCTGTCCCTCACTAGTCATTGTCCTGTTGCAGTTCAGAAAGGTGTCCCCTCTTTATTGAAAATACAGCACTGTATAGGAATGTAAGGGTTTTGAACATTGTAATTATAGCTGTATTTGATATTTCTTTGTGAAAGATTTTTTTTCAATATAATCACCTTGTACAGTTAAGGCATTCTTCCAGAAATATTACAGTACAGTATTATATTACAATCAATTTATATGTTATAAAATATTTTCAAATATATATATATATATATATATATATATATATATATATATATATATATATATATATATATATATATATATATAATATACACTATATATATATATATATATATATATATATATATATATATATATATATATATATATATATATATATAATAATATATAGTATCTTCATATGTATTAATAGCTTTAAGTGATAATGGACTACTTTGTCATATTCTTTGATACTGTACAATATTTCAGTTAAAGTTTATGCACTAGGAATATAAACATTTTGTTTGAATAATAATCATTTAGTTGTAAAACTTGCACTATGCCAAGAAACTTGAATAAAATTGTATGAAATTGCTGCAGATTTTTGCTCTGCTGTTTGTGAGAGGAAAACCATACAGCGGTCAAGACATTGTCAGTGAACTGATGGGCAACAATGAGCAGTGCCGGGCACTGTGGCTGGGCCCTCTTACTTCCTTCGCCTGGAACATTATTGTACCTGTGGGCCTTCTAGTTCTCTCTATATCATCATTCAAGTCGGGGCAGTATAGAGAAGTAATGAAATCTTTTGGAAAAGCTATAATGATAGTATATTGCAATATGGAGATAATTTATGATCACTTATAAAGTAATGCTGCATTGGATTAGCATCTAAAATGTTTATGAATTAAGAGTGCAATATTTGTATGCTTCTCGACAGCTGATTTTATATTATTAAATTTAAGGTTTTAGAAAAATATGTAATAAGATATCATGCGATGCAGGTGTTTGCGTGGGGAAGTGATAGCTATTGGCAAGTGTGGGCGTGTCAACTTGCCTCAGCACTTCAGCTGTTCCCAATCCTTTTGGTGCCACTTGTTGGACTCATCCAGACGTGTCGGTATCTTGCGGCTACAGATGATGATCTCTTTGAGGTTTGTATTCACCTAGTTGTGCTTGCGGGGGTTGAGCTCTGTTCTTTCGGCCCGCCTCTCAACTGTCAATCAATCAACTGTTATTAACAACTAACTATTTTTTTTTATTTTACACACACACACACGCACGCACGCACACGCGCGTGCGTGCGTGTGTGTGTGTGTGTGTGATATAATGATATGATATCATATCAGACAGACAGTATGGTTTTCGATCTGGAAGATCCTGTGTATCGAATTTACTCAGTTTCTATGATCGAGCAACAGAGATATTACAGGAAAGAGATGGTTGGGTTGACTGCATCTATCTGGACCTAAAAAAGGCTTTCGACAGAGTTCCACATAAGAGGTTGTTCTGGAAACTGGAAAATATTGGAGGGGTGACAGGTAAGCTTCTAACATGGATGAAAAATTTTCTGACTGATAGAAAAATGAGGGCAGTGATCAGAGGCAATGTATCGGACTGGAGAAATGTCACAAGTGGAGTACCACAGGGTTCAGTTCTTGCATCAGTGATGTTTATTGTCTACATAAATGATCTACCAGTTGGTATACAGAATTATATGAACATGTTTGCTGATGATGCTAAGATAATAGGAAGGATAAGAAACTTAGATGATTGTCATGCCCTTCAAGAAGACCTGGACAAAATAAGTACATGGAGTGCCATTGGCAAATGGAATTTAATGTTAATAAATGCCATGTTATGGAATGTGGAATAGGAGAACATAGACCCCACACAACCTATATATTATGTGAGAAATCTTTAAAGAATTCTGATAAAGAAAGAGATCTAGGGGTGGTTCTAGATAGAAAGCTATCACCTGAGGACCACATAAAGAATATTGTGCGAGGAGCCTATGCCACGCTTTCTAACTTCAGAATTGCTTTTAAATACATGGGTGGCGATGTACTAAAGAAATTGTTCATGACTTTTGTTAAGCCAAAGCTAGAATATGCAGCAGTTGTGTGGTGCCCATATCTTAAGAAGCACATCAGTAAACTGGAAAAGGTGCAAAGACATGCTACTAAGTGGCTCCCAGAACTGAAGGGCAAGAGCTACGAGGAGAGGTTAGAGGCATTAAATATGCCAAAACTAGAAGACAAGAAAAAGAGGTGATATGATCAATACATACAAAATAGTAACAGGAATTGATAAAATCGATAAGGAAGATTTCCCGAGACCTGGAACTTTAAGAACAAGAGGTCATAGATATAAACTAGCTAAATACAGATGCCGAAGAAATATAAGAAAATTCACTTTCGCAAACAGAGTGGTAGACGGTTGGAACAAGTTAGGGGAGAAGGTGGTGGAGGCCAAGACCGTCAGTAGTTTCAAAGCGATATATGACAAAGAGTGCTGGGAAGACGGGACACCACGAGCGTAGCTCTCATCCTGTAACTACACTTAGGTAATTACACAACCTATATATTATGTGAGAAATCTTTAAAGAATTCTGATAAAGAAAGAGATCTAGGGGTGGTTCTAGATAGTAAACTATCACCCGAGGACCACATAAAGAACGTTGTGCGAGGACCCTATGCCACGCTTTCTAACTTCAGAATTGCTTTTAAATACATGGATGGCGAAATACTAAAGAAATTGTTCACGACTTTTGTTAGGCCAAAGCTCGAATATGCAGCGGTTGTGTGGTGCCCATATCTAAAGAAGCACATCAACAAACTGGAAAAGGTGCAAAGACATGCTACTAAGTGGCTCCCAGAACTGAAGGGCAAGAGCTATGAGAGGTTAGAGGCATTAAATATGCCAAAACTAGAAGACAGAAGAAAAAGAGGTGATATGATCACTACGTACGAAATAGTAACAGATTATTATTATTACCTATATTATTAAGATCTTTATTGACAAAATTAATTACAATTTTGCCTAATCTGAGGGTTTTGATAGTCTTATTAAAGTGAGGATAATGCTGGTATTCACTGTCACGCAGGACAGAGGGTCATACATAAGACAATAGGTCTAAACTGTAGGCTGAAGCACATATATATCATGGTTACAATCAATGTTTTAATGTATGGATATGTGAAAACAACTTTCTACTGTGCACTGCCACACAAGGGCAGGGATGGCTTCATAAGTGATTCAGCTTAGAAGTAATATAAATAAAAATTGTTCTTCATTCTTTAAAATAGACAAGCAAATTTGGGGTAAATTGTTAGGATGTCGTCCAGAACACCCGAGTCAATAAAATAGTTAGACAGTTGGTGGTACAAAAGGCCAGGAGGTCTAAAGTCCTTTACGGTTTCACATTCAACAATATTGTGTTCTAGTGAATGCATTAAAGGTTTATCACAGAGTTTACAATCTGAGTATTCTGGTAGTGGCTCAGCCTCACTAACCTGTCAGATGTGTCTATAGCCAAGGCGAATTCGTGCAATGACATCACATTGCCTGGTTCGGTTACTGTGCTGACCATACAAATACCTATTATTACAAAACTTGTCATAACTTTTAATACTGCAGCTTTCAGGTCTCTGGGCATTTCTTAGTTCTTCTAAATCTGAATTAATTTCTTTAATTTGTATGTTTCTAATAATTGCATTAGATAGTCCAAAGTCATAATCAATGTTTTCTTTCCTGCAAGCCTCATTGGCCAATCAATCTACAAAATCATGTTTTCCAACTCCAACATGGGATGGGATCCACACATATTTTATACAAGAGTTATTATCATTGGCAAAAATTACATTCCATTTAATATTACAAGCTACTTCCGACATACATTGTGATGGGTTATTTAAGGACTGCAGAGTACTTTTAGAGTCACAGAAAATAACTCCACCACCATTGAGCTTAAAGTATTCAGTGGCTAGATAAATGCCCAATAGCTCGGTCTGTGTCGTGCTTGCCCAGTTGTAATTGATAAAATCGACAGGGAAGATTTCCCGAGACCTGGAACTTCAAGAACAAGAGGTCATAGATTTAAACTAGCTAAACACAGATGCCGAAGAAATATAAGATAATTCACTTTCGCAAACAGCGTGGCAGACGGTTGGAACAAGTTTGGTGAGAAGGTGGTGGAGGCCAAGACTGTCAGTAGTTTCAAAGCGTTATATGACAAAGAGTGCTGGGAAGACGGGACACCACGAGCGTGGCTCTCATCCTGTAACTACACTTAGGTAATTACACACCCCACCCACCCCAGGATGCAGCCCGTAGCAGCTGTCTAACTCCCAATTGCCTATTTACTGCTAGGTAACAGGAGCATCAGGGTTAAGGAAACTCTGTCCATCTGTCTCCGCTGGGTGCGGGGATCGAACCCCGGTCCCTAGGTCCACGAGTCTAGTGTGCTGTCCACTCAGCCACCCAGCCCCAATGGTTTGGGGCTGGGTGAAAACCATAACACATAACCTTGGGTTATGGTTTCTGGGCTTTATGAATGACTAAGAGACTAAGAGGGCTAGAACAATGAGTTTAGCCCATACAACACATCATCCATCCACCTCCCCACTTACAAACCTTGTATGCAATACAAACCCCCACCCCATACACATGCATTTGTGGGGTGGGTGTGTTGCAATTATACGTGTAGCTGTGACATGCACCCCCCCCCCCCACACACACACACACACAAACCACACAATCCACATACACAAACCACATGTAGTTTTGTATAAAGAGATGTATGGCTTGTATGGGGGAGTAGTGTGTGGCATTTGTAGCATGTCATGGAGTAGTGTATAGCATGTGTAACTACCTAAGTGTACTGTAGTTACAGGATGAGAGCTACACTTGTAGTGTCCCATCTTCCCGGTACTCTGTCATATAACGCTTTGAAACTACTGACGGTTTTGACCTCCACCACCTTCTCACTTAGCTTGTTCTAATTGTCTACCACTCGGTTTGCAAAAGAAAATTTTTTAATATTTTGTCGGCACCTTTGTTTCCTTAGCTTGAATCTGTGTCCTCTTGTTTGTGAAGTTGCTGGTTTCAGGACTTCCTCTTTGTCAATTTGGTCGATTCCTGTTAGTATTTTGTAAGTGGTGATTATATCATATCTTTTTCTTCTATCTTCTAGTTTTGGGATGTTTAATGCCTCTAGTCTCCCTAGTAACACTTTTTCAGTCCCAGAAGCCATTTTGTAGCATGCCGTTGCACCTTTTCCAGTTTATTTGTGTGCTTCTTGAGATTTGGGCACCATACAACTGCTGCATATTACAATTTTGGTCTCACAAAAGTCAGGAACAGTTTCTTTAGTATTTCGCCATCCATATAATTAAAAGCAAGTCTGAAATTGGAAAGTGAAACATATGTTCTTTTAATAATAATATTTTATTTAGGAAAAGTACATACATAGATGCAGAGTTACAAACATTCTGATTGATTTATAGATAGAGCTAGTACATACAATACCTAAAGCCACTAGTACGCATAGTATTTTGGGCAAGGTGAGGTAGGGAAAAAACACTTAGACCAAAACTTAATAATTGAGCTTAAAGTATAAAATGTGTTGAAAGAAAAGACTAAAACTTAATAATAATTGAGCTTAAAGTATAAATTGCGTTGAAAGAAAAAAAAGATAAAAAAGGGGGAACATGGTAGAAAATAGCAAATATACAAGTTGGTCAACAAACAGCATTGTTTAAAAATAGTAAGACATGGGTTGACATTTAGGGGTAAGGTAGGTTACATGGAGTTAATTAGATAGTACTTAGTTTTCATCTTAAACTAGTTGAGAGAGGTACAGCCTTTGACATGATTGGGAAGGTCATTCCACATTCTGGGTCCCTTGCTTTGTAGAGCATTTCTAGTTTGATTAAGTCGTACTCTTGGAATATCAAATAGGTATTTGTTTCTGGTGTGGTGCCCATGGGTTCTGTTACAACCTTCTGAGAAGCTTTTAAGGTCAGGATTGACATTACAATTCAGAGCTTTAAATATATAGAATACACATGAGAGGATGTGCAGTGACTTAACACTTTGGTGGCCCCAGCCCGCCAGCCCTCAACTAGGCCCAGTGGGTCCCAGCGTTTCACAGGAGCGCACGGTAGTTCTAAAAAGTGTATACTCTCTTCAACTTTGTCACTTCAATTCTCGTCCAGGGTTTTTCAATTTGGTATCATTGTGTTCGCAATAGAATTCTCTACACGACTAAAGACATATAAACTCCAAAAGCCCGGCGTACCATCCACAACAGAGAAAGTGAGTGCGCGTGTTACCCGGGAGTGCATAAGAGCGATAAAATGTGTACACTCCTTTCACGTTTGTCACCTCAATTCCCGTCCTAGGTCTTTCATTTTGGTAACATTGTGTTCGCAATAAAATTCCCTACAGGAGTATATGTAAATATAAAGTCCAAAAGTCAGGCGTACCACCCACAGCAAATAGAGAAAGTGACAGAGCATAATCCCAGTGAGCGCTAATAAAATGGTATACTGTTTTCAACTTTGTTACCTCAATTCTGGTCCTAGGTCTTTCATTTTGGTATCAATGTATTCGCAATGACATTCCCTACAAGAGCATATGCATATAATATCTAAAACCACTGTGCGCCCCTCCCGAAGCCGCCGCCAATTTGCTGCCGAAAACGACGCAATGCTGCGTCGTTCCCGGACTAAAGTGTTAATATCTAACATATTCAGAGATTTGAGTAAGGGTACTGAGTGCTGTCTGGGGCCAGAGTTAGATATTATTCTAATAGCAGCTTTGTATTGGGTAATTAGAGGACGTAAATGATTTTGGGTAGTAGAACCCCAAGCACAAATACCATAGTTGAGATAAGGATAGATGAGAGAGTAATAGAGCGTCATCAGGGCAGGGCGAGATACATAATATCTGATCTTAGAAAGAATGCCAACAGTTTTAGATTTTTTTTGCTATATTTCGAATGTGTCCCTGGAAATTCAGCTTGTTATCGATGAGGACACCAAGGAATTTACCATAAACTTTACTACTGATTTATATATTGTTTATTCTTAGATAAATTTCATTTGAGGATTTATTACCAAACAAAATATAGAAAGTTTTGTCAATGTTAAGGGTGAGTTTGTTAGCAGTTAGCCAAAGATGGACTTTATTTAGTTCAGTATTCACAGTGATATTTAGAGCAAGAGGGTCAGGACTGGAGAAAATGAAAGTTGTGTCATCATCAAATAAGATTGGTTTGAGGTGTTGAGAGGCATTTGGAAGGTCATTAATGTAGATGAGAAAGAGGAGAGGGCCAAGTATGCTGCCCTGTGGCTGCATTCACAATGTTCTTTGTGTTCCTCTGGCGACAGCTTACTATCCAAACCATCCCTAGGTCTCGTTCTTTATTAGAGTACTGTAATTCCGATCCACATAGTTTGTAAGTTGTTCTTGGTCTATTTTCTCCGCTTCCATTTTCTATAACATGGCATTTATTCACATTGAATTCCATTTGCCACTTGATGTTCCAAGCACTTATTTTAACTGGATCAACTTGAAGGGCATTACAATTGTCTGCATCTCCTGTCTTCCACAGTATCTTAGCAACATCTGCAGACATGGTCATATAAATCTGTATTCCTTCTGGTAGATTGTTTATGTAGACAATGAACATTATTGCCGCAAGAACTGAACCCTGTGGTACTCCACTAGTAATGCTCCACCGATCAGAAACATTATTTCTAATTACTGCCCTCATCTGTCAGAAAATTTTTCATCCATGTCAGAAGTCATCCTGTCACCCCTCTAGCATGTTGCAGTTTCCAGAACAGCCTCTTGTGTGAGATTGTCAAAAGTCTTTTTTTAGGTCCAGATAGACACAGTCAACCCAACCACTTCTTTCCTGTAGTGCATCTGTAGCTCTGTCATAAAAACTTAATATGTAGATTTGTTACACAGGATTTTCCTGTTCAAAACTATACTGTCTGTCCATTATTATGTCATTACTCACTAAGTGTTCAACCCATTTGGCTTTAACTATTATTTCTAGTGTTTTGACTACCATGCTTGTTAGTAAGAAAATCCATAAGAGCAGTGATGAGGGTTCGAACCTATGCAGTGGGTGTTCTCATGCACATACTCTAATGACTAGACAACGACACCGTATAAGGAAAGACCAACTAGACCATCTAGTGACATGTCTAATTGCTAGACAGTGTGTGTGGGAACTCTCTTTGGTTACTTTGTGAATACTTGTTAGTGATACGGGTCTATAATTTAAAGGTTCCTCTTGACTACCATTTTTATAGATTGGTACTATGCCTTTTTCCATGTATGTATCTGCAAAGATTCCTTTGCACAAGGATGTCTGGAATATTAATTGGAGTGGAATGCTCAGCCCAGTTGCACATTCTCGCAGCACCCAAGGTGAAACTCCATCAGGTCCATCTGCTTTATTTCTTCCTAGCCCCTGAGTAATTTTTCCACTTCGTCTTAAGATATCTCTATGTATTCTATGGCGTGCTCTGGAAGTGGTATTAGGTTTAGCTCTCTGAAATCATCATTTTGTTCGAACACTTTGGAACTGTTCATTAAGCATTTTACACATTTATTTGTCATTCTCAGTAGTCCTGTTCCCCGTTCTCAATCACTGGATTATATCCTTTACATGCAGCTTGCTTTTAATGAATTTATAGAAAAGGCCTGGATTTGTTTTACATTTTCTGCTATACCTTTCCCAAAGTTCTTTCTGTCTCTCTCCTCACTGCTGTGTAATTGTTTCTTGCTTGCTTGTAGTGCTGGTATGTTTGTGGGCTTGTGGTCTCTAAATATATTGACCCATTTTCGTGTCTTTTTCTTTCTCTAATTCTCTAGTACAGTACAATGAAAGAAAGTAATTTGATTATGGGAGTTAAGAAAGAACAGTGGTAGTACACTGTGCCAAGCCCTGACATATGTTAATGAAATTTGGGTATAGAAAGGGGCAGAGTGCTATCTAGTAGAAGAGCTTTTAATGAATTTTCCAACTTCACAGAGAATACAACTGTTATATAGACCAACACTACGGCAACGCACCAGTGGGAATGGTAGTTTCCTTTCTGTCACAGAAGAGTCAGACCTAGATGGCTTAGCAGGTCTTAGAGATGGACAAGAGGAAACAGGAACAGTACCTGCTCCTCGGCCATACAGTGACCCACCTCCAAAGTACACACCGCCTCCCTCATACTCCACGGCTACTGGAGTCAGGTTAGCTCTAGTAGTAGTAATAATAATAATAATAATAATAAATAAAATACATAAAAGATTGTGAAGGTAAACTGGTACATATAAAATTGTACCAAAATGTAGCTTCATAATTATGGTTTCATTACAGATTTGCAAAACTCCTGAATCAAAGTTTCCGTCAGAGTATGAGACGCCTTCGTTACACATTGCGTAATGGCTCAGAAGATAGTACACACAGGGATGCAGATGGGACTCCACAAGAAGTTGAGTGTGGGCAGCCCAGCACAACAGCTAGGGAAGCCACCCCATACATCCCTCCACCAGATTATGTAACTGTTATCACAGAATGTAGCAGAGAAAGAAGTCACAGCTCTACATCTAATGAAGCACCTCCTCGGTACTCTACTTTAGATCCGTTAAGAAGACAAGAAGCACTGGCAGCTTTGGCTAATGCTGCGTCTTCTAGTATGTGTATTAAAACTGATGATGAGACTGAACTACCTTTACCCACAGCTCCAGCATTACACAGAAACAATAGCTTACGTAGATCAGGGCTCAGACGCAGCATAGCCTCAGGCGTGAGGCGAAGTGCTCGGCGTCTTGCAGCAACACTTGGTGTTGGGAGTGGTGAAGATGGGGCTACATTAGTAGGTAGTGAAGCCTCAATTAATGAAGATAATCAGTCAGTAAGAGAAGTTGACCCTTCACATCCATATGCATATACTAATTTTGAGCTGGTCTCCCACTCGCATGCGTGAGGTTGCTTAGGTCTGATGTTCCAATGAAAGAGTAGGCATTAATATTTATAGTTAAAAATTTATCTACGTTAATGTTGATTGTTTTGTTGATAGATTTAAAAAAAAAATATTCTATCACTTCTTATTTTAGCATAACCAGAAATGTATTATTAGTGCAATAAAGTCAAATTAATTATTATAATTACTACCAGCATGAAAGCAACTTCTTTTTAATGTTAAAAGGATTTAATATTTACACAACAATTGTAAATAAGACTAATACATTCTACAGACACCAGAAAATCAATAATGTACAATTCTCCACTTTAATTAATGTATACCGAGTTTAAGTACTGTGCTCAAATTTGTATATAGTTTTTATTTCACTGAAGGAAAACATAGCATTTCATTATGTACCAAAATAACATAACTGGTGGCTTACAAAAAGATCATAGGTTTCTTTAAGAAAGTAATTTTTCTATAAATTATGCTTAATATTAACTTGGTGTTTGTTTCCCATTTACATATTATAAAATATCAGTATTCTGCATATTCAAAATTTGTTACTGAACTTCATACTCACATTTTTCATTGTAATACATGGCATATATGCCTGAATATATTATTTTCTTTAGTGATTACAGTTGTAAAGCTTTTTAAACATTTCAGACCAAGACCAGTTTGTATGAGGATTATTCAACAAATGCTTTAATAATAATGTATAATTTCAGCATTATTACTAATATTCAGATACAGAATCTAGCCACTTTGATGTATAACTTGTACACTTCACGATCCAATCCTGTAGCTTTTGGTTTAAGTACTGTCAAGTTTTCCACTGAGCAACATTTTTTCATTCAAATAATTCTGAACACTTTTATATTGTTTAATTTTTTATTATTATTTTTTTAAATCCTATTTTATGTAATGCACGTGGAACTTAAGATTGGTAAAATTGTAACCATTGGATACATTTGCTATAAAATGTGCCAAATGTGAATCCTTATTTGATGGCAAATTTGCAGTGATGCACAAAAGGTCACATTGAATAATTTACACTTTGAACATGATTTTATGTAAAGTTTACTGTGCATATAAAATGGTCACAATAGATACCTGTCCTTTCTCAAGGTTTCACTTTCTGCTCAAAGTAGGATAAAAAATTAAATTACCAGGAAGTTTAAATATCTCACTAATGCATGGTGCTCTCTAATGTGTGAGGTGCTCTTAGGTCTACTTCATAATTTATCAAGGACATGGCAGCTTAATGATACAAACAAATTTTCCTTATCTGGTGCATAGTATAAACAATTTAAACTTACCTTTATTTACAGCTTTTCCTAGATTAAATGACCTAAAATAATGTTAGTCTACTAGACACCTAGTAGCTGCAAGGATACAACCTAAGAAAGGGTGTATTTATCCAATGCAAGCATTGTCAGTATGGCTATATAACACTGGCCTTTTTCATGGGCAGGGCTTGTCACTGCTGACTACCAGAGAAACCTGTATACTTTAGCAGCTATTCACACTGCAACTGCCAAAGCAAAACAAATTGTATCAACTCATTCTTTAAAAATTTGTATTTATCAGATAGGTATTTGCTCATAAGGAATATGACATGTTTTTCCATTACAGTATTACAAAAACTAATTTGCAAATAGTTTAAAAAATACAAAATTACTGCTTTATTTTCAATATTTTTACTACTTATAATAGAATTCCCAACGTAATCAGAACAATCGTGAATTTTGTTTAAACCAGGTAGTAAGCATTGAAAAGAATATGCAAAAGTAATCATGCTTTACTCATGTTGACAAGCATTTTTCATGGTTAATTTGATGAGAGAAAACAAATATATTAAATAAAAACTAGCAGTTTTCAACACTTCTTATTTAAAATTAAATTAAAACTGCAACAGGAATCACAGAAGTTCAGGTAAAACAGAGATTAGCTCGTATAAATCCAGCCAACTGCCTGTGATACACATTTGAAAAATTACATTCCTCTACAGACTGTGATTTCCTATACTTTAAAGAATATTTCTAGATATAAAAATTAACAATTAAAAAAAAATCCATAAAATAATTTCATGTTATTTGCCTCAACTAAGATCTCTGTACTGCAGTGTCTTTTTTTTTTTTGTTCCTGTTAATACTTCTTTGTGATTAAAATCACTGTAAATAGGATTCACTGGTTATGTATTGTCAAATGCCATTACATATATAATTAAATATATTCATCTGATAAGCTGTTTCCAGTCTTCCAACTTTTAACTCTCGAGTTCAAAATATTAAAGGAAGATACACAAGTTTGCTGATAAAGTTGACAGATGACTCCATGAAATATGCATGCAGGATGGCCATTCAAAAACTATGTGCATGCCAGAGATGTAAATACATTGGTATAAAGCAAGCAGATAAGAATCGTGTACACCGAGCCTTAACATGGCCTAATAAGGCCGACCCCAAATAGGTGTTATGTAATATAATTTTCCAATTTAAGTGTCCCACGCCGTCCAGTAATTGTGTGTACTGTATTTATTTATTAATAAAACTGGTCAAGACAAACTAGTTTTCAGACCCACTCACATATTGTGCATTGTATTGTATCCTTACATACAACACTAGATTACAGGATAATAATTAGCAGAAGGCATAGGCCAAAATCCAACAGTAAATTGAAAACTTATTTTTGTGACATGGATTCAAGCATAATAAACCAATAAATTATTTTCATCTATATGCATAAGAAAACTAGTGAACACATTACAAATTTAATAAATTGTATTTACAGTATAATAAAGTTCAGTACAGTAATTACATTCAGTGAAAAAAAAAACAGTTGTCAAATGAAGTTTATATTAATGACTTCCCTTATAAATAACCTCCATTTATATATATATATATATATATATATATATATATATATATATATATATATATATATATATATATATATATATATATATATATATATATATATATATATATACATATATACACACACACATTTATATAGAAGCATTTCATCAGTTCTAAAACCCTGTGGATTCCAGCTTACTCCTCTCCTTCTTGGTTATTCCTGTTCTTCGGTATTCAGTTCTTTCTTCTAGATATAATTTTTGCAGTGCTCCTGGGGAAGTAAAAAGGATGAGATGGAGGACACGCTACACAATGGACTTTGTAATACAACAATTACATTTAAATTAGTATACTGTACAAAGTTAGCCTTCACCACTTCCTCTTCTAAATAAACAATTAACCACTTAACTGCGCCAACTGAGAAAACACTTTTTGACTTTTCCGTACCCATTCTAAATGTGTGCGAGGATGGTTGTGTACGAAATGGCCTCTTTTAAGACCTCCAGTGAGAGGCAGCCATCTTGGAAAAGAATCCCAGAATGCCCTAGGGCTGCTGGTTGGGTTAGTACTGAATGAGCAACCATGGGTGGCGCACGCGTCTGGCTCCCAAACACCTGTCTGATGCGGTGTTGGAAGATAACACTCTGTCGATGAAATTCAAACCTTTTTGCTTGAAGAACATAAGGGTTGTAATAATGGTGAAGCTAGGCGCAATAAGGACCTAACACAAAGGTCAGATGCAAGTGATACAGCACCTATGAGGAAGATACAGCGAGCGTATCCAGTTGTAGCTCTGAGCGTCACCCTTGCAATCCTATGCTATCTCCAATTTATTTAGATGTTACACAGATGAATCGTTTTCTGCGTTCAGTAATAATACATCTGATACAAGTAGCATAGATGAACAGTGTTAGCAGCTTCCATGGTGGTGTTTTCCACAGATATTTTCAAGAATACCTGAATCTCTTCCTAACTGACGGACACTCTTTGAGCCTAGCTGAATCTCTTCCTGTGTGGGATTCATACAAAGTGATCTCTTCAAGACTACCTTACAAATTGATCTTTTTCTATAATCTTTTCAATACTACCTTATGCTTTACAAGCTTGGCTACATACAACCTACAAGTACTAAAGCCAAGGGTGTACGTGAGTGCGTTACTTGTAAGCACACAGAATGAAGAAACAGGAAGCAAAAATTTATCTGTACCTGGTGCAACAAGAGCGAAGTCACGCTGTGCACCATGGACTACTTCATTGATTATTACTCACTTCCGAAGTACTGAGTGTGTAATATAGTGTGTTACTGTGTAAATAGTGTGTGAAACTGTACATATTGTAATTTTAGCGAATTTTTAACAAGTAATATTGCGACAATAAACATTTATTGTGGACACATTAGTGACACATGTATCACAGTTCCATGGAACATTATGAACGTTCTACTGTATACATATTGTATAGGACACAAATATGCATCATATACGATAAAAAAAAAACAAATAAAACTGCATTGGAAATACATAGAACAAATAATTGAAAATATATTTGTGGCAACACCCCGTGCCTGAATGGCCCGCGCGACTGTGTCGGGCGATTCATGTACGGGCGACCAGGCCCTGATGACATCACAGCGCACCTTGTCCACGTCTCCACAGCCAAAGTACCTTATTAACTTTCCACAAAGCCGCAATGGCCTCCTGCACCTCATGGGGCAGGATGTGAGAGGCCGAAAACGTGCAGAAAGAATGGACCGAAGTACCCAAGGGAACATGGAATTGAACCCGGGGAGGGGTTGACACCAAATCAAACTTGTACAGGGAGGGGGGATAAGAAAACCCCGCTCCCTTCAACAACAAGTCCTGCTCAGAGGGTACCAAAACCCAAGCGGGCTCGAACGGGGCCCAAGGCCCCCCCGCTCCAAGTCAATCCCTCCTCTGCCCCAGGAACCTCCACACCAGGACACTGGGCTGAGCCGTCCTCCAAACCCTCCGCCTCAAAATAAAAGGCAGAGTCCACCAGAAAAGCTGGAACGAAGGGGTCCCACTAGTCAGATAAGATGTATGATGTCAGATGGAGATGATGATGTCAGATGTAAGCATCGGTTGGAGAAACAGGCTCGAATGCTTCTCTCGTCACACCAGAAGGGGCACATCCCAAAACCACCCGAGTCTCACCACCAATTAAACCCTGCCCCAACTCTGAAACTCTTAGACTCTTCTGAGCCGGGTGCAGGGGTGGGGTCGGGGGGTGGGGGGGGGGAAGAAGAAACAGGACAAACAGCTGCAGGAAAAGGACAAGGGGGTGCAGATGAAACCAAAATCAAGGCGACTAATACCCCAAGTCCGAGTCCCTATAACCAAAACGGGGCAGTCTCGGGGCATCCGGGTGGGCAACTAATTTAGCGCTCTGCAGCAACCTATAACGATCATGCAACGCCGAAGCTGTCTGCACCCAAATATCAAGATCAGTGGATTGGGTAAACTGGAGTGCATGCAAGGAACACCACTCGCAGAACTCCAGGTCGAAGGTGTCACTGACCCAATAGGAAGCATGACAGAGGAACAACAGGTGATTGTCACCCTGAGACATGGGGGCAGAATAACCCTCAAACTCGCACTTAGCGAGATGGGACCCAGGGGACGCATCCATCGGAATACTGAGTCCCAATGGGGGTTTCCAGGACCCTTAGATTCTCTGCTAAGGGAAGCCAAGGCAGCAAGGTAGCAGTGGTACCTCGGTTTAAGAGTTTAATCCGTTCCTGGAGACAGCTCGTATTTCGAGAACTCATAATCTGAAGTTAATTTCCCTATAAGAAATAATGGGAAATGAATTAATCCGTTCCTGACTACCCAAAAACCTCACTTCAAACTAAATTTTATACCTAATTCATCTAAATAAATCTACAAAACTATGTTCAAGTTATTACTTACCTTGCTGGTGACTGCTGTTGGCGTATGGAATATGGTGAGGAGGAGGGAGGAGAAGAGGTGTTACTGTTTGAAAGGGGAGTCTCCTTCCATTATAACATCAGGCAGTGAGGACTTCACTGGTGTGCACACACTGGCACGTTTTGCCTGCATACCACTAAGACCTGCTTGTCTTACTAAGAATCTGTCTACAGACACTTGTTTTTCCCTACATTTTAACTTTTTCCTTGTCTATAGTAAGACATTACATTGCCATTTAAAGGTCAATGCAACGGCCTGCTATAGCTTTATCTGGGTGAGTTTTTTCAACAAAACTTAGCAATTCTTCCCATACTTCACACATTTTCTTAACACTTTAGTGTTATCATGGCGCTCGAGAGCTTACCACTTTTTGTGTTGAGGTCACACAGCCGACTCGCTCACGAGTGACAAGAAAAAATATTTTTATAAACTATTTGTTATGCGATCAACTTTGGGATAGTTTGAAAATGATCGCCATGAAATTTCCGTTTTCTCTAATAGCCGCATAGCCTATTTGGGAGAACGGCATAGCATTGCACCATTGAGGTAAGACCATTGTATTGTTGACACGACAAGTGTAATCGACGTAGTTTTTTATTTGGTGCCGGTCTAATGCATCCTTGTGTGATATTTTATACTTAGGTTCTTCTAGAACATTCTATTGTGAACACATTGGTACAAAAGTGAAATACGTACATCAAAAATTAATGTCAGAACAGTGAAAAGAATATACACTTTTTAAAAGGGGTTTTGCCGATGTGCCGTCACGGGTAACATTGCGGCCACTTCCCACACTCTTGCGGGTGGGCTGCGACATTGATTCTATGTTTATAAGCATATGTCCATGTAGGGAATTTTATTGCGATCTCAATGATACCAAATTTAACGCTGTAGGACATGTGTGGAGTTGACAACCCTGAAAAGAGTAGAAACATTTTGTCCCTGTTGGCGCCCACGGCTAGTGATCAACGTAGTTCTTTATTTGGTGCTGGTCTAAGTCATGCTTTGGTGACATTTTATACATATGTTCTTCTAGAACATTCTATTGTGAACACATTGGTACAAAAATGAAATACGTACATCGAAAATTAATGTCAGGACAGTGAAAAGAGTATACACTTTTCAGTGTTGCCGCTCGATCGCCTGAAACGCCGCACTATTTTCTTAGGTTGAACCTTACCACTGGCTTTCTTGGGACCCATGGCGAGATATATAATAACTTTTATGCTCAAATGGCCAAAAATCCGACAAAAAACCATAAATCCTTGTGGAGAATTCAGGCGGAATAGTCACTGGGCGCAAGGTGTACTGCTAAACTGAGGCACGATCGCCGAGCCACCACGTGCTAGGCGGCCTGTACGCGTATCAACACCCCTCGTCTTCCGAGGCAAATTTTCCGAGCAAATCCTGCTCGTGTTCCAAAAAACTCGTATACAGGGACACTCGTATTCCAAGGTACCACTGTACTGCTAACTGGCACCCCAAACTACCAAGCAAACTACTAATAGCTGAACCCCCAGGATGTGTACGCTCAAGGGGACCTTGTGGAGGACCACCAAATATATAGAAGGGGTACCAACACTAAGGGGCAGACCCCCTTCTCCCACTAGGCAAAAAGTAAAAGAAGAACCCCGCAAGAAGACAACGACCCAGGCAGAACAGAACCAGTTGCTATATAGTGAAAACAAGCTGCATAGTACCTTGTGCCCCTACCATTAACAAAACTATCTCCTACCCAGAGACAAACAGTGGTGCATGAAACACCCGAGCTGACTCCAAGGGCGGGCAATCACCAAGCAGTAAAAGACCCCATGGAGGCAGACCCCAAGCGACTTGTGGAAGGTAACCCCAAAGCCATTAGGACAGTACTTAAAGGGCACCTAGGGAAGGGAACCTAGGTGCATGCAGCCAGATCACTTGTGAAATTACTCCTGGCTCACACTCCACCATAGGACAGTACCCCATCACAAGGGAAAACACTGGAAAATGTCTGGAGCCAAAGTCGCACGACTGTCAGGTCTCACATCAGCCACAGAACTGGAGATGGATAACCGGTGCAGGGGGTCTGGAGGTCCCCCTTCCCCTCCCAGGGAGGGGGAAGCTGTGCAGACCGCGGCGCGGTGACGGTTGTGATGTCATGCTCGTTTTTAGTTTGGAGAGTTCTGTCCAACAGTTCGGCTTTCAGTAGCAATTTTTAACCAGACAGGGTTTGTTTTGGGGTGCCTGACCCGGTCGATGACAGACAGAATGCTTCCAACCACACAGGGGTTTCTATAGGCCATTGCTCCTTGTGCTTCTCTGAGAGGGCAGGTTCTGGCTTATGGTCCCCGGTAGACCTAAGAACTCCATTTGCTTGACTAATGCCAGGGTCCAATACATTCATATCAGCCCGGAAAGCTCTGGGGAGCCCCAGAAAAACATACAAAAATTATCTTTTGAAAACAGTTGCAGAAACTTGGAACATATTACGTAAGAAGCTGGTTGATGCTAAAACCACCAGTAGGTTCAAAGTATTATATGGCAAAGATTATTTGGAAGACGGGACACCGGGACGGGAGGTTTGTAGTTCGCGGGGGAGGGGACAGACGTGTCGTCGTCGTGCTCCATGAAAACACTGGAATAAACTGGGCTTTTTTAGGATTACAACCATGGATTATGGCCCACAGTGATCACCAAGTGCATAGTGACCTGTAGAAAAGTTGAATACAGAAATTAACAATGGAACTTTGAGTTAAATACAGAATAAACGTGGGACCACGTGGTGAGCCAGTGCCACGAGGCTCATGTGTTCAGGCATATAGGCGATATATATCGAATATAGCGAGCAGTGATACGTTGAACAGTGAAGTGGAACGTGTAACACAACATATAAATTAGTGGATAGTATTAGAGAATTGTACATAGAAAAAGTATAAATGTAAAGTTGTGGCAGGAGGCATCACACTAGGCTGTTTACACCACAGCCACGAGACCTACACAGTGTAGGGGACGTCCCTCAGTGACAGTATACTCCCTCAGTGATAATATACTGGCAATATATATGGTAACATGGGAAAGTGGATCTAGGAACTAGTAATAGAGTAAGTGAATATTATTTCTCCACAAGGCGATAAGTACCCCCACATAAACTTGAACAAATAAACATATGTAATATTATAAATATATTGTATACATATTATATATACATACATATAATATTATAAATATATTCATATAATATTATAACACCACAAACCCAACATGGGGGAGTGTGGAGGCTGCTTTAAGCCACTTAGGAAGAGTGTTGTAGGCATTGTATGTAACATTTGTAACACAAGATTTCACCTGAGTTGTACAGGATTACCTACACAATATGCAAACCGGGAAGGTAACTACTGGATATGTCAAAGTGACAGACAGATGTGGGAAAACATTACCAAACTAATGAATAACATTCCTGAAGTACACAGGCTACAATTCACACAAAAACTACCAGAAATATATGCAGAGTATATAAAGACAGCAATGAACTCTGAGCACAACCCAGGGACTGAGAATTTAGAGAGTCAAAGTAGCAATGTAGAAGGACATAGTGTCGAGGTACACAAAAATGAAGGCAATATTGTAGAGCAAACTGGTGATATGAATAACGAGAGAAAAAATGAGACGAACGAGAACACAAATGATGAAGACAAAAGCAACAAGGAGAAAGATAAGGGCAATACCGAGAATGAATGCAGAAACGAGAAAGTTGGAACAAAAAAACACAGAGGTAGCCAAGTCGTGCATGGGTACAAACAAGAATAATACAATCACAGATGAAAATATTTGCAGGTATTATGCAAAAGGACAGTGCAGATATGGGCCCAGAGGCACGGAATGCTCATTCATGCACCCACGGAAATGCCGAAACTGGTTAGGGAAAGGCAGATGTCGTTTTGATACAGAGTGTAGATATTTTCACCCTAAGCTATGCAAACTCTCAGTTAATGAGAGGAAATGCTACGATCTTCATTGCCCTGATTTCCACGTCAGAGGTACACAGCGCTATATAAGAGAGGAAGTCCAATATAATAGCCCTGAAATTTTTTAGAGGCAGGCAGAAACAGAGGGAGAAACAGACAGGCAGAAACGTGGCAGGAGTACGGATGGAGAGGGGGAAATGCCCAAGACTGGACTACGGTTCGTCATCAAGCCCACACATACTACACCCCCCAACTACACAGAGACTACCACACTCCCCAGTATCACTTCCAAAACTGGACAAACCATTGCCACAACAACACACCCTGGGTCAGGGTAGAGAGGAGGGAGAACTACCAAAACCTTCCAGAAGTGACACACAATATGGACAATCATTCATATTTGCAAACATTCAAGGTTTAAAGCCAAAGTCAAGAAATAAAGTTAAGTTCATAAATGGCCTCCTATTAGAGTCAAACTCAATATTTGGGGCATTCACGGAAACTCATACAAAAGATTACATGGATGGTGAAATCTGGATTCCAAATTATAATTTATATAGATGTGATAGAAAAACTAGGTCAAATGGAGGAGTAGGTCTGTATATTAAAGAGGACCTGGTATGCACAGAACTACTAAACTCAACTAATGAGGTGGTAGAGGTACTTGGAATTAAGGTAGAGAAACTAAACCTAATTATTATTCTAATATATAAACCGCCAGATACAACGGTTGAGGAATTCACAGCAGATGCACAAAATAGAGAACATACTTGATAACCTAGCAAACCCAGCTCCAGATATTATCTTCCTTGGAGATTTCAATTTACCGAGTCTAAGATGGAGAATGGCAAACACAAATATCATAGCAGGGAATGACCCGGGAAATAACCAACCACAGGTCAGAGAACTTTTGAGATTCTGTGACAAATTCTCGCTCAATCAACAGATTACAGAACCAACTAGGAACGAAAACACACTAGACTTGTTATTCACAAACAATGAGGAACTAATCAGAGACATCACAATCTCTGATACTTCATACTCAGACCATAAGCTCATTGAAGTGCGAACTAGCATAAATAACGGTAGTAGGTCTAAGAGACCCAACAAGCGAGAAGGAATATTCAATCAATTCAATTTCAACAATAAGAGGATCGACTGGGAAAAAATAAATGTAGACCTTGCAACCATTCAATGGGAGACGGTCTTAAGCGACAAAACTCCCACACAGGGAATAGCTCAACTGACAGCTGAAGCTTACAAGGTCTGCTTGAAGCACGTGCCTGTGAGGAGGGGCAGAAAGAGGACCACTCTAGAAAGAGAACGCAGACGACTGTACAGGAGAAGGAAAAAAATAACGGAAATGCTTCGGCAGACACAACTATCACAAGCAAGGAAAATAAGCCTAAGCAGGGAGATCGAAGAAATAGAACAAACGTTGAAGCGATCATATGAGTCTGAGGAAATGGAATTGGAACAGAAAGCTATACAAGAGATAAAGAAAAATCCGAAATATTTTTTCACATACGCAAAATCAAAATAAAAAACCTCGACCAGTATTGGACCGTTAATTACAAATGAAGGTACGTACACAGAGGACAACAAAGAGATTAGTGAAATTCTAAGAAGCCAGTATGAGGCTATGTTTAGCACACCAATAAACAACATGAAAGTTGATGACCCAGACAGCTTCTTTATGAATGACATTCAAGCTGCAGATAATATAACGGATATTACCACAAACTCGGAAGACTTTGAAAGAGAAATTGACAATATGCCTATGCACTCAGCTCCTGGGCCTGACTCATGGAATTCAATATTCATAAAGAAATGTAAAGTACCAGTAGCGAGAGCACTCAGCGTAATATGGAGAAAGAGCCTGGATACAGGGGAGATACCAGCAGCACTTAAATCTGCAGATATAGCTCCGTTGCACAAGGGGGGGAGTAAAGCCTTGGCAAAAAATTATAGGCCAGTTGCACTAACATCACACATAATAAAAGTGTTTGAAAGAGTGATTAGGAATCAAATTTCTAGTTTTATGGAAAACAATGAATTGCACAACCCAGGACAACATGGATTTAGAGCGGGAAGATCCTGTCTGTCACAGTTACTCAACCACTATGACAAAATCACAGAAGCCCTAGAAGAAAAGCAAAATGCAGATGTTGTATACACAGACTTTGCAAAGGCGTTCGACAAATGTGACCATGGGGTGATAGCTCACAAAATGAGGTCAATGGGAATAACTGGAAAAGTAGGACGCTGGATACTCAATTTCCTGTCGAACAGAACACAAAGAGTAACAGTCAATCAAATAAAATCGAGTCCAAGCGATGTTAAAAGCTCTGTACCCCAAGATACAGTCCTTGCACCGCTACTGTTCTTTTTTGTCTCTATATCTTATTCTCATATCAGATACAGACAAAAATACACATCACAGCTTCGTGTCGTCCTTTGCAGATGACACAAAAATCAGCATGAAAATTACCTCTACTGAAGACATTGAAAAACTACAAGCAGATGTCAACAAAGTTTTCGATTGGGCAGCAGAAAATAACATGATGTTTAACTGATAAATTTCAGGTACTCAGGTACGGCAAAAATGAGGATCTGAAACATAATACAGGGTACAAAACACAATCGAATCTTCCCATAGTAGAAAAACAGCATGTCAAGGATTTGGGAATAATGATGTCCGACGATCTAACGTTTAGGGAGCATAACCAAGCAAATATTGCGTCAGCCAGAAAAATGATCGGATGGATTACGAGAACTTTCAAATCCAGGGATCCCATCACAATGGTTGTACTCTTCAAGTCACTTGTGTTGTCCCGTCTCGAGTACTGCTCAGTACTCACTTCCCCCTTCAGAGCAGGAGAGATTGCTGAAATAGAGGGAATACAGAGAACATATACGGCACGCATAGACGAGATAAAACACCTAAATTATTGGGATCGTCTCAAAGCTCTCCAAATGTACTCTCTAGAAAGGAGACGAGAGAGATACCAAATAATATACACATGGAAAATACTGGAGGGCCAGGTCCCAAATCTACACAGTAAAATAACAACGTACTGGAGTGAACGATATGGAAGAAAATGCAAGATTGAACCAGTGAAGAGCAGAGGTGCCATAGGCACAATCAGAGAGCACTGTATAAACATCAGAGGTCCGCGGTTGTTCAACGTCCTCCCAGCGACTATAAGAAATATTGCCGGAACAACCGTGGACATCTTCAAGAGAAAACTGGACTGTTTTCTAAGAGAAGTTCCGGATCAGCCGGGCTGTGGTGGGTATGGCCCGGCGGGCCACTCCAAGCAACAGCCTGGTGGACCAAACTCTCACAAGTCGAGCCTGGCGTCGGGCCGGGCTTGGGGAGTAGAAGAACTCCCAGAACCCCATCAACCAGGTATCAAGCAGGTACCATAAGCATAGTTCTCATCCTTTAACTATACTTAGGTAATTGCACACACACACAAATAACTTCTTTTATGTAGTTAATACACTTTAATGATTTTGGCATATATTGTAGTGCATCAGTAACGTCATCACAAAGTTCTATAATCTAGACAAAAAATTAATATGGCTAATATAGCTGTCATGATTTTGGCCGAGTTACCTGAAGATTCTGGTTATTGAGGGCCAAGCTAGCAAGTGACCTGTGCATTATTTTGTGACATTTCATATGAGGTTTAAATTTAGTTCTGCAGCTTATATAATAATTTTTAATTTTTAAATAGTTGCAATTATTTTTATAATTATTTTATAATTATTGGCTCTGATGATAATGAAAAATTAATATTCAAACATTAGGAAAACAATTTATAGAATGATGTACTGTAGATCTAAACACTGGTATCATATTCTTTGTATTTCAGCAGCTTTAAATAAAGCAATCAAAACAAATTGCAAGTTTACAAATGCACAAGAAAATATTTCAAGAGAGTGGACTAACCTTAAATTCCTCATCATGGTACCACTTGGTGAGACAATCCCAAAGGGCAGTGTTCTGTGGTCGACACTTAAGCACCATCAAGTAGCTCGAGTCCTTGCAGCACTTTGTAAATTCTGTTGGTAATAATAAATTTAAATATAGCAGACTATCTTTGTTGGAATAAATAATTTTACTGAATACTTGTAATAATCAATGTAAGGTAACCAAACCATTTAACATCTTTAACATTATATATTAAAAGGTGTCGAGATATTTTTATTAAAACCAATCGGCATTATTTGGATAACCTGAATCTTCAACTAATCCAAATGAATTCATGTTTGAGTTTTGGACATTTTTTAATCTTTTAGCCCAAAAGAGAATTTGTGTTAATGGGACGTATGGAATGAATGTATGTATGGAAGACAAATCAAGTTACTGCAAATTCTGTTTGGTGAGACACCTGAAATTATTGGAGTTCAAGTACTTCACTGTTCAAGTCTAATAGAATTTTAGGTTACTGAATTTTGTTGTCGTGTTACTGACAGAAATATACCAACCTATGTTTATAACACAAATTTAATTAAAACAAGGCTTTGTTACTATACTTTTTCTTCACATTTGGCTTCTTGCAGTTTTCTTTTATATTAACTAAGTTTTTCTAATTTATACCCCCTTTTTCTATTACTGTATTCTTCCTTCCCTTACTTCTAACCCTTCCTTTACTTTACCTGTTCTCTTTTTTTTCTTATTTTTACATTTTTACTTATTATTTCCTTTCCTCTTATTTTATCTTCCATCTTATTATCTTCATCTTTCACTCATTTCACTTTTCATTTCACCTCTTCCCTTATTTTGGGTATCTCCAACTCTCTTTCCATTACACAGCTTGATAATGACAACTTGGTTCAGTCCAGAATGGACCAAAACTTAATTTTTTCATTTTTTGATGTATGTTTTGGACATCAATAAACCCAGAGTTCAATGTAATAAAATGCCTCTTTCTGGAGGAGCCCCCGGTGGCACCCTGAAGCTATCTTACTGAGATTGTTCCAAACTAAAAGGTCACATCAGCTGTGGAAGTTCAGTTTGGTCTACTGGGGACCAGAGCCAGTACCTGGCTCTGGTCCCCTCACAAAGGTGCAGAGAGCAAGTGACAATCTTTGTAACGTTAGGAGCTCCGAGCATACAAGGTCTTTAATATACAGACCCCCTCCATTTGACCTAGTTTTTCTATCACATCTATATATTATAATTTGGAATCCAGATTCTCACTGTCCAACAATTCCTGAAGGTTTCCGTGAAAGCCCAAATATGAGTTTGACTCCTAGAGGAGGCCATTTATGAATTGTACTTTGTTGCTTGTTCTTGTTTTCAGTCCTTTGTATGTTGGCAAAGATGAATGAGGTTACTCTATAGTGATAGTTTGAATGGGAGACTTTTCCGGCAAGCCCATTATGCGTGGACATAATAAGTTTGTTCTGACCAGTTCTGATTGTTGTAGGGCAGTTGCCTGTTGTAGTTGTAGTTCCCTTTCGGTTGTGTAATTGTATCTGTAATTCTGGAATGCAAGTGGATCTGGCATCCAGTTCCATACACTCTCCGTGCTCCTCCTTTTGAATTCTCTGTCGGTCTGGTATAAAAATTTATAGTTTCCTCCAAATTCATTTTCCTGCTTGCTACTCTTTATGTAGCGTTCCGTGCTTTCACGTGAAATTGTGGGCAGCTGAGGTCATAGCATTTTCTGTCCTCCAGTGATGTTTGGCACATGTAAGGATGGAAAAACCTACATATGGATCCAAATCGACACTCACCCTTTCCTAAGCATATTTAAACTTTTTTTGGGATGTTGGTAACTGCATTCTAATCCTTCTTATTACCAGCATATCTATGTCTTCATATGCCCTTTGCATAAAAATTTGCATAAGTTTTTGTCCTTCTGTTCTGAATTGCTGTATCTGGAACCGTTGTAGTGTCCGTACCTATCGAGCTGTCAGTGCTGTCTGGTACACTTTTCTGTTTACTGTCATCTACATCCGGGCCTACTGAGTCAGAGTTTACAACTTCCTGAGTTTCAGCCTCGGTTTCATCCCCGACTATAGCCTCCGCCCCTGGTATAGTAGTAATGTTGTTGTTCCTTTCCCACACCTTCTGGATGGCTGGTAGGCTTTCAATGAATGATGTTTTCCGTTCATGCGTCATGTTATCTATAAGGTTTTTAGGATATTCCAAGCTGGCAGGTCATTTTTACACACCCAGAGCAAATGTGACCAGCTCTCAGTGCCATGGTGTTACTCACTCCTGTACAAGCCGAATGGAAATCTAGTTTTACAGATATAACATTCAATTCCCGTTACCTTCGTCTTTAAGGAGTTGTTACAGTGGCCACAATTTTGTTTATTTACTCCCATTTTGCCTAGTTTTGTTGTATATATCTATATATTTATAATATTATATGTATACCGTAATTGTAACAATATATATGTTTATTTGTTCTACTGTGTGGTCAGTACTTATCGCACGGTCGAGGGTGAGGGTCCCAGAGGTTGTATAGTTGACACGTTGTTTTCCCAGGTCGCGGCTGGAGGCTGTCAGTTGCCAGTTACTTGGGTTATACACTGATATATTAATTCTCCTTGTATTACAATAAGGGATTTTCAGCTTTATTTCCGACTTGCAATAGTATTCACTTTCTCTGTTATTAATTTCTCGATGCCAAAGTCTAATAACATACCTGCACATATCAGCCTGCATAGCTCCGGGAAACCGAAGGGGCTCTCCCCAGAAAATAAAGCAGGAACACTGAGCATAAGGACCACGTGCCAAGCAGAGAATTACAAACAGCGAGTGCAGCCTAGAGACAAAGGCGGCTGTGATGGGAATAAGTAGTATGCCATGTAAAAAGCATACGAACCCCTGTGCGACCCCTCAAGAAAGAAAAACCCTGAATGCCCCAGCTGCAGAGCATCACTGAGGAATCAGAGATCTATGCACTGCCAAGGACAAGATGTCCTACATAGGAGGGTGGCCTCTCAGGCATGGCCCACTGAACCCACCAGTTAAGACACTAGTAAACACCTAGAGAATGCAAACTCAAGATGCATGCAGCTCGAGATGAACTTGTCTCAGAATTCAGATAAGAAGCGAGGCATAGAAAAGACATGCATGTGAGCAATACT
>WNGS01042707.1:45591197-45613496 GCA_020271785.1 Procambarus virginalis
GCCACCCCAAAGGAAAAAGCCTCCAGAAAGTCAGCAAAGCTTTACAGACAACTGGAGTTTCACAGAAAATAAAACCTTGAAACTACCAAACAACTCTACAAATAATTCATAGATAATAAGGGATTTGAAGATCCCCTTCAAATCCAGGGATCCCATCACATTGGTTGTACTATTCAAATCACTTGTGCTGTCCTGTCTTGTGTACTGCTTGATACTCACTTCCCCTCTTTCAGAGCAGGAGAGGGTGCTGAAATAGAGGAATACAGAGAACATATACAGCATACACAGATACGATAAAGCACCTAAACTATTGGGATCGTCTTAAATCTCTACAAATGTACTCACTAGAAAGGATACAAGAGAGATATCAAATAATATACACACATGGAAAATACGGGAGGGCCAGGTCCCAAATCTACAGTACACAGTAAAATACAGTGGCACCTCGACATACGATTGCCCCTACTTACGATAATTTCAAGTTACAATGTAAATTTCATCAAAAAATGCGAAAATGGTGTCGTTGATTTCCGATATTTGTTGGTACACGTTCGGGTCGACTGAGCACGTGGTTCCCGGTCACGCGGCCGATCTGCCTCAGTTTACTACAGCTGCCCGCTTAGTGACAATCGCTCCTACAAGAAATTCCGCTTTTGTGGTGATTTTTGCATTTTGGAAAGAAGGAACAAATACACAAGTAAACTGGCCTCAGCAGGACAGATTCCAAACAATGACCTTTACTATCTAGAAAAATTCTGGGTGTCAAAGGGCACAGGGTGATCAAATTTGGCAGTGTTCATTTCACAGCAACAGGCAAATGACTGATGGAACTTCTCATTTTGAGCCAGTAGCTCCTGGTCGTTAACACCACCCACCCCCCCCACAGGGGGAAAGGGGGGGGGGAAGAGGCAGACTGGGTGCGCCGGCAACCCACCATTTAGTTCTTAAATGATGAAAGCCACCGAACAGAGGGAGGGAAGGTGTCAGGGAGCCCTTGGGGCTCACCCTTAAACTCGCATTTCATTACATTCAACTTTGGTGTTCTGTGGGGAGCCCCATCGGTTCCCCTGAAGCTAACTACTAACAGGGAAGGTTAACTCGAGATGATTTCGGGGCTTAGCGTCCCCGCGGCCCAGTCCTCGACCAGGGGCCTCCTTTTTGTTACATACCCCTAGGAAGCAGCCCGTAGCAGCTGTAACTCCCAGGTACCTATTTACAGCTAGGTAACAGGGGGCATCAGGGTGAAAAACTTTTTGCCCATTTGTCTCCGCCTCCACTCGCGGATCGAACCTGGAACCTCAAGACTACGAATCCAAAACGCTGTCCACTCAGCTGTTAGGCACCCACACTCTGGGAAGGCCAAAGGGATGCAATGTAACAGTGCAAGTAGTTTTGCACTGTTTCATGTATAATTGTGAGTTGTAATTGTGTGTGTGTGTGTGTATGCGTGTGTGCGTGCGTGTGGGTGTATTGGTGAGGACGTGCGGTATGAGGGAGGTGAGCCAGCCTAGCTTGGGCTGGCGGCAGTACTTTCAACAAAGAAGCTCTGTTCTGGTGTCTAGTGAGTACCCTCCCACTCCCTTGGCCAGCGAGGGGTGGTTGGGTCAGTGAGGGACAGCTTTGATAGAGGGAAGGTGACCAGCCACTCTCTCCTGCAATCTTCACCCTAGGCAGGTGCCAGTCACCCCTAGGGTGTATCCGTTTGAGTTAAGAAGGTGAGAGTTCAGTTATGCATTGTCTGGATATTAATTGTGCGTCAGTGGTGACGAGCTAGTGGAGTCTGAACCATTTAGCCATGTATGGTGTGAGCGTATGGAGTGGGTGATCCCCCCCCCCTTTTCAATTTGGTCAATATTGTGTTAAATAATAGACGGTCAAAGTGTTAAATATCAGTTGCTGGAAATTGAAATGTTTGGAAGATAATTTGATTCAATAAATATCTGTGTGTAGAATAACAAGCTTGACTTTTGTTTAGTCCTCTTTTTGAGTCAATGTCCCCTGAAGTAAGAGATAACTAATTAAGCAGTGTTCCTGTCGCATTGTTTAAGTGGAAGTGAATTTAGATTCAATGACAGGTGGTGGCAGCAATATTAGAACATCATGGAATATCAGTATAGCATAACATCATAGATAGAATAAGTTTCTGTCTACTCTCCCCACCCCTTTCCTTATTCCTCCCTACATCTCTCTACTACTCCTCCTCCATCATTCTCTCCCTCCTGCCTCCTCTCTTCCGTCCCCTCTCCCCGTTTTCTATTCCCGCCCGCCTCCTCTCTACCTCAGTCCCTGCTTCAACTCCCCCATGTTCTATCCACCCATCCTCCACCCTTCATCCCCTCTCTTCTCCTCCCTCTGCCTCTCTCCTTTCCTTACTTTATTGTTTCTTAATCAAATCAACCCCCCCCCCCCGTTACAATGGTGCCAGCGGTTTATTATATTAATTATCCTCGACTCACGTGTCTTGCGAGCTCAGACCAGCTACTAGTAGAAGAAACTTAGTGACTTGAAAATTGGCGATTTTCGCGATTTTAACTTGACGATTTTATATTGGCGATTTGTATTTTGGCGATTTTTATATGGCGTTTTCATTTTAATTCGCGAGTTTGGCGATTTTGTTAACATCACGGGTGCCATACATTAAAATGTAGAGTAATTTTCATTGAAATTAAAGAATCTTTATAAGTTTTTGTTAAACTTAGTGGTAATGTTGAGATTATCATTGTGTAAGAGGCTGCTTGTGTATGAAGCAGTCTGGTGAGGCGGTGTTGGTGACACTGACCTTGCTGGGTGTACTAGTGTATATAATTAAGTGTAGGGAATAAGCGTAGGAGTAAGCGGGCTCGCGATTCGTTGCTCGGAGCCACACGTATTGTAAGTGCTATGATTTAAGTGCGTCATACGGGAAACTAGAGGAAAGTTTGGGGTATGCGCTTCGCTCTGAAATCTATGGACAGAAATTAGTTCTCGTTTCTCTGCATAGCTTTCAGGGGTGTACAACCACAGTTATAGGTTGTACAGCAATCTGTTCGGCAGGTTGTCTGGGAAATTATCAGGGAAGGACGCTTACTGATAATTTCGGAGGTTACTACGAGGTGCCTCGAGTTCTAGGTTTTAACGGGAAGGTCGCAGACGGCGTACTGACGCCTAGAGTGTGGCTGAGTTATCATCATAGAGGGGGTCATGTCATGTTTGCAGCGAGGCTGACCTCAAATATTCTAGTCGTGAATTGTGTCTTAGGGAGGACGGCGCTAGTGTTGGATGTTTGTCCCCAAGGGCGGGTCAGATGTAGCTACCGGTCGTGGCTCACCGAAGAACAGTCGTAGTTTAATCATCACGAGAGTTCATCTGAATTAGAATTATCCCTAGAATTAATTATTTAGAATTAGAAACCTAGGAATTAAATGTCAGGCTAAGATTTTGCATAGTATAAGGGATTTATTGTGTATTTTGTTAAATGTGGGAGAAGTTCAGAGCTAGAGGTGTAGCTTTTATGGAGTTAATTTTCATTATGTTAGGATTTAAAGATCAGTCAGTCCATTGCTCGACTATACTTGGCTTGGGGAAGACTATGCTCGGTTTAGCACATTTAACTATTGACACCTGGTCCTGGACAGCATACTGTGGCTCTTACACTCTTTTCTCAGGTTGGAGTGGAGGAGTTATGTTTGAAGACTCCCAGGGGAGGACGAGAGTGTTGACTACCAACAACCTCCGCGACCACCAGGGCGGAGCAGTACTCTCTCACAAGGTCATCCCTCATGCAGACGTCCACCGACCAGCTGTGGACCAGTGGTGGGGCACTACAGGTCCAGACGGACCCCGGGACGACCCTCGGGTCGTTCCCCACACAGAGGCTTCAAGAGTGACACCTTCAATCACGCCTCAAGTACGACCCCAGTCTGCACTCATGGAGGACCCGCCTCTCAGGCTGTCCTCAGTAGTCCCCAATATCGCCGAGGTACCCAAAATTGGACCCCAGATGACGATGTCCCACTATCATCAGGACCCCAGTGGTCCCCAGGTTGTCCTGTCGACGACTCCACTGGTTGCGGAAGAAGAACGACGACCCCAGTCCGGTCCATTACCATCGGTCCATCAACAACGGACCCCAGTGGACCCCATGTTGCCTGTCATCATCGCATGGCAACCTCCAGTGGACCCCAAGCTGACTACGTTGGACTCTGGTTGTCTGTTATTATTAAGACGACCCCCAGTGGACCCCATGTTGCCAGTTACTAACTTCAGGCGACCCAATTGGACCCCAGTGGACCCCCAGGTTGTCCTGTCGACGACCCCACTGGATGAACGAGAAAGAAGGAAGGAAGAAAGAAGAGAGAAGGAAGAAGAAAGAAGAGAGAAGAAAGAAGAGAGAAGAAAGAAGAAGATGCATGGGCCCTCGTGTACGACCAGCCTGTGACGGGTGGCGCCCGGCCCCTAGTGATGGTCATTGGTCACTAGTGGGGCCCAAGAAGATGCTCACACTTGGCCCTTAGTCTGGTGCTTGGTGTTGGGAGCACTACACGCAAGGACGCTGTGTCAAGACCAGCCCGGTTGCCTTCATTGGCTGCCACTTGCCGGCAGACACATCATCTTGTGGCCGTGTGTGAGACAGCGTGACAGTACAGACCGAAGACTCCGTTGATGGATGTGGGCAGAAGGACGTCGCTGGAAGAGCAGCGCGGGTCTGTAGTTTGGGAGTGAAAATTGCCGCCCCAATGGTCGCGCCAGGACCCCAAAAACGCTGGCCAGTAGATGCTCGGCGTGGGCTGACCCTGACGTGACGGGGGCTGCCGAGTAAGCGGTATAGTGCACCTAGTAGGCTCTTGGCTCTGACCCCGGTTAATAGCGTTGTTGTGGCGCCTGAAGGAGCAGCATCCGGAAGTTGATGAATCGGGAAGCATTGCTACGACCCTCATTCCTGCCTGCATATCGTGTTTCCTGGTACCACATCTTCAGAGACTTTTAAAAGACATTTTAGGCTACTGGAAAATTATTGAAAAATATTTGTTTAAAGAAACAAACCCAGTGAAAATTATACTGTAATATTTTTAGCTAGGATTTTATCATTTTTTTTACTTAGGATGTATTTTCTTGCATATTTTTTTGCCATGTGTTGATATGTTTATTTTTACTTTTTATTTTATGTCTCCACTAAATGAAGTTTTCGAGTGTGATTCAATCTTGATTGGATCCCACTACAAAAAGCTTCATTTTGGGGGAGATAGGGGGATATGTAACAGTGCAAGTAGTTTTGCACTGTTTCATGTATAATTGTGAGTTGTAATTGTGTGTGTGTGTATGCGTGTGTGCGTGCGTGTGGGTGTGTGTTGGTGAGGAGGCGTGCGGTATGAGGGGAGGTGAGCCAGCCTAGCTTGGGCTGGCGGCAGTACTTTCAACAAAGAAGCTCTGTTCTGGTGTCTAGTGAGTACCCACCCACTCGCTTGGCCAGCGAGGGGTGGTTGGGTCAGTGAGGGATCAGCTTTGAGAGAGGGAAGGTGACCAACTAGTCTCTCCTGCAATCTTCACCCTAGGCAGGTGCCAGTCACCCCTAGGGTGTATCCGTCTGAGTTAAGAAGGTGAGAGTTCAGTTATGCATTGTCTGGATATTAATTGTGTGTCAGTGGTGACGAGCTAGTGGAGTCTGAACCATTTAGCCATGTATGGTGTGAGCGTATGGAGTGGGTGATCCCCCCCCCCTTTCAATTTGGTCAATATTGTGTTAAATAATAGACGGTCAAAGTGTTAAATATCAGTTGCTGGAAATTGAAATGTTTGGAAGATAATTTGATTCAATAAATATCTGTGTGTAGAATAACAAGCTTGACTTTGGTTTAGTCCTCTTTTTGAGTCAATGTCCCCTGAAGTAAGAGATAACTAAATTAAGCAGTGTTCCTGTCGCATTGTTTAAGTGGAAGTGAATTTAGAATTCAATGACAGGTGGTGGCAGCAATATTAGAACATCATGGAATATCAGTATAGCATAACATCATAGATAGAATAAGTTTCTGTCTACTCTCCCCACCCCTTTCCTTATTCCTCCCTACATCTCTCTACTACTCCTCCTCCATCATTCTCTCCCTCCTGCCTCCTCTCTTCCGTCCCCTCTCCCCGTTTTCTATTCCCGCCCGCCTCCTCTCTACCTCAGTCCCTGCTTCAACTCCCCCATGTTCTATCCACCCATCCTCCACCCTTCATCCCCTCTCTCTCCTCCCTCTGCCTCTCTCTTTCCTTTACTTTTTTTCTGATTGTCTCCAAACAAATCAAATCAACCCCCCCCCCCCCCGTTACAGCAACAGGCATCCCAAAGCCACACAAGGCCACAGAGGAACTGGGACGTCACAAGATATTCGGTGATCAGGACCCTGTTCAACCTCCATAACCCCTGCACCTGAATATCATCCCAAGACAACCTGAGAAACACGCACCCTGGAACAGGAAACCAGGGAGACTGGATCAACCAAAGCGCGTCCACCGACACAGAACCAGTGGCCCGTAGGTAGCGGCACAAAGCCACTACTGGACACAGCAAGTGATGCGCCCCCGCTGAACCAACCAAGCATCCATCACCAACAGACCCCTCCGGAAGCCCACCATCTCATTCTTCGCCAGAAAACAACTAGCCGGCTACAAACGAACAAAACAACCACTGGGGACAAAAGGAACAAACCCCTGGCACTGGAGATGAGCATGAAGCTCCTCAACCTAAACCCTAGAGGCCAAGGTCGACAAAATCAACACCTAAAAACAATCACGAACCGAAGGGGCTACCGCCAACTAAGAAGAGAGAGAAAGGAAAAAAAAAAACAGTAAAAAGACCAAAAGGCTCAGGCAGTATATGAGCAGGCCAGAGGTGAAAAACATATGAGATAGCTTGTGGAATGAGGCAGAAGTGACATCAACCCTGAACACAAGCTGCAGTGGCTCCACCAACGCCAGACAATCGGCTTGAGATGCTGATCCAGGAAAAACCAAGAAAGGACAAGACAACCCAATTCAACACTGACAAAACTCGACAAAGGAAAGAAAATGGAAGAAAGCCCACCAAGAAACTTCATACTGTTGCTGAGAAGAAGAATGCAGGTTGGACACCATCAAAGAAGTCACCTGGTCACCATACAAATGGCGATACACAGGCGTCAGAAATATTAGACGTGAATTGCGGAGGAGTAAGTCGAACCAGCGAGGTACCTCACTGGCCCGACCTGCTGAAAGAGGCAGAGCTGTGGAAAAACACCCGGGTTTGGACACCGAGCAAGTAGTGCCTGAAACCAAGGCTGGGCTGGCCACCAAGGGGGCCCGGAGGAGATCCCTTCCTGATAGGATTCAAATCAAGCCAGAACCCGGAGCAACAGTAGGGGAAAAGAGGTACAGGAACCACCACCTCGACCAGTTCTGCCGAAAAGAGACCACCACAAGAGCCCCGCAGTCAGGGAACTGTGCCACGTACAATGGGAAACGCCGAGATCATGTCAACTGGAAGAGGTCTGACAAAGCCAAAGGAAGGAAGCGGTATCGACCATCCACACTGTGGAAAGAGGAATGAAGCGAGACATGCTGTTTACCAAGATGCTGAACACTCCCTGAATGAGAACAGCACAGAGAGATAAGCCCTGAGAACTCACTAGAAGAGCTACATGAAGCGATCTGCTCTAAAGAGCCACGGACCAAACCGACTTCCTAGAAGAGATCTTCTGGATAAATCAGACTGCCCGAAACGCTACGCGTACTAGTGGCTGTACAAGAATGTAACAACTCTTGTATATATCTCAAAAAAAAAAAATCAGAAGATCAAAGCTCAGGCTCCCGCACAGCTGCTTGAGCGACTGCAATGTGACTTGGGTCCCCTTAAAAATAGCTGATGGTGGGACTGCACCCAGAGAAAAGCTGCGGGAGGGAGAAAAAGGAACGTAGTCCAAGAATTCCAGACAAGGCCTAGCTAGCCATGTCCTAACCTGGGATGAAACCAACTGGGACTTTTGCCAGTTTCCCAGGTTGCCCAAACCTGGCGACATGGGAAAGAGCCAGATCCCTGGCTAGCAGACAAGCAGGCTGGCTGGGAGCCCACACCAACCAGTGTCGAGGTAGGCCAAGATTCGAAGACCTAGCAGATGAAGACAAGCCACCACAACCCGAGTCAAACGGGTAAAAATGCAAGGTGCCAGATTCAGCCCAAAAGGGAGACAACAAAAGCAGAAACGCCTGTTACCCCACCACAAAACCTAACCAATCCCTGAACCTCGGATGGATAGGGACATGCCAATATGCATCCTTGAGGTCCAAGGAAATTATCCAAGCGCCAGGATCGAGAACGAGCCAGACCTGGGACAATGTAGTCATCCGAAAAGAGAGGCAAGATATCAACCAGTTCAGACGAGATAAGTCCAGAATGTACCGTATATCCGCACAGTCTCATTTCAGAACACGAGACAGGAAGGAAACCCCACACAAGAGAAGAAGTCACTTCAACCACGCCCAAGCGAACCCACTCCGAGATGACTCGACGGATGGATGGAGGAAGAGGCCGGACCCACCAGACCCGATCCCCCGAAGGAAGGAAGGTCTGCCCAATGCCACCAAAGACCACAAGAAAAAGCTAGAATAGCCTGCAAATCCTGGGACCAAGTGTGGGCAAAAAAAAGAGCCAGCCTCCCCCCATCACCCCATCAATGGGGCCACCCACGAAAGAGCTGACAAACCCCGAGAGCCCGACCTCTGAGCAGAGCGAACACCATGCTGACCAGACGAAGAAGGCACTGGGGACACCACTGACTCGGAAACTGGCACCACAGGCCTACCCCGACCCCAAGCCCTGGCCTGACCCTTCCAAGAGGACCTCCCACCACTGAAGCTCATGGGTATGACAAAAAGCCATGCCAAGCCCCAAGAGAGAAGAAGGGACAGTCTGTTGGCCAGGAAGATTTCGGAACCTCGTAACGCACCCAATATGGGAAAGAAGAGCCAAACTCAAAGGAAGCCAGATCCATCACCAAGGTAGAAACCAGGTCTTGCAGGAGGTAAGCACAGAGAGCCTCCTGAACCTCTGCAGGGGAAATCCGAGAGGAAGAAAACCACTGGAAAGAATAATCCAAAGAACCCAAAGGCACCTGGAAACGAACCCGGGGAGGGGAAGCCTTACCCAACTCAAGCTCATAAAGGGAAGGAGGGAATGAAAACCCCCCTTGGGCATTTTCACAACCCCTCCCCACCCCACCGACAATCTACTTTATAATGGTCCAGAATGGACCGAAACATCGTTGTCTCTTCATCTTTTAGTGTGTGGTTTGGTTAACAAAGCCCCCTCCCCTGCAAAAGAAGCCCTTGTGCCCTCTGTACAAGGGGGGCCCAGGTGGGGTCAAATGGAACCTCAAGAGCTCTACTAGGACTCCCCCCCCCCCCCCCGAGCCCCAAAACCACCGACAAAGGCCCTGGGCAGAGCCCCCATCCATGCCCACCCCACCAGAAGAAAAGGCCGAGTCCAAGGGAAAGGCTTCAAAGAAGGGAGTCTGCTGGGGCGACTCAGAAGCCTCGGCTGGAAAGAGGCTCAACACCTCTGCACCTGTATCGGAGGGGGCATTCCCAGTAGCCACCCATGTCTCACCCCGAGCCAGACCCTGCCCTGACTCCGAAACCCTCAGATGTTTAGGAGCTGGAAGCAGAGGGGGGGGAAGGAGCAGGTCAAACCATGCCCACCAGGAAAGGAAAGGAAGCATGGACTGAAACAAGGCCGAAGCAACAAATGCTTCCAAATCAGAGTCCCTAAAACCCAAGCGGGACAACTCCAGGGCTTCAAATCAGCTAACCAATCTGGTCCGATACAATCGAAAGAACTGTTCATGCAACACGGCAGCTGCCTGAGTCCGAAGAATCAGATAAGGCATGTGTATATTGGAGCACAAGTGGGGAACAAGTCCCACAAGACTCCAGGTTGTAGGTGTCCACGACCCAACAGGCAGCATGACAGAGGCAGTACGGATGATCGTCACCCTGAGGCAAGAGCAACTAGCAACCCTCAAAGTCACACAAGGCGAGAGTGAGCTCGGAAGAAACATCCATGGTACAACTGAGCCCACAGGGGTTTTTCCAGGGCTTGTAGGTGAATGAGGCCTACAGGAAGCCCAGGCACTGGGGGCCAGCCAAGCCAGTAAACCCTTTTGATGCAAACAAACCGACTGCAAGCAGCTGTTGTAAAGCCTTGGGGGCAACAGAGAGTACCGCCACAATACCCTAGGTGTAGCCTAGTGAGGAGCTAGGTAGGACTCTTCTGTGAACCAGGCGAAAAATGCCAACAAAATGAAAAACATGATAAAGCCCCCGAAACCTCACAACCGCTAACAAGCAGTCAGAGAGAAACGTCGGCCGCTGCGTGATAGGCTGCGCCAGCCGCAGTGTACCTCACTAGCCGATGAACACCCCCCAACCAAAGCAAGGCAGAAAGCCCAAGACGAGGACTACCTCAAGCGAGGAATTCCTCTAACGGGAAGTGTTTCCCAAATGGCCCAGGAAAGATAAACCTAACCATGCAAGGAGCGCCTAGGAAAGGTGTCCCTAAACATATGCAGCTCCAGTACCCAGGAACTCCAGGCCAGCACACACCACAAGTGCTAGAACAGCTGTACAAGACAAAAATCCCAGAACAAGAAATTGAGGCCTGAGGTGACATCTGACTGCCAATACCACCAGCAAAGAACTGAGGGGTGGGTAGCCGGGATCACTCAAGTCAGCACCCCCTTCCTGTTAGGGGGGTGGCACAAATAAGCAGGGGGGCTAGTTGAACGAAGTGTTGCTAGTTTGTTTTCATTTTTTCGGGAGTTCTTTTGCTTTTTTCAGGACGTAGGTTGCATTTTTATACCAGACAGTGGTCCGTTTTGTTTTGCCTATCTTTCTGGGTGCCTTCCCTGGTCTGTTTGATACCTGCTTGATGGGGTACTGGGAGTTCTTCTTCTTCCCAAGTCTGGCAGGAGGCCAGGCTTGACTTGTAAGAGCTTGGTCCACTAGACTGCTGCTTGGAGCGGCCCGCAGGCCCACATATACACCACAGCCCGGTTGGTCCAGCACTCCTTGGAGAAAATTATCTAAGTTTTCTCCTGAAGATGTCTATGGTTATTTCGGCAATATTTCTTATACAGTACTTGCTGGGAGGATGTTGAATAACCGTGGACCTCTGATGTTTATATAGTGTTCTCTGATTATTCACTCCAGTATGTTTTTTTACTGTGTAGATTTGGGACCTGGCTCAAATCTACCTAGCCATCGACCATACTTGGTCAATGGTAAGTATGATATACTGTAAAGTGTTCATAGGAGCTGGTTGGTTCATTGGAGCTGACCAGTTCATGGGAGCCGGTCGGCCGAGAGGACAGCAAACTGGATTTGTGATCCTGTGGTCCCGGGTTTGATCCCGGGTGCCGGTGAGAAACAATGGGCAGAGTTTCTTTCACCCTATGCCCCTGTTGCCTAGCAGTAAAATAGGTACCTGGGTGTTAGTCAGCTGTCACGGGCTGCTTCCTGGGGGTGGAGGCCTGGTCGAAGACCGGGCCACGGGGACACTAAAGCCCCGAAATCATCTCAAGATAACCTCAAGATAGGCCATTGCTTCCTGCACCTCTCTGAGGGGGGCCAGGTTCTGGCTCTGTTCCCCGGTAGGCAACAAGAACTCTGTGACTGATGACCCCAAATAAGATAGCACTATATCAGTGGGATAGCTTAACCCTTAAAGTGCGCGTCACTTCCTATGAAGTGCTAGGCGTTTTACCAGTAAACTGCGCTTCGCTTCTTAAGAAGTGTATGGGTTTGAAAGCGCACGATTTGAATGTCCCGCCGGGTATCTGGGGTTCCCATACGCTGCCCACGGGCTATAGTAAACAGCGGCCATTTTGAAAAAAATTCCCGCTCATGAACCGAAGGCATGGGAGGCCTCAGTTTAGCGAGAGTCACCATGGCGAGCGCACGGTCAAACGCCTCACAGGCACGCACCACTCAATCCCTCACCCCAGAGCAAATAGCTCACGAATTATTTTCTGAAGGTGAGGAAAGTGTGTTTGATGATTCAGACAACGACGAGGATTATACACAGTTGTCGGGTGATAGTAGCAGCAGCAGTGAGAGTGAGAATTCTCGCCATGCCAAGGCGAGGCCTCTACACTCACCCATGCCTCCTCGCCCAGTTTCTACCCCAGTTCTACCACGACCTCACAGTTCCTGTGGATATTATCTGTTTGAGGGTGACAAGTCAGAGGGAGGTGACTCCTTTTCTGGGTTTAGTGACTCAGATCACAGTTTTATTGAGCCTGTGGCTGGTACCAGTGGTGTAACTGGGCGAGAAATTGTCGCGTCAGCAGCATCTCGCCCAGCCAAGCGATACCGCATGGCACCACATGAGGGACCAAGACCCTCGTGTTCACGTGCATCCACCTCACGTGCATCCACCTCACGTGCATCCACCTCACGTGCATCCACCTCACCAGAACCCACATTATGTGCACCCACCTCACGTGCACGTAGCCGCCGTGCTTCTCGCAGACGGTATTCAGCTCCTGGTCGCCGGTATGCATCGCTTCCTCGCCGTCTTTCATCTGCATCTCGCAGGACGCCTGGTGTACTTGAGTGGAGTGATGGTGAAGATTTTATTCCAAATATTCCTCACTTTGACGATACAGATGTAGGGATTACAAACCTTTTCCCTAATCAAGGTGAGGACATGGCTGAGATGGAATATTTTACAGCATTTTATGATGAACCACTCATGGAATACATTGTACACCAAACGAACCTGCATGCTGCTTACCTGATTGAGAGGGAAATCTCGGAATTTTCCCGACTGCAGCGTTGGAAAAATACCACAGTTGCGGAAATGTACGTGTTTTTGGCACTCTGTTGATGAAGCACTGTCACAAACATGCAATAAGTGACTATTGGAGCAAGGACCATACAGTGCCAACACCTTTATTCGGTAAATATATGTCACGAGACAGGTTTCAGATACTCCTCAGGTGTCTACATTTTGGAAGTGTTCAGGACCGAACACCTGATGATAGACTGTGGCGAGTGAGGCACTACATGAACGATGTTATTGGAAAATTCAGAGATTTTTACGTACCAGCACAGAAGCTGGTGGTTGATGAATCTCTTGTACTTTTCAAGGGACGTGTTCCATTCAAACAGTACATTCCCTCAAAACGAAACCGATTTGGCCTGAAATTTTTTGTTCTTTGTGATTGTGAGACAGGATACGTGTTACACATGATTTTGTACTCGGCTAGTGATGTAGACATTCCCGGTAACGACGAACATGGATTCTCGGGTAGTGTAGTGAAGACCATCATGGCTCCGTGGATGAACAAGGGACACATTTTATACACGGATAATTACTATACAAGTCCCTTGCTAGCTCGGTTCTTGCTAGAAAATAGAACCGGATTGGTTGGTACAGTAAAGCCACAACGAAGGGAAATGCCTGTGTTTGACACCGACATTGCAGTTGGTGAGTGTCAGAGAAGGAAATGTGATAACATTCTGTCCGTTCGGTGGAAAGACAAACGAGAGGTGAACTTGTTGACAACAATTCATGATGGAACAATGGTGAACAGTGGGAAAGTGAGCCATAAAACAAACGCACCACTATATAAGCCAGACTGTGTTTTAGACTATAATATCAACATGCGGTTGATTGATAAATCAGACATGATGATTGGCACTGCAGAGTGTGTGCGGAAGACATGTAGGTGGACGAAAAAAGTGTTCTTCCATCTTGTGGACATGAGCATGCTGAACTGTTTCAACATGTACCTTGTGAGGACTGGACGTAAGCCCACTTTCCGTGACTTTGTATTTGATGCTGCAATACAGTTATTAGGAAAGTTTGGAAAAGATGTCCCAGGGATTCAGCGGCCCATCATAAACCCACTGTTGCAGCATGCTGGTACTCCACGCCTCGCTCACACTGAAGGCTTCCTAGCTCACAGACTCGAGTATTTGCCACCAGCTAAGACGCGTGCAATAGGCCAACGTGATTGCTTGGTGTGTAAAACAACGACACGTAGAGACAAGAAACGGAAGCTTGTACAAACATGGTGTGAAACGTGTGGTATCCCATTATGTGCTGTCAAGTGCTTCAATGACTACCACAGTCTAGAAAACTTCTAAGTGTGCTGCAAAGTGTGTACAGCGTGTGCGAGTGTGTAAATATGTAAACATATAAGCAGTTAGCGTGTGCGTGTGTGTAAATATATACAAATATAAGCAGAACATACAATATAATAGACTGTAATGACATATTATATTGCCGTAATTGAAAACAGATGTGTGCGCCTGTGTATACTCAAATATGCAACAATTATTGATACAAAATATGTTCAAACATTATTTGAAACAAATTTAGTGCAAAATAAATGGATAAAATGCGCCTAGACATTGTAAATAAATAGCGCGAAAATATATTTGTGGCAACTCTGGCTGTTGCGGGACGCCGCGCAACGCCTCTCAGGCGTCTACTGCATGAGCGAACATGCAGAGTGTGACGTCACCACGCAACTTGGCGGCTCTATTGCAACAAAAGTAAGTACAATAGAATTTTTTTTTTTTTCCCGTGATCAGTGAACGAAACTTAACAGATTAGCAAAAAAAAAAAATTTTTTTTTTTTCAAAATGACATGCGCCTGTGCGGATGGCAGTATATTAGACCCCGAGCATGTTAAGGGTTAAGGGAACCAATAAGGCTCCCCACAGAAAAGAAAATATACAATTGGAAAATCTTTTGACCTAAAACAAGAGTGAAGAGACTGAAGGCATTTGAAACAACAATACCTTGAACAGTAGAGAAAAAGGGGGTGACATGATCACCACTCCAAGTTATAACCAAAATTGAGAAAACTGATATGGAGATATTTTTATAATTTAGAAAAAACACAGCATGGGAACAAGAGGACAAACTGGAGCCGAGAAAACACAGTTGCCAAAAAATATGAATAATTATAGTACTTTTTTGGAGAGTTGTAGATGGATGAAATGATTTAAATGAAAAGGTAATACATGCTAAAGTTATTGGAAATTTAAAATGTCATGAGAAAGAAAATGAGAAAGTTGGGATGCTATAAGTATAGCTCTCGCCTTGTAACTACACTTAGGCAACAACATTTGCACAGATATAAAGACAGGCAGACATACATAAACAGACATAAGGACAGGCAGAAATATACAGGAATACAGAATAAGGACAGGCACACACAGGCAGATTGACATAAGGACCTTCAGACATATACATGGCAAAGGCATACAGACATAAGGATAAGACTGTGACTATGTCTATGAATGTGACTTATGCTATGGAAAAAATATAAAACCGTACCTTCAACCTCCTTTGTGCACTTCTCTTGCCGTGCAATATCTCGCATCTTTTTGGTATGCACACCTCTGATTCAACTTTGCGTAATGACTTATCATCAGGGTCACCTGTTGAAGTAAAATTATTTTAATAAATTTTCCATCTAGTAAAGCTTACCAACTTAAAATATTACTTTTTATATAAAATGTGATGGGTGGGAAGTGGATGAAATGAGAGATGAGATGCTTAATATAATAGATTTTTAATTAATTAGATTTTTTAATTAGATTTTTAAATTAGATTTTTTAATTAGATTTCTAATTCGATTTCTAATTAGACAATTAGATTTCTGTAAAAGCAAATCTGAAAAATTATATAAATTGTATATTATTCAAAGTATACAAAAATAGATTGTGAAATATAATGAAATGCCCTTTGTTGGTTCCATGTCAGTTCCCTTGGGCTTGCACAGCCCGTCCTCCTAAGGTTTGCCAATGTCAAGAAACTGTCGTACTAAAGTACCCTTATCGTAACCTACCAGGAGACCCAAACCAGAAAATGGCACAGCATGTCAATTTTGTGAACCTCTACCATTTATTCTAGTGCAAATATTTTTGGACTTAGGTAGAATATACACTATGTCAAAATGCAACGTTCTATTAGGAGGGCGTGTTCATAAGCTGCCAGCCTGGTTATGGCAGGTACTCCAACTCGTCCCTTTACAAATTACGTCACTTTTGCTTGTATACATTACGTCCGTAATTTGAAAAATATTATGGCCAAAAAAGGCCTTAATTTGGAAATGACAATTTAAATTTTTTTTTTTAAAACGGCCAAGAAAACGGCCAGCCTACTCATGAGAAACTCTCCAGACACAGAGCAGAACGCTCTAAAAGAGACCAACGTCGTCTATGCCTTCAAATGCCCTCTTGGGGACTGTAAGCCTAAAAAAACTCAGTATATAGGCAAGACAACAACATCTCTTTCCAGGCGTTTAACGATGCATAAGCAACAGGGCTCCATTAAGGAACATATAATCTCTTCTCACAACCAAACCATCACCAGAGAAATCTTAGCAAACAACACAGAAATCATTAATAGATACAGCGACAGCAGGCGGCTTGACATTTGCGAGGCGCTACACATCAAGAAGTCAACACCAGCAATCAACAGCCAATTAATGCACAATTATATTCTACCCACTTCAAGACTCCGCTCCAATATAGAAGCATCAAGAAATATGGGCCAATAGGCCCTCTGCAGATACTTCCATCCTTCCCTTTAGCTTATACCCCGTTCTGGCTTGTGTTGAAAATCTGTTTTCACCTCATCCAATACTACTGTAACATGTCACCTCACCCAAATGCAGGTATATAAAATCGAAGATGTTTAAGCTCTATTCAGTTATAGTTGTGTGTGTGTGTAAACTAAAGTCTTTGAAAATGTAATAAGTTTTACGAAACGCGCTCAAGTGTCGCGTCAGACTAGAAATAAAAATGAATTTTGGAGAATTGATTTTTCATTTACCATCAACAGTGAAAAGAAACATAAGAAAGATCGAGAAAATTCGTGTTAGAATTATTAATCTTACTTTTTCGGTCATATTTAATAATATGTCTACATGAAAGACTGCTACCAAAATATACTAATATATATATATATATATATATATATATATACACACACACACACACACACACACACAGGCTTCCTGTCCTAGACAAAATAAATTATTATTTAATTTATTTATTTATATATACAAAAGTTCTTACATTTGTGTACACCCACTAGCACACACAGCATTTTTGGAAAGTCCTTAATCCTAATTTTCACACACACATCCCCAGGAAGCAGCCACAGCAGCTGTCTAACTCCCAGGTAGCTATTTACTGCTAGATGAACAGGAGCACCAGGTTGAAAGAAACTCTGCCTATTTGTCTCCGCCTCCGCCGAGGATTGAGCCCGGACCCTTAGGACTATGAACGCCGAGCGCTGTCCACTCAGCCGTCAGGCTCCCAAGCACACGTAAAATATTATTAACTTAAAAAAGGTAATAACTTTTAATACTGTATATAATAAATGAACTAAACTAACTACTATATACATAATATAGTTATATTTAATATAATAAAATATAACTCATATTCAAGTTAATAATATAAAATATTATCATTAACACCTAAATATCATGACGTGCAAGGCTGCGCCTCAACACAACTCACCTAAACCATGGGGCCCTCTCTTTTGGCCAGGACCGTGTTCACCAGGCGTTCCCATTGTCACCAAAATGTTCAGTTGTGTTGATTTAGGGTTCACGATGGCACTAAGGCCAGACGCATTTCTTTGCGTAAATCAAAGTAAATTATGGTACGTGAGCAGCTTCTTCTCCTTGATAGTACGTGAAGTGCAGCTTGCACGAAATCCACTAAGGCAATGTTGTTATTGTTGTGGCCGCACGCGAGGTCGCTTAGTACACGAGGCCACTCGCATACAAGCCAGACTCGCACAAAAAAAATCAAAATGTTTATTCACTTAAGGTACATACATACAAGAGATTTTTACAAAAATTGATAGGTTTATAGATAGAGCTAGTACATACAATGCCTAAAGCCACTATTACGCAAAGCGTTTCGGGCAGGAAAAACATTAAAGACTAAAACTTAATACTAATTGAGTTTAAAGTATAAAATGTGTTGAGAACAAATAAAAATAAAAATAAGAAAAGGGAGGAACATGGCTGAAAACGCAGCACAAATATAATTAGGTCGACAAACAGCGGTGTTTAAAAAAAACAGACATGGGTTGACAATACAGGGGTAAGGTAGGTTACAGGGAATTTATTAGGTAGTGCTCCGTTTTTATCTTAAATTGGTTGAGAGAGGTACAGTCTTTAACATAATTGGGAAGGTCATTCCACATTCTGGGTCCCTTGATTTGTAGAGCATTTCTAGTTTGATTAAGTCATACTCTTGGAATATCAAATAGGTATTTGTTTCTGATGTGGTGCCCATGGGTTCTGTTACAACCTTCTAAGAAGCTTAAGGTCAGGATTGACATTACAGTTCAGCGTTTTATATATGTATAATACACATGAGAGAATGTGAAGTGACTTAATGTCTAACATATTCAGAGATTTGAGTAGGGGTACCTACTAAGTACATACATAGAAGATGAGTTACAAATATAATGTTGGATTTATAGATAGAGCTAGTACATACAATACCTAAAACCACTATTACGCAGAGCGTTCCGGGCAGGAAAAACACTAAAACTTAATACTAATTGAGATGAAGTATATATTGTGTTGAGAAAATTAAAAAAGAGGAACATGGCAGAAAAATAGTATATATACAATATGGTCGACAAACAGCATTGTTTAAAATAGACATGGGTTGGCATTCAGGGGTAAGGTAGGTTTCAGGGAGTTAATTAGGTAGTGCTTCGTTTTTATCTTAAACTGGTTGGGAGAGGTACAGTCTTTAACATGATTGGAAAGGTCATTCCACATTCTGGGTCCCTTGATTAGTAGAGCATTTCTAGTTTGATTAAGTCGTCCTCTTGGAATATCAAATAGCTCATGGGTTCCGTTACAACCTTCTAAGAAGCTTTTAAGGTCAGGATTGACATTAGAGTTCATGCAGCGTTTATATATATAATGTGGAAAAAAAGTATGTATAGGTGTTCGACAGTCCTTCCAATGGCTGGTGTCAATGCCAATCACATTTACAAAAATAAGAAAAAAAAAGAAAAAAAAGTTGACTGCGTGGCTGTTGCCTCCTGTGGTCAAGTAAAAGTGAAAAACACGCAAAACAAATCGTATGAACAATGAAACTTTAATTAACTTGAAAAAAAATATGAACAAAAATAATACCTTAGCTATGTACAGTGCTAATTAAACAAAATTAGCAAGTCAAAAAATAACAAAATAAAACAATGGTTACGTTACTCTACAATGAACAAGACAAAAAATGAATTAAAAGGTGCTGAGAATAATGCGCTGGCTGACACCAGTAATTCCATCTATCATCATACTATCATGCAAGAGGAGCCACACATCTATGGATCATCCAATAAAATCAGCAGACTTCTAGATGTTACTGCTGCTCGGCTTAGACTCGGTTACAAGTATCTCTGGGAATTCTCATTATCTGCCGATGTAGACCTGACCAAATGTAAACTGTGTCAACAAAATTATTCGCACACCCTCCGTCACTATGTGATGGAGTGCGAAAAGATACGTGAATTTAGAGACAATTCTATAACCAATGTTCCAGCGATGTGTAAATATTTCATTCAAAACGATCTGCTACCAGAAATTTTAGCCAAATATCCCCAGTTTGCTAACTGTAGATAGTAACTGAGTGATTGTAACCTATCCACCGCTGCCCACTGGATGGGAGGCGGTGTGCAGGACAAACATATAAATTTTGACACTAGCTCTCCACATATGTCAGTTGCTTAATTTAGAACCTGTACTTGAGGTCGATCTCGAACCCATTGTTGATGTGACGACTTATATTGAATTTTGTAACTAGCTCATCAAGATTGTAACTTGCTTAGCTAAATGAATTGTGGGGTTCAGTCCCTGAGCCCATTATGTGCCTCTGTAACCCTTTCCACTACCGCCCACAAGATGGGTATGGGGTGCATAATAAATGAACTAAACTAACTAACTGATAACATCCACTATTACACAAGCGTATACTAGATAGTTGTATCAGCTTTGAGAGCAAAGAATATTCTAAATCCAATGGCTTGTGCACGCTAAGTCATCGGCTATGCAGATGGCTCTGAAGTCGAGGGCAGACGCCGATTCACCAGTGGGAAGCGTGCTGGCTGGAATTGGCAGTTTGGTGATCGACGGGGGTGAAGTAGCGACAGCGAGGAGGGGGCGGGGTGGAGTGAGCGATACGTATATGGTACATATACTCCCTGTAGAAACGTAAAGACCCAGAACTAAACCTCTTATCCACTATCTATGACAATCATCACTTTAATGATCTAAACTGCAGATATTTTACAGCAAATGATGTAAACAATGTATTATCACATAATCACAATATCTCTGTAATCAACTTAAATGTTAGATCCCTAGGTAAACACTTCGATGATGTTAGTGCCTTAATTGAAACTATTGACAACAAATTCACTTTTATTGTACTTACTGAAACATGGTTGAAAGAGGATACTACTCAACTCTTTAACATGCCTAACTACTTGGCAATTCACAACTGTCGTCAAACTCAGAGAGGTGGTGGTACTGCTCTTTACTACCATCATGAACTAACATGCTTAAAAGTAATTAGAACTAGAGACTGCTGTGGGGAGTATATCTTCGCCAGTTTCAGAGTAAAGGGTACCGAGTCTATCCTGTCTGTGGGAGCAGTCTATAGGATTCCTAACACTGATGTGCCCGAATTCAATTCAAACCTTAGAAATCTAATACTCGATAACAGACTTAACAAAAACCATCTAATTATCGCAGGGGACTTTAATATTGACCTCTGCGAGCCTGAGCACCCTACTACTGTTAGCTTCCTCAACTGTATGAATTCCTGCTTCCTCATACCCTTAATCACTAGACCTACTAGAATCACTGATAGTACTGCCACGACTCTAGATCACATCGGACCAACATAACCTCTCCGCTTACTTCAGGTATAATCACCGACAGTACTACAGACCATTACCCCACATTTCTCTTAACTACCATTAACAAACCACCTCTAGAGTCAAGGGAGATAAGTTTTAGGCTGCACAATGAATCTGCTATAGGCAATTTTATAACTGCTGCTGATAATGTCAACTGGGAATCAGAGTTAGGTAACATAGGGGACATCAACCTAGCAGTACAATCTTTTCTTCAAAAAACTCTAAGCCTTATAACACCCACTGTCCTATGCTTACAAAACAAGTCACTACCAAAAGGCTTAACAATCCCTGGCTTACAAAGGGAATACTTAAATCCATAATAAAAAAACATGACCTTGAGAAGAAGTATAGGCTAGGAACCGTCTCTAAAGAATTCTCAAAGAATTACTCTTTACTGCTATCTAAGATAATTAGACGAGCCAAAACTAAATACTACGAAGATAAATTTACCCAAATAAAGAGCAACATTAAAAAACTTGGAGCACAATTTCACAAATCTTGGGATCAAAGAAGATTTTAAATAACAAACCAACACTCCTGTCAAATAACGATGGTCAGCTTTCAGCATCTGATTCTGCTATTGAGTTCAATAGGTTCTTCTCTTCCATTGGGTCATCCCTTGCAAATGATATTCCTTTCCAGTACTGAGGTTAAGGACTACCTTACAGGTAACTATCCACAGTCTCTGTACCTAAAGCCTACTAATTCCACTGATGTCAATGAGATAATCCTTCCCTTAAAACCAAGTCTAGTGCCCTTGAGGAGATTCCGACATTAATTTACAAAAAAGCCTCCAGATCTTAGCCCCTGCAATTGCATTGCTCTTCAACAAGTCACTTGAACTCCAAACCTTTCCAGATATTCTAAAAAAAGCGAGAGTAACCCTGTCCACAAATGTGGTGATCCCACAGATGTTAACAACTACAGACCTATTTCAATCCTGCCTAACTTATCAAAAATTTTTGAAAAAACTAATCTACAAGCAGCTCTACTCTTATCTAGCCAAGCACAATATACTTAGCTCTTGCCAATATGGCTTCAGACCTAAAAAAGCACTAACGATGCACTTATTAGTATGATTAACTTAATTCATGCAGCTCTTGATAAAAATGAGTTCCCTGTTGGGTTATTTGTGGACCTGCGTAAGGCTTTTGACACTGTGAACCACCAAAACCTCTTCTAAATTACATCATTATGGAGTCAGAGGACTCTCCTGCAATACCTCAAATCTTACCTTACTGACAGGCTCCAGTATGTTTCTGTGAACAATTCAATTTCTCCTACCTACCATCAACATTGGTGTCCTCAGGGCAGTATACTTGGCTCTC
>WNGS01042707.1:45641128-45669311 GCA_020271785.1 Procambarus virginalis
CGATTCTGGAGCCTATTGGGCTCTTTTGGGGGCGGACGGCTAGTGAACAGCACTCGGGATTCGTAGTCCTAAGGTTCCGGGTTCGATCCCCGGCGGCGCGGGGATCGAAGCTCCCGTAGCCTTTCCTCGTAGCTCATACCTCTCAGTTCTGGGACTAGTCTGGTGACATACCTCTGAATCTTCTCTAACTTTGTCTTGTGTTTAACTAGGTATGGACTCCAGGCTGGAGCTGCATACGCCATGAGGTCTTACATAAGTGGTATACCAAGTTCTGAACGATTCCTACACAAGTTTTTAAAGGCAGTTCTTGTTGCCAGTCTAGCATATGCCGCTGATGACATCCTTTTGATGTGGGCTCCTTGGTGACAGGTTCGGTGTGATATCAACCCCCAGATCTTTCTCTTTATTTGACTCTTGCAGGATTTCACCTCCCAGATGGTACCGTGTGTTACTTAGGTACTCCCGTATCCAATGGAGTACCTTCCCTTTCACTCCAGCCTGCATCTCCAGCTTTTTCACTAGCCTCTTGTGTGGTACTGTATCAAAGGCTTTTTGACAATCTAAAAATATGCAGTCTGCCCACCCCCTTCCTTTCTTGCCTGATTTTTGTTGCCTGGTCGTAGAATTCAATTAGCCCTGTGAGGCAGGACTTGCCATCCCTGAACCCATGTTGATGCTGTGTTACAAAGTTCCTTCGCTCCAGATGTTCCACTAGCTTTCTTCGCACAATCTTCTCCATCAGCTTGCATGGTATGCAGGTTAGGGATACTGGCCTGTAGTTCAGTGCCTCCTGCCTATCCCCTTTCTTGTATATTGGAACTACATTAGCTGCCTTCCAAATTTCTGGCAGTTCCCCTGTTTCCAGTGATTTGTTATACACTATGGAGAGTGGCAGGCACAGTGCTTCTGCTCCTTCCCTTAGTATCTAAGGGGAGATTCCATTTGGGCCTACAGCCTTTGTCACATTCAACTCTAGTAAACACTTCTTTACTTCCCCGATGGTAATCTCAAACTCTTCTACTGGTTCCTGGTTAACTATTCCCTCTCTTATCTCTGGAATCTCTCTTTGCTCTACGGTGAAGACCTCCTGGAATTTCTTATTCAGTTCCTCACACACTTCCTTGTCGTTTGTAGTGAATCCTTCGGCCCCTATTCTTATATTCATTACCTGTTCCTTTACTGTTGTTTTTCTCCTGATGTGGCTATGCAGCAACTTGGGTTGAGTTTTTGCCTTGCTTGTGATGTTATTTTCGTATTGTCTTTCTGCTTCTCTTCTCATCCTGGCATATTCATTCCTGGCACTCTGGTATCTTTCTCTGCTCTCAAGTGTCCTGTTATTCCTATAGTTTCTCCACGCCCTATTACATTGCTGCTTAGCTAGCCTACATCTCTGATTAAACCATGGGTTTCTTGTCTTCATTTCATTGGTTTCCTTTTGGACTGGGACAAACTTGTTCGCTGCCTCCTTGCACTTGTGTGTGATGAAGTCCATCATGTCCTGGGCCGTCTTTCCCCTGAGCTCTGTTTCCCATGTTATATCTGTTAGGAATTTTCTTAACTCCTCATAGTTTCCCTTACGGAATGCCAGTTTTTTGTTTTCAGTACCCCTCCTTGAGTTCAATAACCCTTCCTCAACCAGATACTCAAACGTCAGTACACTGTGGTCGTTCATTCCTACTGGGGCCTCATAGCCGATTTCCCTTATGTCGGAGTCGTTCAGAGTGAAGACCAGGTCGAGTCTCGCTGGTTAATCGTTTCCTCTCATCCTAGTGGGTTCCCTGACATGTTGGCTTAGAAAGTTTCTTGTCGCCACCTCCATTACTTTGGTTCTCCATGTATCCTCTCCTCCATGCGGTTCCTTGGTCTCCCAGTCTATCTTTCCGTGATTGAAGTCCCCCATGATGAACAGATGGGATCTATTTCTACAGGCAGCAGAGGCTGCCTTCTCAATTATAGTGTTAACTGCCATGTTGTTGTTGTCATACTCTTGCCTGGGTCTTCTGTCATTTGGTGGAGGTTTATATATCTGTTATTGTGTGTGTGTCTGTGTGTGAGTGAACTCGCCTAGGTAAGCTTACAGAGCCACAAATAGTCTAGTGGAATGACTTTTCACTAATTTTTAATATCACATTTACATGTCAACAATCAAACTGACCTCGATAATCGTCTCAGTTCGTCTAAGAAAGTAGACGATCAAGGTCTCGAAGGAGGCACCAGAGAAAGACGTACATCCAGGATGTGGTCGCACAAGATATAACACAAGGCATGCGCGCTTAAGGCGACCGAATGAGGATACCATGGAGCTAGTGTGGTGGTACTACATCAGCTGTTCAATGTCAGGCAAGAGGAATACGTCCCAGCAAACAAACAACGATAAAGGTTGTAACAACAAAAATAAGGTGTTTACAAGATTGTGTGTTTGTTAAAGGTACGTACGTTCCAGGTGACTGTACAGAACCACTGAGGATGGGAATGAGGTACCCTCGCTATCCCGTCTTCTCGTCTCACACTGTATACAGAGCCAAAATGCCTGAACAATTTGTAATATGAGGCCATGTGCGTCATGCTTGGGGCTGCCAAGTCTACGGAAATACGCATATGTGAGTTAGATTGTACCAGCGTGAAACCTCTTGTATCACACCCTGAGGTTGAGTGCTCAGTAACCCACTCCACCACATGTAATCAATCTCTGACCATGTCCACAGAGAACACACGAACATGTTTATATGCTGGATACAAATCTAAATAATAGGCCACGTCTGCGATTGATAATTAAGCAAAAAACATGAAATTATCTCTATTACAATAACACATTCAATCCATCCATCATATTTCTCACCCCACATTAATCACCAGTCAACCACTCACCACGCACCATCCATCAGTTTATAAAACCCGTCTATACAGGTGACAAAAGTAGTCACAATACCTCTCCATACATGTGCCTACTCTTGAAAAGAGGTCACAATATCTGCCAATAAACGTATAAATATATTGTTAAAACATGGTCACAATACCTCTCCATACATATCTATTGTAACAAATGTGGTCATAATATACAATACTACAACTTCCAAATACATCATTTGTAGTTGTATATTTGTATTAGCTACATCAGACAGTCTGAAGTTACAGTTAACACTCAGTTCGTAGTAAAGCCTCACTGACCATTCTGGCTACAGCCGTGTTCTCTAATTCATCATGGTTTGCCATTCCACAAAACTGAATATAATGGTTATCATAGGCAACTATCAAATTTATATAAACTTTATATAATTTCTTGAAGCAGTGAGGCTGATGCCCTATTTAATTATTATTGCTTTGTATTGTTTTGTGCTTAAAAATAGGCACTCGACCATTTTTATTAGACTAGACTGCAAGATAGATTTCCAAAAGTTCAGTTTTTTTTTTTTTTTTTTTTTTTTTTTTTTTTTTTTTGTCCAGTCATTTTATATATGCATTCTTTACATGATTGATTTATTTTCTGCATATTTTACACAAGGAGAACCTGTTCAACCTGTACTCGATTGCACAGAGCCATCGGGAAAGGTATATTATTCAGAGGATTTAAGATCTCGTTGAGATAAATGGAAAATAACTTCTAGCGATGTTCCTCTCGTAATTTGTGGTTACTAGATGGTTAAAACTGCTGCGTGTATAAAAATACGGAGCTCTACACACGTTTCCAGGAAAGGTTGTATTTAGCAATGTTATCATGATTAATCGCACGTTTAAAATAATGTGATTATTGGCAGTATTACCGAGCCAAGCGCTCTGTTGAGAGACTTCGTGGGGGAACAGTTGCAATTTGTTGACGGAGTAGTCAATAGTGAGAGAACGGGCTGAATCCCTCCGCCTACCTAATACGGATTTTTACCCATTTTTGACGGATTTGACCAAACCGTTGAAAATGCAATGTATTAGTCAATATTAAAGTACCATAATGACGTTGTTGTTGTTGTTTAAGATTCGCTGCTTGGAACAAAAAGTTCCAAGTAGCACGGGCTATGGTGAGCCCGTAGTGGACTGTATATGTATCATAATTACGTTTTCTATGCATCGGCCACGATAGGTTAGATGGGTTGCTTGGGTTCGTACGTTTCTGGGTAGGCAAGACAGTTCAAATTTTAATGGAAAAAACAAATCAAGAGAAAACCTATTATGGAAAACTGAGGGATCTTTGTTTTTTATGGAAAAACCTGAAAAGTGTAGAGATCCTTATTTTTTAAGCTTAACACAAAAACTTATTATATAAGATTATTCTCATAGAGACAGTCTAGTCCTACTGCCTTTCTCATTTAAAGAATTCTAGAAGACCAAATACTACATTCCAGGATGACGTGGATGGGCTCATTTTGTGCTAACTTCAGGCTATGTAATGCTTTTAATAACAATCTATAAGAATATATATGTGGGTAAATCACGAAGAAATTAACACGTGATGAACAATGTGACAATGTCATACCACGAGGAATGATTAAGATAGGAATCCTAATGTACTTTCTGATATAATAAATAACATCTTCAGAAGGATGATTATATAAATAAATAAATAAATATTCAATTTTTGTTGCTCACGTACCCCCCTCATAAATTTGTGTTGCTCACGTAGCTCCCTCATTTTTGGGGGCTACGTGAGCAACACAAATGCGAGCAAGCCTGAATGGTCCCCAGGCATATATGCAACTGAAAACTCCACTCTCCAGAAGTGATTCGAATCCATACTGCCAGGAGCACCATGCAACTGGTGTTACGTAAATAAATATTAAATTTGTGTTGCTCACGTAGCCCCCTTATTTTGGGGGGCTACGTGAGCAACACAAATGCGAACAAGCCTGAATGGTCCCCAGGCGTATATGAAACTGAAATATATATATATATATATATATATATATATATATATATATATATATATATATATATATATATATATATATATATATATATATATATAATATGGGCCTCTCGTGCAGGCCCATCACCTCAACCACCATCCTCAAAAGCCCACAAGCAATCCAGCTGGGATGACCCCATTGTAGACCAAGTCGCTGCAGAATGCCTGGGTGCTGCAACAACACAACACGACATTGCTCGCTTCACAGCAGTAGCAGCCCCACATGCAGGGGATTTCCTGTTAGCAACCCCAATGTCGGCAACTGGCACGCGTCTCACACCACACGCCCTCCGAATTACTGTGGATTAGGGCCTTGCATTCCCAATCCACATCAGATATAGGTGAATTTGCAGCGAGGTGACGGCCGAAAGGTACGGCCACCATGGCCTACTCTGCCAAAGCACAGGGGGATGGTACTCGAGGCACAGTGAAGTTAATGACATCATCTATAGGAGCCTCACCACAGCTGGATGCCCAGCTAAAAGAGAGCTCTGTTACCTAACGCCCCGTAACTCTGATGCTCTTATTGGTTGCCCAGATGGTATCACAGTGAACCCCTGGAAGAGTGGCAAGCAGTTGGTGTGGGACTACACATGTGTATCAACCCTGGCTAACACCTATATTGGCTTCAGTGTTGCACAACCGGGTGGCGCTGCCACTCACAGAGAATCAGCCAAATCCCGTAAGTACAGAAAACTGGATCACCACTACAATTTTGTCCCTAATTGCTTCTGAGACACTCGACGCCTGGGGTAAGAGTGCCACCATTTTTTTTAAAGAACTGGGTTCTAGGCTAAATGAAACAACAAGAGACCATTGAGCTGCCAGCTTCCGTTTCCAGCACCTCAGCCTGGCGATACAGAGGGGAAATGCACACTGCATTCAGGGTTCCTGCCCGCCATCTGAGGAACTCGACAACCTATGATAATCATCTTTGTACCATATGTAATTTCTTTTTGAAACAAAGCTTAAATAAAACAAATATACATGTATATATACAATAGAATGGGGGTGGTAGTAGAAGAAACGTTGGATTGTTCACCCACCAATAGGGAACGTGAGCTGGGTTTAGAACGTCGTGAGACATGTTAGTTTTACCCTTCTGATTATAATTTTAGTTGCATATTGGCTTGGGGGACCATTCAAGCTTGTTCTCATTTGTGTTGCTCACGTGGCTCCACAAAGTGAGGTGAGTCGATGAAATAACTATACCCAAGCTTGCTACCAAGTGCTGTCGGGTCGTTGTAGATATTGCCTCGGCTACCAATGATTTTGTACAGTCACGGTGGTCGAGTGATTAAGGAGCCAGGTATGCCATGGTGCATAGTGCTCCTGGCTGTCTGGGTTCGAGTCCTTCTGGGATATAGGATTCTTGCCTAAAAGCCTAGAAGTTATCCTATTTAGGCAAGTTAGGCCTAACTTGCCTAAAAGTTATCCTATAACTTTTAGGCAAGTTAGGCACTAACTTGCCTAAAAGTGTTCTAAAGTTGTAAAACTTCACTTGCATGTTTTAGGCAAGTTAGTGCATTAAGCATAAACACAGTGTTCTCCCATATTAACAGGGACTTGATGAAAGAACGTGAGTGACCTCTCACTAGCTCTAGTTGCCCTTGGGAGGTGGTGATATTTGGGGGGTTTAAATACCCCCAAAATTACCACCTCTTTTAAGGGTCTGAGTTTGGTGCAGTGGGTTAAAGGCGTACCTGCTATGCCAGTTGCTGTGAGGCTTCTGTGCTGGCTAGGGTTCAAGTCTCCTGATGGGAAAGTGTTCTAAAGTTATATATATATATATATATATATATATATATATATATATATATATATATATATATATATATATATATATATATATATATATATATATATATACTGGTAGAGTTGCACCATATATATATATATATATATATATATATATATATATATATATATATATATAATATATATATATATATATTGTTGAAAATGATCGAAAGGGTATTTGTTATGTTTACTTCACTGTCGAGAGAAGTTGAAACTTTTGGATCATTCTTCTGGATCTGGATTTATTCTCCAAAGTTCATTTTCCCACTTTATTATGGTCTGACGCCTAGAAATGTGTTTCGCGAGGTATTTCTTACATTCCCAATTTAAATTTACCGTGTTTGTTGTTGTTTTAGATTTAGCTTCATGGTACAAAAAATTCCAAATAGCACGGGCTATGGTGAGCCCGTAGTGGACTTACCTGGCACAGGAGCGGGGGCTGTAACTGATTTTTGTTGTAAATCACAAGCTGATTTTCTAGCCGTAATCCTTCAATGATTATCTTTAGACTCGAATCTTTCCATGGAGGAGGCTGCCGAAAGTGTTGATATGGGCTATCTTCTTTGTTTCTAATGGTCCGTTTCAAGTCAACTTTCTCTAGAATCTTGACTAGATTATCCGTCCATGTACTTGTTCCATATTAAAGGTTTCAGTGAAGCGATCTGTGTATGCTATCTTTGATTGACAGTCTGGTGGTGGTTCCAACAAGTTTTGCTGTTATGGTTGTTATTCTTTGTTGGATCTTGTTTTGTTATGCTGGCAAGTTGGTTTTCATTCTTAGATTTTCTCGCCGCGTCCATATAGGTGCTCCCAGAATTGTTCTGAGGGCATCATTTTGTGACACTTCCAGTTTCTCCCATTGGTTATCACTGAGGGATGTAAGAGCAGAAGCAGCGTAGTGAGTGAGTGACCTAACTGCTTGAACGTAAAACATTTTGAGTACTGGAGAGATGCACCCTCTCTAAGACTTGTCAGGGAGCGCAAAGCTGAGTTTCTGGCTTTGCAACGTTGCGGAAGATATTCAATTTCTTGAGTGAATTTCAACTGGCTGTCTATTATGACTCTTAGGTATTGAAGAGAGGTGACCCATTTAATTTCCTGTCCTTGCATTACGAGTCCGATGTCTTGAGTTCTCAGTTTGGTTTTAATGTTGTTTAATTTCACTGCCATGCGTTCCGCTTCCCTGCTGATGATGTCTAGGCATTTTTGTGCATGATTCCTAGCCGTCATCAGGTACCTGCATAAATGCCATCAACATACCTGCGTATAATTTATGCAGGTAGCTTCTGACTTATTGCGGGGAGCGCAGGCCACGGGGCTGGGAGCCTCTCTGGATGTTGAGTCACTGTTTACCAACGTGCCCGTGGACGAGACAATCAGGATGATGATGGACAGAGTGTATCGTGATCCTGCTTGCACTCCTCTAGACACACCAGAGAGCATACTGAGGAAGTTGCTCGAAGCTTGCACTAAAGAGCACCCTTCTTGAGTCTTGGTGGGAATATGTATAAACGAGTGGATGGGGTCGCCATGGATTCTCCCTTAGGTGTTCTGTTCGCGAATTTTTACATGGGTACCATAGAGCAGAGGTTGACATGGACTTAAAACTGCCATATACTGCAAGTATGTTGAAGATGTCATTAAAAGAATGGTGACACGCCATGCAACCTATGAAGACGCAACCAACACAACACCTGTACCTCCCATTAGATTGTTTTACAGGAACTTCTTTTCACGGCTCATATAACGGAGGAAATGTCCCTGAAAGATATTATTGATAGGAACGTTATCCCTACAGACACAAATTAGAAGACGCAATTATCAATTTACTACAAAACAAGAAGATGGCAAACCTACTCATGAAGAACTCTCCAGACACCAAGCAAAGCGCCTTAAGAGAGACTAACGTCATCAGCAACTAACCGCTGCCAGTTGGAATTTTCGACTTTCCCTGACTGCTACTAAGGTCAGCGGAGTTAGTGATCCACGCATATGTCAACATTTATATTTATTTATTTATTTATTTATTTATTTATTTATTTATTTATTTATTTATATACAAGACGGTACTTTGGGGGTTAAGATGATGAGCAAGAGTACATAGCAATGATGAGTTTATATTCTTGTAAAAGCCATTAGCACCCATAGCGTTTCGGGCAGAAACTGCCGAATGCGTGAAGCGCACATTATATGAAGTGGTTGGAGGCAGTACTACTACTATAAGCCAGAGTGCAAGGGGGGGGGGCAGTGTGTAGAACCTGATTGGGCTTCAGTTGGAAGTCTTGGGAAACCCTGAGGATTCAGTGGATTCGCAGGTTGTACTGCTTTTGACCATGTCATGGTGTAGTGGTCTACGGCGTTTGTTTGAGAGTACCAAGTGAGTGGGTTCGTATCCTCGTCATGGCTCCTACTGATTTTCTCATCGCTACATTACGTTAATGTGGTTTGATTGCGCATACGTTCATTGTGATAAGCTGATTATAATGTTGAACGACGAGAGGCGTTTAATTACATACGTCACAGTCGACCATCCTTTGTAAAGAATCAAGATAGTACTCAGACATTGAATTGTTACGCCTACATAAATACAATTGTTTATTGGGTGACCAAAATGAGAGACGCAAGAGAGAGTTGGGATGAGGGCATCTTTCTTTACTGCCAGAAGGCCTTTGATACTGTTCCATACTAGAGGCTTACACTGTGTATATAAAGTGGAGAAATAAGCTGGGATAACAGGTTCGATTCTAGACTGGGTTCTGAGCTACCGGGCAGACAGATGACCAGAAGTCATTGTGAGAATCAAAAGAAGGAGTGAGTTGAGGAGTGGTGCATCGCAGGGGATGGTACAGTACTCGGTCGCATTTAGTTCTTAATGATCACCTATACTGAATTTTGTAACTAGCTCATCAAGACTGTAACTTGCTTAGCTAAATGAATTGTGGGGTTCAGTCCCTGAGCCCATTATGTGCCTCTGTAACCCTTTCCACTACCGCCCACAAGATGGGTATGGGGTGCATAATAAATGAACTAAACTAATGATCACCTTAATGAGTGAGTACATTCGTTTATGTCACTATTCGGAAATGATCATCATTAACTACTACAACAACTACTTCACAAACCCCTTAACTCCTCTGCCGGTCCCCCATCCACAGCTACACTATCCCACGTTCCCTTCTGTACTTTCCCATCAACCCTCACCACTCTCCCGCCATCCACCTTCCACTACTCCACTAACCAACATCTACTCCTATACCAACCAATCAACATTCAATCTACCAACTAAAATCTACTCCTCCATCCAACCCATAAGCACTCCACCAACCTCAATCCACTCCTTGCCTTCCTCTATAACCTCTCCTACCCATTCTCATTTACTACCTTACCTACCTCCATCTACTTCTCTACCTAACCTACCCACTCTCCAGCTTACCCCCCCCCCGCCATATCCACTTCTCTACCTAATCTATCCACTCCCTGTCTAGTCCATCCTTTCCCCTCCCCCCTATCCCATCCAGTCCACGTGTTCCTGTTATCCCTCCTGCTGCTTCTGGGGGAGGGTAGTGGGCGGGGGACAGAGGGCACGTGAGGCGGGGCATGGCGGGCACCCCGCATTCGGCGCTCCGACTCCCTTGAAGAGGGACGCCCGCTGCCCTCTCTTAGTTGTCCTGCTCCCTTCTCAACTCTAGCAATATAATTAATCTATCCCAAATTCAGCATAAGCAAAGTCCGAGTAACATTTGTATAGTCTGGGCACGGCTCCCTGACTGAAGTGTCTTTACCCGAGATCCTGTAAATTCTTGCCAAGGTCAACTTGGCTTGAGCGATAGATGCTCCCAATTTCATCATATCAGACGCAATCTCTCTGGAGATGAAGAATTCCGTGCGCAGACTCAAAACCGCCATCCCCCGCGAGTTTTAAACTCGGTCAGAATTGATTAAAGAGAAATAGAACTTAAGGCTTTGAGAAAAACTTCACCTGCTGAGGAAGAATTCTTCTTCCTCCAAAACGTCTTCGGCGTTACGTTCGGTCGACAAGAACTTCCCACACAGCACCTTCAGGGAACTTCACGGCGGGTAAGTACCCTCACTTACTTAGTATGTACTTGGAACTGTGTTAATTATTAATGGGAATAGGTTTCATTTGGTGTTGAGTATAAGGCCTGTTAATCAGGGAAGGAGTTATTGAGGCCTATCAACCAGGGAAGGAGTTATTGAGACCACCACACTACCCTTGTGACCAACCAGCAAGCATATACTATACTCCAGAGCATAGTCCAGGACTATAGTAGACTCTCAGTGTATATACACCAAGAAGCGGGGTTCAGTTTTCAGTGTGGTTATTAATAATAATAAAAAAAAATTGTCCTGTATCTGTCTCTCTCCACACACCAATTCTTATTTTTGCCCCACGCACTGCCCTAACAACTACTCACTACATATGCATGCATAATATATGCATAAATAAATATATATGCATAAATAAATAAATAAATAAATAAATAAATAAATATAACTTCAACAAAAGCTCAGCCTACACAATATCGCTCTTTCCAAATTTTTTGTCGTAGTTGACTATTAAATACATCACTAGGCTTCCTTTTTTTGTAATCGAACACGTCGTGGGGTACAGTTCGTATTAAAAAAGGCAGGAAAAGGTAGAGGTATAACAGTCGAATTGCATGAGAAAATTAACATTACAAATATGTGAGAGTATTAGCGACTGTTGTTTCTGGGTGGGGGGGGGGGGGACAGGTGAGGGTGTGAAGTGGCTTTGGCAGTACCTTACCTTGAGGTGCTTCCGGGGCTTAGCGTCCCCGCGGCCCGGTCGTCGACCAGGCCTTCGTTAGGGTTATAGGGTTAATATTTATTTAGGATTTAGGACTTGTTAACCCCCAGGGTTAACAAGTCCTAAATCTGTTCTTCCGGGCTAAAACATTCTAAATAAAGTAAGTCCTATGTTAAATATCTTAACCGGTATATCCTAGGCTAAAACATACTTAATATAGTAAGACCTATGGTATACGTCCTATATTCAGTATAATTACAATATACTAAATTACTTTTTCTAGTCTAAAACAGCCTTATCCCAAAAAGTCCAAAACGATATGCACTATCCTCAAAAGTGTCCTAGCCAAGACATCAACAATTTAATATATCCTACTCTGAAACGTTTAAACCAAAATATCCCAGAAGGTTGAACGTTCTATATCCAATAAATCCTAGATTAAAATTCAAACCATTATGTTCTGGCTAAAAAAACTAAAAAATACGTCCAAATCTAATCAGCACATACCCATATCCTATGATAAATAATATGGTATTTAATCAAGATAAATCCTGCTCCTGCGCTCTGGAAAAATTAAGATATAAAAACGGAAACCACATAAACAAACACTCAAACAATGTCATAAAACGAAAAGGCAATGTAAAGTATTTTGTTCCTTATTAAATAATATACAATATAAAGATCTTATTTATATCAATTTACAAGGGTAAATACTACATTCATATATAGTTTATATAATTCTCAGTAAACTAATTTGTCATATCATCAGAAAGCATGAACCGTAAACCCCAATTTATACTTGATCCTGCATCGCAAGAACTTCAATATTTCTCTACTGAGTAACTCTCTCTTGCCTGTCTATCCACACACACACACACACACACACCACACACACACACACACACCCACCACACACACACACACACACACACACACACACACACACAGTTGAGAGGCGGGACCAAAGAGCCAAAGCTCAACCCCCGCAAGCACAAATAGGTGAGTACACACACACACACACAACACACACCACACACACCCACACACCACACCACACACACACACACACACACACACACACACACACACACACACACACACAAATGAATTCAGAAAGTAACATATTTTCTCTATTCTCAATTTTCTTGCATTTTATGTCAATATGAAACATTAAAAACCCTCATTAAATCCACGCTAATGCTTGGTCCACATAAAGCTTTAAGAGTGTCTTTAAAGTATTTAATTGTAATCATGTCGGAAGACCTTACCTTTAAAGAACACAATAAAGCAGCCGTCACAACTGCAAGCAAAATGACAGGTTGGATAACAAGAACCTTTCACACTAGAGATGCTATACCAATGATTATACTTTTCAAGACGCTAATGCTCTCTAGTGGAATATTATTGCACAATAAAGCCTCTTTCAAGGCTGGAGAAATTACTGATCTGGGGATCGCACAGATATCTTTTACTGCTAGAATCCACTCAATAAAACTTTAAATTATTGGGACCGACTAAAATGCTTAAACCGATCTCTCTATAAACGCAGGCAGGAGAGATACATAATAATTTACACGTGGAAAATATTAGAGGGCTGATCCCAAACCTGCACACAGAAATAACATCATGTGAGACCAGAAGGGAAGGGAACTAATAGGAGAAAGCGCCAAGCCACCACGACTGTATAGCAATTGGAAGGATCAGGATAGGATTTGGGATGGGACGGGGGGGGGGGAAGGAATAGTGCCCATCCACTTGGACGGTCGGGGATTGAACGGCGTCCGCAAGACGAAAGATGGTAGCGCTACCATTCAGCCCATAGTTTGGGCATAAGACCAGAAGGCATGGCAGGATGTGAAGAATACCCCCGTTGAAAAGCACATTGGCAATAGGTACTCTGAGAGAGAACTCCACAACATCAGAGCCCCGAGACTGTTCAACATGCTTCCACTACACATAAGGGGCATAACTGGTCGACCGCTCACAGTGATCAAGAGAACTCCATAAACCCCTCCAAACGATACCTGATCAACTAGTCTGTGATTCATACTCTAAAAAGCCTGGTTGACCAGACCATCAACCAGGATGCCTGGTCAGAGACCGGGCCGCGGCGACTTTGACCCCTGAAATCAACGCAGGTAACCGCAAGGTAGGTCCTATTCTACGTCCTAAAAGCAATACAGTACTTCCTAAGCAATCACACTACAAAGGCAAAATTTATTATGTTATAGGGCAAGTGTCCTAAATAAAAATGTCCTAAGGGAAAAATCCCAAATAGAATGTTCTATCGTAAATCGCCTGAAATTTCTACTAGCAAAGTCTAAGCCGCTGTCAATCTCAGACGACGGAAGACAAGTCATAAACATACAGCCTCGTGTTTACTGTCTGGAGGGAAGGGAAGGGATCAGGAGAAAACGCCAAACCATTACTGCTATATAGCACTTGGAACGGTCGGGAATCGAACACCCACCTGCATGAAGCGAGATCGTCGCTCTACCGTCCAGCCCAAGTGGCTGGACATTTTTTACTGCCTGGAGGAAATAAAAAACTCGCTCATTATTTTACATATATTTTGTCTATTCCCCCCCACTCTGCCCGTTCTCGACCCCCCCCCCCCCTCCATCCCTAAGGGCTGGTAGGGAGAGGGTGAGGAAGGATCTGATTGTACGCCTTAAGGACTGGAGAAGTAGAATCTGGTTATACGCTCCTCCCCCTAAGGTGAAGGAGGAGCTCTGGCTGAACGCTCCCCCAAGGGCTGTGGGAGCTGGATTTGTTGCACCGCTTCCCCCGTAAAGGCTGGAGGGGGGGGGGGAGGGGGATCTTGTACCCCCCCTCCCCTAAGGGCTGCGGGAGAGGATCTAGTTGTGCGCTCCCACCACCTCCAAAGGGCCAGGAGAGGAGAATCTGGTGTACGCACCCCTCCCCCCTAAGGCTGGGAGGTAGGATCTGATTGTACGTCTCTCCCTCCCTCCCCCCCAACCCAACGGCGGTGGAGGGGGGGACCGGGTGTACGCGCCCACAAGAGCTGGGGGCGGGGGAGGATCTGGTTGTAGGAGACTATAATGGCCGGTGCAAGCAAGAGTGCCATAAGTGACTCAACGGGCAAGCTTTGGGGGTGTTTACAATGGTTGTTTGGGGGTGAGGGGACACAAAAAGTACACAAAGAACATAAAGAGTACAGTTTCAGATATAAAATCGAGTGCAAGCGCAGTTAAAAGCTCTGTACCTCAGGGTAAAGTCCTTGCACCACTGCTTTTCAGTATTCTCATATCAGATATAGACAAAAATCCAGCTTCGTATCATTCTTTGCAGATAACACAAAAATCAGCATGAAAATTACCTTGTTGAAGACATTGAAAAACTACAAATAGATATTAATAAAGTTTTCGACTGGGCAGCAGAAAATAACATGATGTTTAACAGTGATAAATTCCAGGTACTCAGGTATGGTCAAAATGAGAACCGTAAACATAATACAGGGTACAAAACACAATCCAATCTGCCCATAGTAGGAAAACAGCATGTCAAGGATTTGGGAATAATAATGTCTGACGACCTAACGTTCAGGGAACATAACCAACAAATATTCCGTTATCCAGAAAAATGACAGGATGGATTACGAGAACTTTCAAATCCAGGGATCCCATCACAATGGTTGTACTCTTCAAATCATTTGTGTTGTCCCGTCTTGAGTACTGCTCAGTACTGACTCTCCCCTTCAGAGCAGGAGAGATTGCTGAAATAGAGGGAATACAGAGAACATATACGGCACACATAGACGCGATAAAGCACCAAAATTATTGGGATCGTCTCAAAGCTCTCCAAATGTACTCTCTAGAAAGGAAACAAGAGAGATACCAATAATATACATATTGAAAATACTTGAGGGCCAGGTCCCAAATCTGTACAGTAAAATGGCAACATACTGGAATGAACGATATGGAAGAAAATGCAGAATAGAACCAGTGAAGAGCAGAGGTGCCATAGGCATAATCAGAGAATACTGTATAAATATCAGAGGTCCGAAGTTGTCCAACATCCTCCCAGGGAGTATAAGAAATATTGCCGGAACAACCGTGGACATCTTCAAGAGAAGACTGGATAGTTTTCTTCAAGGAGTTCCGGACTATCCGGGCTGTGGTGGATATGTGGACTGCGGACCGCTCCAGGCAACAGCCTGGTGGACCAAACTCTCACAAGTCAAGCCTGACCCCGGGCCGGCTTGGGGAGTAGAAGAACTCCCAGAACCCATCAACCAGGTATCAAGCAGAGAGTTGTGCTGGGAGATGAAAATGTAGGCAAGTGTTGGAATGTGTTGGCGTGTGAGTGTGAAGGAAGGAGAGGTGTGGGGGGAGTTAAGGGGAGGTGTGGGTGTGAGAGAACAGGTGTGGATGTGAGGGAAGGGAATGTGTGGGGGTGAAGGCATGAGAAGGCGAGAGGAAGACGAAGGGGGGAGGAGGGGGAGCTTACAGTAAATGCTGATCACGTTCCCAAAATAAATCAAGCGTCCAAATGTAATAATCGAGATTTTGCATGTTGTGAGAATGTGTGTGTACTTGCCTTATCTTGATGTACTCACCGTGATGTGAGTGCTGGGTTGAGCTTCAGCTCCTAAGGCTGACTTTTTTTCGGATATCGACTGCTTAATTTACAACTCTTATGTTAAACAGATTCCTCTTGACGTCTCAGTGACTCACTTGGGTCTCCAATATGTAACCATATCCCCCCCCCTTGTCACACTATATTGTGTCCATTTTAAGAATTGCTTTTTGGTCTACTTTGTCGATTCCTCTTGTGCTGTTGAGCCCTATCTTGCGTTATCCTGTCGTTTATACGCTTGTCCTCCGGGTCACAATGTTTCAGTTTTCACAATATTTCATTGTAGGTCATTGTAACCAATTCCGAGACAGGATTTGTGCATTTACTTTCATTTTGTTTTTTTCCTATTTAATTTTATCTCATTTTATCTTATTATCTTATTCAAATATGGTTCCATTTCTGAGCTGCATATTCCAGAGTGTGTCTCACACACTCTGGAATATGCAGAGTGTGAGAGACACACGTACATTATACAAGATGTTCATCGTGTACATCTGATGCTGAAGCGCGGTATTGGGTTTGTTATTAATCGTACCTCAGGTCTTCTACTTCTCTCAGACGGTGAGATATTACCACCTTTGTCTTGCAGTCCTCCTGGGGTCATCTCACTCCTGCTCCTTTCTTCATAGTTCTCAAGTTTGTTTAGATCCTCTTGCATTCTCGCATGTTCTGCCTGTGTACTAACTTCTCGTCTATTTCATATCATCTGCAAGCACACCTATGAATAGGTCTATTTCCATTATTAGATAATCAACTATATTACAGACAGGAGAGACTATGACGCTAATCCTTGTGGTACTCCTCCTCCCTGCCCTCTCTCTCTCCCCTCAGTGTGTGGGGGAGAGAGAGAGAGAGAGAGAGTGTGTGAGTGAGTGTGTGTGTGTGTGTACTCACCTAATTGTTCTTGCGGGGGTTGAGCTCTGACTCTTTGGTCCCGCCTCTCAACCGTCAATCAATTGGTGTACAGATTCCTGAGCCTACTGAGCTCTATCATATCTACATTTGAAACTGTGTATGGAGTCAGCCTCCACCACATCACTGCCTAATGCATTCCACCTGTTAACTACTCTGACACTGAAAAAGTTCTTTCTAACGTCCCTGTGGCTCATTTGAGTACTCAATTTCCACCTGTGTCCCCTTGTTCGCATACCACCAGTGTTGAATAGTTTATCGTTGTCTACCCTGTCAATACCCCTGAGGATTTTGTAGGTAGTGATCATGTCTCCCTTTACTCTTCTGTCTTTATTGTGTGTGTGTGTACTTACTTACCTATCTTACCTATCTGTGCTTGCAGGATCGAGCATTGACTCTTGGATCCCGCCTTTCCAGCTATCGGTTGTTTACAGCAATGACTCCTGTCCCATTTCCCTATCATACCTAGTCTTAAAGTATGAATAGTATTTGCTTCCACAACCTGTTCCTTAAGTGCATTCCATTTTTCCACTACTCTCACGCTAAAAGAAAACTTCCTAACATCTCTGTGACTCATCTGAGTTTCCAGTTTCCACCCATGTCCCCTCGTTCTGTTATTATTACGTGTGAACATTTCATCTATTTCCACTTTGTCAATTCCCCTGAGTATTTTATATGTCCCTATCATATCTCCTCTCTCCCTTCTTTTCTCTAGTGTCGTAAGGTTCAGTTCCTTCAGTCGCTCTTCATATCCCTTCCCTCGTAACTCTGGGACAAGCCTCGTCGCAAACCTCTGAACCTTCTCCAGTTTCCTTATGTGTTTTTCATTTGTGTGTGTGTTGTGTGGTGTGTGTGTGTGTGTGTGTGTGTGTGTGTGTGTGTGTGTGTGTGTGTGTGTGTGTGTGCACTCACCTATTTGTACTCACCTATTTGTGCCTGCAGGATCGAGCACTAACTCTTGGATCCCGCCTTTCGAACCATCGGTTGTTTACAGCAATGACTCCTGTCCCATTTCCCTATAACACCTAGTTTTTAAATTATGAATAAAGTTTTGCTTTCACACCCTGCTCCTTAAGTGCATTCCATTTTTCCACTACTCTTACACAAAAAGAAACTTCCTAACATCTCTGTGACTCATCTGAGTTTTCAGCTTCAACCCATGTCCCCTCGTTCTGTTACTATTCCGTTCGAACATTTCGTTTATTTCCACTCTGTCAATCTGTCAATTTTATACGTTCCTATCATATCCCCCCTCTCCCTTCTCTTTTCTAGTGTCGTAAGTCTCAGTTCCTTCAGCCGCTCTTCATACCACATCCCTCGTAACGCTGGGGCCAATCTCGTTGTAAACTTCTGAACCTNCATTCCTACTGGGGCCTCATAGCCGATTTCCTTATGTCGGAGTCGTTCAGAGTGAAAGACCAGGTCGAGTCTCGCTGGTTAATCGTTTTCCTCTCATCCTAGTGGGTTCCCTGACATGTTGCTTAGAAAGTTTCTTGTCGCCACCTCCATTAGTTTGGCTCTCCATGTATCCTCTCCTCCATGCGGTTCCTATTCTCCCAGTCTATCTTTCCGTGATTGAAGTCCCCCATGATGAACAGATGGGATCTATTTCTACAGGCAGCAGAGGCTGCCTTCTCAATTATAGTGTTAACTGCCTTGTTGTTGTTGACATACTCTTTCCTGGGTCTTCTGTCATTTGGTGGAGTTTATATATCTGTTATTGTGTGTGTGTCTGTGTGTGAGTGAACTCGCCTAGGTAAGCTTACAGAGCCACAAATAGTCTAGTGGAATGACTTTTCACTAATTTTTAATATCACATTTACATGTCAACAATCAAACTGACCTCGATAATCGTCTCGGTTCGTCTAAGAAGTAGACGATCAAGGTCTCGAAGGAGGCACCAGAGAAAGACGTACATCCAGGATGTGGTCGCACAAGATATAACACCAAGGCATGCGCGCTTAAGGCGACCGAATGAGGATACCATGGAGCTAGTGTAGTGGTACTACATCAGCTGTTCAATGTCAGGCAAGAGGAATACGTCCCAGCAAACAACAACGATAAAGGTTGTAACAACAAAAATAAGGTGTTTACCAGATTGTGTGTTTTGTTAAAGGTACGTACGTTCCAGGTGACTGTACAGAACCACTGAGGATGGGAATGAGGTACCCTCGCTATCCCGTCTTCTCGTCTCACACTGTATACAGAGCCAAATGCCTGAACAATTTGTAATATGAAGCCATGTGCGTCATGCTTGGGGCTGCCAAGTCTACGGAAATACGCATATGTGAGTTAGATTGTACCAGTGTGAAACCTCTTGTATCACACCCTGAGGTTGAGTGCTCAGTAACCCACTCCACCACATGTAATCAATCTCTGACCATGTCCACAGAGAACACACGAACATGTTATATGCTGGATACAAATCTAAATAATAGGCCACGTCTGCGATTGATAATTAAGCAAAAAACATGAAATTATCTCTATTACAATAACACATTCAATCCATCATCATATTTCTCACCCCACATTAATCACCAGTCAACCACTCACCACGCACCATCCATCAGTTTATAAAACCCGTCTATACAGGTGACAAAAGTAGTCACAATACCTCTCCATACATGTGCCTACTCTTGAAAAGAGGTCACAATATCTGCCAATAAACGTATAAATATATTGTTAAAACATGGTCACAATACCTCTCCATACATATCTATTGTAACAAATGTGGTCATAATATACAATACTACAACTTCCAAATACATCATTTGTAGTTGTATATTTGTATTAGCTACATCAGACAGTCTGAAGTTACAGTTAACACTCAGTTCGTAGTAAAGCCTCACTGACCATTCTGGCTACAGCCGTGTTCTCTAATTCATCATGGTTTGCCATTCCACAAAACTGAATATAATGGTTATCATAGGCAACTATCAAATTTATATAAACTTTATATAATTTCTTGAAGCAGTGAGGCTGATGCCCTATTTAATTATTATTGCTTTGTATTGTTTTGTGCTTAAAAATAGGCACTCGACCATTTTTATTAGACTAGACTGCAAGATAGATTTCCAAAAGTTCATTTTTTTTTTTTTTTTTTTTTTTTTTTTTTTTTTTTTTTTTTTTTTTTTTTTCTTTTGTCCAGTCATTTTATATATGCATTCTTTACATGATTGATTTATTTTCTGCATATTTTACACAAGGAGAACCTGTTCAACCTGTACTCGATTGCACAGAGCCATCGGGAAAGGTATATTATTCAGAGGATTTAAGATCTCGTTGAGATAAATGGAAAATAACTTGTAGCGATGTTGCTCTCGTAATTTGTGGTTACTAGATGGTTAAAACTGCTGCGTGTATAAAAATACGGAGCTCTACACACGTTTCCAGGAAAGGTTGTATTTAGCAATGTTATCATGATTAATCGCACGTTTAAAATAATGTGATTATTGGCAGTATTACCGAGCCAAGCGCTCTGTTGAGAGGCTTCGTGGGGGAACAGTTGCAATTTGTTGACGGAGTAGTCAACAGTGAGAGAACGGGCTGAATCCCTCCGCCTACCTAATACGGATTTTTACCCATTTTTGACGGATTTGACCAAACCGTTGAAAATGCAATGTATTAGTCAATATTAAAGTACCATAATGACGTTGTTGTTGTTGTTAAGATTCGCTACTTGGAACAAAAAGTTCCAAGTAGCACGGGCTATGGTGAGCCCGTAGTGGACTGTATATGTATCATAATGACGTTTTCTATGCATCGGCCACGATAGGTTAGATGGGTTGCTTGGGTTCGTACGTTTCTGGGTAGGCAAGACAGTTCAAATTTTAATGGAAAAACAAATCAAGAGAAATACCTATTATGGAAAACTGAGGGATCCTTGTTTTTTATGGAAAAACCTGAAAAGTGTAGAGATCCTTATTTTTAAGCTTAACACAAAAACTTATTATATAAGATTATTCTCATAGAGACAGTCTAGTCCTACTGCCTTTCTCATTTAAAGAATTCTAGAAGACCAAATACTACATTCCAGGATGACGTGGATGGGCTCATTTTGTGCTAACTTCAGGCTATGTAATGCTTTTAATAACAATCTATAAGAATATATATGTGGGTAAATCACGAAGAAATTAACACGTGATGAACAATGTGACAATGTCATACCACGAGGAATGATTAAGATAGGAATCCTAATGTACTTTCTGATATAATAAATAACATCTTCAGAAGGATGATTATATAAATAAATAAATAAATATTCAATTTTTGTTGCTCACGTACCCCCCTCATAAATTTGTGTTGCTCACGTAGCTCCCTCATTTTTGGGGCTACGTGAGCAACACAAATGCGAGCAAGCCTGAATGGTCCCCAGGCATATATGCAACTGAAAACTCCACTCTCCAGAAGTGATTCGAATCCATACTGCCAGGAGCACCATGCAACTGGTGTTACGTAAATAAATATTAAATTTGTGTTGCTCACGTAGCCCCCTTATTTTGGGGGGCTACGTGAGCAACACAAATGCGAACAAGCCTGAATGGTCCCCAGGCGTATATGAAACTGAAATATATATATATATATATATATATATATATATATATATATATATATATATATATATATATATATATATATATATATATATATATATAATATGGGCCTCTCGTGCAGGCCCATCACCTCAACCACCATCCTCAAAAGCCCACAAGCAATCCAGCTGGGATGACCCCATTGTAGACCAAGTCGCTGCAGAATGCCTGGGTGCTGCAACAACACAACACGACATTGCTCGCTTCACAGCAGTAGCAGCCCCACATGCAGGGGATTTCCTGTTAGCAACCCCAATGTCGGCAACTGGCACGCGTCTCACACCACACGCCCTCCGAATTACTGTGGATTAGGGCCTTGCATTCCCAATCCACATCAGATATAGGTGAATTTGCAGCGAGGTGACGGCCGAAAGGTACGGCCACCATGGCCTACTCTGCCAAAGCACAGGGGGATGGTACTCGAGGCACAGTGAAGTTAATGACATCATCTATAGGAGCCTCACCACAGCTGGATGCCCAGCTAAAAGAGAGCTCTGTTACCTAACGCCCCGTAACTCTGATGCTCTTATTGGTTGCCCAGATGGTATCACAGTGAACCCCTGGAAGAGTGGCAAGCAGTTGGTGTGGGACTACACATGTGTATCAACCCTGGCTAACACCTATATTGGCTTCAGTGTTGCACAACCGGGTGGCGCTGCCACTCACAGAGAATCAGCCAAATCCCGTAAGTACAGAAAACTGGATCACCACTACAATTTTGTCCCTAATTGCTTCTGAGACACTCGACGCCTGGGGTAAGAGTGCCACCATTTTTTTTAAAAGAACTGGGTTCTAGGCTAAATGAAACAACAAGAGACCATTGAGCTGCCAGCTTCCGTTTCCAGCACCTCAGCCTGGCGATACAGAGGGGAAATGCACACTGCATTCAGGGTTCCTGCCCGCCATCTGAGGAACTCGACAACCTATGATAATCATCTTTGTACCATATGTAATTTCTTTTTGAAACAAAGCTTAAATAAAACAAATATACATGTATATATACAATAGAATGGGGGTGGTAGTAGAAGAAACGTTGGATTGTTCACCCACCAATAGGGAACGTGAGCTGGGTTTAGAACGTCGTGAGACATGTTAGTTTTACCCTTCTGATTATAATTTTAGTTGCATATTGGCTTGGGGGACCATTCAAGCTTGTTCTCATTTGTGTTGCTCACGTGGCTCCACAAAGTGAGGTGAGTCGATGAAATATCTATACCCAAGCTTGCTACCAAGTGCTGTCGGGTCGTTGTAGATATTGCCTCGGCTACCAATGATTTTGTACAGTCACGGTGGTCGAGTGATTAAGGAGCCAGGTATGCCATGGTGCATAGTGCTCCTGGCTGTCTGGGTTCGAGTCCTTCTGGGATATAGGATTCTTGCCTAAAAGCCTAGAAGTTATCCTATTTAGGCAAGTTAGGCCTAACTTGCCTAAAAGTTATCCTATAACTTTTAGGCAAGTTAGGCACTAACTTGCCTAAAAGTGTTCTAAAGTTGTAAAACTTCACTTGCATGTTTTAGGCAAGTTAATGCATTAAGCATAGACACAATGTTCTCCCATATTAACAGGGACTTGATGAAAGAACGTGAGTGACCTCTCACTAGCTCTAGTTGCCCTTGGGAGGTGGTGATATTTGGGGGTTTAAATACCCCCAAAATTACCACCTCTTTTAAGGGTCTGAGTTTGGTGCAGTGGGTTAAAGGCGTACCTGCTATGCCAGTTGCTGTGAGGCTTCTGTGCTGGCTAGGGTTCAAGTCTCCTGATGGGAAAGTGTTCTAAAGTTATATATATATATATATATATATATATATATATATATATATATATATATATATATATATATATATATATATATATATATTATATATATATATATATATATATATATATATATATATATATATATATATATATATATATATATATATATATATATATATATATATATATATGTCGTACCTAGTAGCCAGAACTCACTTCTCAGCCTACTATGCAAGGCCCGATTTGTCTAATAGGCCAAGTTTTCATGAATTAATTGTTTTTCGACTACCTAACCTACCTAACCTAACCTAACCTAACTTTTTTGGCTACCTAACCTAACCTAACCTATAAAGATAAGTTAGGTTAGGTTAGGTAGGGTTGGTTAGGTTCGGTCATATATCTACGTTAATTTTAACTGCAATAAAAAAAATTGACCTCATACATAATGAAATGGGTAGCTTTATCATTTCATAAGAAAAAATTAGAGAAAATATATTAATTCAGGAAAACTTGGCTTATTAGGCAAATCTGGCCTTGCATAGTAGGCCAAAAAGTGAGTTCTGGCTACTAGGTACGACATATATATATATATATATATATATATACTGGTAGAGTTGCACCATATATATAATATATATATATATATATATATATATATACACATATATATATATATATATATATATATATATATATATATATATATATATATATATATATATGTATATATATATATTGTTGAAAATGATCGAAAGGGTAAGGTCAAAGATTCTAATACGAATCTTCTCAATATTTGTTATGGTTTACTTCACTGTCGAGAGAAGTTGAAACTTTTGGATCATTCTTTTCTGGATCTGGATTTATTCTCCAAAGTTCATTTTCCCACTTTATTATGGTCTGACGCCTAGAAATGTGTTTCGCAAGGTATTTCTTACATTCCCAATTTAAATTTACCGTGTTTGTTGTTGTTTTAGATTTAGCTTCATGGTACAAAATTCCAAATAGCACGGGCTATGGTGAGCCCGTAGCGGACTTACCTGGCACAGGAGCGGGGGCTGTAACTGATTTTTGTTGTATATCACAAGCTGATTTTCTAGCCGGTAATCCTTCAATGATTATCTTTAGACTCGAATCTTTCCATGGAGGAGGCTGCCGAAAGTGTTGATATGGGCTATCTTCTTTGTTTCTAATGGTCCGTTTCAAGTCAACTTTCTCTAGAATCTTGACTAGATTATCCGTCCATGTACTTGTTCTATATTAAAGGTTTCAGTGAAGCGATCTGTGTATGCTATCTTTGATTGACAGTCTGGTGGTGGTTCCAACAAGTTTTGCTGTTATGGTTGTTATTCTTTGTTGGATCTTGTTTTGTTATGCTGGCAAGTTGGTTTCCATTCTTAGATTTTCTCGCCGCGTCCATATAGGTGCTCCCAGAATTGTTCTGAGGGCATCATTTTGTGACACTTCCAGTTTCTCCCATTGGTTATCACTGAGGGATGTAAGAGCAGAAGCAGCGTAGTGAGTGAGTGACCTAACTGCTTGAACGTAAAACATTTTGAGTAATGGGAGAGATGCACCCTCTCTAAGACTTGTCAGGGAGCGCAAAGCTGAGTTTCTGGCTTTGCAACGTTGCGGAAGATATTCAATTTCTTGAGTGAATTTCAACTGGCATTCTATTATGACTCCTAGGTATTGAAGAGAGGTGACCCATTTAATTTCCTGTCCTTGCATTACGAGTCCGATGTCTTGAGTTCTCAGTTTGGTTTTAATGTTGTTTAATTTCACTGCCATGCGTTCCGCTTCCCTGCTGATGATGTCTAGGCATTTTTGTGCATGATTCCTAGCCGTCATCAGGTACCTGCATAAATGCCATCAACATACCTGCGTATAATTTATGCAGGTAGTTTCTGACTTATTGCGGGGAGCGCAGGCCACGGGGCTGGGAGCCTCTCTGGATGTGGAGTCACTGTTTACCAACGTGCCCGTGGACGAGACAATCAGGATGATGATGGACAGAGTGTATCGTGATCCTGCTTGCACCTCTCTAGACACACCAGAGGGCATACTGAAGAAGTTGCTCGAAGCTTGCACTAAAGAGCACTCTTCTTGAGTCTTGGTGGGAATATGTATAAACGAGTGGATGGGGTCGCCATGGATTCTCCCTTAGGTGTTCTGTTCGCGAATTTTTACATGGGGTACCATAGAGCAGAGGTTGACATGGACTTAAAACATGCCATATACTGCAAGTATGTTGAAGACGTCATTAAAAGAATGGTGACACGCCATGCAACCTCTGAAGAAGCAACCAACACAACACCTGTACCTCCCATTAGATTGTTTTACAGGAACTTCTTTTCCACGGCTCATATAACGGAGGAAAGTGTCCTGAAAGATATTATTGATAGGAACGTTATCCCTACAGACACAAATTAGAAGACGCAATTACCAATTTACTACAAAAACAAGAAGATGGCAAACCTACTCATGAAGAACTCTCCAGACACCAAGCAAAGCGCCTTAAGAGAGACTAACGTCGTCAGCAACTAACCGCTGCCAGTTGGAATTTTCGACTTTCCCTGACTGCTACTAAGGTCAGCGGAGTTAGTGATCCACGCATATGTCAACATTTATATTTATTTATTTATTTATTTATTTATTTATTTATTTATTTATTTATTTATTTACTTATTTATTTATTTATTTATATACAAGACGGTACTTTGGGGGTTAAATTAAGAGAGTACATAGCAATGATGAGTTTATATTCTTGTAAAGCCATTAGCACCCATAGCGTTTCGGGCAGAAACGGCCGAATGCGTGAAGCGCACATTATATGAAGTGGTTGGAGGCAGTACTATTACTATAAGCCAGAGTGCATGGGGGGGGGGGCCAGTGTGTAGAACCCTGATTGGGCTTCAGTTGGAAGTCTTGGGAAACCGTGAGGATTCAGTGGAATCCCAGGTTGTACTGCTTTTGACCATGTCATGGTGTAGTGGGCTACGGCGTTTGTTTGAGAGTACCAAGTGAGTGGGTTCGTATCCTCGTCATGGCTCCTACTGATTTTCTCATCGCTACATTACGTTAATGTGGTTTCATTGTGCATAAGTTCATTGTGATAGCTGATTATAATGTTGAACGACGAGAGGCGTTTAATTACATACGTCACAGTCGACCATCCTTTGTAAAGAATCAAGATAGTACTCAGACATTGAATTGTTACGCCTACATAAAGTACAATTGTTTATTGGGTGACCAAAATGAGAGACGCAAGAGAGAGTTGGGATGAGGGCATCTTTCTTTACTGCCAGAAGGCCTTTGATACTGTTCCATACTAGAGGCTTACACTGTATATATAAAGTGGAGAAATAAGCTGGGATAACAGGTTCGATTCTAGACTGGGTTCTGAGCTACCGGGCAGACAGATGACCAGAAGTCATTGTGAGAATCAAAAGAAGGAGTGAGTTGAGGAGTGGTGCATCGCAGGGATGGTACAGTACTCGGTCGCATTTAGTTCTTAATGATCACTTATACTGAATTTTGTAACTAGCTCATCAAGACTGTAACTTGCTTAGCTAAATGAATTGTGGGGTTCAGTCCCTGAGCCCATTATGTGCCTCTGTAACCCTTTCCACTACCGCCCACAAGATGGGTATGGGTGCATAATAAATGAACTAAACTAATGATCACCTTAATGAGTGAGTACATTCGTTTATGTCACTATTCGGAAATGATCATCATTAACTACTACAACAACTACTTCACAAACCCCTTAACTCCTCTGCCAGTCCCCCATCCACAGCTACACTATCCCACGTTCCCTTCTGTACTTTCCCATCAACCTCACCACTCCCCGCCATCCACCTTCCACTACTCCACTAACCAACATCTACTCCTATACCAACCAATCAACATTCAATCTACCAACTAAAATCTACTCCTCCATCCACCCATAAGCACTCCACCAACCTCAATCCACTCCTTGCCTTCCTCTATAACCTCTCCTACCCATTCTCATTTACTACCTTACCTACCTCCATCTACTTCTCTACCTAACCTACCCACTCTCCAGCTTACCCCCACCCCGCCCCATCCACTTCTCTACCTAATCTATCCACTCCCTGTCTAGTCCATCCTTTCCCCTCCCCCCTATCCCATCCAGTCCACGTGTTCCTGTTATCCCTCCTGCTGCTTCTGGGGGAGGGTAGTGGGCGGGGGACAGAGGGCACGTGAGGCGGGGCATGGCGGGCACCCCGCATTCGGCGCTCCGACTCCCTTGAAGAGGGACGCCCGCTGCCCTCTCTTAGTTGTCCTGCTCCCTTCTCAACTCTAGCAATATAATTAATCTATCCCAAATCAGCATAAGCAAAGTCCGAGTAACATTTGTATAGTCTGGGCACGGCTCCCTGACTGAAGTGTCTTTACCCGAGATCCTGTAAATTCTTGCCAAGGTCAACTTGGCTTGAGCGATAGATGCTCCCAATTTCATCATATCAGACGCAATCTCTCTGGAGATGAAGAATTCCGTGCGCAGACTCAAAACCGCCATCCCCCGCGAGTTTTAAACTCGGTCAGAATTGATTAAAGAGAAATAGAACTTAAGGCTTTGAGAAAAACTTCAAACTGCTGAGGAAGAATCTTCTTCCTCAAAACGTCTCGGCGTTACGTTCGGTCGACAAGAACTCCCACACAGCACCTTCAGGGAACTTCACGGCGGGTAAGTACCCTCACTTACTTAGTATGTACTTGGAAACTGTGTTAATTATTAATGGGAATAGGTTTCATTTGGTGTTGAGTATAAGGCCTGTTGGTCAGGAAGGAGTTATTGAGGCCTATCAACCAGG
>WNGS01042707.1:45724527-45739527 GCA_020271785.1 Procambarus virginalis
TCCTGCCGTTTGAATGCCTAAATTTTCTGAATGACAGGAAACTATGTTTTCCAACCATTCCTCTACGACCGCTCTCACTAGACACTACTTGGTGAATCGGCCTCCATTCATATGGATGCCGATATGTCTTTCTGATCTCTTATCGCATATTGAATACTATAAATTACCTGTGGTTGCGCTGTGCCATACCGGCCTCATCTGTTTTGTTAATTACATTCCTTGTAATTGTGTCATACTGGTGATCCGATGAACCTGCACACATCCACATGCTACGCCTTCACAAAACTGTACCTCGTTTATGATTACAGTTTATGCATAATCTTATACTCCGCAGTTTTACTGGCGCAAAAGTCCCGTATACTCTCAGGTATTAGCAGTGTCAGCTGTTATACTGGGATGAATCTGATATTTAATGTTAATGAAAAGTGATCGGAGGAAAAGTGATTGAAGAAAAACTTTAATAAGAAACTTACAATTGACTCGTTAGGTATAGCATAAATAAAAACAACATAAATTGCATATATGAGTGTAACATCCACGTACGCCTCTGATATTTTTTCTGATAACAAGAGTACAGCCCCCCTTTGTGCTGCAAATAGCAAGTAGGTAGCTCTTCAGAAAAAAATAATAATACAACGAAAACACAGTATATAAAGTCTTCAGACAAGTAATGTGAGCCCTGCTTACTCTATAAAAGATATTAACAGAAACGTAACTAGATCCAACTCCAGGGACAGACTCTAAGAATGTGCTTCAGACATTTCTAAAGTGCGTAAAAAAGTAATTTAAAGTATACCCTGTCATGATAACATGCACTCAAGTAACCACTAGTTTACGAGTATACTTACTCGTTAGCGTTTTTGAACTTGACAACATTGTGTAGTACAGAACATTTTACATACTGCATACTACAACATTCTCACTCAGACGAATCACAAGGCGGAGCAGCTAAGATACACGATAGTATTGCACAAAATCAATTTCACAAAATTGATAAAATATCAATGCAGAGATATTAAAACATGGTAATATCACTGGAAAATTGCAAGTCTTATAAACAATCCAAGATTTATGAAGGAAATTGCGCCATCAACACTCAGGACTATATGAAACACATGTCTGTCAGTCTGTAACATAAACCTATACACGGCACATGTTAGCTAGGCTGCAGCACCAAACAATATCACTAGACCAAGAAGCTTCAGCAACGACACATCATCAGACAATGATGCAACACACAAAGTAATTACCGCAGTTGATAATAATGGTCACCAGATGAAGTTTTCTCGGGTAGGAAGAGGCAAACGGTTGAGGAGCAATTTGTCTTCGCACTTGGAAACAATCTTATCCTGAACGGGTGGCCAACAAGAAGAGTGTATTGAAAGAAGAAGTTGTGGAAGCCACCTCTATCTACAACAAGTCCAGATTCGACAGAGAATTCCAAAGTCAGGATAGTTACATTTTAACGTAACAGGTACAACAAGGCTAGGAGGCAGGACATAATGAGCAAGACCTCACTTCCCTGTAGTCACTGGTAGGTACTGATAGGTAATTATTTAATGCACATCAATTTTCAAGCTACGGACACTTTTGTAAAATTATAAGGACCGTTTTATTAACGTTTCTTCGGGCATGTGAGCAACGACCTCCATATGCAACCTGTCCTGAGGGAAGATCACGGGAATGGATTGGGAACGACTACATAATTCGTACTACTATCTTTGCTCTATCCATGGTTACTTTAGGTTAAGGCTTGGTTAGGGTCCGTTTCATTACACCCGGGTTACATTAATACAGTATTGTTGACAATAATGTGAAATATTATTATACATAGTACTTAGTCACTAGTTGTGACTAGGTGCTGAGGAGTTAGTGAGCTTGTTGTGGGGTTGTATCCTGGGCGGGGTCAGTAATTCGGCCTTGGGGGCGGGGGCCTTGATAAAAGCCTAGCGTGTGTGAATACACTCTGGCTTCCTGTCCCCTCACACAATGAATTATTATATTATTATTATATGGAATTCGAACACGATTTTAGTGTGCTCGCGAATTCCATTTACAGAAAACCAATTTTTTCAACGAAACATTTTAGCATATACTTTTTATATTTTAAACCCACTATTTTTAATACTAACTATTAATAATAATAATTATCACATTATAACATTATAACTGAAGAATAATCTCTGTTTACGACAATGGTTCATTTGCCAGTTTACATGTCGACTATTATTGGAACTGTAATATGCTTTCAGATCATCACATATATCTAGATAACTTTCTAGGTGGTTCGAAAGATAGGAGGGGGGGGGGGTTAAGGTTTCTCATGGTAATGGATTTGCTGTGAGAACAGGCTCCAATAGTTTATGGGTGGGTTCTTGAGGTGCGAACACTACTGGTTAAACAAAACTGCTTATATCTGACGCTTATTAAATAGTGAAAACGGGTTGTTTCCCCATAGTCCCGCTCCTGTGCCAAATAAGTCCACTACGGGCTCACCATAGCCCGTGCTACTTGGAACTTTTTGTTCCGAGTAGCTGAATCTAAAATGACGACGACGGGCTGTTTCATCATCCTTGCAGTCATTCATCTCTGATTCCTTAGAGGAAACATTCGCTCCTGCAGCACTAGGATACAATTATATCTATGATACAATGATTTATGATACAAATCACCTCATATCAAATCACATGGTGATTTAATGTGAGGTGATTTGATGAAATAACTATGCCCAAAATTACCATCAAAGTGCCGTCGGGACGGTCGTTCAAATAGCCTCGGCTATCATCGTCTTTTTTACGGTCACTGTTGATTGAGTGGTTTAAGGTACCATGTATACCAGTTGCATTGTGCTCCTGGCGGTCTGGGTTCGAGTCACTTCTGGGGTGTGGAGATTTCTGTTGCATATATGATTGGAGACCATTCAAGCTTGTTCGCATATATATATATATATATATATATATATATATATATATATATATATATATATATATATATATATATATATAATATAATTTATTTATTTATTGTGGGCAGGAGGCGCACCACACACAGCCTCCGTGAACATGTCAACAAGTAACTAGCGTGATGACTGTCGGTCGGCTGATTCCTACACGTTGGACGCTTAGATGACGTCACGAACACGACTCTCATGGTAAAATTTTCATTGTTGTTTTGTTTATGTATGTATTGTTCTTAGTTTATAGAGTGGGAGATGCAAAATATTTGTGCATTTATACACATGTGCACCTACACTAACGTTAAACAGCTGAGCAACTGTTTACAATAACAGCGACTGAGTAGCTTTTTATAATAACAACAGCTGAGCACGCAGAAATCACAATAGCGTGATGCATCAAATGAACAAACCCACAAGAACCGTGACGAGGGTTCGAACCTACGTCCGAGAGGATCCCAGACGCTACCTTAATCGACTGAGCTACGACATGGTAAAAGAATTGCAACTTGGAAATCATCTTAATGTGCACAGGGATCCTCTCGGAGGCAGGTTCGAACCATCGTCGCGGCCCTTGTGGATTTGTTCATTTGATGCATCACGCTATTGTGATTTCTGTGTGTAGTGAAGTAAGGGCGAAGAGCTAGAACGACCTATTGATATAGCTCGAGTGCATGGGGGAGTTGTGTAAAACCCTGGTTTGTGTCTCGGAGAGGCTGCAGGAACCGTTGGTAAATCAGGATGATTTCTCGGTTGCAATTCTTTTTACCATGTCGTGGCTCAGTCGATTAAGACAGCGTCTGGGATCCTCCGGATGTAGGTTTGAGCCCTTGTGGATTTGTTCAACAGCTGAGCAGCTGTTTACAATAAGAACAGCTTACAATAAGAACAGCTGAGCAACTGTTTACAATAAGAACAGCTGAGCAACTGTTTACAATAAGAACAGCTGAGCAACTGTTTACAATAAGAACAGCTGAGCAACTGTTTACAATAACACTTGCTGAGCAGCGAGCGTATTTACAATAACATTAATAGCTGAGCAACGGTTCTTGATTGCACTCCGACCTATTATTAACCTGTCTGCTCCTAATGCAGGGCTGAGGACCATGTCAGCTGTGTCTATACATAAAATATGTTTTGAAACAAAGGGAAAAAAAGATAATTTTAAAGATCAAAAGAAAATATATAAAAATAAACACATCCACGAATGTTCTGGCGAGACAACATGGTGGCTGAAGGCTGCACTAGGATAAGTAGTAATAATGTTCAATACATTTTAGGCTTCGCCTCAGCTGAGGTTAATATGGCAATTATCTTAAATGTTGTTAAGGAAATAAAGAATCAAGTACGACAGAAGGAAGGTAAGTAGGAGTTGAAAGCGCTAAGCCGGTATGTTGACATAAACTTGTAAGGGATAAGAGGATAAGGAGCTGTGAACAAGGATCGAACTCCAACCTACGAGAAGCGAGGCTGTCGCTGTACTGACCGCTTCAAATGGGTGGGACCAATGAGGCGGGAGGAAATTATCACTTCATATGCAACCACAATACGAGGAACAAACTTGTAGCTGTTAAATTAATTCTTCAAGACAATGTGGCTAAGAAAACAATGGTTATTCAGGGATCGAAAAATTAAAGTTTGATCAGGATATCATAAATATAAAGAGATAGACAGGTGCAAGAAGCAATAGGAATAAAATTAATGTGAATCCAAAGCACATGTTTCGCAGAGGCTGGACAAGGCCTTCGACCAAGCCTTAACCACACAACATGAAAGATGAAGATCTGGAAAGCTTCTTTATGAATTGACATCCAGACTCCAGATAATATAACTGACAATTTTGATTTTACCAACGTGTCAAATGCCACCGGGGTGAAGCCCAGAAAACAGACAGCAACCATAAATTTGTAAAAGTTATACTGGATTTTGTTATTGTGTTTGGTAGTACTGAAGAGTATATAGAATAGATATGTAAATTACCAAGAAAGGGAAGAACAAACCTCTTTACGGAGAGCATACATGTATTTAGCTTAAGGGAACACATTACTGTGTAAAGATTAATTACAGTATTGTATTAATGTTAATTAATCTTAATTATAATAAAGATTATAAACAAATGAATTTTTCATAAAGATTATGGAAAAAAGATGACCAGCAGGTCATTAATGAGGCTGACCATCATTAAACAGACAGGGATAGGGTTTAGGAATGTCAGCGATGTGCAAAAGGGCGGCGAAGTGTGCAAGAATCTGAGATTGAAGCAAGATTGTCAAAGGAAGATAGGTCTGCCACGAACACTCCCTTGAACATTATATTGTAGAATGTCCCATATTGACTGACTTTCGCCCTCCTGGGCTAAGGTATGTTGAACTTTGTAACTACTACATGAGTACTGGAACACTTGATGATATATTGGACTTGTACCCTAGATTGACCATGTAATGTATCAATTATACAATGTATGTATGTGATGTAACTATATAACCTGAGCTTGTAAAAGCACCTTAATCACCTTCAGTGATTAAGTGCTTAATTGCACACTAGTTTTTCTATCAGCTATCTCACCCTGTCAGAGTAAAAGAGACATGTATGTGAATGCATGTGTGTGTGTATATATGTATGTATATATGTATCTGTATATGTGTGTGTATGTATATGTATGTGCATAAAGTATATGTGGAAGCTGATCAGAATTACATTTCACCGTTGTAAATGCTCACTAATGACACTATGTAAAAGACACATCGAACACTTTATGTAAGGTATACGTAATTCTGTGTATCTATGTATTTACGTATGTAGGTTAGCTTAGTATTTTAAAAGCACCGAATCACCTTCTGTGGTGACTGTTCAACAAACCCCTGAACTATATGTTTAAACACATCTCTAACCCTGTCCATGGAGGACAGAAGAAAATGTATATATGCTCGTTAACATTGTAAATGTGTGGCCACGTCTGCGGTAGAAAATAAAAAAAATAAAAAATGAACTACCGCCCACAGCTGCCCATAGGGTGGGTATGGGGGTCCATTACTGTCCATAAGGTGGGTATGGGGTCCACTACCGCCCACAGGATGGGTATGGGGTCCACTACCGCCCACAGCCTGGATATGGGGTTCATTACTGCCATAGGGTAGGTATGGGGTCCACTACCGCCCACACCATGGATATGGGGTCCATTACTGCCCATAGAATGGGTATGGGGTTCATTATTTCCCATAGGGTAGGTATGGGGTTCACTACCGCCTACAGGATAGGTATGGGGTTCACTGCTGCCCAACAGGTTGGGTATGGGGTGCACTGCTGCCCACAGGTTGGGTAGGGGGTCCATTGCTGCCCACAGGTTGGGTATGGGGTGCACTGCACTGCTGCCCACAGGTTTGGTATGGGGTGCACTGCTGCCCACAGGTTGGATATGGGGTGCACTGCACTGCTGCCCACACGTTGGGTATGGGGTGCACTGCACTGCTGCCCACAGGTTGGATATGGGGTGCACTGCACTGCTGCCCACAGGTTGGATATGGGGTGCACTGCACTGCTGCCCACAGGTTGGGTATGGGGTGCACTGCACTGCTGCCCACAGGTTGGGTATGGAGTGCATAAAAAGTCGATAAAATCAATCATTGACCACCAAAACACTTAAAATAAAGACGCCATATTTACACTGACAAGGTACCAAGCTAAAAGGTCCACCAGTTAGACAATTTCACCAGTTTTACCAGTTTCACCAGACAGTTATACCAGTCTCCGTGGTGTAGTGGTAAGACACTCGCCTGGTGTTCCGCGAGCGTTTTGTCATGGGTTCGTATCCTGGTCGGGGAGGATTTACTGGCCGCAAATCCTTAACCTCTGTTTAACTCAACAGTAAAATGTGTACTTGGTTGTAAACACGATTCTTCGCGGCAGGGGTCGTATTCCAGGGACCTGCCCAAAACGCTACGCGTACTAGTGGCTGTACAAGAATGTAACAACTCCTGTATATATCTCAAAAAAAAAAATCACTGAGAACATACATACCAAAGTCCTACATACCTAAAAAACATACCTAAGTCCTGAAGCGTTGTGTACAAGTATTGGGGAAGAGACGATGGAGTCTGACATCTTGTATTTCTATAAAAAAATCCGATTATACGTCTAAAAAAAAGGTAATTTCAATCTGTCGTGTCTAACCTCACAACACACAGGACATTGTGATTTAGCGCAACCATATAGATGGCAGAAAAGATATGTCATGTTATCAATTTTTAAGAACATTTTTAAACTATCTGTGTTACTTAAAAAAATATGGCCGAAAGGAATACCCATCAAATAATTACATCGCAAAATAGACGATAAATGTTATCCGACAGAATAATGGACAACTAATAGTCTAATGAGACATACTAGACCTAAGGCGAGGAAGAATATCAGTGCGAAATATCTTAATTAAAAAGAGAGTAATGATGACCGAGAAAGGCGAGAGGGAATCAACACTCCTCGCCCCCTGCTGGTGCAGATGATGAAGGAATACACCACCACTACACGCAGGCTGGTGCGCAGCTGGCAGTGTTTGGGCACCACTACACGCACACTGGTGCGCAGCTGGCAGTGTTTGGGCGCCACCACACCACCACACCCACCCCTCCCTTCTTACCTATTATGGACTCAAGCAACAATGCCTAAAAATAAATATACACGAGCCGACGTTACCTTATCGTGGTGTACATCCCCGACATGTTCCTCCAGGTGGAGAGGACGCGACAGAGACACCTTTGGGACGAGCAGCTGGAATCTTTTGAATCGACTGTCGGTGTTGGGGCTCCCAGCAAGGACCACTGATCCACGGGACCAAGACGGATAAGGTGTGTGAAGATGTCAGCGCACGGGGAGGAGACTATATGTCTGGAGGCAGGGTAGGGAGCAGACAAGGTGGCAGGGTAGAGAGCAGACAGGGTAGGGAGCAGACAAGGTGGTAGGATAGAGACCAGTCAAAATGACAGTTTAGGGAACAGACAAGATGACAGGCTACGAAGCAGACAAGATGGCAGGCTGCGAAGCAAAAAAAAACAGTGCCAGAGTAGGAAGCAGACAAGGTGGCAGGGAAGGATAAAGACCAAGTTGTAAATAAAGCAAGCCAACAAAAATAAAAGGATACTGGACGCGGGTAAAAGAGCAATAAATGATACAACTTTACTGTGGATAGTATGGTAAGTGGCTTTACTTAATAGATAAAAGGAACTCGAGGAGAAATGTACACATATCGCCATTATACGACAGAAACGCGTAAAGATACAGCAGCTGGCTGGGACTGGTGGTGATGGTATTTTCCTAAAGGCTCGACCAAGACAAATGCGATCTTTGGCCCGGAGAGGCGAGGCCATTGCCCAACTGGTGGCCTTGACAAGAGGGAGAGCTCACTGGCGGACCTTGCCCCCTCCCTCCCTCCTGGTCTTCCAGAGATGGCTAACTATCGCTTCGGACCCCACACAAACGCGTCTTTTCAAGGCTACGCAACTGTTAATGTCAATTCGACAAGTGTCACTCGCTAGGGGGCGTGTATGAAACAGGACACACTCCTGGACCTTGCGTCCCTTCTGCTATTTATGGTACGTGTAGTTGGCTGGCATGTAGTCTCAACCAGGCATAGGGCTTCATGCGCGACGGCATGTCGCAAGCAATATTTTGAAGTTAGCAGGGTTCGATGCCCCTCGGCTGCCGACATTTCCAGCCGATCCACACACATACTTAGAGATATTTACAAAAATAAATTATTCAAAGTATGTTTTAATGGTAGGCGGGTGAGAATATTAGACATAAACCTTATGCGAGTAATTCGAAAAAAATGGGAAGTAGACACAAGCAAATCAGACCTAACCTAACCTAATCTAACCTAACCTAACCTAACCTAACCTAACCTAACCTAACCTAACCTAACCTAACTTAATCTAACCTAAACAAGTAGAAGGCAGTAAAGGACACGAGCCTGGATAAAGATAATTCTGGAAAGATCCGAAGTTTAACATGTTGTTTGTTTGGTATTTCAAGATACTTGCGTCTGGAGTTATCTCTAATGAGTCGTAAAGATTAAGGCGTTTTAAGTTTGGTTGGTAAGTATTAAAATGGTGTTTAAACGGAGTTGTGACTAGAGAATAGTCTTCGCGAGCTGCACGCGCGCGTGCACGAACGCACACACACACACACACACACACACACACACACACACACACACACACACACGCACACGCACACACACACATAGGGGGGCCTCGTAGCCTGGTGGATAGCGCGCAGGACTCGTAATTCTGTGGCGCGGGTTCGATTCCCGAACTAGGCAGAGTTTCATTTCACGCTTATGGCCTGTTACCTAGCTGTAAATAGGTACTTGGGAGTTACACAGTTGTTACGGGCTGCTTCCTGTGTGTGTTGTGTGTGTGTGTGTGTGTGTGTGTGTGTGTGTGTGTGTGTGTGTGTGTGTGTGTGTGTGTGTGTGTGTGTGTGTGTGTGTGAAAATAAGTAGTTAGGAGTTAGTAACAGTTGATTGATTGACAGTTGAGAGGCGGGCCGAAAGAGCAGAGCTCAGCCCCCGCAAGCACAACTTGGTGAATACACACAGGAGGCCTCGCGGCTGATTGGATAGCGCCTTGGGTTGTAGTCCTAATGGCCCGGGTTCAATCCCCGGCGGAGGCGGAAACAAAGGGGCAGTTTCTTTTACCCTGATGCGCCTGTTCACCTAGCAGTAAATAGGTACCTGGTAATTAGACAGCTGCTTCCTGGGGATGAGTGCGTGTGTTAGAGAGACATATATGTTGTAGACTTGTAGTTCCCGGACTAGGCAGAGATTCATTTCACCCTGATGCCCTGTTACCTAGCAGTAAAGAGGACGCTGACGAGCGTGCAGAGATCTTTACTGCTAGAATCCACTCAGTAAAACATCTAAACTACTGGGACCAACTAAAGAGCCTAAATCTGTATTCCCTTGAGCGCAGGCGGGAGAGATACATAATAATTTACACATGGAAAATATTAGAGGGCTGGCCCCAAACCTGCACACAGAAATAACATCACATGAGACCAGAAGACATGGCAGGATGTGCAGAATACCCCCGTTGAAAAGCAGAGGTGCAACTGGTACTCTGAGAGAGAACTCTATCAACATCAGAGGCCCGAGACTGTTCAACACGCTTCCACTACACATAAGGGACATAACTGGCCGACCCCTCACAGTGTTCAAGAGAGAACTGGATAAGCACCTCCAAAGGATACCTGATCAACCAGGCTGTGATTCGTACGTCAGGCAGAGAGCAGCCGCGTCCAACAGCCTGGTTGACCAGTCCAGCAACCAGGAGGCCTGGTCGACGACCGGGCCGCTGGGACGCTAAGCCCCGGAAACACCTCAAGGTAAGGTAGATATCATAGCGGATAAATAGATTTGTAATAAGGCGGCGGGTCCAAGAGCTAATAGCTCGCTTCTGCAGACACAAATAGTAAACACACACACACACACCACACACACACACACACACACACACACACACACACACACACACACACACACACAACACACACACACACACACACACACAAACACACACACACACACACACATCGTACCGTACTTGTTTCTGTTGACGTTAACTCCCATGATGCACTGAACCCCTGGTAAACCTGGTCATCCTCACAAGAGGTTCACTGGGTAAAGTGAAATACACGCCTATTAGCGGCGTTGCATGTCGTATATAAGCTTATACCAACAAAATAATGCTCTAAGCATTATTGTGGATTTGTTCATAATGCTCTAAGCTATGATTCTGTAATTCAGTTACGTAATTTAACCACTTTATTTTATAGAAAATCAAACCTTAAAATTCGTATGTTACAAACTGACTTTGTGCACATTAGTACATTCGAACTTGTGTACGGATTGGCCGAGTAATGTTATAGGCTGCCTCATATGTTTAATTTATTTCAACTATTTTTAATTTATTCACATTTTTGTAAATATTAGTTTGCAGGGGTACCACCTCTGGTGCAAGTGTAGGGACCCATAGCCTCGGAGAAGAAAATAATGAGTACTCAGAGAAGACCTTGTGGATCCTCACTGAATACTTTGATATTTTCTTCCCTACCACCCTTATTCTTATATCTCAAAAATAATCAAACTCAGTTATTGACACATATTGATATGGATTAACGCTGTCGAATAAATATTTTTATATTTTGAGGAGTGAACGAGAGGAAGTCTCGGGAGAATATGTGCGAAGAATATGACGAAATTCTTAAGAATATTTGCGTACATTTACCCGGAGTCTGGTCGTATGTGTTAACTCTGTCTCTTGCTTTTGTAACGTTTTATTGTGTGTTAAATTTGTCATGTGTTGCGATACTTGTGTATTATTATTGTGTGTGTAAACCATAAAGAAATGTGTGTAAAGAGAAGTGTATTGAAGCATCGGTGCTAAAATACAGGTCATCACAATAATATCGGGAAGACTTAGGTATTCATGATATGCGATTTAATTGCAATTATTAATATATTTATTTGCGATTATAATTATATTTATTTACGATTATAATTATATTTCTATTTGTGGTGAGTTTTGAGTGAGAGGTTTATTTAAGACGTCTTCTATATATATATATATATATATATATATATATATATATATATATATATATATATATATATATATATATATATATAATGAAAAACAGTACTTTTAAGGGGTTCTGTAAAATATTGTAAAAAGGTTGTAAATCACTGACTTAGACCAGGCCTAAGCGTGCTGACAATGTCGGTGTCCATGACTGGCTCACTTGGTGCAACGCCACCCTAACCCTCGCATGATTTGGATTTTTAACGAAATTCTTAGAGGATCAACAGAGGCTAGATCCTATCCTAGGTGAAGGATTTATAGGATCTAGCCTGTGTTGATCCGGTGCCTCACAGATGCATGTGTGTGACTCACCGGGTTTTTCTCGGGAATCTTAGTATAATTTACCGATTGCTTCTACAAGATCCGCTAGGTAAAAGGCACATTACGATATTATCTGTTGAAGAGATGGAAGTAGTTGATGATGGAGAAATTAAAACATGGACCTTTTCTATATTGGATAAGATACTTCTTCAATTACATGACGGGAAGCATCTTCCTCTCCGTGTAAACGTTTCGTAGGGGTGTCTCTTAGGTCTCTTGTAACCTTCGTTATGTCTTCAAATTTGAATATTTTTGATTGTAATTGCTGACTAAGTCAGAAAAACCTGTTAAACCTGCTTGCAGTCCTCACCATAATTATTAAGCGCATTCTCCCGGCTCCCATGATTGGTCAGGCACTTCTTATATTTGGGAAGCATTTGATTCATATAAACAGATTTTGCACCTACCACAGTTTGCATAATTAGAACAAGTCATCATAGGTGCGTACACGTAGATGACAACACACACAAATATACGAAACTTGTTCTCCCAGCAATATAATATATGACACCAAAACCAAAGGCAATGTCATTAATGATTTGATCTAAATGCATTTCCCTTCATGCTCCAGTGCCCAACATAGCCCAGAATGACATAGTATATAAGTCACATACAAACAGTTGTTCTCCAACGGATATTAAAACCTACTTAACATTATCCAACCAATCCAAACCCACACCAACTTACCCATCCGAGCCTAACACGGCCTGTGCTAAGTTATTACAGCCTAACCCGGCATTATATAAGGTGTTGCCAAACAAAACAAGCTCTGTCGAACAGTCTTGTGCAACATTTGACCATACTCGTGCATAGTATAATACCGGTTAATTTAGTTTAGTCCATATAATATTTTCCCCATACCCTTCCTGTAGGCCGTAGTGAAAAAGGTTACTGAGGCACTTAAAAGGATCAGGGACTCCGGTCATAGTACCCAAGCGACTATTAGATAGGTTACTGGTTAGATTAGGTAGGTTAGGATAGGATAGATTAGGTAGGTTAGGATAGGATAGATTAGGTAGGTTAGGATAGGATAGATTAGTAGGTTAGGATAGGATAGATTAGGTAGGTTAGGGATAGATTAGGTAGGTTAGGATAGGTTAGGTTAGGTTAATTTACGGAGCATTTTCTGACGGTATCTCCGTTGGTGAATCTTACAGGTACAATCGGAAGACGGAATCTTCAGTCTTGTGGCAAGAGAGATTGGAGCAGTTACACACTTATGTTAAAGGCTAATATAAAAATGGTAAAGATACAATTAAATAAAACCCGTGGCATGCTTTATTATGTTTTATTATGTCTGAGGACGAAAACGAAATTAATTGCGAAAAAATAGGTACAAATGTAGGTTGTACTTCTCTAGGGAAACGGAGCAATGTTTATATTTAGCTGCCATGTTGACGATGTACCATGCCTGGGCTTTATGTGTCATGTGTGCTGTGTCGTGTGTGCTGTGTGTCGTGTGTGCTGTGTATCGTGTGTGCTGTGTGTCGTGTGTGCTGTGTGTCGTGTGTGCTGTGTGTCGTGTGTACTGTGTGCCGTGTGTACTGTGTGTCGTGTGTGCTGTGTGTCGTGTGTGCTGTGTGTCGTGTGTGATGTGTGTCGTGTGTGCTGTGTGTCGTGTGTGATGTGTGTCGTGTGTGCTGTGTGTCGTGTGTGCTGTGTGTCGTGTGTGCTGTGTGTCGTGTGTACTGTGTGTCGTGTGTGTTGTGTGTCGTGTGTACTGTGTATCGTGTGTACTGTGTATCGTGTGTGCTGTGTGTCGTGTGTGCTGTGTGTCGTGTGTGCTGTGTGCCGTGTGTACTGTGTGTCGTGTGTGCTGTGTGTCGTGTGTGCTGTGTATCGTGTGTGCTGTGTATCGTGTGTGCTGTGTGTCGTGTGTGCTGTGTGTCGTGTGCGCTGTTTGTCGTGTGTGCTGTGTCGTGTGTGCTGTTTGTCGTGTGTGCTGTGTGTCGTGTGTGTGTCGTGTGTACTGTGTATCGTGTGTGCTGTGTATCGTGTGTGTTGTGTGTCGTGTGTGCTGTGTGTCGTGTGTGCTGTGTGTCGTGTGTGCTGTGTATCGTGTGTGATGTGTGTCGTGTGTGCTGTGTATCGTGTGTGCTGTGTGTCTTGTGTACTGTGTGTCGTGTGTACTGTGTATAGTGTGTGCTGTGTATCGTGTGTGCTGTGTGTCGTGTGTGCTGTGTGTCGTGTGTGATGTGTGTCGTGTGTGCTGTGTGTCGTGTGTGCTGTGTGTCGTGTGTACTGTGTGTCGTGTGTGTTGTGTGTCGTGTGTACTGTGTATCGTGTGTACTGTGTATCGTGTGTGCTGTGTGTCGTGTGTGCTGTGTGTCGTGTGTGCTGTGTGCCGTGTGTACTGTGTGTCGTGTGTGCTGTGTGTCGTGTGTGCTGTGTATCGTGTGTGCTGTGTATCGTGTGTGCTGTGTGTCGTGTGTGCTGTGTGTCGTGTGCGCTGTTTGTCGTGTGTGCTGTGTCGTGTGTGCTGTTTGTCGTGTGTGCTGTGTGTCGTGTGTAATGTGTGTCGTGTGTACTGTGTATCGTGTGTGCTGTGTATCGTGTGTGTTGTGTGTCGTGTGTGCTGTGTGTCGTGTGTGCTGTGTGTCGTGTGTGCTGTGTATCGTGTGTGATGTGTGTCGTGTGTGCTGTGTATCGTGTGTGCTGTGTGTCTTGTGTACTGTGTGTCGTGTGTACTGTGTATAGTGTGTGCTGTGTATCGTGTGTGCTGTGTGTCGTGTGTGCTGTGTGTCGTGTGTGCTGTGTATCGTGTGTGATGTGTGTCGTGTGTGCTGTGTATCGTGTGTGCTGTGTCGTGTGTGCTGTGTGTCGTGTGTGCTGTGTGTCGTGTGTGCTGTGTATCGTGTGTGCTGTGTGTCGTGTGCCGTGTGTACTGTGTGTCGTGTGTGCTGTGTGTCGTGTGTGCTGTGTGTCGTGTGTGCTGTGTGTCGTGTGTGATGTGTGTCGTGTGTGCTGTGTGGCGTGTGTACTGTGTGTCGTGTGTGTCGTGTGTGTTGTGTGTCGTGTGTGTCGTGTGTACTGTGTATCGTGTGTACTGTGTATCGTGTGTGTCGTGTGTGCTGTGTGTCGTGTGTGCTGTGT
>WNGS01042707.1:45768465-45776716 GCA_020271785.1 Procambarus virginalis
AGGTATACTAACGGAACAAGTTCCCGGGTATACTAACAACACAAGTTCCCGGGTATACTAACAACACAAGTTCCCGGGTATACTAACAGAACAAGTTCTCAGGTATACTAACAGAACAAGTTCCCGGGTATACTAACAACACAAGTTCCCGGGTATACTAACAGATCAAGTTCCCAGGTATTCTAACAACACAAGTTCCCGGGTATACTAACAACACAAGTTCCCAGGTATACTAACAGAACAAGTTCCCGGGTATACTAACAACACAAGTTCCCGGGTATACTAACAGAACAAGTTCCCGGGTATACTAACAGATCAAGTTCCCAGGTATTCTAACAACACAAGTTCCCGGGTATACTAACAACACAAGTTCCCAGGTATACTAACAACACAAGTTCCCGGTATACTAACAACACAAGTTCCCAGGTATTCTAACAACACAAGTTCCGGGTATACTAACAGATCAAGTTCCGGGTATACTAACAGATCAAGTTCCGGGTATACTAACAGATCAAGTTCCCAGGTATACTAACAACACAAGTTCCCGGGTATACTAACAGATCAAGTTCCAGGTATACTAACAACACAAGTTCCCGGGTATACTAACAGATCAAGTTCCCAGGTATCTAACAACACAAGTTCCCAGGTATACTAACAACACAAGTTCCCGGGGTATACTAACAGAACAAGTTCCCAGGTATTCTAACAACACAAGTTCCCGGGTATACTAACAGATCAAGTTCCCAGGTATACTACAACACAAGTTCCCGGGTATACTAACAACACAAGTTCCCAGGTATACTAACAACACAAGTTCCCGGGTATACTAACAACACAAGTTCCCAGGTATACTAACAACACAAGTTCCCGGGTATACTAACAACACAAGTTCCCAGGTATACTAACAACACAGTTCCCAGGTATACTAACAACACAAGTTCCCAGGTATACTAACAACACAAGTTTATCGTTCATGGTATCCCAAATACACAACATTACGGAACTCGTCATGACAAGAGGATATTGACCAACACATCCGGTCACAACCTACAACATAAATCCCTCGTAAATATAATCCCTCGTAAATATAAATTATTGTAAATCATACAAACCGGATAAATAAAGAGTTCTTGAGCTTAACTCACCTTGCCAAAATAAATTATGTGCAAATGAGGGCAAGATAATAGGTAACTATTCAGGAAATGTGAAATTCTTCCTTGGAAAAAATATTAATAGTTTTCAAACTGCAGTAGTCCCAGCTCACCAAACACAAAATCAACAGGGCCATAATTAATCAAATATTTATGCAACCATTTACGAAACCTGTACATCTTTTCTTACATTTTTACATTGATTAAACAGTTTACGAGTTTCGAAACTTTCAAACCCAATGTTATTATTGGTATAAACATCATTATATATCTTGGAACCTCACAAACTGTGTAGTAAACACATACGCAATGAAAGATGCAAAAGTTTCGTAAGTGGTTGCGTAAATGCTTGATGAATCGTGGCCTTGGTGGATTTCTCGCGGCAAGTTGTTTTGTAGATACAGCTACTGGGAACAAAAAGTTCCAGGTAGCACGGCTATGGTGAGCCCGTAGTGGACTTATAATAAAAGCTCTCGATAACTCAGTGGGTTGGAGGGTAAAAATAGCCTAAGCTACTTTATCCCTTTGAGATGTATTTTCTTGTCTCAATAAACGAACTTGAACTCAGTGGGTGCCGGCTTAGTCTAATAATAATCTCGTGGACATTGAATATTATAATTATATCCGAAGATGCCGGGTTCTCTGAATGTCAGTTAAAGTGACAAATCGGCAGTGTCTCGCTGTCTCGCTGTGCTCATACATCCACCTCTCCAGATACTACACCACAACGATATATTACTTGCTGAGGCACCCGGTGGCTCCCGGGGCCATATACGTGGTTATAAATGTATAAAACTTGGACGGGTCTGTATAGCGACGGCCTAGTTTCTTATAGGTCAACGTTCGATCCTCGATGATCCTAGTGGTTGGAAACCATTCCATCCCTCCATTCTATACCAGCTCCTTGTTTTCATATTCCTTCTACGTGAGATAGTCGTACTGACTGGTGGTTTCTCCTGATAATTACCTTACCTGTACTGTTCTTACAAGTTTAAGCGCGTTTTTCAGTTTTTTTGACGGTTTTAGGAGCTATTGCTTACTACAAAGTTAGGTTGGGTTTAGTTATTAGGTATTGTTTAGTTAGGATTTGATCAGGTTCAGAAAATATAGTGCGGGGCAGTAGACTTGCTGGAAGGTCTTAACTTGCATTTGTACACACATGAAACTCTGAACATTGTGTCTATTAACGTGAAGGAAAGTTGATACGCGTTAGACATTGCAACTTTGCGAAACAGTAAACAAATTTTACCAATTGATATGTAAAATCCGTCCTTATGTCGTTAACCACTATTGTACTTAGAAGTGAAGACGGGTATTTTGTTTTTAAGATTCAGCTACTGGGAACAAAAAGTTCCAAGTAGCACGGACTATGGTGAGCCCGTAGTGGACTTACCTGGCACAGGAGCGGGGCGGTAACTGGGCACTAACTGGGAAGACGGGAAATGAGGAACTTGCTTTTCTTCTCCACTTGGGAGACGGGCAATCTCTGTCTCCTATCCTCATGCACTCTCAGGTCAGGTATTACTAGTCACGCTGTGTTTGGCTTCCACTAACAAACGCGATTAGTGTTCAAATATAAAAAATGGGTAAAACTGACCAGCCCTTGACCAGTCAAACTTAGTTACCACAGAAAACCAATCACGTTGATTATGGACCTCTCCGACCAATCACAGACGGTGTTACAATGATGTCGACTGCTCAGATAAGGTAATTATATCGCCGCTAATTATATCGTTCTTACAAGCCTAAGTGACATTGGCTGCTCAGATTATTTAAGGTTAATGTACTTCGATTCAAGTCGGTTAATCTAGTTATCTGCGACACGTTTAGCTACACACATTACCAGAAAAGCAAGGTAATAGAATCCAAAACAACTTTTTGTTTGTGTACTTCGATTTGTTAAATTAGGGCGGGATAGGTTTTTATAAGACTCATAATGTTCGAAAATAGCGCGTGTAAGCATTAACACGTACAAAATGGCATTCTTTATCAGCCATTGATGATTAAAACTTTTTTTTGGTTTTGTTTTTTCTTTTGGTGGAGTTTGTGTCCTCGCCGGCCGCACACAGGTGAGACTGGGGCCAGATTCACGAAGCAGTTACTCCTCCAGCATTTACGAACCTGTACATCTTTTCTGAATCTTTGGCGGCTTTGTTTACAATTATTAAACAATTAATGAGCTCCGAAGCATCAGGAGGCTGTTTATAACAATAACAACAGTTGATTGGCAAGCTTTCATGCTTGTAAACTGTTTAATAAATGTAACCAAAGCCGTCAAAGATTGAGGAAAGATGTACACGTTTGTAAGTACTTGCGTAACTGCTTCCTGAATCTGGCCCCTGGTCAGGGCCCCAGGCAGGCTGTGGTGAGGACGCACACACAATAGCAGAACATCATTGCTGCTGACTGCTCCACATCTTTTCACCAAATACGTCGTAATTTGCAATTAGACCTCGACCAGTCAGATAAAAATGCGATGTTTTAGTAAGAATCAAAGCACTGTGATATTAACGTCGTATTTATACACTGTCCTCGATAGATTAGATGGTGATGCTACGGTTCGTAGGCTTCTGGCGAGGGGAAAGTTGCATTTTTTACGAAGTGGCAAATCGTGGAAAACGGGATGGTATATAGTCTCTGCTCACCTGCACACGACGGTCTAGTTCTAAGTATGTTTTTAAATAATAATAATACTCCAAGCATCATGTATTCATCGTGTATTAGCTGCTGGTTCGTTTCCTGGCCAAGGCAGAAAAAAATGGGTCAGTTTCTTTCAACTGATGTCTCCGTTCACCTAGCAGTAAATAGGAATCAGGGAGTCAGACAGACGTGCCTCATCCTGGGAATGCACGTGTGAGGGAGAAATTTGTAGTAGATATAATAGAAGAAAAATAGGACGGGAGTCATTACGTTAGCCAACCGACGGTTAGAAAGGCGGGGTCCAAGAACTAACAGCTCGATCCCGCAGGCACAAATAGTATATACAAGTAGTACAATTTCGGACACACTCGGCTCCATAACCCGGCGTGACGGAGGCTACACCTGAGCGTTAATATATAAGTCTCCACACGTCTTGGGTGTAAGTGTTGAGGCTTTGCCCTCCGTCGTGCCAAAGACGATAAATATGTTGCTTACTGCTTTATTTTGCTGTCAGCTCCTCACATTGTTGGCTTAATGTAAAGCTTCAAGCCCTAAGATCTTACAAAAAAAAAAAACAGGTTTGGCGAGGCTACTCGCCATTTGACGTGAGATTCGGCAATTACTCCAAATTATTAAGGTGAGTGTATAATTATGTAGATATTTTCCAATAAAAATCGTTGCTAACCTCTTATAGTGATAAAATGCCCTGATGTTCTCTTGTTCATAAAAAGAAGAGATTAAGTCTCTTCTTAGGCACGTATTCTACATATCAACACTTTTGACTCAACCAGATAAGTGTTGACTCTATCAGCCTTGTATGAGGCTTTCAAGTTAACACTATATATAGAAAATCATTTGAATAATTAATTTATATATATTTATATATACAGTATATTTTGTGATCGTTGTTTCATACAGTATATAGTTCATTCACTTGCGCCGTCGGAGCCTCGAACACAGGGCCACAAAAGTGGAAGACCGTGTTCAGTTGTGCAGGAACCCACTGCACCACTGAACGCCCACAATAAGCAAAGATCTCAGAAATATGCAACTGATATCCAACTGAGATTTTAAGCCTTTCCCCGGGGTGCCACTTGTGTGTTGAGGTATTCAGTGATCCACGCCTTAGCAAATATAAACTACTAACCACATTAACGAGGGAAATAACATTTTATGAACTTGGGTTCCGATGTTGCTTTGTTCTACCTAACCTCCTTTCCCCTTCATTTGTTTTTATTTGCTTTATGTATTGAAACTAAGCCTAGCAGACACTATAGGTAACTAAGGCTAGCAGACACTATAGGTAACTAAGGCTAGCAGACACTATAGGTGACTAAGGCTAGCAGACACTATAGGTGACTAAGCCTAGCAGACACTATAGGTAACTAAGGCTAGCAGACACTATAGGTGACTAAGGCTAGCAGACACTATAGGTAACTAAGGCTAGCAGACACTATAGGTGACTAAGGCTAGCAGACACTATAGGTGACTAAGGCTAGCAGACACTATAGGTAACTAAGGCTAGCAGACACTATAGGTAACTAAGGCTAGCAGACACTATAGGTAACTAAGCCTAGCAGACACTATAGGTAACTAAGGCTAGCAGACACTATAGGTAACTAAGCCTAGCAGACACTATAGGTAACTAAGGCTAGCAGACACTATAGGTAACTAAGCCTAGCAGACACTATAGGTAACTAAGGCTAGCAGACACTATAGGTAACTAAGCCTAGCAAACACTATAGGTAACTAAGGCTAGCAGACTCTATAGGTAACTAAGGCTAGCAGACACTATAGGTAACTAAGGCTAGCAGACACTATAGGTAACTAAGCCTAGCAGACACTATAGGTAACTAAGGCTAGCAGACACTATAGGTAACTAAGGCTAGCAGACACTATAGGTAACTAAGCCTAGCAGACACTATAGGTAACTAAGCCTAGCAGACACTATAGGTAACTAAGCCTAGCAGACACTATAGGTAACTAAGCCTAGCAGACACTATAAGTGACCAAGCCTAGCAGACACTATAGGTAACTAAGCCTAGCAGACACTATAGGTAACTAAGCCTAGCAGACACTATAAGTGACCAAGCCTAGCAGACACTATAGGTAACTAAGCCTAGCAGGATGGGTATGGGGTCCACCACCGCCCACAGGATGGGTATGGGGTCCACTACCACTCACAGGATGGGTATGGGGTCCACTACCACTCACAGGATGGTATGGGGTCCACTACCACTCACAGGATGGGTATGGGGTCCACTACCACTCACAGGATGGGTATGGGGTCCACTACTGCTCACAGGATGGGTATGGGGGTCCACTACCACTCACAGGATGGGTATGGGGTCCACTACCACTCACAGGATGGGTATGGGGTCCACTACCACTCACAGGATGGGTATGTGGTCCACTACCACTCACAGGGTGGGTATGTGGTCCACTACCACTCACAGGATGGGTATGGGGTCTACTACCACTCACAAGATGGGTATGGGGTCCGCTACCACTCACAGGATGGGTATGGGGTCCACTACCACTCACAGGATGGGTATGGGGTCCACTACCACTCACAGGATGGGTGGGGTCCACTACCACTCACAGGATGGGTATGGGGTCCACTATCACTCACAGGATGGGTATGGGGTCCACTACCACTCACAGGATGGGCATGGGGTCCACTACCACTCACAGGATGGGTATGTGGTCCACTACCACTCACAGGATGGGTATGTGGTCCACTACCACTCACAGGATGGGTATGGGGTCTACTACCACTCACAAGATGGGTATGGGGTCCACTACCACCCACAGGATGGGTATGAGGTCCACTACCACTCACAGGATGGGTTATATACTGCATAATAGGATGTACGTTACTAAATGACGCCCGTTAATTAGGATTAGAGCAGGAAGGTCCTCGACCTGCTCACGCAGTAGTACCTAACGTCATCACAGATGCCGCCATAACTAAGCTGCTCCAGGTTCATGTCCTTCTGTACTCTTCTCTTGTTGATAATAAAATCAAATATAGAAAATGTATTGAACACATATGAGCAAATAATAATGATAATCACCTAAAGGACATGATAAATAAAATATACATATATATATATATATTTTTCTTGTTGAATTTGTTTTTTTTTATATGACATTTTATGATATTGTTCAAATTTATCACGATTGATCTTTCCTTCGCCTTAGACTTCGTTATAGTTATATAACGAAGTCTATATAGTTATATATTTTTGTATATTTAAACAAAATGGCCATCTGCAGGCGAAGAGTCACAATAACGTGGCTGAAGTATGTTGACCAGACCACACACTAGAAGTTGAAGGGACGACAAGGGTCGGAAGGGTCGTCCCTTCAACTTCTAGTGTGTGGTCTGGTCAACAAAATGGCCATCATTTGACCATAGAGATTTGTGCCCGAATGCGTTATGGTATATGATGAACCCGTCCTCTTAAATAGCACGTCACATTCTGACGCTTGCTTTACCTAAGGCTAAAAATCATCGCACTGGGAAATGATAGCGGCTCGCGAAATTGACATACTGTCCCGTTTTCTGTTTTGGGTCCTCTGGTAGCTTAGGATAAGGCCACTTTACTACGACAGTTTCTTGACGTTTGGAAAACCTTAGGAGGTTTTATTAATTTTAACATCAGATCCAAATTGCTTAGCATTGCCTTAGTGTTCCTTGTTTCAACAGGAACGTTCTCACGCTGCGGGCAGCGTTCCTCTTGTATGTGAACTGTGTGCCCTTGACATTCTTACCCAAGATTCTTTCTGTCTGACAGTTAGCATGACGGAGCCGCCCTCCACACAGTATTACACCATTGATATATATATATTCTTTGGAGAAATCATAGATTTCTCCAGAGCATAGACAACTTTTATGCTCTTCGGGGCATATTTATTCATGCTCTGGGGGCTATATTTGAGAGGAGCATGGTGTGTGTACTCACCTATTTGTACTCACCTATTTGTGCTTGCGGGGGTTGAGCTTTGGCTCTTTGGTCCCGCCTCTCAACTGTCACTAACCGTGTACAGATTCCTGAGCCTACGGGCTCTATCATATCTACACTTGAAACTGTGTATGGAGTCAGCCTCCACCACATCACTGCCTAATGCATTCCATCGTTAACTACTCTGACACTGAAAAAGTTCCTTCCGTTCCTACTCTTTCGTTCCTACTCATCCGTTCCTACTCTGACACTTGAAAAAGTGTGTGTGTGGTGTGTGGGTGTGTGTGTGTGTGTGTGTGTGTGTGTGTGTGTGGTGTGTGTGTGTGTGTGTGTGTGTGTGTGTGTGGTGTGTGTGTGTGTGTGTGTGTGTACTTACCTATCTGTACTTACCTATCTGTTGCTTGCCGGATCGAGCATTGACTCTTGGATCCCGCCTTTCCAGCTATCGGTGTTTACAGCAATGTACTCCTGTCCCATTTCCCTATCATACCT
>WNGS01042707.1:45849656-45871761 GCA_020271785.1 Procambarus virginalis
GCCCAGAAAGGCCCGGATCCAGGCCCAGAAAGGCCCGGATCCAGGCCCAGAAAGTCCCGGATCCAGGCCCAGAAAGGTCCGGATCCAGGCCCAGAAAGGCCCGGATCCAGGCCCAGAAAGGCCCGGATCCAGGCCCAGAAAGGCCCGGATCCAGGCCAGAAAGGTCCGGATCCAGGCCCAGAAAGGCCCGGATCCAGGCCCAGACAGGCCCGGGTACAGGCCCGGTTCCAGGCCCAGAAAGAACCGGGTCCAGGCCCAGAAAGTTCCGGGTCCAGGCCCAGAAAGTCCCGGATCCAGGCCCAGAAAGGCCCGGATCCAGGCCCAGAAAGGCCCGGGTACAGGCTTAGAAAGGCCCAAGTACAGGCCCGGATCCAGGCCCAGAAAGGCCCGGATCCAGGCCCAGAAAGGCCCGGGTACAGGTCCGGATCCAGGCCCAGAAAGGCCCGAATCCAGGCCCAGAAAGGCCCGGGTACAGGCCCAGAAAGGCCCGGGTACAGGCTCGGATCCAGGCCCAGAAAGTCCCGGATCCAGGCCCAGAAAGGCCCGGATTCAGGCCCAGAAAGGCCCGGTACAGGCCCAGAAAGGCCCGGGTACAGGCCCGGATCCAGGCCCAGAAAGGTCCGGATGCAAGCCTAGAAAGGCCCAGGTACAGGCCCAGAAAGGCCCGGATCCAGGCCCAGAAAGGCCCGGATTCAGGCCCAGAAAGGCCGGGTACAGGCCCAGAAAGGCCCGGGTACAGGCCCGGATCCAGGCCCAGAAAGGCCCGGATCCAAGCCCAGAAAGGCCCGGATCCAGGCCCAGAAAGGTCCGGATCCAGGCCCAGAAAGGCCCGGATCCAGGCCCAGAAAGGCCCGGATCCAGGCTCAGAAAGGCCCGGGTTCAGGCCCAGAAAGGCCCGGATCCAGGCCCAGAAAGGCCGGGATCCAGGCCCAGAAAGCCCCGGATACAGGCCCAGAAAGGCTCGGATCCAGGCCCAGAAAGGCCCGGATGCAGGCACAGAAAGGCCCGGATTCAGGCCCAGAAAGGCCCGGGTCCAGGCCCAAAAGGCCAGGTACAGGCCCAGAAAGGCCCGGGTCCAGGCCCAGAAAGGCCCGGATCCAGGCCCAGAAAGGCCCGGGTCCAGGCCCAGAAAGGCCCGGATCCAGGCCCAGAAAGGCTCGAATCCAGGCCCAGAAATCCCGCATCCAGGCCCAGAAAGGCCCGGATCCAGACCCAGAAAGGCCCGGATCCAGACCCAGAAAGGCCCGGATCCAGGCCCAGAAAGGCCCGGATCCAGGCCTAGAAAGGCCCGGATCCAGGCCCAGAAAGGCCCAGAAAGGCCCGGATCCAGACCCAGAAAGGCCCGGATCCAGGTCCAGAAAGCTCGGATCAGGTCCAGAAAGGCCCGGATCCAGGCCCAGAAAGGCCCGTGTCCAGGCCCAAAAGGCCCGGATCCAGGCCCAGAAAGGTCCGGGTCCAGGCCCAGAAAGGCCCGGGTCCAGGCCCAGAAAGGCCCGGGTCCAGGACCAGAAAGGCCCGGGTCCAGGACCAGAAAGGCCCGGATCCAGGCCCAGAAAGGCCCGGATCCAGGCCCAGAAAGGCCCGGGTACAGGCCCAGAAAGGCCCGGGTCCAGGCCCAGAAAGGCCCGGGTCCAGGCCCAGAAAGGCCCGGGTTAAGGCCAGAAAGGCCCGGATGCAGGAAAAGAAAGGCCCGGATTCAGGCCCAGAAAGGCCCGGGTCCAGGCCCGGGTCCAGGCCCAGAAAGGCCCGGATCCAGGCCCAGAAAGGCCCGGGTACAGGCCCAGAAAGGCCCGGGTAAGGCCCAGAAAGGCCCGGGTAAGGCCCAGAAAGGCCCGGATCCAGGCCCAGAAAGGCCCGGATCCAGGCCCAGAAATCCCGCATCCAGGCCCAGAAAGGCTCGGATCCAGACCCAGAAAGGCCCGGATCCAGGTCCAGAAAGGCCCGGATCCAGACCCAGAAAGGCCCGGATCCAGGCCCAGAAAGGCCCGGATCCAGGCCCAGAAAGGCCCGGATCCAGGCCCAGAAAGGCCCGGATCCAGGCCCAGATAGGCCCGGATCCAGGCCCAGAAAGGCCCGGATCCAGACCCAGAAAGGCCCGGATCCAGACCCAGAAAGGCCCGGATCCAGGTCCAGAAAGCCCCGGATCCAGACCCAGAAAGGCCCGGATTCAGGCCCAGAAAGGCCCGGGTCCAGGCCCAGAAAGGCCCGGATCCAGGCCCAGAAAGGTCCGGGTCCAGGCCCAGAAAGGCCCGGGTCCAGGCCCAGAAAGGCCCGGGTCCAGGCCCAGAAAGGCCCGGGTCCAGGCCCAGAAATTCAAAAGAAAATGTAAACTCTTGTCCCGTAAGTGAAAAGGGAAATAACAACTAGTCGATAACAGAGCTGCAACACTACTTCCAACACAAACAATAGACCTTAACAACATTCACAATGATTGCCACCTTATGAAGCACAACCATTGCAGACGTCCATAAAACAATTAGAGGTTTCAAGAATAAGGCACCAGGCATACTTTAAAAAATGCCACAATCAGATTAATCCACAAGTCAAGAAAATCGAACCCAAACTGAAAATTACAGACTAATTTGCCCTCCTCGAATACCGGGTACTGGAAAAAAATAAATCAACCAATGACTTAAATACATGGAAAATGATCTATAAAACTAGACAATATGGGTTTAGATATTGTACAGGGACCTATACAGCTATAGCCCTGATCTATGAGCACATGGCTAATGCAATGTCGAAAAAGATCAATGCAATATTGTGCTCAGATGTTTTTAAAGCCTTCGACAAAATTTGGCACACAGGCCTAAAATAAAAGATATCAGAGCTAGGAGCTTCCACTGAAATTTGCTGCCACACTATGTAGCTTTATAAACAAGACTGCCAGGCTCAACATCGGCAGCTACTTGGGTGACATAATTTAATTGAAAAGCAGAGTGCCGCAAGGGAGCTGTCTCACCCACTTTTGAACAAATACTGCATACCTTTTACAACCCCAACCCAGAGAATACATCACATTCGCTGACGATGTCACCCAAATAATGTGCCAACCAGGACCATCGAAGCTCTACTAGCCAACAAGACGAAGGCAACAATTTAATACATAAACCACTTTGAAAAACAATGAAAGTTTTTTTTTTTTTAATTTTGTATTTTACCTTGCTAACATTAAACATTTTCAGTGATACAAAACGTGAAGCAAGTAATTGCCCTAATGTTTCCATGATTTAACATTATGAAATTAGTAGTAAACAAATCGTAAGTTGAAACAAACTAAATAACAGTAGATACAACAGAGGAGTCTAGGCTTGAATTGTAAAAAGAGGGTTGCCACTTAGCTGACCAAAAGGGGGCGTATAGAAGAATAACAGACTTGGAAAGGCCCAGATAAAGAAGTTGAGAGTTGAAGTAAGTGAAGACCAGAAAAGACACAGTAAGGTGTGTTATACAATGGGGGGAGGGGGCGACGGAGCCTCCCGCGGAACCCCCATTCTGAAGTCAGACAATGCCCATCTGTGGAACTGAGCCGTGATCAGAAGTACAAGTATCTGGGCATGTATGTTGGATACACATGTGAGAGTAAAAATGCTGAAATAAATCATATCAGCATCTTATGTAAAGCCCGTCTGCATCCTCTAAAAACACTGGCTTTTTCTGGTAAAGGTGTAGGGGTACCAATCTTGCGGATGTTACACATAAGCACTGTTCGGTCCCTGATAGACTACGCAGCACCCGTTTTGTCTTACACAGGCCAAGGCAGAATTAAAAAATAGAGCTGATACAGAACGAGGCTATGAGGATTATTCTTGGATGTCAAAGAAATGCAATGATTGAAATAATGAGAATGAAATTAAATTTACAGTGTGTATGATAGAGTCCGTGACATTAACACTAGAGTATCTATTCGTTTCATGCGGAGAAGAGGGGATAAGCTGTTTCAGAGCGTTCAGACCTGCTTGAGTGACGTACACTTCCAGGAAACTGAGGGAGACACGCTACACGAGGGGATTAGCTCATGACCTCAGGGAATACGATGTACTTGACTGCTGTAAACCCTCTCGACAGTGTAATAGGTTTGCTCCCTGGAAAGTACAGAAAATAGATGTCGAAACTGTACCCCTCAAAGTGAAAAAGATTCATCATGAACCGGGACAGTTACGGTGTTTGTATGGAAGCATGATATCTCGGTTACCAAGAGGCAACACTTTACATGTATATTGTGACGGGTCGGTGGTGGAGGATGGCAGGGCAGGGTGTGGTGTCCTAATAAGGGAATATACCGAGTTTGGGACTGTGGACAGGAAAATTGAACTCCGACTTAGTAATTATATATCCTCCACACAAGCTGAACTGCAGGCCATTCTGGCTTGTTTGGAGGAAGTACGTCGTGACGACAAAGATGTTTTTTGTATTTGTCGATAGTCGAGGAGCACTGGAGTCCTTGAACAGTCGAAACCCAGTCTTCATGTCCATAGTTGAGGATTGTAAGAAAAGAATAACTGAAATACAGCTGAAAGGTCATAGTGTGAAATTCATGTGGATTCCATCTCATGTTGGAATAGTGCTCAACGAGGTAGCGGATGACTTGGCCAAACGTGCCACATCAAAACCACAAGTTGACATTGAATGTGAATTCACAATGAGACAAATAAGAAGCAAAATCAGAAATATTCAGGCACAGGCAGAAGTGGAGAGGAGAGATGTATGCGGGAAGTCAAACCATGCAACACTACATGTGTGAGTCAAAACACCCATTTCACTTATGGTAAAAGGAAAAATGCTTTGAGTGACTGTGCACATGCGGCTCAGGCTTGGGTACAAATATTACTGGGAATAAGGGATAGGTGTTCATGATAATGACACGAAGTGTAAACTATGTGGTATGTTAAGGTCTCACACCCTTGCCCATTATGTTCTTGATTGTCCGTTGATTAATGTATATAGAAACATTGAAATAAGGACTGTTCCTGAACAAATAGCCTGGGTGTGTCACAACGGAATGGTTGACGATTTTTTGGAGAGAAGAATTTTGCACCAAGACTGTAATCTATTGTTGAATTATCTGCATGTCTCTTGCAAATTGTCTATACAGTATACCTAGGTCATAAAAGTATTTGTGTACACGTCTGATACCATACTACTTGTGTAAAGGAGGAATGTATGTTTATCTCTCAGAATGTTTGGTGATATGTTTATTGTTTGTGATGTGTGTCTATGTATGTATGAACACGTTGTACTGAACGGGGTGAGAACAGCTTGAGCTACCTCATCCCTTTGTGTGTATTTTACCTCAATAAACTTATTTCAATGCGCATCTGCTATGGGGGGAGGGTCCATGATGGTTCGCGGCCTGATGTAGTATGGTAAGCGTTGCTCTTCCACCGACCTACTGATTTATATCTCTGGGGAAAGGTTGTCGCACTTCATCTGTGTGTCTCTACCGACGCAAAAAAAAAAAAAAACAAAAAAAAAGAGTGCAGAGTGTAGCCGTGTGTCTGGATGTGTCCCCCTTAGTGCCATGTGTAGTGCACGTGTGAAGTCACCTCTTGTCACTGGGCTGTGGTCCTCGTGTGTGAAGAGGGGGCCCCTGGTGCTGTCCCGCCGCTGCAAGAAACTGTGAAGAGCCGTAACTGTAGTGAGGGTCAGCGGGAATTTCACGTATTTGCAAGGACGGCGTTTCGCACCCGCTGAGCTTGTAAGAGACAAAGGAGATTGTGGTGTGTGTCTGGGATACTTGTTTGTATTGCAGTGTACACTTACCGCCTGCTGCGTAGACCACTTCCCCACCCCTCAGGCAGGCTTCGTAGGTCAGGAGGAAGATGGTTCCAACATACCATGGAGTATTCATCAAGTGGCGGCCAACGTAGCATGTTTGCGAGGTTATGAAGGAGAGCGCGGTTGATGGGGTGTCGGGGAAGCCTTGTCACACTGGAAGCCTGCTTCCAGTGTGACAAGATCTTGGCTCCTTTTAGCATTTGTGTGATGAAGGACCTCGTGGGGTCTCCAAGACCATGCGTCTTGTGAGTAAAGGCAGTGGCGTTGAGATTAGTCTGTAGTGCACAGGGTGCAAGCTATTATTTAGCAGATGCTGCAGAAAATTGGCAAGTAGCCGCGGGGTTGCCGGAAGTGGGTATTTGCGTCTGACGTATTGCTTAGCAAAGGAGATATGCTGTTCCCATTAAGCCTCATATACTCATTAGCATGGATGGTTGCAGGGAGGCCTTGAGGGTTGCTAGTGTCTCAGGGATAAATTCTGTGCCAGCAGTTCTGCTGGTATGGCTACTGGTAGGACGGCCATCCCATGCCGCTGAATGAGACAGTTGGGAAAGACCTGCAAACGTGAAAGTGAATCACATAAGAGATTTTCTTTCCCAGTGAGGTGGGTAGGGAACAGAATAATATTATGCAGTAGTAGAGTTACTGCCAGGGGCCGCACTAATTGCATGATTAGAGGGCACTTAAAAGAAATGGAGTTAAGGATATGTACTACAGCAAAGTTATCAAACTTGTACACCACACAGGAGCTCGGAGCACCGAGGCAAATCGAGTCATGCCCAAAATGAAGGGGTAGATTTCCAGGAAGGCAATATTAATGGAACACCAATTGTGAGGCCACGTCGTGCCCCGAAACCAGGCAGCACCCAAAGTGAGACCGTACCCATAAGAGGAGGCATCAGCACACATGGTAAACTAAGGAGCCTCTCACCAGCCTCCCACAGGAGGGGAAAATCGTCACACCATTAAACAGTGTCAAGAAAGCCCATGCCGTTAAGTCGAGCTTCCCTACTTTCGTGATAGGGCAGAGCCGATATGTGTGCGAGGCCCGTTGGCGAGCGGAAAGATGGGGCCAGAGAGACACCTAAGTAGGCACAAAGCGGGATGAAGGTCCTCAGGTCAGCTAGGCATTCCTTGTGTGATGGTCTCACGAAGAAGTCTTCGTCGAGTACTTTAACCATGGACTTTATTTTGTTACCAGTATCCAGGCTAAAGCTGTTGATGCTTCGAAGATCCTGCAGGACGGAGCTGCCCCCATGCTCGGCATTTTCTCGTAGTAGTGCCCGCCGTAAGCGTAAGCAAGGAGGTGATACTCTGCAGGGTTGACAAGAATACGGAAGGCTTCCTGTATGTCACACTTCGCCATGTGCGCCTCTGGCAAGTTAAACACGACTAGAGTCACAGCGTCAGTAATGGACTAGTAATGTACTGTTGTTACGGTCTTCGTAATATTGAAATTCACAGTTATGATCGAATGAGAAGCTGAGGTTGTGTTGGAGCCTAAATTTGCCTGGCAAGGACTTCTCACGTAGTGCTATCGAGTATTTAAAGTTGGAGAGCAGGCAAAAGGCGTCAAAAAGTTCCGCAATCCTCCCTAGGCACAATTGTTGTTTTAGCATGGGTTCGATGATGTCCGAACGGTCAACAACAGAGGTGGCGTGTCGACAATAATGCCCTGCGCTCTCCCTGGAAACCCAACGGGAACCTCTCTGAGAGCCCCTTAATAATATAATCTCGTTTTGGATAACTTTCTAGCAGCTTAGAAAGGCGGTCTACCCATACCGGCAGTAACGCTGCTCGTGTAGGGTTTTTCTCGAGGGAGAGGGTAGTTCCGAGTAATTGCTGTCCCTTTGCAAGTCCTGTAGGCTGGGTGTGGGGCAGAGCAGCGTGGGCAGGTGTGCTTATAGGGACAAACATTGGTATTGCCGTAGGTTTCTTAGTGGAAATTAAAACAATATCCGACCGGTAAAAAAAGGTCACGTTGTTTAGTGTTGCCCAAGACCAAGGAGACCTCTAGACCGCTGCTCGCAAGGGACCCTGCTTTCTGCTTTTTTAAAGAACCGTTGTTCGAGATCGCTGCGTAAATGTCACCAGAAGCACATGATGCATTCTCGTTCCTCTTTGAAACGCATATCGTACCATCTCCAGTCGGCATTGAACGTTTTCATTTCCTCGACATAACATATGTAAGCAAGTAGATCCAGAGCCTCCGATGGATAAAGCTCCAGGTAAATTGCCGCATAAATGCTCATTGCATGCGGCCACTGGTCGTCTTCAAGAAGAACTAGTTTCCTCGAGGTTACTGTGAAGTTCGGGGCTGCAGAAGTGGTGTCGAGAGAGTACCCCATCATTATCTTGAGCGAGTAGATCTCAGAGATCCACGTAACAGTGAGACCATATACATTGTTGTTGGTAGTGAGTGGCCAAGTGGCAGGATCTCTGCCACATTTTCCCTGCTAGCTCTGTGAACAGAGGAAGGTAGGAGATTACCTTCATTAGCTGATGACTTTGTGGCATAGCACTGTTGGGAATTGGCCGTCTTCCTGCACTTGCTTAAGTCCCGTTCTTAATGGCAGGGGTAGGGCCCCCCCCTTTGGGATTGCCTGTAACGCCATGTCAGTGGGAGGGACGACTGGATTGTTAGAGGAGGGGCTATCCAGGCTTGTCTGCAACTGTCCCCAGGAGACATAGGATGTTGTCCCAAACCCCAGAAGAGGGACTAGGACCTGCGTGCGCTGCTTGTGATCTCTCAGGTGTTGTCTGCAGTTTTCTACCTTTTTCTTCTTCTACTCTACCTTCTACCTTTCCTATTTTCTACTTCCTCCTCTCTCCTTTCCCTCCGCCTCTCTTCAAACTTCCCCTTTCACATAACCACTCCTCGCTTCTCCCAGACCTATTGTTGTCGACTTTTTAAAAGTCCCTTTAAAAGACCTTCCCTTACTCCTCTCACCTCTCTACCTCCCTTACCCCAACCCTCACTATTATTTCATTATTAATTTTCTTTCCATTTCATCCCTTTTCTCCCCCCCCCACCTCGTTACAGATGTACAGATTCCTGAGCCTACTGGGCTCTATCATATCTACATTTGAAACTGTGTATGGAGTCAGCCTCCACCACATCACTGCTTAATGCATTCTATTTACTAACTACTCTGACACTGAAAAGGTTCTTTTTAATGTCTCTGACTCATTTGGGTACTCAGCATCCACCTGTGTCCCCTTGTGTGTACACCACCCGTGTTAAATAATCCATCCTTGTCTACCCTGTCAATTCCCCCGAGAATTTTGTATGTGGTGATCATGTCTCCCTGAGCTCTTGTGTCTTCTAGCGACGTGAGGTGCAGTTCACGTAGCCTGTCCTCATAACTCATGCCTCTTAATGCTGGGACTAGCCTAGTGGCATACCTCTGAACTATTTCCAGCTTCGTCTAGTGCTTGACTAGGTAAGGGCTCCATGCTGGGGCTGCATACTCCAGGATAGCCTTACATATGTGGTATACAAGGTTCTGAAAGATTCCTTACACAGATTTCTGAAAGCAGTTCTGATGTTAGCCAGCCTCGCATACGCCGCTGATATTATTTTGACGTGGGCTTCAGGAGACAGGTTTGGCGTGATATCAACTAGATCTTTCTCTCTGTCCGTTTCGTGAAGGACTTCATCTCCCATTCGGTGTGTGTGTGTGTACGTACTCTAGTTGTACTCATCTAATCGAGCTTCGGCTCTTTGGTCCCGCCTCTCAACTGTCAATGAACTGGTGTACTGGTTGCCGAGTCCCCTAGTGTTAAACTGTCTACTCTATCAATCCTTCTGAGAATCTTATGTGGTGATCATGTCCCCCCACCCTAAATTCTAACATCCAGTGACGAAGTTTAGTTCCCATAGTCTCTCCTCGTAGCTCATACCTCTCGGCTCGGGTACTAGTCTGGTGGCAAACCTCTGAATCTTCTCCAGTTTAGTCTTATGCTTGACGAAATATGGACTCCATGCTGGAGCTGCATACTACAGGATTGGTCTAACTTATATGTGGTATACAAGGTTCTGAATGATTCCTTCCATTCACACACAAATTCCACACATTGATTAAATAACTTTATTGCAAGAAAAACTTAGGATTAACCAGAAACAGGGATTACCCCCACCTGGATACTTTTAATCAAGGAATTACTATTACAAAAAGGCTTGTTGACAAGCATTTTTAAATCCTATTTAAATAGGATGCGTGTTAAAATACAAGCTGTGTTTAGAGTGAATGTGATCCAGACTAGTCCCTGAATTTATCAAATGCTGGCGCTGAAAATTTAAACATGTTATATCTTATTTGTCGCTATGAATTAAATGATTTGTGCTTTCTATGTATCGCTTTCTGTTAGTAAATTGTAACATTTTGTGTCAATTCCAATTGGCATCATGATAAACGTGGTCTTAAAGTTTTATTAATCTAATTTATTATGATCCGTGTTAGGCTATTAATGTTAAAATTATTTATGAAATGATTAATGCATTTTATTGTTTTAAAATTATGCCATTATAAATGTGTAACCATTTTAGGAATAATTTTTTCCTTGAAGCCTTACATATTAACTAAGTATTTAAATTTCAATCTAATTTTAGTTGGTTATTACTGTCGATAATACAGCTAATAGTAAGTGCTTTACGAACATGCATAATACATATATTTATATACACATTATATATTTATACATATAAATAACTAATTTTTGGGGGGACAGGCAGCCACTACATATACATGTTAGGCTTATATCTACGTTCCCCCCCCCACCCCGGGTCGAACTACTGACTCTCAGGATGCAACCCTACAAGTTTAACTGCTGGGTACCTATTTACTGCTAGGTGAACAGGTGCATTAGGAAACGCACTTAAACCATTTCTATCCCACCCGGGTTTCGAAACCGAATTCTCGATCGAGAGTCGAGAACGAACTCGCCTGCACTGCCGGTATATTGTATCGCTACTTAAATTCTAAGCTAAATGTATCGGAATGTGTATATAAAAAAAAAAGGCAAGTTAAAATTGTTACTGCTGTACGTCTGCTCAGTCCAGCAAGCATTGTGTACGTAGCAAACAGAGCTCACTAAACTAATCTTAATTGATAAACTACAGCCTCTACATACGAGGCAACCATTTCAAAGGTATTTACTCACATGAATACTGCAGCTCACAGCTACGCCTCAGTAAAGTTGACCAACAGTCGCCAGCGCGACGGCCGACAGCTACCACCCCGGCGGATGACGAGCACACACTGACGGCTGACCTGGTGTTCCCAGTCTATATTGCTGGAAGTAGCCAGCTTATAGACAAAAAAGTCGCTATTTTATAATAAAAGTAATTCACTATTTCTCATGAATTCATATTTTCAGAGTAAATAGCCCAGTTTATTTTAAAAGTAGACCCTAAGTAGCAAGTAACGATATACACAGCTGACATTTCAATTGAGCACCGCCATAGGTTATAGCCTAATCTGGCAACCGTGCGGGGTCAGCCCGTCGCTCTGCTGACGTCACAAGCTTATGTGACGGAAAACGTATAATATTATTACCAATTAGGCTGTCCTTTAATTTTATTTAGCAATACTCTATTTACTATAACTAGTTTTGTATTAATATTATAAACCAATTTCTATCAAAAGTCTTAGGTTAAATGGTATAAAAGACATTGGAAAGGTTAGAGTTAGACTATGAGGTGTGGCCTTGACCAATCACAGTGCTGGAAGCTGCGGCCTTCGTGCTAACTACCTCATCACCCATTAACATACTCCCTTTAATTACCAAACATTTGTATTCATACCTTTACATAGTGTCATTATCAATTTCATGCACTGCAACACTGTCAAACAGAGACACGAACGCCATGTTTAGTTCTTAATTCAGAATTATATATTACTCAAAATATTAGCAAAGTATTTAAAATCCTAGAGCCTATTACATGACTAACCTTTCGGCCACCGACCACAGAAACATTTCTCCATTGTTCGGAAACTCGTTATTCATCGGTGTTAATGAAAAGCCAGAATTTTTTCAGCTAAAATTAATTGTCCTTATGTGATTCTATTTCGAGGGGAAATTTTTGACTGTGGATGATGGCACATTAGAATAGCATCTGGAACCAAATTTAGGCAAGGATGAATTTAGCGTTCGACCTCCAAGATTATGTCCATGTTTGGAGCACATGTTAGCTAACGGCTCGTCTCTGTAATGAACATTAATAATTCTCAACTTGGTTCTCAAGTAACTGATGTACACCTACATTCAATACTATGGTTGTCACTTGCTTACGTCAGGACTTTGATGTAATATACAAGACCAAGAGATGCAAAATCCCAGGAAGCAGCTATACCAGAAAACAAGATTATTATTATTATTATTATTATTATTATTATTATTATTATTATTATTATTATTATTATTATTATTATTATTGGTTTCTTCGTTTTACGAACGCTTCCCTCTTGACTCTGGAGGTGGGTAGGTCTTCCTTGTCATGGCCTGAATCGTGTAGAATCATATGAAATCTGACCAGCGATAGCAAATGAGTTTGATACCTTGATATGCAGTTTCATTTGGGAGTAGTTAGGCTCTCTTGTCATTCATAATTTCCAAGGCAGCGATCTATATAGTTAATTTGCCTTTTGCAGTGTCATAATATTTGTGATTAAGGGTGTTTATGGTGTTACAGTCGCCACAAACTATCTCCTACATAGTGGAGTAGAAAGAAAGGCAGGTTTCTTACAGCACTTTTGATGCTTGAAACAGTTCAGGCATGTGAACTTATCGGCCACTCTGTGGCGGGTAAGCCTAATCATAGGCAGGAACCTGAGGTAGATTTGTCATTTTACACTGGCTAAAAATGAACTCATCACTCTAAAGTTTAGAATTCATTGTAATTATTTTAATTTTGCAAAGCATACAAGCATTTCAATGTAAAAAGTCACCACACTGCACAATAGAGGGACAAACTCACCTCTAGCCTATCATTGTCCACATGTAATGTTGTTTCATATCACACCCGCACAGCATTCGTCATCAGCGTTGCATGACACGTCTTCAGCACTGTTGCCGCAGCATGCTCAGCAAACAACACAGAATTTCCAGAATGAGAAATTGTCCAGCGCCGAGCGTTGTTGAGCAGACATCTGTCTATCAGAACAGCAGCCACAGTTTCTGTCAGCACTAGTAATTGTACTTACAATTTGAATTACACAGCAGGCGCTGTTCTCCTTGGGCAAGACAGCAGCATTATTTCTGTATTTTGCCTGGCTATTAACCACGTGTCGTGGTGTTGTGGCAGATATCAGGTGTAAGATGGATATTAAATCATTATTGTTATTATCATTAATGGTTCTTAAACTGGTACACGACTAACGTACCAAGCGTGGAGGGCATCTGTTCTATCTGTAAGTGCAGTACCTGGTGCGTTCTGTAAGTGCAGTACCTGGTGCGTTCTGTAAGTGCAGTACCTGGTGCGTTCTGTAAGTGCAGTACCTGGTGCGTTCTGTAAGTGCAGTACCTGGTGCGTTCTGTAAGTGCAGTACCTGGTGCGTTCTGTAAGTGCAGTACCTGGTGCGTTCTGTAAGTGCAGTACCTGGTGCGTTCTGTAAGTGCAGTACCTGGTGCGTTCTGTAAGTGCAGTACCTGGTGCGTTCTGTAAGTGCAGTACCTGGTGCGTTCTGTAAGTGCAGTACCTGGTGCGTTCTGTAAGTGCAGTACCTGGTGCGTTCTGTAAGTGCAGTACCTGGTGCGTTCTGTAAGTGCAGTACCTGGTGCGTTCTGTAAGTGCAGTACCTGGTGCGTTCTGTAAGTGCAGTACCAGGTGCGTTCTGTAAGTGCAGTACCTGGTGCGTTCTGTAAGTGCAGTACCTGGTGCGTTCTGTAAGTGCAGTACCTGGTGCGTTCTGTAAGTGCAGTACCTGGTGCGTTCTGTAAGTGCAGTACCTGGTGCGTTCTGTAAGTGCAGTACCTGGTGCGTTCTGTAAGTGCAGTACCTGGTGCGTTCTGTAAGTGCAGTACCTGGTGCGTTTTGTATCTCAAGTACCTCATATTTTAGTTCGAAGCTTAGCTGCATGAACCAATAACTTATAACGGACTAATAAAACACACGAAGTGGCAGTTTCTCTGTTTTATTTAATAAATTTGCAACACGAGAACTTTACAGTATATTAACTATATTTCCTTATTGCCTCTAGAAATGCAAAGTTACAGTTCAGTGCTTCGTCCTCTTACAACTGACTAAAAGGGGGCAATTTTTGGGACGGTAGACAGAGACGCTCAATGGTGTCAAGGTGAATGTGGAAAATAGACTTGGAATGCCAGTAAATGAACAACAGTAACAGAATAATAATTAAGGCAAGTCAAGTTTTTGACATTGAAAGATCCCCCAGATGTTATGTGTTAAAATATGTTTTCATCACGCGTAGAGAAAATATGGTTGTTTAGAAAGTGGGATAACATTTAGAAATTCAATCATCAAGCATTGAAAAAAAGTAATTGACACTACTAACTCATTAAATGATGGGTTCAGATGAATTGGCCTTAGATACCTTTTACAAATTCCAACCCTAAGGCTGGCTTCACCTTTGAAAATCAGTCCTATATAAAGCTATCTGAAGCCGTACCTTTGAACCACTAAAAGCTGACTTGGTCACATCTGTCAGTTCAGTACAATGCTGACTTGGTCATATCTGTCAGTTCAGTACAATGCTGACTTGGTCATATCTGTCAGTTCAGTACAATGCTGACTTGGTCATATCTGTCGCTGTTAAGTACAATTATGACTGTTAGTCAGGTCATATATGTAGGTCAAGTATGTTTGTTAAGTAAAATCCCAATAAAATTTAAGGAGTAATATATAATTGTGGTAATATAAGATTGGCAAATATATCGGTACACAAATATTAGTGCTGTACTTTAAATATCATCAGAACAACGAATTAATAAACATGATAAAAACAGATTTAGCATACAAATAAACATAAATAAAGGACATCACGCAAAGGAACTAGTTCATAAGTTATCCTTTGACCAAACTGACAGCAATGATAGACACCATGACCTAACTCCCAACACTAATTGTATACATCACATTTGATCAATAACTCAGGAGCCACATGAACAGTTAGGAGTACACTCAAAATTGATCACCCAGAGGTTTTAAATATATATATATATATATATATATATATATATATATATATATATATATATATATATATATAAATATATATATATATATGCATATATACACACACATATATATAAATATATATATATATATATATATATATATATATATATATATATATATATATATATATATATATATATATATATATATAAAACACAACGTCTCTGTCTACTGAACCTAAAAAATAGCATATACTGACTACCTGTTGTAAATATAATATCCCACTACCGTGTTCACAAAAGTTATAACAAGTTGTTACAATATCTAACAGTTCATACTTAGAGAACTATATATATATATTTTTTTTCATTGTCAAATCCCAAGTGGTTGTAGAGTGACCTTGTTGGTATCGTCATAGGGCAGCTTTGGTCAAGGTCATGTCACCAGCTGACCACGGAGCGCCTTCCTTGCTCTAGGGGTCAACTGGGGTCACAGCCCAGGAAGCCACTGTTTGTAAACAACCTCAAGGTATTCAGTGATGCTTTTATTCAGTTTGTGTTATGTTACTTAGGCCGAAAAAGTTTCTATAAATTTTAACTTCTGAAATGAGATCTAACCCTGAATAAGGTAGTATGTTTTATGTATCTAGGTTTCGTACGCGTTACAAACAATTAACTGTCAGGATATAACTCTACGTGTCTTCACCATCAACCCTAAAATGCCTCGTCACCCAACAGCCAATCTTGCTTTAACACCGCCTCCCCCCTTTCCCCTTTCCTTAGACATTACATAACTTACAATCTAAAACGCATTGTAACCAATCACGACCCTTAAAAGTGTGTATTACTTCAATAAAGTTTGAATACTGTACATATATATTTGTTGTGTGTTATAAAAGAGTCATTGAACCATTGAGAAAGCACTCGTGCTTATATACAATAATACCCTAGAGGTGACTTAAGAGCCACAAGTTGCCCTAAATAATGTACATACAGTCTGAAGTGACACCGATATAATGATATATTACAACATATGATGCCCACTTTAACTTAGATTCCAGTAAAGGCTTACAAAGCCCATGTCCACACCTTAACATGACCAGAAACAAGTTTTTTAGGGTACATTAATGACTTGATACTAGGAATAGTTATTATTTCTGTCAACAGCAAAAAAACTAGTAGCTTCTATTGTCCATAATTTTATCACAACAGTCTGAGGTAAACTTTATTGAAGATTTACACATACAGGAATGACTGCCTTGCAGCAGCTCAACCCAGTACATGTTATTTCATCAGTTCATGTTTACCTTGTTAGGTTAATTACTAGCGAAGTGATGACAACGGGTCCGCTAGCCTAGCTGACTAGCACAGCTCACTAGCAGAGATAGGTGATTCCTTCACAACAGTTTAATCTAAGATTTGCATTATTTAATGTTTTTCCCCTAACAAGACTGACTAAAGTCATGACAAATGACCGTACCCTCCCCAGAAAGAGGCTGACTGCTTGAGTTGTGACACTTTTCCCCTTGACAGCAAGTTTGCCTTCAAAGGCTTCAGTATCGACTTATTAAATATAATCGTAAAAGACCTCTTACAGTATATTGAAGTTTTCCTAATCTGTTGTTGCAAGTAATCTAACATGATGAATTACTACAGACTTGACAGGAAACTAGACTGCAAGTGCTTTAATACTAAACTGCAACATATTTGATGCTAAATCTGTTTGGGAAAACAAATGATTGAACCTTAGAGACTGGTTGGGCTGCGAGGGCTGTACCAGTCAGCCTCCCTCCTCTTCCCAGCAAGATTGACTGTAAGGGTTCATTGGGCTAACCTTCCCTCCCCCCTGGTAGGGTTGACTGGGAGACTTAAGTGGGTGTGTTCAGAACTTGGTGCCACTTCTAGAGTATGTATTGATGGTTGAGGAGGAATATATGTTATCTCTGGGGAGAGTAGGACAAAGGGGTCACTAAATTGTCATTTGCGGGTACGATGGTTCAGTTAGGATTATTGTGAATAGGTAGTATATCTGGTCGAGGATGCAATAGGGACACCTCACACGATCTAGGTTTAGGAATAGGCCAGGCTAAGTGCTAAATGGTGATTATCAACTTACAGTGAAACATAGTTGATCATGTGATCATTGTGTATAATGAAAGAACTATTAACAATAGTGGCACCAGGTTCTTTAGATACACATCTTGGCAGCATGAATACAAAAAGGTCCCATTCTACATATACAACAAAGGGGGGAAGTCCTAGACCGCTTGACCACAACTACAGGGGCCAGAGTCTGCGTCTGCTGGTGGGACTTGACCACCACACATCCAAACTACTCCAGTGCCAAGAGCTTATTACACTAATGTACATAGTTTATTTTACACCAACAGCATCTGGGATCATAGCATCATAATGTGTCTGCACAAGGTTGTGTCCAGCAATATAGAATGATCTATAGATCTATCGAACATACACTATAGAATGATCTGTTGTTTCAAGATTACACATTGTACCTGCTCTTGCCGTAAAGTCAAAACACTGGAGCGGTTCACATATATGGTCAAGGAGGATCATAAATGTAGCGAGAGAGAGAGAAAGAAAGAGAGAGAGAGAGAGAGAGAGAGAGAGAGAGAGAGAAAGAGAGAGAGAGAGAGAGAGAGAGAGAGAGAGAGAGAGAGGAGAGAGAGAGAGAGAGAGAGAGAGAGAGAGGGAGAGAGAGGGAGAGAGATGGAGGAGAGAGAGAGAGAGAGATTTGTCATGGAGAGTTCTACACCGAGAGTGGCTACAGATCAACTAAGCAAGTGTATCAAGCAACTCCCTACTGTAACTTTCTTTACTTATAGAGAATTAATGCGCAGTTCCATTAAGAAGCTAAACTAATAACATTCTGGTGTGAGGATATATAACATCATATTGAACAGACAACATAAATATGATCTAGTAAAATTCGATTTCACCTAGCTGGAAAAAAAGACACCGGTACATATGAAATATGCACATCACAACAAAACAATAGAAAAATCTTGTATTTTTTTTATATAATCTCATAAAGAATGTGAGAAAACAATGGTTTTATACAAGTGTAAACACGTGTTACCTGCCTGCCGCCCCGGCTGACTAGTAAACATAAGGGTCATGTAACCTAAACTGGTGTGAGGTCATGGGTGGGAAGGAAGGGGGTAGGTCGGAGGGGCAGTGGAAAGAGGTCACACACACCTGTAAAGGTTAATTACAGTACTACCTTCACGTCCACTCCGGACTGCGTACAGCTTCAACGAGAAGAGAATGGCCATCATGTCGATGTCTTAGAAATTAGTAGTAGGGAGAGGAGGGGTTTGGGGGAGGGGGGGGGGGAAGGAATATGCTAGTATTATATTCGGAACTTTGCGGGAACGTCAACTTATGTTTAAATTTATAACCGCACAGATCCATTCACGATATTCAATATTGATCGCGCTGTGTGATACGTGGCAGAGTCTCTCGCTATCAGGGCTGGGGGCGTGAGTGATCAATCAAAAAATAAAAAATAAAAAACCCGCCCAAAATCCAGGAAGCCCGCAGTGGGCAACTTACACGCATGCGCCAAGCCTCGTCACAGGTAAGCCCTCACCACCCATCCAACATCCACATTAACACTTATATATTTATGTATATAGCCTTTCAAGATGCTCACAATATATATTTTAACACATAATTCCTGCAGGTTTGTCTGTGTGATACGTCCATGAGAGGACTGAAGAGTTCGTGCTATGAGTCTGACGAGTGTTTTTAGTCTTGTTTGACAAGAGTTCTGAGGGTAGTGGATGTGACGGTGGCGGGTGGGGGCGGGCGTGAGGGGAGGGTGGGGGCGCCACGTGTCTGGTCGCCCACATGTGCACTGTTGCCGGGCGAGGTCACCGTGGCCGCCTCACCCAGTAAGAACCAGCGTATTCCACTGTGTTTCTGTTTTTGAGTTTACTGAACAAGAAGCACTATGACAGGCCACACGCAAAACAAATAGCAAACTTTATATGTATATATACATATTATATATATATATATATATATATATATATATAATATATTATATATATATTATATATATATTATACATATATATATATATACTACTTTATCTTAGTATATGTTCTCATTCATAATACTGAAGAATACTTTAAATACTGATAAAACTCTTTCATATACAGAAAACATTGTCTTGTAATATCATCAGTCAGCTACACAGCTTAGACAAGTAAGCAAAACAAAAGATCTACGAGCTTATAAAATACACACAAACAGTCCTTTAAAGATTAGATTCACTATATGAAAAAAAGTGACTTAACAAGAGCCGTTGGCTGATTGCAAGTTTGCAACCAGTGCAGCAGTGACCAAGATCTCTGTGTGAATACTTCCGATAAACTCATGCCAGTAACATAACAAACAGATTCAAATTTCAACGATATTTATCACCGAGAGGTCCCCATGTTGGAGACGCAGAGTGCCGGTGTTGCAAAGCCCTGGTGTGTAGTCGTCGATGGGCGAACCAGGTGCAAAGGTCGTCCACCGTTCTTCTGCGTTGTGGTGGCAGGTCTCATGGCGAACTTCAGGGCTCGACCACGCTCTTGTTCTGCTCTGTTGCTGTTACTGTTGCTTATTCTGTTACTTTGGCGGAGCGCCGCAGCCCACCATCCCAGGCTGGGCTTGAAGGGTACACCAAGTGTATGGTGGACAGCGGGCCCCAACGTGGTAGTGCGGCGGTATGAGAGTAGCGCGGCGCCTTCCCCTGCGTGCGGTTCTGCAGCCCCAGGCGTCCAGGTGACGCAGGGGGCTGGGCCGAGCCCTGTGCACTGCCGTGGCCCAGGTCTGACGGGTGGAGGACCTCACAGAGGCCAGGCAGGAACCAACCACACTTACAGCCCCTCGCAGTGGCCGTTGGAATAGGCGGTGCCGTACCCGTGAACGGGTGGGTAGCGGTTATGATACTGGCCGTACGGGTTCGGACTTGCACGGAATCCGTAGCTGGGGTGGCCATTGGGAAGGCAGTGTGAATGCGAGTGTGGGGAAGCGCGCGGCGCTGAATCTCATATGTAATTTACAGACTGAAGCGATTTTTCTTGCTTTCCGAGGCGGGACGGTTTGGAGTCGGAACTTTCTCCTCCTTGCACCTCGTACACGAGCTGAGTGACAAGTTCAGCGATGAGTACAGGGTCCATGGTGGGTGCGAGATTGCACAGCACAAACCAGTCGCTGAGATTGTGAGCATTAATGAACCGGTCCAAAGTATCTTCGGGCACCAGCTTAGCGCTGAACTTGAGACGCAACCGCCGAGCCGGTTTGCAGGTGACGAGCACCAGCATGTAGAGCCCCCGCAGCAGTGACAGCCCAAACAACATGCAGTACCAGAAATACAGGAACAGGAAGATCTTATCATTAAAACAGTTGATGGGGAGGAGGCAGAGTGGGTAGTAACTGTTGATAGTGCCTCCACGACTGTGGTACTGTAGCTTGCACACAGTCAGACGCGGGAAACGTGCTGTCATGGGAGAGATGGTAGTGTTAGTTGCATTGTGCATGAAGTTGACCCAGTCCAGCCCGTAGTTGTAGAAGTCGCCTCCCAGGAACACATCAGTGAGAATGAAGAAGGAAGCGAGCAGGGCAATCGCCAAGAGTTCGGTCAACAGATATTGCCACAGCCAGTACTCGTGGTTGCCCCTCGTCTGTTTCATATGCCAAACCAGGAAATTCTTTTTGTCCTCCCAGTCTTCGCGACGTCGAAGGTTGGTGAAATCGAAGGGGAGACACTGACTATGGGTGAGCTGGTGCCAGATCTGCCGTGGGAGGTAGATGACTAGCGCCTCGATCAACAGGAAGAATGTCACCCACTGGTAGTATGAGATCTCCCTTCGAGAGCTTTGGCCTTCCACAAATTGGCCCAAGTTAGGGTAGATAACATTTTTACCAACCTGGAAAAGAATATAAGTGTTAAAACACATTATAGAGCTTTTAATATTAACGTGAAGTTGAAATTACTGTAAAAATTCATTTTGTAGCATACATGGCCTCTACATAAGTTTATTGTGACCTTTTTGTGTGTGACTATATGCTATGTCACGGCGTAGTGAGGGACGGATCCACCAGTGTGCAGGCTCAAAACTGTGCTAGCCTTCAAAGTATGTAAATATTCTGCATACAACATGATGTATAAATTCCACATATAGGCGTGTGAAATAACACAGGAACCCTGTGGAAATAATACTGGGTGCCTTAAGCACCGGATTCTATTGACAATGATTTAACTGTTGATATAATGATGTTCCAATTATCCATACATCATAGTAAGGAAACCTGTTTCGTGTTTATTTCTGAAAACTTTATTTATCAATCAAATTATAATATTATGAAAAGTTCAGTGTGGAAGGTTTCGCTGAAATCTTCACTCTGCTTAACATCTTAGGAAAAGTACTTGCAACGTTAACAAATGCTACATATATGTAGTCACATGGCCAAACTTGTCAAGCAGTCAAAACATGTATAAAGCGGCCAATACGTCGTGTCAAGCGTTCAAAGACGTGCATCAGCCGGCCAAACATGTCATATCAAGCGGCCAAACATGTCATATCAAGCGGCCCAACATGTATCAAGCGGCCCAACATGTATTCAAGCGGCCCAACATGTATCAAGCGGCCCAACATGTATCAAGCGGCCCAACATGTATCAAGCGGCCCAACTATGTGTCATGTAGCCAGCCGTGGAGCCCCAAGCAGCCAAACCTGACTCAAGCGGCCTCACTCACCGCACATGACACGGGCGTCCACAGTACTGGAAGATAAATTTGCCATCTACATCACTTGTTTGGGGGATGTTACACTTGAATAAATACATATGGCACATGTTAGAGAAGAGTGGTTGGGAGAGCGATTGGATGAGAGGACTAAAAGGAGGGTGAGTGGATGAATGGGTGTGTGAGTGATTTACGAGATATATGTATTATATAATATATATATATATATATATATATATGTATATATATATATATATATGTATATATATATGATATATATATTATATATATATAATATTATATATATATATTATATTATATAATATTATATATAATATATATATAATAATATTATATTATATATATATTATATATATTATATATATATATTATTATATATATTTTATATATATATATTATATTATATAT
>WNGS01042707.1:45871786-45894117 GCA_020271785.1 Procambarus virginalis
TTTGAGTGTGTTGTGTGGCGAGCTATTGTCGTTGATGCATTTTACTCTGGTGCAAATCCATTTGTTTAGTTTCTGTATTTATGCATTTAGCTCTGTATTTATACACAATCGACTTGATAATGGTCCAGGACGGACCGGAACATCTAATGGTATATGGTTTAGTTCTCATGTTTCCTTACCACTAAAGTATGTGATACTGATTTTCTGGGCACTGTTTTTGAGGCCTCCTAGTTTGCGTATTGATTTTTTTTGGGGAGGGGGGGGAGTGATAGTTTCTGAATAGGGTTAGTTGGTAGCATCATTATTATTCATAGGTGGTTGCTTATGCTTACTAGGCTTCTTTTTCTCTCTATGATTGTAACTTTCGTAGTTTGGAGTCCAATTGCCAGGAAGTTTTTTGGATGTTATCTAGAATGTTGAGGTATATTTCTCCTGACGGCAATTGCTGCTCCATCGTTGGGCTGGTATGTTTTGTAGATGAATATCTTGATCTCTCCTTTTTTTCCATGACGGTTAATGAGTATTATCCGGGTATGTCTTCGTACAAGTTGCTGAGTTCCATAGCTCTGTGTAGTCTAGCTTAGTACATTGTTGTATTATTTTTAATGACTGGATGGCCGTGTTGAAGCTTGTTGGTCCATTCCACCTGCTTCTACCATTCTTGGGTTCGAGGTGTGTCCATTTTGCATTGTGCTGAACTTATTGCTACTTACCTGGTGATTGACTTGGGAGGAGTTGTGCTGAACGTGTGCACCATTGTGATTGTAGATCTCCCTCTTACTGTTGGCATTGTTGTATTTTTTTTTTAAGATTTTACTCCCACTTGAAGGGTCTTTCGGCTAACCGTGTGTGAACTGGCTGTCAAGAAGAATTAAATTGTTTGTAGTTTCATTTGGGGCTTGGGTTTCAGTCTGTCGTGTTGAGTGTGGGACTAGCATTGTAGCTCACTTCAGATTCGAAGGCTTGCTCATCTTCTTCGTTCTCATTCCCCATTAGTGGTGTCTTCTGTGATGCTTCAAGATTAGTGTCTTCCCTTTAGGGATTAATAATAATGGTGATTGCTGGTGGTGTTCCAGTTACAGAGTCTTGTGAGATTTTCTGCAATGATAGATCTTTGCACTTGTTGGGAATTGGTACAGACTCTAGGTATGGTAACATTGTTTTCCACGAGGGCTTTTATAATGTCAGGAGAGAGCATCATCTGGGAATTTCATATCAGGAAGTCCATTGCACCTGTGCATTTCCTTAATTGTGGTTCCAAATGATCCTGGCTTTGCTAGGCTTTCAAGGTAGGTAAAGATCATGATGCTCAATATTTTGGTTGGGAGGTCACCTTTCACCTGCAAGGATATTTGCTGCGTTCTGGGCTGCATTATTCGTCCATGTATTTGTCGGTTATACCTGCATAGGTACTGTTGGCCATCATTTGCTGTATTGCTGTAGCTTCTCTTTTGCTTGCGGGGAGACTTCCTTGTAGGCCAGATGGATGCCAGTGTGGGGTGAGGCCCTCAGTTGAGGCACTTGGGGTCTGTCTTGTCCTTGCACTCCCTGAAGGTGTGATCTTGCTGGCCGCATTCAGAACATACTTTGACGTTCTTCTGATGCAGGTTGAGGCTGTGTGGTCATTTGTAGCAGGCCCAGCAGGGAGTTGTATTGTAGTATTCATCTAGTTCTATGTTCTTGTTGGCTGTACTCGGGTGGTAGTATTTGAAGTAAATGCCCTGGAGGGGGGGTGGGGGGCTTTTTTGCCATGAATATTTCCTCAAATCTGACTTTCATCACAGATTTAATATTTGGTATGATATGGCTTCTACTACCTTGGCCCATGCATTTATTGTTTCTATGTCATGGAGGATATTTTCAGAGAATGTCTCGTCTAGTCTCTTCAGGACTATTGACTTCTTGGCCTTCAGTTCCGCGGTTATTATAACAATTTTTTTTTTTAACTTTCGTATGTTCTTTCCTTTGATTATGATGTCAACCTCCTTATCCTGGTAAGCATAGAGTCCCTGGTGGGTATTAATCTGAAGAACCTTGAGACTGAACACAATTTGGGCTAAATCATTGTTTCATGTAGCCTATTGATCCCTCCAGGGGGACGGAGTCTTACTATGAACTTCCATTGTCTCAGGTTTTGTTGTTCATTCTTTCTCCTTTCCTATATTTTTCCTATCACCCCCCCCCTTTCCTGCTTAAGAATAAGGTCCTCTTGGCTGAGGGCTGATCACTCCGTCCTTCTAGAGATTTTCACTTTTTAAGGTACTTTGTGCACAGCAAAGCTGTGTTAGAGCGATACATCAAAGAGTGACGATTGATGGGCTGCTGCTAGTGGGGTGAGGTGGGGTCATGCCTCCATGCAAGAGGCATCAAGCTACGATCGGCCTGAGTGGGGTCCACCCAGGATATTTGTTCACTTATTGTTTATCACAATGAAACGTGTAGAGTAAAACACATGTATGGAGCAAGGAACAAAATCGGCCGACTAACAGACGTTGTCACAGCTCGAATAAGACTTATTCGACTTAAGTCGAATAAGACTACAGGTATCTCTGGCAGTTCGACTTGTATAGGGATCCAGATGAAGCAAAGTGTGAGGACAGACAGGGAAACACACTCGAACACTATATCTTGGACTGTAGTAAAATTGAGCCATTTAGAGATAAATCTAAACTCACGTTGTATGAAATGGCAAACCACCTTATTACTAAGGATAAAATACCTGGAATCCTTGCACTGTATCCATATTTCGCTTCCAGTAGATAAACGACATATGAGATTAAGAAACAAGTAGTGTATTGTTAAGACTAATAATAAACAGCAGCTCCCCTATGACTAATATCTCCATTGATCAAACAATTATGCATGAGCGATAAAATCTACCATTAATATATGATGATTTACTGTAAGTATATAGCTCTTGAAATTCGGCAGTCGCCCACCAAGCCCCGTGAGAGGGGCTTGGTGGGCGACTGCCAGAGTGTGATGCTCCTTGGGACAGTCCTCAGTCCTTTTGTAGCCTTGTGCTCCTGCTGCTGTCCTCTCTAATTGTGCTGGACAACTTTTCCTTTCGTTTCGTTTCTCTTCCCCCTCTTCTTTCTCATTGTCATTCCCCACTGAGCTTTTGCCTGTTTTGATGCTTCTTTCGGCCTTTTATTTTGATGCACCTTCGCAACCCGTTCTCGCACTTGCTTATAGTCAATATTGGCTTATTTAATAAGTGCATATGTGACATAATAATTGATTGAATATTTTAGTTTACCTTGAAAAGCTTCATAGAAAACACTGACTTCACCTAACCTTCTTAGTATGCTAAGATAAGCATCTTATTGCTTCTTAATTACGGGGAGCAAGTAATTATGAATAGAAGGCACCAAACCAGGAAGGCTATGTAGCACCATCAAATGTGTGGGATAATCAGAGGGCACTAAATATCACCAAGGATGCCAATACGAGAACAAACGCATAAGGCGAACGATAAAAAGTATCCGAGTCGCCAAGAATTCTATCAAGGGACAAGCGACCGCGGGGGACGGTCGGAAAATAAGACACACACTCGTCCTGGAAGTCACGGCATTCAACAAGGATATGCACGACCGTAAGAGGGGCAATGCAATTTGGACAATAAGGAGCAGGGCGGCACTCCACTAAGTGACCGTGAGTTAAACGGGTATGGCCAATACGTAACCTAGCCAGAGCCGTTTCCCACTGCCGGTTATGGTGGCAGGAGGAAGGCCACTGGGACACGCAACTTGAGAGTACGCAGTTTGTTACCAATAACAGAAGACCAACAACTCTGCCAGCAGGCAAGGATGGAGGCATGAATAACTGGGTAAAAGTCGGAATAAGGAATACTTTTACGAGAGATGGGACAAGCACGGATAGCTTTCTTAGCGGCAGCATCCACCTGCTCATTTAAAGAGACCATCATGGCTGGGAACCCAGCAAAATGCAACTGACTTAAATTTACTGGAGATAAGAAACAGGCAATGTTGAATCTCGACAACCACCGGGTGGAATGGATTAAAGGACCCTAACGCGATGAGGGCACTACGAGAGTCAGCTACCACCACAAATGAGGATTGACACCGGGAAAGCAGGAGACAAAGAGCATAGAGAATAGCATAAAGTTCTGCTGTGAAGATGCTAGCCACTGGAGGAAGGCGACACATATAAGTGTGGTCAGGAAAAACAACAGAGTAGCCCACACCGTCGGCAGACTTTGACCCGTCAGTGAAGATGGGAACGGAGTGGGAGTGAGAAGAAAAGTGCTCAAGGAAGAGGCGTTTCAGAACTGTAGGAGGGGTAAAAGCTTCAGTGATGCGGGTCAGAGAAGTACAAAATTTGGAATTGGGACCCTCCACGGGGGTAACGATGAAACAATACGAGGAGAAACATTGGTAATATGAGCTAAAAGAGAATCCTGTAAGCAAGACAAACGGACAGAAAGAGGAGGTGAAGTAAGTAATTATCAATAGAAGGCACCAAACTGGGAAGGCTATGTAGCACCATGGAAGGAGGAGGTGATGAACAGAAACTACAGGAGGGGTAAAAGTCAAAGCATGATAGAGGCGAGAGTGAGGATGCTGTAAGGATCGTGCAAGATAGCGAAGACTAGCGATCATGGCGATCCTGGAGACAAAGCCAGCATCAGCGTAAGCTGAGGGTAGGAGTTGAACGAAAAGCACCAGAGCTGAGGCGCAACCCAGTATGGTGCAAAGGATCAAGACGGCGAAGAGTAGAAGGAGAAGCAGAAGAGTAGGCAGGGCAACCATAATCGAGTTTAGACAGGACGAGAGAGGAATGCAAATAGAGGAGCGTGCGCCTATCCGCTCCCCCAAGAAGTATGGGACAAAACCTTAAGTAGGTTAAGGGCCTTAGAGCATTCAACACGGAGGTAAGAGACATGGGGCGACCAAGACAAACGAGTGTCAAAGAATAACCCCAAAAGCTTCGTGAAATCTTTGTACTCAAGGGGATGACCATAAAGTGACGAAGAACGACCCGCTTCCGAGTAAAAGTCATGGCACAAGTCTTAGTACTAGAGAACTTGAAGCCATGATTGGTGGCCCAAGATGACACGGCATCAGTTGCAAGTTGAAGCCGCCGTTGAAGGAGAGGCGAATCATCATCCCGACAGCAAAGAGTAAGATCGTCAACATAAAGAGCAGAGAAGATGCCAGAAGGAAGGGAGGAAAGAAGACCATTGAGGGCAACCCGAAAAATAGTAGTACTCAGAACACTACCTTAGGGCACACCTTCATACTGCTGAAAAAAGGCAGAGAGTGTGGCACCAAGCTTGACCCGAAAGGTACGACGAGAGAGAAAGTTTGAAGGAAGAGAGGGAGATTACCATGAAGGCCAAAAGAACGAAGTTGGGACAGAATATGGTATCTCCAAGTCGTGTCATAAGCCTTTTCCAGGTCAAAAAGGACAGCAACAACGGAGCTGTCCTTTCTGGGCCCGGATCCAGGCCCAGAAAGGCCCGGATGCAGGCCCAGAAAGGCCCAGAAAGGCCCGGATGCAGGCCCAGAAAGGCCCGGATGCAGGCCCAGAAAGGCCCGGATCCAGGCTCATAAAGGCCCGGATCCAGGCCCAAAAGGCCCGGATCCAGGCCCAGAAAGGCCCGGATCCAGGCCCAGAAAGGCCCGGGTCCAGGCTCAGAAAGGCTCGGGTCCAGGACCAGAAAGCCCCGGGTCCAGGCCCAGAAAGCCCTGGATCCAGACCCAGAAAGGCCCGGATCCAGGCCCAGAATGGCCCGGGACCAGGCCCAGAAAGGCCCGAATCCAGGCCCAGAAAGGCCCGGAACCAGGCCCAGAAAAACCTGGGTCCAGGCCCAGAAAGTCCCGGTCCAGGCCCAGAAAGGCCCGGATCCAGGCCCAGAAAGGCCCGGGTCCAGGCCAAGAAAGGCCCGGATCCAGGCCCAGAAAGGCCCGGATCCAGGCTTAGAAAGTCCCGGATCCAGGCCCAGAAAGGCCCGGGTACAGGNGATATTTTTATTATTATTATTATTAAATGTGTGTATTTTTGCATGCAAAATGTAATGTAAACATGTGTAATTATAGATATAGGCTTGTATCTATTGGTATGTACAGGTGCGTATTTATAATGTACATTTGTATATTTCCAATGCTATACATAATGATTACCACTACAGTATTAACATAAATACTGTACAACATTGAGTGTGGAGAAACCATGAAAATAAGTTTTCTGTGACACCTTGAGTCATTTCTACCAAACATTTAACTTCTCTGGGCCATCACAGCTAAACCACAATAGGTAAGAACTTTTACATGGATTTTGCTACTTGGATGATAATTAACAATGTCAAAAAGTCATTTTAGCATAATTTTTTTTTGTACACGAGACAGTGCATTAAATAGCTTGCACATCTTTGGGATTCTCACCTCGATCAGCATACCAATTATTAATGAGGGTCTTGGAATGTGATGTGCACTGTATTGCTTGCTTTAAGAAGTGCAGTAGCACTTGCCTAACAAAGTTCAAACATTAAATTTGAGTTTTTGCATGGGGTGTGTTCATCCATACTTTGTTGAGCCAATTTCTCACATTAGGCATCCTGGTGAAAGTTTCCCAAATACCACTGATCAAATGGCTTGGTCATTTTGCATTTAATTCATTTTATGGCTTGCATTCTGGTATGGCAGCACTTTAGTATTCTTCCTAGTGGCCTCGATGGAAGCTAGCGGCTTGTTAAGGGTCTCCTGAGAATTTGTATAGTGCCTGCAAAGCATGGCATAATGCTTACCAACAAACTAAGCAAAGATGCAAATAAAATGTAAATTTGTTTTATTTATTTAGTCCTATAACTTTGCATAGTTAATCATGAACTGGAAATAGGGTGATCATTGCCTAAAGGAGTATAAAATAATCTTCTGTATGGTGGCAATACCTTGCCACTGAATATAATTTTTATCCACTTCCCCCCCCCCCCCCGCATTGTGTTTGTAAAAATTTTCATTCACTATCGTTTTTAACCTCGACATATTTAGTATAAATTATATTTTTTGAATGATGGCTTAATTTTACAAGTAAAGAGTACAGTACTTTACAGTATTGTTATTTTCATGTGGTTACTTTTTTTCATGATATAGGTAGGTAGATACCTGTAATGTTAAATTTGTAAATCAACTTTATGCCAATATTAATGGTTACATTCAGTCTTTATTTATTTTTATTTATATATACAAGAGTTCTTACATTCTTGTACACCCACTAGCACACACAGCATTTCGGGCATGTCCTTAATCCTATGTTCCCCAGAATATGACCCGCCAAATCATTTAACAACCAGGAACCCATTTTACTGTTGGGTTAGAGGCTACAGTTAAAGATTTGTGCCCAGTAAATCCTCCCCGGCCAGAAATGAACCCAGGACAAAGTGCTCGCGAAATGCCAGGCAAGCGTCTTACCACTACACCACGGGGAATGCGATTGCTACAGAAGGAAAGGGAATTATCAGGAGTGTACCAAACCATTATGACTTGTAGCACTTGGAAGGGGATAAGGATGTGAGTTAGGATGGGAGGGGTAGGGGGAAGGAATGGTACCCAACCACTTTGATGGGCAGGGATAGAATGCTGACCTATATGGAGATACTGTCCAGCCAACCCATCCTCCTGTTTAGAAAGTACCTATAGTGAGTCATCAATAGTAATGAAATCGTACCTACTTATCTTTTAAATACAGTACAGTACTAGTATACTGACTAGTAAGGAATTTAAAAAAAATTAAGCAAAAAAGTCTAGTATAGCGCACACATGTACTCTATTAGACGTTATCATGTATTAGGCCTAGGAAGGTTAGGTTAGTTTGTGAAAGCAACACAAGTATAAAATACTGTTCTGGTTTGTCCAACTCAATAGTTCAGATTTCTACTTTCTAATTTTGTTGTACGTCGGTATATATATACTGTATTGTACTAAGGTCCTCATCGTTACTATAAGTACAGTACTACCAAACAGGAGAATGGGTTGGTCCAGCTCTTATATTTAGCAAATACAGTGCTGGTATTGCATTGTATTTACTAAGTTTATTATATTGTCTGCTTTATCACCAATGAACTTCTAAGTGTTGGCGACAAGTCTCCAAGCCTTTTCATTAAAACATGGTTTTCCAATCCCTTCTCGTCCCTCTAGTTCGGGGAAACCATTTCCTCGTACACTTCCACTTCACTCCAGGAAATTGTTGCCTGCCCACCAATTATCCCTGCTCTTTACCCAAATAAATTTGTCTTGGTCTTGTTATTAATTGTTCTCCAAATCCTCATGAAGTATTTCTTGTGGCTTAACCCACCACACCACATCTGTGTGTACCCTCCCACCTCTATACATTTCCCTGTTTGGCCAAGATTTAAATTTTGCACAAAGTACAAAGTTTGCACCTGAAAATATTTTGATCTTTACTAAATTGCTTTTTGCCTTGAGGTTATATTAAAGTGTAGCATTTAAGCTACAATATATTGTAATTTCCATGCTTTATTTATTTCCAGCTTAGCCCACCGGCAACATGTTTTGCTTCTCGTAATGGAAGTGCGAAGGAACAATATTACAAGTTCCAGCGTGTGTTTGGGCCTAACACCACACAGAAAGAACTTTTTGACAGTATTGCCAAACCCTTGGTTGCAGATGTTCTGAATGGAAAAAATGGCCTCCTCTTTGCTTATGGTGTCACTGGCTCTGGCAAGACTTACACAATGCAGGCAAGTACCTTCTCTCAAAGGGTTAAATGGGCAAAGACAGTTATGACTTATTGTGAGGCCAGGCACCAGATTGTTTTGTAAATAAAAATTTGTTCTTAAATATAAACTTGTAATAGAATGAAGAACTGTAATTGGCTGAAGTGGCAAGAACAGTTTCATATAAACTTAAAATTTGTGAGTACAGATTGAGGGTGGGGAGGTTTCACAACGGCAAGGGGATAAAAGTGAAGTCCTCGCGTGGACAAGGACTATCGTAAAGAAATATATGGTCGAGGTCCTTGAACTATAGATTATCAGAACCCATAATTCTTTTGAGGTGGAAAAGTACAGGTTTGGTAATACGGTGGGAGACAAATATAATAAGTTACCAGACATAATTGTGGCAAATAGTTAAGCTAGCTTTAAAAATAGGTCTTGATAGATATGTGGGGTAGAGCAGTTGGATCTAGATGGGCACCTGCATAATGGGCCAACAGGCCTACTGTGTGGTGATGACATATTCTTATAATCTTGTATGAAAAGAAGTTAGGATAGAATGTAAAAAAATTTCCTGGGGGGGGGGGGGGCGGAAGCAATGGGAACATTCTTGAAGTTAGTATGGGAGAATGTTAGCATGATGCAATCAGAAGTGAACACATGGAGGTTCTGAAGGATACAAGTGATGGAAAGTTCAAATGTAAATGTTTTGGTGAGAAGAATGTGTGGTATAATGCTAGCAGATTCAGTGAAATAAAGTACTGCATATCTGACGTGTTGGGAAATTAATGTTCGTGCAGGAATTAAATGCCAGACTACAGGGAGTGGAATGAAATGGGTGTAGCATTAATTTGCTGAAGGCTTGAAATAACTGTACAGTGCCTGATTGAAAGTGTTTTAATATTTTTTCACATTCTCTTTCCTCACTATACTGTGTCTTCCCTCACTTTGCATCTGTAGAATCTAGTTGAGTGCGAATTCACAATTTCTCAAAGAAACTGAATAGTTTTTTTTTTTGTAGTACAGTGCACATGAAAATTTGATAGTGTGAGCTCATATTACTGCTCTTAATCATTTTATAAGGAAAGACAAATTAATGTTGACTAAATGTTTCATAGGTGGTAGATAATGGGTAGGTGATGGTGAGTGTAGTAGTAAATAAAATAATTAGTGATGAAATACTTAGTGTAGATAGCAGCATTTAATCTTGCACAACTATTTTTTGTTCTAATTTCAGGGAGTACCACAAGATGGTGGAATTGTAAGACGAACCCTGGATGTCATCTTCAATAGTATACAAGAGTACCAAACAAGGAGGTGCATCTTTAAGCCAGATCGCATGAATGGATTTGATGGCCAGTGTGAATCGGATGCTTCTAATGATCGACGAAGGTTGGATGCTACTCAAAGTGCCAAGATGATGACCAGGTCTTACAAACCAAGGTATTATCTGGTTGTTGGCAGACCTAGGTATGGTCCAGTAAATTGTTGCCTATAGCATTTGATACTTCATGCTAATAACAAAAGTGGCTAAAAATGAGTGGTGAATAGTGATCATAATTAGTGCTGATCATACACTTCCATCAATTTTCTGCTAAAACAGTTGGTTGTTAAAATTTTATCAGGATAAGAATTGCAATGTACTGTAGGCACCATATTTGCATAGCTTTGGATTATGATTTGGTCACAAAAGAACTAAGCACTTGGAAGTACTGTATGTAGGTGTATTTTGGGGCTACTGTACTTGGGCCAAGACCAGATTAATACAATTTAGTGTGGATAATCTATGCTAATCTTCGGGTTAATTTCATTCTTGTTGGGAGTTTTCAAACACGCATGCAATGCATAAACGTAACCCTTTTGTATAATTCCATATAATAATCTTGATTTCATGGGCTTAATTTAGCTAGTTAAATGTTGGTGTCTAAATAGGTGTTAAGAGCATGAAAAGTGGACTTATGAGTCTATAATATCCCCCCCCCCCCATGCACAGTAAACTGCAGAGCATTAAAGTTGGATAGATTCATTTTTGCTTCCAGGAAGTATTATTCCCCTCAAATCAATGACTACTGTGCATTTTGTGAGGTGTAATGGTCAAACAAACTTCTTTACTTAGTAATATACCTTGTTCACAACTTTTTTGGCAATTATCCTGTGCTGCTGAACCCTAAGCAAGAGCTGTTGATACTGTAATAATTGGCATTGACTGGTATTTCTAGACTACCCATTTTATGACGATCATATGTCGCCCATAATGGTAGTACCAAAGATATACAATCATGCTTTCTTTAAACCTTTACAATTGTGCCTCAAACCTTTTTCTTGTACAGTGGTACTTCCGTTTGAGTTTAATCTGTTCCCAGAGACGGTTCGTAACTCAAAATAAATTTTCCCATAAGACATAATGTAAATTTAATTAATCCATTCCACACTCCCAAAAATATTAACTTAAAAGTACATTTTATACTGAATACCACTTTTTGTGCTAGCTACAATACAGTATTGTATTGTAGCACTATTGATAATGGCACTCCAAGGAGTGCCGGACCAACCGGGCTGTGGTGGGCCTGCGGGCCGCTCCAAGCAACAGCCTAGTGGACCAAACTCTCACAAGTCAAGCCTGGCCTCGGGCCGGGCTTGGGGAGTAGAAGAACTCCCAGAACCCCATCAACCAGGTATCAACCAGTATGTATATCTTGCCTTTATTGAGGACTCTTTGTTGGCGTCTGGAAGATGGTGAGGTGGGGGAAGGTGTTAGTCCGGAAGGGGCATGCCCTTCCATTATAACATGGGCAGTGATGACTTTTCTGGGGTACTCCCTCTCCTATGTTCTGCAGGCATATCACTAGGACCTGGTTGTCGCTCACTGCTCGCTTGTTTAAGAACGTCTCTAGACACTTGGTTTTTCTCTACATTTAAACACTTGTCTGTAGTGAGACATGAGTCATTCAAAAGGTCAATGCAATGGCCTGCTACGGCTTTATCTGGCGTTGCATTTTTTGACGAAATTGGGATTGCAACTCAAAAAATTTGTAAGTAGGAGCAGTTGTAAGTCGAGGGTACCACTGTACTGTATATAAAAATATTTTATGAACATCGGCAATATGGAGCCTGTCGGTAGTTGGTTGCAAATACAGTATACCGTATCAACAGTGCGTTAATTACAAAACTTTATTGTTGCTGTATGTCAGTTATAATGAACACACTTGTTAGATATCATATAAAGAATAATTGTGCATACAAGTAACAAATATGCACAACAAGAATGCACAACAGATTTTTTTACAAATAAGTAGGAACCATGAAGAGGATTTGAACCTATGCTGTGTAATCCCAACCACATGCCTTAGACCAACCATGACATGGTCAAATGCAGTGCAATCTGGGATTCAACCAAATCCTTTAGGGATCCTGAGGCTTCAACTTGAGCACTCAGGGTTTCAATCATTACCCCCATGCATTCTGGCTGTGGTTTAAGAGTTCACCTCCAATGCTTCTCTTCAAATTTTCTCATTGATACACTGTTACTGTGCAGTTAATAATTTGAATTATTGTGCAGTTGATTTTTCACCAACTTTCTTGTAGCACTAGGAGCAAAATGTGGTTATACTCGGCAGTTCTTTGTTGCAACATCTATTAAACTTTTAGTAACCACTGGCCTTTGTAGATCTTGCCTTGACATCCTCCATGCCAGTGGTTCAAACCACACTTTTGCCTTCCGATTATAAATGTGCACCACCATTGGCCAGCCACAGGCTACACTGTGTGAACTCTGGTGAAAAGAATAGTCCAAATTATCAAGTTGAAATATTTTTGTCACTACTACCATTGCTGCTACAAGCGTCTTCTTGGCTTCATGCCACCTTTTGATAATCGTTTACCACCAGTGTTCTTTTATTCACAAGTTCCATGATTTTCCTTTGCTTTTTCTTGACAAACTGTGCTACAGTAATATCAATGCCAATGTATCTGTATCAAAGGGGGCCAGACAGCCGAGTGAACAGTGCTCAGGATTCATAGTCCTGAGGTTCCGGGTTTGATCCCTGGCAGAGGCGGAAACAAGTGAGCAGGGCTTCTTTCACCCTGATGCTTGTTTCCCTAATGGTAAATAGGTACCTGGGAGTTACAGCTGCTATGGGCTGTTCCCTGGGAGTGTGTAACAAAAATGGCCTGGCCGAGGACCAGGCTGCAGTGATGCTAAACCCTGGAATTATCTCAAGATAACCCCATAAGTTGCTTGGCTCCAGTCACAAAACTTTTAAATTAATGGTCTTGAATTCGTGGTAAGAAGTTCCTCTTACCTTATCTGATGAATGGCTTAAAATTCTTGGGCAATATGGCTTCAGCTCTCAAATACAATAATAATATATCCAAGGAAAAGAAAGTAAATGCTAGACTAATGAGGATAGACAGCACTTGTGTGAAAAAAAGAACTCGGGTTGTGTGTGCCTTCACAGTACAGTACAGTAGATTTAACCCTTAAGCTGCTAAGGGGTCCCGAGGAGATTTACACCCTGGTGTGCAAGAAAAAAAATCTTAAATTATTTAGTCTTCTAAAAATGTTAATTTGTGTTCCCTGAGCACGGGGGGGGGGGATCGTAGGCGACATATTTTGGCCGCAATAGGCCGAGGAAGTTTGGCAAAATGTGGGCATTATCAGAACGGTCGTCAGTGGCTGATAGGTGGGAGTTGCCACAAAGATATTACCTAATTATTTCAATGTCTGATTTTTTTTGTTTCCTGCAGTAATATTATTCGATGGTGTGTAGTGTGATAGATTTATATAATAAAAGGGGTGAATCATTGCTATACTCAAAAGTATGGTGTGCATATTAGTTATTCAATTATGTTCATAAAACAATAAACAGTTTTGCTGTTATTACACTATACACACAGGTTATATATAAGTATCTGCATGTTTTGTTTACCATAACGAGCCATTAAGTTGGTATCGAGTTGAAAAGCAACGAGGAGTGACCGCCACACACCAGCCAGCCACTCGTTGCCACTCCCTCAACAACGCCTCACTCGCCCACTTTCTCCTCCCACCATCTGTTTTGATTTTATTCACTACATACAGAAGTTATATATAAGTATATATGTTCACAATTGTACAACTAAGCTGATATAGTTAGTTCAGGCACTTAAGTCACTACACAGTCAGCTGGTGGCTGCCTCCCTCCTTATTCAAGGTCACACGCACTAAATTTTCTCCCCCAACAATACTGTTTGCAGTGTTATTACACTATATACACACATTATATATAAGTATCTACATGTTGTATGCACCGTAACTGTACACCTAAGCTTGTAGGGTATCCAAAGAGCACAGTGGCCACCCTCTACGCAGCAGCCACCCTCTACACAGCTAGACACGTCATGTAGATGCCACCTCTGTCACCCAAATGGCTCCTCCCAACATAATCCTTTTGCTGTTATTTCACTAATACACACATTATGTATAAGTATCTACATTTGTGTTCAGCATAGAAAACCACTGAGCTGGTATGGTGAATGCAAACAATAACAGGTGGCCACAGTCGGTAAATGATGCTATCTCCCTCCGTCCCTCAGCATTACTCCTCCCACAGTGCTAATTACAACAATCCTGCTATTATCACAATCCTGGTCATTTTTATCAGTCAGGGGTCATCTGTAATACTGTCTTTGCTAAATAATAGCAGTTACATATTTATTGACATTTTCAGGCAATGCTGTGGTCACAAGTTGAACAGCAATGCTGTTAGCTCATGCTGTGTGAGCCAGCCTTGGTGGCTCCCACAGTATTGTGGCTCTCACTAGAGAATATTGCTCTCAATTTTTTTTAAACATGGCGTCTGTTTACAAGAGCACTGAGGAAGCTAATGTGAACCCTGTGTAGCTGTTGGCCATTTGAATCGTGCCTGGCACCCTATGGCGTATATATGCCATGCGCACCGTGGGACATGTTGCTCATGGCGTATATATACGCCATGTGCAGCTTAAGGGTTAAATACCACAGAGTAAAGTTTTGTATAATTTTGGCAAAGTACAAGCTCTGTAAAATATTTATAAAATATAAATGTATTATTTTGAAGTTATGCTTATGATGTTGGGAAAACTTGTAGTTGTCATGTACGTGTGAATGCCACAGTTTGTAATCATGTTTTATAAAGTTTACAATTGAGTAAATGGTAGAAGCAAATACAGTACAGGGTACCAAAAAAAAACGACTCCAAATCGTCTCTGAATTCATTATTTGTATTTGCTTCTGAGGCTATGGGTCCTCATGCCTTCACAAGTGGTGGTACCCTCATTCTGTTACGAGCATGACGACGACTGCCATTTTTCTTTCCCTGTCTAATAGAAATTATGTAACTACAATCCGGATTTCCACATCGTCCCCCCCCCCCTCAAAAATCTAGTTTTTTATAAATCCAAATAGAGATTAAACTAATCTGTTTAGGGGAATTGGTTATATGGGGGTGTGGGTTTTGGAGGGTAATCTGTGGCATTAGAATATTGCCTGGTTTTGTTCCTTTTACTAATTTAATTTAGTAATGAAAAATAGGCAAATTTTTTAAAAGATTTTTCTCAATTAAATGTACACCCATTTTCAAATTTTTTGGCATTTCATTTTGACCTTTGGTAGGGATAAAGCAGAAAACATGGTGTTGCAAATGAAGGTTTAATACTGTACAGTACATAGTTTTATCGCTATTTAAAATATTGGTATTTTAATAGTATGTATTGCAATTTTTCAGAAGAGATCCTACTGGGTCACAAGATAACTCGCAGCGTATCCCTGATACTTCCCGCATTGCAAACATTGATGATGACAATGTATTTTCTATATTTGTTGCCTACATTGAAATATACAACAACTATATTTATGATCTGTTGGAAGAGCTTCCAGAAACAGGACCTTCAAGGTAAGTTTTGTATAATTGTACCTTTTGCTTTTATTTGGCATGGGGAACAATATAACATATAGTACTGTAGGTTCAGATGCATAACAAAGTTCTGGCCTATATATGCTTGAATTATTATTCATGTTAATTTGATATTGCTACAAACTAGCTAGGCTGTTTTCCATGAATCTTAAAGGTAGATTTGAGAGTTTGGCAAGTTTCTTCTACTATTGCCAGTATAACACGGCACAGTGTCAATGAATTGTTGGGAAATGGGTTTAGCACAAGATGTCCCATAAAAATGTTTAACAATACCATACTGAAAATCTTGGGTGAATTTTGAATTGCAGCAAATCACATGGAATGTGTACGCATATTGTGCAAATTGCACGACCAAGACCATATTAAAGATTGACTTGTGCATGTCCTGTCTAGTGCCTAAATCCCATATTACCACCGTTAATCCTGTGGCACAGTGGTTAAGCACAGAGCCGAGTGGATAGCGCTTCGGGTTTGTAGTCCTGAGGTTCCGGGTTAGATCCCCAGTGGAGGCGGAAACAAATAGGCAGTTTTTCACTCTGATGCCCCTGTTACCTAGGAGTTACAGCTGGTAGGGGCTGCTTCCTGGGGGTGTGTAACAAAAAGGAGGCCTGGTCGAGGACCGGACCGCAGGGATGCCAAGCCCCAAAATAAAGATAACCACTCGTCTGACGTTTCGCGAGCGCTTTGGCTTGGGTTTGTATCCTGGCTGGAGAGGATTGACCACGAGCCAATCCTTAACTGTAGCCTCTGTTCACCCAGCAGTGAATGGGTACCTGGTTGTTAAACGATTTGCCAGGTCATATTTCTGGGAAATATTAATAATGACTTGCTCGAAATGCTATACATGCTAATGGCTTTACAAGGATGTAAACTCTTGTATATGTAAATAAATTGAAAATAATGTAGAGCCATCTTGTGTGACTGTCAGCGGTATGAATGAGCTTACCTTGAGATTACCTTGCGATATTTCGGGGCTCAACGTCCTCGTGGCCTGGTCCTCGACCAGGCCTCCTCGTTGCTGGACTGGCCAACCAGGCTGTTGGATGCGGCTGCTCGCAGCCTGATGTATGAATCACAGCCGGGTTGATTAGGTATCCTTTGGAAGAGTTTCAAAAGTTTTCTCTTGAACACTGCGAGGGGTTGGCCAGTTCTGCCATTTGTGTGTGGTAGCATGTTGAACAGTCTCGGGCCTCTGAAGTTGAATATAACTATTGAAAGGAGGTATAGTGAAAAAGCTTGAACTTGAATGGTAGTTGGTAGGCTGTTTGCCTGATCCACAGCCCCTTTACATTTCCAATGTGATCAAACTAGTGCTACCTTTCATGGCCACAGTTGTGCCTTTACATCGAATCAGAACGAGGCCTTACCAGTGTTGTAGTGTCTGCAAAATATTCAACAGCTTTTTGAAGTGAAAGGACTTCTTGTTAGAATTTAAATGATGAGTCTTAGTAGATAGTACAGTATACATGTCATGTACAGGTATTGATGTTGATTTGAATGTCTATTACATAGGACAGATGACATTCTTACATGATAGGCCATTAACTATAAAATTTCAACTGTATTGCATGAAAGTAAATGTATATTACAAATGTTATAATACAATTTTTTATTTAATGGAGGATTTGTTGTAAATATTTTTGCTGCATTATTTGCTAGGCATTGAAAGATGCATCAAATATTCTTCACAGAGGATTGCAAACAAAGATACTTCGTGAAGATGCCCAACACAATATGTATGTCCATGCCTGCACAGAATTGGAAGTAAAGACTCCTGAAGATGCTTTAGAGGTTAGTGATTGTGCTCGGCTTTATTAGGATTATTCTATGCACTACGGTACACGACTACATGCATGTACAAATGTGCATAGAATTCACATTTAAGTCTTGATAAATGTGGCAAATTGACTTTTTTTATTATTGAAAGTAAAGAAATCTTTAATTTTAATAGATAGTAAGCTTTTCCTCCATCTCAGATTCTGTACAAAGGTGAGAAGAGGCGCAAGATTGCATACACCACTTTGAACTGCGAGTCGTCTCGGTCGCACTCCATATTCACCATCAGGGTTGTTCAGGTATGCTTGGTTTGTTCTAATGCTTTTGTCCTAGAAAATCAGCATAGTCATTCCTGGCCATTAGTAAGTTTAAATAATAACTAGTTCACTTTTGTAGATGTAAACTTTACTTCCTTAATCAAAACTAAACTAAGTCATACAGAGAAGACACTGAAGCCATATAATATTGCTTGTGTACCTGTGGAGTCCAGGGATGTGGATTTGATGCCATTCTTAACTCATATTATTGGATATATAATTTTCTTTCACCATTGTGCATGTTGATACAGATTAATGATATATGCTATTGTACCTTACCATGTATATGATAGAAATCTTATCCTGGCCAATGTAATTTTTCATTCTATTAAAAACAAATGATAAATGTTCTTTATCAGAATAAATTGTTTCAATCTACATTTTCTAGGCACCACTTGATGCACAAGGGGAAGATGTTGTTACAGATAAGAATTCCATCATAGTCTCCCAGCTTTCATTGGTGGACTTGGCTGGCTCAGAGCGTAACATCCGTACAAAGGCAGTTGGTGACAGGATTAAAGAAGCAGGTAAAAGGCATTTAGGGCATAATACCTATAGATAGGAAACTTGACAAGTTTATGGAAATGTAATACTGAGGAAGAGAATTTAGTTACTGCAGACGATGTCACAATTATGTGGCTGAAGATATGACCAAATCACATGCCAGAAGATGGAGCCGACTACATGTTGACTAGTTTTGTCTCTTCATCTTCTGGTGTGTGGTTTGGTGATCACTTTAGTTATTGATATTAAAAGTAGGCAGTCATCATACAGTGGCTTGCCTAGCAGTTGAGAGAGCTCTAGGGCCATACTTCCCAGCTATTGTACATGGTACAGTATTTCTACACAGTACTTGGAAACACCCCTGCTCTTCAAATTGAATTGTGGTAGCTACCGGGTCTGCTTAAGACGGTGCTTTTTTAGCATTGCACCCCTTTTATAGCCAACAGCACCTCTGTGCACACGAACCCCCCCCCCCATTTTTTTTCTAATGGTTAAAATGTATTTCTTGATAAAAATTGTATGCAACTTTGGGTGTGGTTGAACCCTTAAATCTTGCGGTGTCATGATTCAAGGGCCATTGTGGAAAAAGTGCCCCGTGCCAGGCATGGGGCGGGAGTTTTGAAGGTAAAGATTCATTCCAGTGTCTTTTATTTTTGGCAGTAATATTCAGCAGTGTGCATTGAGCTAGTTATACAATAAAATGTGTGGAACATTAGAATGCTCAAATATTAGTGTTGCTAAGATGCACACAGCATTATATGCTTAGAACAATAAATTTAACTGGTTTTGCTGTTATTGCACTATGTACAATATGTATTTAACTATACATTTTCATGCACCATTATGAACCACAAGAACTCTGGGTGTGGTAATGAAATCAAAGCACTGCATTGCTTCAGCCGAGTGTGGGGCAATACCACCTGATTGCAAAATGACTATAATATATTATGCATATTGCTAACTCTAGCAAAAATAGCTGTTATCAGAATCCTGGTCACTACATCATTTAATATGGAAAAAAATTGTTTTCAAAATGAACAAGAGGTCCCATTTTATGAGTAGATGCACGAACTGTGAATGTGCGGCCTCTTGTTGTGAATATCATAACGAACAGTTTTCAGAGCTGTGCACCTTGTATGTAGTCTTACCACAGGCAGGATATCATCATTGCAAAGTTATCGGTTATTTATGTAATAATTATTGATGCTATGGGCAAATGCTGCATGGTGGCTACTGCAGAATGTGCTACCCATGCTGTCACTGAATACTGAGGCCTTCGCACACCCAGGAGGAGTGCCCACAATTTTTTTTTTCCACCCCGGAGCCGGTCGGCCGAGCGGACAGCACGCTGGACTTGTGATCCTGTGGTCCCGGGTTTGATCCCGGGCGCCGGCGAGAAATAATGGGCAGAGTTTTTTCACCCTATGCCCCTGTTACGTAGCAGTAAAATAGGTACCTGGGTGTTAGTCAGCTGTCACGGGCTGCTAACTGGGGTGGAGGCCTGGTCGAGGACCGGGCCGCGGGGACACTAAAGCCCCGAAATCATCTCAAGATAACCTCAAGATAACCCCTCCCTGTCCGGCTCATTGATGCTGTGAGGGGGGCTTGGTGGGCGGCTGCCGGAGTGTGATGCTCCATGGGCCAGTCCTGTCCTTTTGTGGCCTTATGCTCCTGCTGCAGTCCTCACAAATTTTGCTGGACACCTTTTCCTTTTTAGTGTTTCTTTCCCCCCCCTCTTCTTTTTTATTGTAATTTCCCGCTGACCTTGTGCCCGTTTTGTTCATTCTTTTGGCCTTTTGTTTTGATGCCCGGGTATTTGAGAAGGCATACTCTTGCACCCATAGAACTGTAGTACCCAACGTCGAGAGCGAGGGGAACCTTTTATTGTCAATCCTCCTCCAAGTCACTGAACACGATCTCGACGGACTAACGGTTCTTAAGGTGGCGTTTTGTGGGGGTATACTAAAGCGCACCTCTAAGGGGGACCCGGCATGATCGGCGATAGCTTCTTGTTGGGTGTCCTGCCTCTAATTGTGGCTCCATGGTGGGTGTGGGGGCACATTCGTGAATGAAAGTGTTACTTCTCGTCTGTCTGTAAATGTTCCTCTTGTACCCTCTCGGGCTCGTGGGGTGGGCGACCAAGCCCCCGAGTCAGACTGTGTTGGAAGACCGAGCTCTGTAGCCCCCGCTGCATTGGACCCCGACCTAGCTCCTCCTTTGATCCTTCTGACTACTCCCCACGACTCCCCTCCCTCCTCTGTGGTTGGGTCGAGCGACAAGCCCCCAGTGATGACCACCTCGTCCCCTGGCACAGCTCACTCGTTGTGACTACTGCACCTTTTAACTCCTCTTGGGGGTTCTCAACGTTGTCCGCTCCACGGCAGCTCTCGCTTGATTCCTTCCCGTACTGATGCGTATCAGGCCTTGTTTGGTCCCGCTTTGTGAACCAAATACTTTGGTCTCCTCCCTCTTGATTCTACGCCTCCTGACGATTTCTCCCTCCATAGGCATCTTGTTGATTCCGTAGATGCCTGTTACCTTCAACCCCACTCGTCTCGGTACACGTGTCATTGCTGCTGCTCGTCAGGATGCAGCCTCCCGCTTGGCTGCCTTATCCTGCCTTGGCGAGACCCCTGTTCGGGTCTCCAAAAAACTTGGTTGAATGCCAGTGTTGGCACTATTCTCCTCTCGCCCCATGTTGCAACCGGTGTTCGGAATCTACGGGACTGCCACGATGATATTCGGCATATCCTTGAAGCCCAGGACCATTGTCCTCCAGGTTGACAAGTTTACTCATCCCCCTTGTGGTCGTCGCCGTCCACCCCTTCGGTTGTGAAGATTACCTTTGATGGTAGGACCCTTCTTCCCTCTGTCATTCTTGCTGGTGCCAGGTGCTCTGTCCAGGAGTACATTCCCTCTCCTCGGCTCTGTAATATGTGCTGGAGGTTTGGGCATGGAGTCCTCCGCTGCTCCAGTACTCTTTCTGTCCTGTGTGTGAGGACGAAAGTCATTCTAAGTTGGAGTGCACTTCTCCCCAGGTTCGCTGCCTCAATTGCGGTGAGGCCCACCCTACCTTTTCACGTGCGTGTATATATTACAAGCTTGAGGCAGTGGCCTCAACTTGAAGCACTGGGAGCGTTTATCTTTTCCTGAGGCGAGGCGCCAAGTTCGCCGTCTCCCACCTTATGCTAACGTCTCTTATGCTCGCGTGTTGCGCTCTTCCTCTCCTTGTCCTTCCCACCTTCCTCGGACTCAAAACTGCTTCCAGGCCTTAGACCCTGACACGCCACTGCCCTCTCCTCTGTTCCTTTGAGTTCTGTCCTGAAGGGTCCCCCTCCTGGTCCTCTGTCTGGGGTTTCCCTTCTTTCTGCACGTTCTGTCATGTCTCCTGTGTCGTCTTCCTCGTCTCCCTCCGATCCTCCTTCCCATCCTTCTCCTCCGTCTATTGGCTCTTCACCCCGCCTGTCAGTACAGTACTGGCTGATGTCCATTGCTCTCCCAACGGCTGTTGTGTATGCTCTCGTTCTGCTTCTCATGTTGAGATGCTAGAATCTATTGCCCAGTACATTGTTGCTGGGATGCCTGTCTCTTTGAGTCAGAAGTGTAAGCTTGGCTCCTCTCCTTCCTTCCTCCCCGGCGGGTAAAAAATCTTCACTTTCTTCCTCGCCCCCCCTACCTCTGAATCTTGCTCTGTCCCCTCCCGTTTCGGTGGTTACGCCCCTGTTCCTGCTATGGAGGTCTCTTTGGGCCTGCTGCCCTTGCTGAGGTGCACTACCTGGTTTCTGCCCCTCCTGTCCTTGACCCTAGGTTTTCCCCCCTTCTTCCTCCTCCGGACCCTACTCGTCCACCCCTGGTCGGTCCTCCAGCTCCCTTCTCTCTCTTTACTCGGTTTACCCATGCCCCCTAACCCTGACTTCGCTGACCCTGACCCTGTGCTTCTTTAACATGCTGTGTTCCCTTTTCACCTTTGTTTCTTCATTGTTCTCTGTTGCTGTCCTTTCTTGATGTCTATTCTTCAGTGGAACGTTCGTGGTTATTATGCCAATTTCCTTGAACTCTAACTTCTGATTTCACGAATTTCGCCACTTGTGTCTGTCTCCAGGA
>WNGS01042707.1:45894142-45924803 GCA_020271785.1 Procambarus virginalis
TGAACCGATGCTTGGTGCTCGTCCTGGTAGCTTTTGTGAATATCCTTTCTGCTACCCACACCCACCCCATGTCCCCAGCTGTTGTTGAGCGATCTTACTCTTCCTCTCTTGTTTCTCTCTGTTGTTCCCTTTGTCCCCCTTACTTTTTCCTGTCCCTTCTCCATTGTTCTGCTGCTCCTATCTTTGTGAGGAATGGTTCACAGTTTGTTCCATTTATGCCCCCCACCCCCCCGAGTGTCCCGCTTTCTCTTCCAGATCGTAAACACCTACTGGAACCTCCTTACCGGAGCATGTGCTCCTGCTTGGTGATTTCAATTGTCAACATACTCTTAGGGTGATGTTCAGACCAACACCTGGGGGTTGCCTTCTTTGAGACCGTTCATCCTCTCGTGCCTTCCCTGTCTCTTCTGTGAATTTCTGGGTGAGCCCAGCCATTGGACTCTGGACTCTGCCCCCTTCTTGTCTTGATCTTGTCTCTTTGCTCGTCGTCTCTACTTAGATTTCGCGTAGCAGATGTATAGGGGGTATTGTTGCCACTGCCATGGCAAGTGACCTTTCCCCATCCTTGTTACCTTTTCTCTTTTCACCCCCCTCCCTTCTGGCTTAAGACACCACTTGGCGATATCATATTCTATCTCAACTTCATTCTTTTGGCCTTCGTGGTCATCTTCTTTCTCCAAAGCTTCCTCTCTAGTCGTTTTTTTCGGGTGAAGTTGGTACCGCTTTCTCTACCTCTTTTCGCAATACAAAGGTGGGCCCAGGGTAGTGTCTGAGCATACTTTTTCTGGTTGCCCTCAATGGTCTTCTTTCCTCTCTTCCTTCTGGCGTCTTCTCCGCTCTCTATGTTGACGATCTTGCCCTTTGCTGTCAAGGTGACGATTCGCCTCTCCTTCCTTCAACACCGGCTTCAACTTGCGATTGATGCCATATCGTCTTGGGCCACCGATCATGGCTTCAGGTTCTCTACATCTAAGACTTGTGCTATGACTTACTCGGAAGCGTGTCGTTCTTCGTCCTTTTTTGTCGCTTTATAGTCGCCCCATTGTGTACAAGGATTCCGCTAAGCTTTTGGGGCTGATTTTTGGCACTCGTTTGTCTTGGTCGCCCCATACCTCTTACCTCCGTGTTGAATGCTCTAAGGCCCTTATCCTCCTCCAAGTATTGTCCCATACTTCTTGGGGAGCGGATAGGCGCGCGCTCCTTGCTTTCTTCCTTTCTCGTCGTGTCGTAAACTCGATTATGGTTGCCCTGCTTACTCGTCTGCTTCTTCTACTCTTCGCCGTCTCTATGCTTTGCACCATACTGGGTTGCACCTCGGTTTTGGTGCCTTTTGTTCGACTCTCATTCTCAGCTTGTATGTTGACACTGGCTTCCTATCTCTCCAGGACCGCCGTGATCGCTACTGTCTTCGCAATCTTGCGCGGCCCTTTTAACATCCTTCCTCTCGCCTCTGTCGTACTTTAACTTTTGCCCTTACTGCGGTTCCTGTTCTGCTTCACCACCTCCCTCTTTCTGTCCAGTTATCTCACTTACAGGATTCTTTTAGTTTGTATTTCTAATATTTCTCCTTGTGTTGTTCCTTCTTTGACCCCGTGGAGAGTCCCTCATTCTACAGTTTTGTACATCCTTAACCCGCATCACTAAAGCTTTTACCCCTCCTACGGTTCTAAAACGCCTTTTCCTCACACTTTTCTTCTCGCTCCCACTCCGTTTCCATCTTCCCCGATGGGTCTAAGTCTGCGAACGGTGTAGGCTACTGTTGGTTTTTCCTGATTGCACTTATGTCGCTTACTTCTGGAGACTAGCATCTTCACAGCGGAATTTTATGCTATTCTCTCTGCTCTTCGTCTCCTGCTTTCTCATTGTCAATCTTCCTTTGTAGTTGTGGTTGACTCGTAGTTCCCTCATAGCTCTAGGGTCCTTTAATCCGGTTCATCCAGTGGTTGTAGAGATCCAGCATTGGCTGTTTCTTATTCACAGTAAATTTAAGTCAGTTGAGGTTTGCTGGGTTCGCAGCCATATTGGAGTCTTTAAATGAGCGTGTGGATGCTGCCGCCAGGGAAGCTGTCCGCTCTTGTCCCATCTCTCGTAAAAATATTCATTATTCTGACTTTACTCGGTTATCCATTCCTCCATCCTTACCCGTTGGCAGGCTTGTTGGTCTTCTGTTACTGATAACAAACTGCGTACTCTTAAGAGTTGTCCTCGTGGCCGTCCTCCTACCCCCGTAACCGGCGATGAGAAACGGCTTTGGCGAGGTTGCATATTGGCCGTACTCGCTTAACTCATGGTCACTTAATGGAGCGCCACCCTGCTGCTTATTGTCCAACTTGCATTGTCCCTCATACGGTCGTGCATATCCTTGTTGAATGTCCTGACTTCCGCGACAAGGGTGTGTTGTTTTCCGACCGTTCCCAGCGGTTGCTTGTCCATCGATAGAATTCTTGGCGACTCGGATACTTTTGATATCATTCGTCTTATGCTTTACTGTTCTCATATTGGCATCCTTGGTGATATTTAGCTCCCTCTGATTATCCCGCACATTTGATGGTGCTACATAGTTTGGTGCCTTCTTTTGATAATTACTTACTTTTTTTTCCAAAGATGGTATCTATTTACTGGAAGTCTGAGGGAGCAGATGTGACCCCCATGTATGAATATGAATTGTAAATCTTACAGGGGTACTTTAACCCCTTGAGCTGTGCACCTGTTAATAGCTGACAACCCCATAGTGCACAAGGAAAGAAAAATCATTTTTGTTCCTTCAGATAGTTGAGATGCATTCCATGATCATGGGGAAAAAATTATGAATTGTATTTGACTGATTTTGGCCGTGGTGAAGCCTGGAAGTCTTGCGATGATGTCAAGATTCATGTGTACATAGAGCAATCGCCCTGGGGTGGTCATCCTGAGCCAGCTGTCGGGCAGGAGTTGCAACAAATATATTTTTTACATTTTTTCAATGTTTTATTAGTTTAATTTTAAAAAATTCTTTATTCCAATGATTTGAATAATTAAGATCATTAATAGTCTGAAATGTTAATTATATATTGTCATTCACAATAGTGCCCCTCTTTTGGAAATGGTTAAACATTTATTTTTTTGTGCCATGAACCGACTAGTTTGAAAAAGCTATCTTCTATAAAAATAAAAATTGACACTAAATTTTCAGGTAACATTAATAACTCTCTCATGAACCTGAGAGCTTGCATTGAAGTTCTTCGGGAAAATCAGATGACCGGAGGATCAAAAAAGGTTCCCTATAGGGACTCCAAACTCACACACTACTTCAAGAACTACTTTGATGGAGAAGGCAAAGTGAATATGATAGTGTGCGTGAACCCCAAGGCTGAGGATTACGATGAAACCCTTGTATGTATTTTAACCCTGGTGATATTGTTTGTTTGCTTTTGCTGCTTAACTAAGAAACATACTGGACATTGATAGTCAATAATCAACAACACTGTTCAGGAATGGGCATTTTTTGTAAACTATTAGGTTTCTCTTTGGGTAAAATAACATACTGACCAAAGTTCTGCTGATTTATAAGTAAATAAGAAAGCTTTACTTTCGTCACTGCATTACAGGTAGTATTTTATAAATCTGGCTAATTATAATATTTGATTGTGTGTGTGCACATTTTGACATTTTCCTATTTCTGTATTTTCATAATATATTACATATAAAACTAATTTACCTATCCCCATTCCCCATCATTTGCACTTGTATATACGAATACAGTAACTGAATTGTCTAAACTTTATCTTGACACTTGCAAAGTAAGGCATTATTCTTATTTGAATATATAGGTAATTGGCAATAAATTTTGCTTTGAATATAATACTTAAGAGTGCGTCACTTAGTACTTGGTAAATGGAAATAGGTTTAAATTCATCGACAGGCAGTTTTTCGAAATGTGTAAGTTTACTTATTAAACTTTATAGCTTGTTAAACATTATTAAATTTTATAGCCAGTGATGAAATTTGCCGAGCTTGCATCAGCAGTTCAGATCCAGAGAGTAGCACATCCTATGAGGCATGACTTGGGACTACCTCCTGGGAGAAGGCGTGCCAATCAACTGTTCAAAGAAGTGCGCAGGAGACTAGAGACAGAGGGTGAAAACATCAGGGTAATGTAAAAAATGCAAACATTTTGTTCATAACTTATAAACTAAGCTTGAAAATTCAGTGTTTGAATTAACAATAGTTTTTTAATTACCACATAGATATTGTTAACTAGTTGGTTTAACACAAGATGGTTTATTTTAGAATCTGGAGATAGATCTGACTCCCATCTACACCTTGGCTCCTGAGTGGCCTGCTGTTACGGTCACCCCAGAAATGAGGGAAGAAATGATGACCAAGCTCAAGGCTTGCTTGGTGAAGAGAATAAATAGCAGAGACAGACTAAAATCTGATGCACAAGAAAAAAGTAAGGGATTTTCCAACATATACTTGCTTTTAAAGTGTAATAATGATGCTAGATATGTTTATGAAATGGTAACTCCTTATTTTCTTAATCAACAGTATTAAAAGTACGTTCCCGCTTAATGGAAACTGAAAAAGAAAATATCATAATGAAAAAGGAGATTGGTAGTCTGCGCTCCCTATATAGTGATGCAATGACAAAACTTCGGAACCTGGAAACAATGTTACTTAATGCTGAATCTGCAAACGAAAGTTTGCAAAGAAAATTTGAAGACTTCAACCAGTTGGTAGATGAATGTAATGCTGCAGTAAGTAACTCTAATCATGGAAAAGTCTTTCTAAGTTTTTAATCTTAGTCTTGGTTATGTAAGTTACAATTGTGGTACATTGTTATTTTGACTGCTCGGGAGGCTTTAATGTTCTTTTGCAAATTATTTTTAGTCATTTGAGATGTTGAGCCAAAAGGTTTTCAAAGAACATAACCTTTCCCAAAGTGAGCTAACTATTAGTCATATCAGTGACTAGTCTAATTCAGCTTAAGCATATTTTGATGTTAGAAAAAAAAATATGCAAGTGGCCCCATTTTCCATAGCCACTGTACCAAACAATCTTGCATAAAAACCATTACAAAAATGCATTATGCTCAGAGGTAGTCCCCAACTTATGAACAGGATGCATTCCAAAAAGATGTTCATAACTTTCCTATATACACAATTCTATAAATGTGGATTCATTCCCAAACCAGCAAAAATATATAGGTAATTAGAATTTTGACATTATCTTGTAGTTTCCTGACCACTTTGTAGACTAATTTTTGAGTTAGAGTAGAAGGCTAAAGGGTTAAATTGGTGGGGGGGGGGGGGCAGTAGGTGCTAAAACTCGTTGAGCAAACTTGAGATGGCGTTCGCACCATTTTCCAGTTCACTATGGGTGAAGTTTACAGCGTGACTTTTAAAGTTCAACCTGTTACATGATGGCTATCTACCAGCAAAACCAGAGACCTTTCACCATCTCCCTTGTTTTCTGTAGCATTTAAAGTTTTCTCTAAACGTTATTTTTCCAAGGTAGAACCATGACTCCAGGTGAAGGAAAATGCAAGAAAATAAAAATTGTGCAATCATACAATTCCTTAAATTGTTTAATGGCTTCTAAATTTGTCCACATGTACTAAAATCATTAAAAACTCATTCTTAATACCTGTAATAGAGGCAATTCACTTTTCCCCATGCACCAATGGCAAATTTTACTAAGCAAAAGTAATAATCAAGTTGCCATATTATCCAAAAGAACCTGAAATTCCTCAAAAAAGGTTGACAGGTACACTGTAAAAGAGAATGTAAGGCATATTTCAAATTCTCAGGGACAAGATGCCTGTACTTAGGCCCAACTACTGACCTTCCCCAGTATACAACCCCAAAAAATTGTCTAATATTTGGTGTACTTATTTACTGCTAAAACATAAAAATAAAGGTAACTGCAGAAAGCCTATTGGCCCATACGAGGCAGCTCTTATTTATAACCGCCTAATACCACTCGTATACATGTTCAATCCACGTTGAAAACAATCGAGGGACCCCACCTCCAGCACGTTACACGGTAATTGGTTCCACGAATCTACAACCCTATTACCGAACCAGTATTTATCCCAGGTCTTTCCTAAATCTAAACTTAGTTTATACTCATTGGTTTGTGTTTTGTCTTGATACTTTTAATACCCTATTAATGTCTCCTTATGTACATTCATCCACTTGTAAACCTCTATCATGTCACCCCCAACTTTGCCTTTCCAGTGAATGCAATTTAAGCTGTGTTAAGCTTTCTGCTTATGACAGGTTTCTAATTTGAGGGATTAACCGTCATCCTACGCTGGACACGTTCAAGTGAATTTATATCCATTCTATAGTATGGCGACCAAAACTGAAATGCACAATCTAAATGGGGCCTAATCAGAGCAAGATATAGCTGAAGAACACCACCACCAGGTGTCTTGATACTAACACTTCGATTAATAAGTCCCAGTGTCCTAATTGCCGTATTACGAACATTTATGCATTTATTTTTTTGTTTTAAATTCTTACTAATCATAACCAGATTACTTTTCCAATCAGACTTCACAATCTCGACACCATCTAACTCGTATCTTGAAACTATCATTACCTAGCTTCAAAACCTTTAATTTGTCTGTTAAACTGCATCTGTCAATCTTTTGACCATTTCAAAACTAATTGGTCTTGGAGTTAGTCTTCTTCCGTGTTTATTACCCTCCCGATTTTTGCATTGGCAAATTTGCAAATATTGGTGCTCAAACCTGAATCTAAATCATTTATATAAATGATTTTATATAAATGGTAAGCAGAGATGAGGGAAAGATAACATACCAAACAGTTTGACCTGTATGGGTTCGAGAGCCTAATAGACAGCACTCGGGATTCGTAGTCCTAAGGTTCCGGGTTTGATTCCCGGTGGAAGCGGAAACAAATGGTCAGTTTTTCACCCTGATGCCCCTATTCATTTAGCAGTAAATAGGTACCTGGGAGTTAGACAGGTGCTACAGGCTGCTTTCTGATGGTGTATAACAAGAGGCCTGGTAGAGGACCGGGCCGTGGGGATGCTAAGCCCCAAAATCATCTCAAGATAACTGACCCAGGAGATTGGACTCTTCCTAGGGTTACTAGCCGTGGACGTAGACTACCATGCACGATTACGAATCGCTAAGCCATTCTGGTGTAGTAATGAAATCCAAAGACAGCATAGTTGTTGGTATGAAGGGTGCACATGCGCCACTGGCAGACAACACAGTCATTAAATACTACGCACATCACTAATTCTAGGCACAAGGTTGCTATTATTAGCAACCTGATAACAATAGTAACACCTCGGCTTACGAATGCCCCTATTTACACACTTTTCGGGTTACGAGCCTAATTTCTTCGGAAAATTTGAATCTGGTTACGAACTTTGCCTCGAAACAAGTTTGTTGATGCGTGTATGGCCGACCTAGCGCGTGGTGGCATGGCGATCGCGTCTCAATTTACCGGTGCCTCCCGCCTAGTGACAATCATGCCTGAATTCTTTGTAAAGAATGTTTTTTTTATTTTTGGCTATTTGAACATAAAATTTATATATCTTTCCATGGGTCCCAAGAAAGCCAGTGGTAAAGTTAAAGCCAAGAAAACACATGCTGCTGCTCCTTGTCATTCTCACAAGAGGCAGCTGAGGAAATGTCTTCAGGGGGAGGAGGAGGCAGTAGTGTCCCCCTTCAACAATTAGGAAGTGCAAGCATTTATTGAAATGATTCGCCCAGAGCAAGTTGTAGTAGGCCGTTGCATTAACCTTTTTAATGACAATGTGATGCCTCACTATAGAAGTGTTACAATGAAGGGGAAAAACGATCCTTTATGGATTGTTTTATCGTGAGAAAATCGGTGAGCCACAAGCAGGTCCTTGTGGTATGCCTGCAAAATGTGGAAGTGTACACCCCAGAAGTCTTCACTTCCTTATGTTATAATGGAAGGGGACTCCCCTTAAAAATGCACACACCTCTCTTCCTCCCCCCCTCCTCACCATCTTCCATATGCCAACAAATCATCAGTAAAGGCAGGTAATAACTTGTACATACTTTAATACTGAAGATTTGGGTGAATTGGGTATAAAATTTACAGTACTTTAAGTTTTTTTTTTTTTTTTGTCTGGAATGGATTAATTCAATTCTTATTATTATGGGGAAATTCATTTGTTTATGAATTTTCGGCTTGCAAGCCGTCTCTGGGAACATATTAAATTCGTAAGCTGAGGTACCACTGTAGTGTGTAATTTGATAAATTCATATAATTGTATGGAAATTTTAATGAAAAGGCAAATTTTTTAAATTTTATTCTTGCTCACGTGGAATGCCTCCCAAAATGCTTTAGTTCAGCCCATCCTCCGAATTGACAGTAAGTTTTAATACCATGTGTAATAAGTACAATCCTGACTATTGGCATAGTATATAAATACACTAAATCGCCAGCATCGCACCAAAATATTGTGAATGTTAGTTTACCTGAAAAGCTGTATTGAGCACCACAACCTAACCTAATCTTGAGTGTAGGGGGACAAGCATGTAAATAGCATTTATTGCTTCTTAATTACAGTTAGTACTTAACCTATAGCTATATTGATGTTACAAGTTTAGTTTTGTTTTATTAGTTTCATAAAGTCTTTCAATAAATTATATAGTAACTCGGGATATTTTAAAATTTTGTATAAAATCTCTATTAAATAAAACTGAAAAATTCTTTAAAACTTGTGTACAGTGGTACCTCGGAATACGAGTGTCCCTGTATACGAGTTTTTCGGAATACGAGCAGGATTTGCTTGGAAAATTTTTCTTCGGAAGGCGAGGGTTGCCTCGGAACACGAGTTTGTTGATACACCTACAGGCCGACTAGCGCGTGGTGGCATGGCGATCGCGCCTCAGTTTACCAGTGTCTCGCGCCCAGTGACTATCTCGCCTGAATTCTTCAAGGATTTATTTTTTTTATTTGTATTTTTTTTTCTTATTTGGGCCATTTGAGCATAAAATTTATTATACTGTATATCTTGCCATGGGTCTCAAGAAAGCCATTGGTAAGGTTCAATCTAAGAAAATAGTTGAGTAGAGGCAGTAGAGGATGTCCCTTTTTGAGTAAGAATGTGTGATGTATGGGAAGAGCTGCAGAGTTTTGTTGAAAAAACTCGCCCAGATAAATCTGTAGCAGGCCGTTGCATTGACCTTTTAAATGACAATGTGATGTCTTACTACAGACAAGTGTTAAAATGTAGGAAAAAAAGTGTCTTTAGACAGATTCTTAGTAAGACAAGTCCTAGTGGTATGCAGGTAAAATGTAAGACTTCACACACCAGTGAAATCTTCACTGCCTGATGTTATAATGGAAGGGAACTCCCCTTCCAAACAGTAACACCTCTCCTCCTCCCTCCTCACCATCTTCCATACTCCAACAGCAGTCATCAGCAAGGGTAAGTAATAACTTGAACATAGTTTTGTAGGTTTATTTAGATGAATTAGGTATAAAATTTAGTATGAAGTGAGGTTTTTGGGTAGTTGGGAACGGATTAATTAATTTCCCATTATTTCTTATGGGGAAATTAGCTTCAGATTACGAGTTTTCGGAATACGAGCCGTCTCCAGGAACGGATTAAACTCTTAAACCGAGGTACCACTGTATATAGAATTGAACATGAAAACTTCAACCTAAAAATTTTGAGTGTATTAACAGGAAATTTGAATACATGGGGAGGTAAATGTACCAGCACAATTGTTTGTACGATGCAGACAGTCAGGAATGTACTTATTACATTTAGCATTAAAACATAATGTATATTCAGAAGAAGGGTTGTTAGTGCAGGGGCTAATGTTCTGACATGTTGGTGTGTACCCAGTCATAAATGTTTTGGGCATCTCTAGGCCCCACTTGGCAATGCCTGAAATATTTACTTTTTATGTTTAATCAGTTTTCAGTTACTGTATAGTTAACTTTGTCAAAATTGTTCATAAATTAATAAGAGATGCCAATATACATTTTGTTTTGCAAGATTATACAATAAAAGATGCCGATATATGAATGTTTATGAACATTTTGACATTCCTTATGTTTCAACATGCCTCATTTTTCTAAATAATCTGAAATGGAAATGTGTGCACATCTCACTAAAAAGAAACATCCATTCTTTTATGGCAGATAAATTGCAGAGCAAGGCAAAAACTGGGACCAAGCAATTATCCTTTAGAATAAATAGTAGTTGGCCGAGGTGATCTTTGACTGGTCCTGTTAAGCTATGCTTACACTGCTATAAAAAATCTGTTAAGTTTTTTGGAAATTTCAAAATGGATGACACATTTTAGAATTACTGGAATGCTAAAGCATTAAGTGTGGTGGTAGTTGAAGTGATTAGGAAACTCTAGTACTGTGTACAGCTGAATAAAATCGGGAAAATTCCCAATTCATTGATGACTCGACGTAATTCTTTGTGGGTTCTCTTGTACCTTAATAGAATACTTGGCAATTCAGATAATGCTGGTGATGTCGTTAGTCTTGCATGTTTTTGCTCTCATCTTGTCATTCGGAGTAATATTTACAACCTTTGGATATTCTGCAACACAGATGGTGTTAAATTATCTTTGTGGTTGGTGCCTTATTTTTATAAAAACTTAATGTACTTTATTATGAAGAAATTAGTTTACTTAGCTCTGACTCAGGATGTTGATAATGTGTGGAAAAGTGTGAATAATGGTTATGTTTACATAAAATAATTAACTTTATTTTACCTTTTTAGCGTGAAGAACTGGACATGGCAAAGGCACAGGGACAGATAGATAAGCAGCGAATGAAAGCAATCCATAAAGCAAAATTGGAACAAGAGAAAGAAAAACTTAAAAATGGCATGAAAGTTGAACTTTTTCAACAAAAGGTAATGTATAACAAAGTTTCTTTTCTTGGTAAGGATACATTAGGGTTTTGTCATGTATTCTTTTTTTAATCTTGATTCAAAAGTTTGTGTCCAAGCACAAATCTTTAAAGATATTCACTTTAAACTGTTTGTTATAAAAGTAAGCTTTCTGTTGAAAATGGGTAATTCTTTCATAAATACTTATGGTGAGGGATATCTTGGTCTTAAGAGACTTGTCCCAACTTGCCCTTGGAGTACCTGACGTGCGTCTACGTCTCAACATTGCAATCCTGTACAGCATCATGTTATCCTACTTGCTCATGAAGATGTGAATTATGATGGCTTCCAGCTCATTGCACTTGTTAATTTAATGATAGCATAGAACATAAATCATGCACACCAATGCCTCTATTTTCCTATATCTGTAAAAAACCATCTACCTTTTATGTTGCTTCTAGTATCATGCTTATAGCATGTTTATTTGGCCCTTTCTCTTGGCATCATTGAGACTGAATTCATTTAATGTCTTCATAGCTGTTTACAGCACCCATCTTGTAGCTATTATACCAATCTGGATAGTTGGGAAAAAGTTGGGATTTCATGTTGGTATTGCATAATTTAGAATTGCCTTGACTTACTGTACACTGTAGTGTTGTGGATGAACTGGTGTTTAAATTTGTAAAGTCCATTGGCAAGTTTGCAAGTTTTGCATCTGTTGGAATTTACTCTGTTTATGCCTCATGTATATTGTCCACAGTAATCTTCTAATTTCTGTAACCATTTCCCTTGTATATTTCATTTCCCTTCTGTCCTCTCTTCTCCCAAACTTTGTTTATACAATTATGTTTGGTCATTACCCTTAAGTTGTTATTCACTAATACAGAGAGGTAAGGACCCCCCAGAACTAAAACAGGAGATCTGTTTGCTGCATCACTTGGTTATCTTAATGAGTTCTAGTATGTAAATTGCCTTACAAGCCCGGTACTCTCCCAATTGTTAATGTGCTTCTCCATCTTGTGTATTAGTCGTTTGTGGGATATCAAAGGATTTTTTGGAATTATGGAGATGCAATTCTTTACCCAGTCCTTTTCACTTGTTTGTAATCTTGTCTGTGAGGTTCATCTGGCAAGGCTTACTGCCTCTAAATCCCTGCTGCCTCGCCATTACAAAGTTTGCTATTTAAAAATAGCAGCCCGTCCTTCAAAGTTCATGCCTTGCATCCCCCAAACCCCTGTATATGATTATGAATGAAAAATGGTTTACACAAGATTTGCAACTGATGACGTTCGAAAACTTCCGGAACAAGTGCTTCACTGAAGAAATTTTTGAACCACAATGCTGTAAATGCTTCACCCGCATACTACAAATAATCGCCAATAGAACCTAAACATCTAACCTAACCAGTGCCTAAATATGTAAAATATGGTAATATAAAATATTGAATTCATGTTTTGAATGAACAGCATGTTAAAATTTATGAATGCATTTTTGGGGTCGACCACTGGATGGAATGGACATACTGAGGACAGGTTGAAAAATAGTTAGCCTTTTCCCGATTATTTTTTCAGTACCCTATAAGAAATGCATGTCATACATTGGTATAGCTCGGGGCCTATTGTGTCCTCTAAATATTGGCACATATTAAATATAATTCCAGGAATTACTGGGAAGCATTTTTGCAGAAATTTGCTCCTACCATCCTCTTAGAGGGGTGCTCTGGAAGGTGTAGGCACAGGGGCTATTGAAAAGAAACATTTAAATTGAAAAAAATAAGGCCGCTTTAAATTCTGAAGGTAAATTTGTAGCTGTAAGCATATACAATAGTGGCAGAGGTATGCATAATGATACTTCAGATTGTTTAAAATACATGTAACTTTAGTGCCTTAGACCCAGCTGAAAGCATGCACATTTGAGCGAGTTTTGAGAAACGAATGCACAGGCAAACTTTTCGTGTCTAATAGACTGAGATCCGGTTCCCAATTAGAAAACTTCAAATGCTTACACAAAAATATTGATTTGTTGAATGGGCTGAAAGTTCTCTATATACTTAATATGTTTATTAGACTGCAGATAAGAATAGTTTTGTATTTAATTAAAAAAAAAATTGTGTAAGGTTTCATGCTCAATTATATATTTAGAGCACTGTACTTGTAATTCATAGTTATTGAAGTTGTCAAAGTAAAAATTTAATGTGTGGAGGAAAATGTGTGAATGTGACAACTTTGGGGAAGTGAAGACAGACATACATATGATGCAGGACATTTGTGGATTTTTATTTAGAATTTGTTGCTCATCTTAATTTGAAATTTTCAGTCTATACTATTCCAAACACAAGTAAGGGCTCTAAAAGAAGTTCTTTTAGATGGAAAGCCTAGTACTTGTCCTGCAAGCTGCCCTCCTCCGTCGTCGTCGGATTCGGACCTCTCCCAGATACGTCCAAGCACCAGAAGCACAGTTAAACCATCCACTTCAGATCCAAGGCTGGATGGTACCCGGATCATTCATGCGTCTGGTTCTCGTGTAAATATTGCTTAATGAGGTTGTTTTATAAGTGAGCATGAAGATGATAATAAATTTTTATGATAGGGTTTGTAGTGTTAGGTCAGGTAGGAAAATTGGTAGTGTGAATGTATTGTTTACTTCCTATATAGGAATGTCTAGTTTTTATTGTACTTGCTATATATTGTATTAGACTATTAATTGAATTTTTTAAATAAGGAGCAAAATGTTGGCTTTTGGCTAGATTTTGAGATAAGCAACTTTTGCTCACTTACTAACTTGCCAAACCTGCAGTGAAATTTCCTAATCTCTCTCTCCAGTACCCTCTCTTTTTACAGATTTGCTTTAGGTCTTAGCCTGTTCACACCAAAATACATCATTATTGTACAGATGTTGTCTTTCTAGATTTAGTGATACGTGAAGGCTGAAGAGCACAGTATAAGAATAGAATAATTGTAAATAGTTTGATCTAAGGGGGCTTTATATAGGCTCTGACAGGGTTCGTGCCCTGTGTATCGATTTCAATTTTACGAAAGTTGTGCAGCAAGCAATGCTTAGTCTTCCAGCCTGGTGCCTTCTTTTGATGACCGACTTGCAGATCCTACCACAAATTAAAATTAAAAAAAAAAAAAAAGTTAGTGGTACCCAAACCAGTCATGCCCCAAGTGTGGGTTGCAAGGATTTTAACGACTTAAATTATTAAACAATTATTCAATGAAGCTCTATATGAAAATAAGGGGTAATTAAAACTGTTAGATATGTATTGATCTTGTGGGTTGCCAGGCCTTGAAAAAAATTGTATTTAGGGATGTGATAAATTAGTGAAACATTGCTGTAAGTTAGGTGCGCTGTGCAAGCACTGTATTTAAGTAAACATATCAATGTTTGCAAAAAGCACATTGGCAAGCTTTCACAAAATTAGTTTAACACATGCCTAAATGAGTGTAAAATTAACGTTGTCATATCGTGCATCATAGTCCAGTACCTAAAAAGATTAAATTTTCATAAACCCTTAAAAGGCTTGGCTAATAGTTGTACATCATGGTGTGAACATGCACAATTCACCAAACTGAGAGTTAATTCAGGTATGGTAATTCACACACAGGAGGTATTTGCAGATAATGAAGACACATATTAAAGGGTGAAAGTTCAGGTAATTTTGAATTGAAGTAGGATGTGACTGACTTTCTTTTAAACTGTAATTTTTTTTTTTTTTTTACCGATGTTTTACATTTTGCATGATGCACAATGTGGGTTATCCTACAAAATGTATATTGTTCATATGGTAAGATTTTCATGATTGTTTCAGGGTCAAGCAGTTGTCAACTTAAGACACAGGAGATCGAGGTCTCAAGGGCCTGATACCTGGCTTGACCATCGGCCTGTACAGGTAATACTTGTTTAATATTAGTTACTTAGTATAATAACCATTACAGTACTTGATTGGGCTTTGGATCTTTGGTCTCTTCCCCCCCCCCCCCTCTAAATTGTCAATTAACTGGTGTATAGGTTCAAACCCCGAATTCAAACCTCTGCTGTCTTGTGGCTAAACCCACTCATGGGAAAGACTTCGGGAGTCACCCTGAGGAAAAATCCGGAGTTGGAGTCCCTAAGGCAGTTTGCAGCTGTTTACAGCTACATTCTGGCAACTCCTGCGACGACACTGGTGCCAAGCGTATCGGCTCCTGCCCTTCCCTTGGATCACATCGGTGGCGTGGAGAGGGTGGATCTGTTGCATGGGCAACAGCTGATCCTCCATAATTACTGCCCAGGCCTGTGCCCTGGAGAGGACACCCAGGGCACAACTCCATAACCCTACGGGATGACGGATGCCTACTACTAGGTTCCTCAGCTTATTGGGTTAAATCATATTTACATTTGAAACTGAAGTTCTGCTGCCACCACATCACTTCGTAATGCATTCCATTTATTAACTACTGACAATAATGTTTCTAATGTCTGGCTCATTTGGGTACAGTTTTCACCTGTCTCCTTGTGCAAGAACCACCTGTAAAGTAATTTGTTTTTAAATGCCTTGTCAATCCCCTGATAATTTTGTATGTGGTAATCTTGTCTCACCTAGCTCTTCCAGTGACAAGAGGTGCAATTCGTACAGCCTTTCCTCGTAACTCGTAGTTCTGGAACTAGTCTAATGGCACATGTTTCAAGCTTCTCCCGCTTTGTCTTGTGCATGACAAGGTATGAACTCGATGCTGGAGCTGCATACTCCAGGACTGGTCTGACATGTGGCATGCAAGGTTCTAAATGACTCCTTCCACAAATTTCTAAAAGCAGTTATGATGTTAGCCAGCTTTGCATACACCAATATCCTTTTAATGTGGGCTGCAGAAGACCAGTTCGATGAGATCAACTCCTAGATCCTTCTGTTTCATGGAGGAACTTTGTCTCCCATTTGGTACATTGTCTGGCCTCCTGCTTCCTACACCTAGCTTTGTTACTTTACATTTACTAGTTGAACTCTAGTAGGCAATTGTTAAGACCATTCCATCAGTTTGTCTAGGTCATCTTGTAGTCTCTTAATATCTTAATCCTCATAATTTTCACATCGGTGAACATCGAGAGGAGCGAGTCGGTCCCCTCTGGGAGATGATTTGTATATATTGGAAACAGAATACGGGCAAGGACTGAACACTAGTATTCCACTAGTGATGTCTTGCCACAGAGACCTCACACCTCAATGACTTGATGCCTTTTGTTGCTTAGGGAAGGTACTCCAGTGAATAAGGGAGTACATGTTGTTCCTGCTGCATCTCCAACTTGTGCAGTAGTCTCCTACTGCCTGTCAAAGTCTCTTTCAATCCATACATATATGCAGTCTGCCCATCCTTCTCTTGCCTAATTTTTGTGACCTGGTCATTGAATTTTATTAAACCTGTTAGGCAAGATTTGTCATCCCTGAACCCATGTTGATGGGTTACAAAGTTCTCTCTCCAGATGTTCTGCTAGTTTTTCTTGTAATCTTCTCCATCACCTGGCATGGTATGCAAGTTAGGGACACTGGCCTATAGTTCAGTGCATCATGTCTATCTTGTATATTGGGATGACATTAGTCATCTTCATCTTTCATATTTTGGGCAGTTCTGTTATCAGTGACTTTATACACCATTGAGTGGTAGGCACAGTGCTTCTGTCCCCTCTTTTAGTATCTATGGTGAGATTGTCTGAGCCTACAGCCTTTGCCACATCTAATTCAAACAAATGTTTCCTTACCTCCCCACTGGTAATCTCACTCCTCCAGTGGTGCCTAGCTAGATACTTTTCCCTTCAGTTCAGGAACTTCTCGCTGCTCTATTATGAAGACCTACTGAAATATCTTGGTTTCTCACACACCGTCATTTGTAGTGAACCAGTCTGCCTCCTATCCCCAGTTTCATTATCTCTCCATTTTCCTTCTGATGTGGCTGTGCAGCAATTTGAGTTTGGTCTTTGCTTTATTTCTGTTTTCATACCATCTTTCTTCCTATCGCCATGAGGAAGAATTGGGCCATTCTGGTATCTTTCGTTACTCTGGTATCTTTCGTTACTCTCTGGTGTCCTGTTATTTCTGTCGTTTCTTAATGCTCTTATACCTGGTTGATTTGCCAGCTTGCATCCCTGTTTAAACCAAGAATGCCTCATTTGCATTTTTGTTTTACTTTTAGACTGGGACAAACTTGTCAAACTTGGCACCTTACACTTTTTGGTGGTGGTCATTTCTTGTGCAGCCTTTTGAGTTCTGTTGCCAATAGTATATCTTTTAGGAATTTGATCTTGGTTTCCTTTTAGTATGCCAGCCTTTTGTTTTCTGGTCCCCTACTTCTACCAAATGTTGCTGTTGGAGTGATGCAATGCAGGTGTTAACATTTGTAAACATGTTTCAATTGGAGATAGTAGTGTGGGGTAATATTTGTATTTACCAGGTAATTAAATCTACAGTAGGAATAACTTTTTTTTTATGCCTAAAGAATACCTTTGTATATCAGCATGAAACTATGAAAACCTAGGAATATTGGTAAAAGGAAGGTCACTATTGGTTTTGGGCTATCCTGAAGTAGTTACCTGGTATATAATTTTGTAACTATTTTAATATACTGTACCTGGTTGGGGAGGGAAGAGCCTAACGATATTTTCAAATTAATGTATAGTTGCACTAAAATTCCTACTCGTCTAGTTTTAGTAAATTCTCACTTGTAAACAATACCAATACAAGCTTTGAACTATAATCAGTTTTATATGTATAGACATACATATGCCACTATATATTTGGTGGACCCTCCAAAATCTCTGGATTATCTCTTTTCTGATTTCTAATTTTTTGGGAATAATTGGCAATTTTACTTGCCAAATTGTATAATTAGTATTTGTGGCAAGAAAATTATAAAATACACATTTTTTTAATATTTATATATGAATAATATACTGTACTAGTAAGGCTTTTTATTGGCATGTAAATAATTTATATGGCATAAATATTTTTGTTACCCTATTGTATCAGTGGCTGGTGGTATTAACCCAATGTTGACACTGATTAATGTACAGTTTTGTACATAGTACTAAGCACACTGAACTGCATATTTGAATTAATCTAATTTAGCAAAAATTGTCAGAGGAATTTAAGACATCTAAAGTTTACAGGTAAATGTAACTACATTTTTAACAGTAATCAGTTTAGTTCTAATCTTAAAGGTCAGCTTGGGGCCAGCCTTGTTTGGTGATAAGTCAAGCAGGTATTTAATGAAGGGACTAGTCATAATTTTGGAAAAATTTAAAGTTCTAGCAATATTAAATTTTTTTTATGTTCATATTTTCTAATTGTACCTGTGGTACTGGGCTTATTTTGCATTTCCTACCATATCCTTTGTTCTATTAAGGTCTCTACTTTGCATAATTGGGACCTCATGTTAAAGTACTGGTAACTTAAATGTACCGTATTTATCCACTTGCGTGGCGATTTCAACAAATTATCGGATTGCCTGGTAACAGGGGTCACCAATAAGGAGTCGTCCAATTTTGTGGACGAACAAGTGTCTGGGCAGGGGTGCAAAGCACCTGTCTGGTAGTCTGCTCTTAGGAGTATCTTGACATTTCATATCCCTTTTCCCATTCCTGACACTTGTCCAGTTGCTTTCTTGTCCCATTCTTGTTTCTTGGCACTTTTGTGAGGTTCTTCTGGGCTACCTCGCATGTTCTCAGCAAGTATGACAGTTGAAGGAAGAAATGTTTTTGTACCAAGTGTTTTTGTGCTTGCAAATCCTTCCTACTTGCAAGCACATGCAAGAAAGATTTCAGTGCCTGATATTGGCTATATATATACTCCCAAGCTGAGTGGAAAGCTCTGAAAAAGATCATGGTTAGATATGTCAAATATTTAGATTCCTTGTTAAATTCCCAGTTTTTTTTTTTTCTTACATTTAGATTGACAATTTGGATATTTTACTACTGTATAATGAATACAATGACAGGAGGTACCAAGTGGAACAATACTTCAGCCAGCATTACCACGACGAAGATCGGTCACTCGTCTGCATAGTGAAGATCTAACAAATGGTCGTGTCACAAATTATTGTTTGACGACCCAGCAGCAGGATTCTCATGGGGAACTTGAAACAAAGCTGTACAAGGTAGACTAAATTCTGAAATGTGCATGCCAATTACAGTACTTCCATATTGCAGCTTTAAATGCGCTTTTCTCCTGTTCGAGGTAATAAGTATAAGTTTTCACATGAAAGTCGTTATGGATAATTGTTTTCTACTGAAAGCTTAACTTGGTCATGCTTCCATGGTAACTGTTGTCAACTAGTATTAGCATGGCATTACTTGTTTAGTAGGATCTTAATTTTTGTGGAGGCGGCACTTGAGTGATCTCCGGATGTTGGCGCATCTAACATTAATATTCCTGAAACTTGTGGATGTTCTCTGCTCTTTGAAGAGATGGGGCATTACATTTTGCTCACATTTTTTCCCCATTAAAGGCAACTGCATAAAATGTTGAAATATTGGATATGTAGATTTAGTTTGTATCTACCAATACCACCAATGAAGTCTTTATAATTACAAAAATTAATGGAGTTTTATACTGGCCTTTGTAAGTGTTCATATTTAATTCCATTGTGACATGTTGGAAAGAATACATACTGTAGTAATTGCTTTGATTTGTGTGAATTTTATTCTAAACTGTGGTGCAAACATAATTGTTTACAGGGATCGAGATCCAGCTACAGAAACTCCCTTCGTGGGTATTGTGCATGTGCCTCATGACTTTCCGCTACTATACTCTGATATTTGCTCATGAAAATGTTAATGGTGGCTGGTCCACCACCTGTGTTTGTCGCTCAATCCACTTGTTTCATTACATTTCTCTGGCTATTTGTTTTAGCTTTCACATGTTTACCTTTGCTCTGCATGTTCTTCCACATGGCAGTCTGTATTGCTATTGGTGTCATTTATCATATTTGTATCATTTACTTATCCATTGTTCATATTAGTTCACTTGGCCGATTCTCATAGCTCATTTTTTTATCTGAATGATATTAAAAGTCTTTGGATTGTCAATTCCTTTACTGTGCTTTACCAGGTGTGAGTTGTAAGTACATCCTTTAGTACTGGTCTAAAATAGTGCACAACACTGACGTGTTTGTGGCATTGAAAGCTTTCCTTATGTTAATTATTCTTGCATGTACAGCTAATTTTGCCTTGAGCCACTGCACTGCTCAAAATGTGATATCATGGTTAAAGGGTGTGTACTGACCAATCACATTAGTATATACTGTACATTAGTAAGAATCAAAACTCCCACGGGGTACATGGGGCTCGCATTGTTACTCGGGATTCCAGTGAATAGATGGTATAGTTAAAATGGTTCGGCTAAGAGCCAGGAGGGATGTATACAGTAATCAGGACGTTAGGGATGCACGAATCGCAGAATGCTAGTGACAAGAATCAAACTGGGGGGGGGGGGGATACTGAAGGCACCTTGCTGAGTCGGGTGACTGACATTTGCTTCTGCTTGCTTTGTGTGGTTTAATACTGTGCTGAAACTTAATTACCACACCAACTAGAATTACTTAGTGGTTCATTATAATTTGTAAACATACTGGTTGTATTTTTACAAATTTTTGTATTTTTATACTGCATATGAGCACCATACTTTTAAATAGTGATGTTCAACACATTTAGCTATATAAATAACTTAAATTACAAACTATTGAGTACTATTGCACAAAAAAAAAAAAAAGATAACCATTGACACATTGAAATTGTGTAGAAATATCTTTGCAGCAGCAACTGCTTCAAAGATGTTTGGTGCTAGGCTGACCTTAGATTGTAGTTACAAGATCGTAACTTTAACCAAATGGGCTTAGTTGGTCATTATGGCATACAAAATTTATATATGTAGTTATATAATGTGTAGTGTAATAATGGCATAAGATAAGAATACTCTAAATGTCACGATAAGAAATGTTGTCAAATGTCATTAGATAAGGCTGATCTAAATGTCACTAGATAAGAGCACCATATTTTTTTAGCATAGTGAGGTTCAACACATTTAACTATTAAAAATTCATAGTTACACGCTAATGAATAATACTGAAAACTGGAAAAAAGACATATTTCTGTTTGGTTTCCTTTCTCCAAATGAAACTTTATTAATACTTTTAACCCTCAAACCGCTAGGGGCCCAAATGGATTTAACACCCACAGGCACACAACAAAAAAAAAAATTCCAAAAAAATCTTTTCTTATAGAAGTGTTCATTTTTGTTCCCTGATCACGGAAAAAAAAACAAAAAAATCGTAGGTGGCATATTTTAGCCGCAATAGGGTAGAGAAGTCTGACAAAAAAAGGGCGTTGAGAGCCTTCGCCAGACGAGGTCTACTCCGCTCGAGCTGTCAGGCAGCAGTTGCCACAAATATATTATTACCCAATTATTTCAATGTCTGATTTTTTCTTAGTTTTTTTGCAGTAATAATATTCAATACAGTGAATTGTGATATATTTATATAATAAAATGTAAACCATCGCTGTACTCAAAATTATGGTGTGCATATTAGTGATTCAATTATGTTCATAAAACAATAAACAAATAGGTTTGCTGTTACATTATGTACACAGGTTATATAAAAGTATTTGCATGTTTTGTACACCATAACGAACCACTAAGTTGGTTTTGAGTCGAAATGCAACGAGGAGTGACCGCCAGCCACTCGTTGCCACTCCCTCCTTCAACACCTCACTCGCCCTCATTCTCCTCCCACAATACTGTTTTTGCATTTATTCACTATACACAGACGTTATAAGTATTTACATGTTTTGTTCACCATAACTGTACATATAAGCTTGTATGGTGAGTAAAGACACGAAGACGTAGCTACTCGCATAGTCAGCTGGTGGCGGCCGCCCTCAAGGCCAGACGCACTGATATTTCTCCTCCAACAACATTGTTTGTGGTGTTATTACGCTATATATACACATTATAAAGAAGTATCTACCTGTTTTATTCACCATACCTGTATCTCCTCTATTTTTCTAGTACACTATTTTGCAATGGCACTATATAAAATTTGGTGACAAGTCTAGTTTAATGCTTCATAATTATCTTGACTATTCCCACCATATTTGGGGTTGTCCAGTTCGTCTAGATGTTCCCGTTTGATAATGAGACACGGGCCATTCTCAGGTTACATGGTACCTCTGCTGCCTATTTCAATGTATGGCAAAATGTAGTCTGGTCATACTGCTTTGTTCACTTTTAATTATTCCAGGTGCCTTTTTACTTGGTTACTACTGCTGAAGTAACCAAACTACTAAATGCTATAGCTATACTATATTTTAGCTATACTACAGTATAGCTAATATAATAGTTTACACCCTCCCATCTCTTGTACACTGGCTCAGTCTTGTAAACCTGAAATCATAGATCTTTACAGAGCTGTCTGAATTTTATTTCTAATAGTCCATTGCTGTATTTTTTTAATGATTGGATAGTAATTTACACTGCTGGTTGGCTTCAACTGCTAAATAATTTTCAAATTGCCTCTGGTTTTGCCTGACTGTAGTGCTCTTTGATGGTTTTTATAGTGCCTCACTGTTTTCCTTGGTACTCTATACTGTTCACAAGCCTATTTTAGTTTTTTTGGCATGCTTGCATTTTGGTGAACCTTGGGATAATCTCTTCATGGCTTGTATGGGCTGTGTGCATTTGTAGTATGTACTTGGTGTACTTTTTGTTCAAATTTCGGAGAATTTTCTCGTCCTTGTGCATTAGCACCTACCTCTGTACGTGCTCCTTCAGACCCGTTGTCAAAAAAGTGGTTATCCATATCTACATGGACCTGCAGGAGCACAAGGTAGATTATTGCTGGTTCATTGTTCTTGAAGACTGGGGAAGGGAGTACAGTGGCACCACGAGTTACGATGTAAATTTGATCGAAAAATGTGACTTGACTAACGATATTTGTTGGTACACATTTCGGTCAACGGAGCGTGTGGTTCCTGATCACGCGGGCCGACCTGCCTCAGTTTACTAGAGCTGTCCGCTTAGTGTCGATCACGCCTATAAGAAATTCTGTTTTTGTGATTTTTTTTTTGTTTTAAACAAAATTGAATATTATATATCACACCATGGGTCCCAAGAAAGTTGGTGGTAAGGTTCAACCTAAGAAAATAGTTTAGTCAGTAGAGGATGTCCTTTCCTTGTTAAGAAAATGTGTGAAGTATGGGAAGAACTGCAAAGTTTTGTTGAAAAAAGCTCACCCAGGTAAAAGCTGTAGCAGGCCATTGCATTGATTTTTAAATGACAATGTGATGTCTTACTACAGACAAGTGTCTTTAGACAGATTCTTAGTAAGACAAGCAAGTAGTGAGCCACAAGCAGGTCCTAGTGGTATGCAGGCAAAACATGCCAGAGTGCATCCCAGAAGTCGTCACTGCCTGATGTTATAATGGAAGGGGACTCCCCTTCCAAACAGTAACACCTTTTCTCCCCACTCATCACCATCTTCCATACGCTATCAAGAGTCCTCCATAAAGGTAAGATAAACATATGTACTGTATTGTAGTTAGAGAAAAAAATTGTATACAGTATAAAATGTATTTGTAAGTTAATATTTTGGAGGGTGGAGAACGGATTAATTAAATTCCCTTTATTTCTTGTGTAAAAAATCGCTTCAGATTACGATATTTCGACTTAAGATACGTCTCTGGGAACGGATTACCGTCGTAAATAGAGGCCCCACTGTACAAGTAGTCCACTAATTTTGATCTGCAAGTGTTCCTATGTGAATCTTTATTTTGTGGTCAAAGTCGGAGAATTAGGATCTTTGTTCTTGCTTTTGTTGCTGCTGCAACCCTTCCATTGACCTGCAGATAATTGTTCTCATCATACTCAATTTGTTGGGTGTATTTGTACAACACCTTCTACTATTGTCTCTGGTATGTCTTCTTGACGAGACAAGTATTTTGGTGGGACGATAGTGATGGTCTCGCGTCTTGCAGGCTGGCGTTATATCTGCAACTCCCCAATAATTTGGACATCATTCATTTTGTCCTATCCTAAATCCTTATCTGCAGATCCCTTCAAAGTGCTATATAGTTGTAATGGATTTGTGCTTTCTTTTGCTAATTGCCTTTTATAAGATACCTTGGTGTTTTTGGGGCTTAGCTTTCTTGTGGTCTGGTTGTCGACCAAGCCTCCTCGTTACTGGATGGGTCAACCAGGCTGTTGGACGAGGCTGCTTGCAGTCTGACGTATGAATTGCAGCCTGGTTGATCAGCGTTACGGCCACTGAGTCGCAACCGGGTTGTTTGGTGGTGGAACCAAAGCACTAGCATCTGACCCCCAAGTTGGTAGTGGCTTTCAATTAGTAGGCTAGATAATGCAAGTAATAAAAAGTGGGGGGGGAGCTGAAATGAACACAATACTTCATCCTTTATCAATATATTCACTTAACTTATTACCACTTTCCCATCACCTTAAATAGAAAATGAAATCGTATTACTACATAGATATTTACATGTGTCGCTCTCACATAGGACACTAAGCATTCCTCGATGCTAACTTGATTCAGCCTTTGTCAACTGCCGTGTTTCCTCAAAACACAGTACTATCCTCAACCAATACTGGGAAATGCCAACGAGTCTACCCTTGCCATGGGCCAGCCTATCTACAGTATTATTAGGTGCTTCTTGTGAATGCCCACAATCACTCTCCAGTCAAGTGCTGGCAGAGAACTTCAGCCACGTGCTGATGGGTGTCTACATGGACAAAGACAGGGGTAGCTAACCCCTAGCAGGAGCCTCTAGCGATGTGCTAGTAACGCTTCTCAATAGTACCTCACTGTTGGTCGTCTCTTCCCCTAGCCAGTCCCGGGATACTCCAAATCCTTTCACTGCCACTCCACTTGCAGAAAGCAGATACCACATGGTTCCTCTTTGGCGGAAGCTCACTTAGTCGTCAAGCAGAATTAAGTAGAGATTAGGTTGCCCAGGGTAGACTGCCTTTCTCTGTACTACAGCAGCCCTACCTCGCCTCTGTGGATACAGATACTTCATCAGTAAACTGGCCGGTACTGGTGTAACTAGGAAATACCACTTACTGACTCTGGCATTGACATTCAGCTCATATCGCAACAGATGGTGCTAATTTCTAGTTGCCACCTCACCAGAGGTCAGCCACAGCGACTCCTCTGGCTGACCAAGGCAGGAATCTTGAGCCTTTAGCAAGTATTAGACAGCCATCACCAGATGGCATTGTCCACATTACGTCCGATGCTGTGGGGATGAGGGAGCAGACTCACAGATGGTGCTGGCATCACTACTCCATACTGCGATGATGTAGACGGGTTCGTAACAATCGGGTATCCTTTGGAGGTGTTTATAAAGTTCTCTTTAACACTGTGAAGGGTCGGCCAGTTATGCCCCTTATGTGATAGGTTTGCCGTGTCTCAAACATTTAGAAAAAACCACGGTGTAACAGTTAGCAGCAATACTGTGGATTTTTCCCATCTGTATTCTCTCCAGATTATTAGTCTTTAAGCGCACTCACAATTGTGCTATTGATCTATGTTGCAGAAAATTGACTGCCAGTTTGGCACCCTCTTGTAATTCTCCCCTGATACTTTTGATATCATTTGCCTTGTGCGTTTCTGTTCTCATATTGGCATCCTTGGTAATATTTAGCGCCCTCTGATTATCCCGCACATTTGACGGTACTACATAACCTTTCCGGTTTGGTGCCTTCTTTGATAATTACTTACTTGTAATTCTTCCCTTCATATTTTTATCTATGCTTGTCTCCAAATACTCAAAAGCATTGCACTTTCCTTGCAGCCATATTTTACTCCATTTTGATGTAACACAATACAAACATGTGATATTAAGTAAGTTTATTATATGGATAATTGTTAATTTCATTATATTATAGTATTATTTGCACTGTAATGGGTTTATCCCCTTAGGGTGATGTACTACCAACTGCAGGGGGTGGCTCACAGGTAGTGTTTCAAGATGTTGAGATCCTCACACAGCGTGACCCTCTCGCTGTTCCCGCTCAAAAGCGGTCTTCGGATGGTACACCTAAAGTAGACGCTTCAACACTCCAAGATCGCTGTTCTGTGGGAATTCAAGGCCATACTACACCTCGACCATCTGTTGTAAATAAGAGATCAAAGTTTGTGTAAATATTATTTTTTAATAAGTGAAAATACGTTTGATATTAAGGAGCTATGTTCTAGTTTCTTTATAGGTTTCTTAAGTATGTTCAGGACCTCATCAATCTCAAATATTGGGAAACCTGTAGAGCCTTAAGTTAGGTTGAAGCAGACATACTTCCAGCATAATAGTGAAGTTTATTGCTTAAAGCAGTGGTATAAACTAGTATATAATTCGTTACTGTATATAAATCCTCTTAATATCCTATGTAGATATATTAATTTTGACTTTGAGCTGACCTCACTTTTTAAAAAAAAGTTTAATTTTTATAAACATGTCTATTATATTGTCGTTGGATGCAGAGGTTTTAAAAATAAAATTTCATACTTCTATCCCAGGGATTACTTGATGTTTGCTCAATACACGTCTTTAGAATTCGATAATTCCAGTAAAATTTTGTAGATGTTTATGCATGATGGTATTTCAGAATGACATTTTCATTGCCCCTACTGTTTAGTACAATGTTCTAGATATTTGACTACTTTCAAAGATATTGAAAAATGTTTTATAAAACTGATGTCTAGAAATGTAAATTTGGATGCATTTTATTCATTGTAATGTACTGTATTAAAAATAAAAGTGTGTATATCTCTTACCTGTGGTTGTGGTTTTTCTGACTTTTCTGGAATTTGTGTAAAATGAGAGAGCCACTTTTACAATGCTCCAAGTATTGCAGAATATGAAAGTCGTCAAGCTTGTAGATGGCAAGCTGTGGAGAAGTGCAGGCCATTCTCTTGATTTACAAATGTGGTGTTTAACCACAGTGTTTTAATGTATTGAGGTCATTACATAGAAAACATTAGTACAATTCTTTAAATGTTACTGGAACTTAGCATTTTTTTTGGAAGAGCTTGGAAGTGGCTACATTACACACAGAAATCACAATAGCATGATATATCAAAGGAACAAATCCACAAGGGCCGTGATGAGGATTCGAACCTGCGTCAGAGAGCATCCCAGACACTGCCTTAATAGACTGAGCTACGACAGACTGCTGCTTGGAAGGAAATCGGTGAGATAGCGGGTAAGTTTGTTCCAGATGTCTCGCTGGTCCTTCACCTCTGTGGTTATATTGTGGCGGATCCAATGTTGGTCATGACTAAACTGGGTACCCTCATATAAGAAGGTTAGCTCCGGTTCTCATCTTCCATCTTACTTTTTTGTAAGCCCCTTCGTGAATCTGGTCCCTTAGATTTTGGCATGCTTCCCTGTAACGATATATTCTGTCTGTCTGCCCCCCCCCCTATAGTCAATATTGGCTTATTTAATAAGTGCATATGACACATACTAATTGTGAATATTTTAATTTACCTTGAAAAGCTTCATAGAAAACACCGACCTCACCTAACCTTCTTAGTATGTTAAGATAAGCATCTTATTGCGTCTTATTTTCAATTATTACTTAACCCATCAACAGTATAGGTTAAGTAATAATTGTAATTAAGAAGATTGATTGATGAAGATTAAGCCACAGAAAAGGTGGCACTAGCATGAATAGCCTGTAAGTGGAGACCCTTTTGAGCCAGTATCAATAGATGATACTAGAGATCTGTGGAGGTGCGACTGCACCCTGCATGACAGGAGATGTCTCCCCGTAATTACCCCCTCAGTCTGGCTCGTTGTCGCCATGAGGGGGCTTGGTGTGCAGTTGCCGGAGTGTGATGCTCCATGAGTCAGTCCTCTGTCCTTTTGCAGCCTTATGCTCCTGCTGCCTTGACCAATTTTGCCAGACCCCTTTTCCTTTTCCTCGTGTTTCATTTTTCTCCCCCCCCCCCTCTTCTATCAAATTGTCATTTCCTGCCGACCTTTTGCCTGTTTTGATTATTCTTTCGACCTTCTTTGTTTTGACGCCCGGGTGTTTGAGGAGGCATACTCTTGCACCCGTAGAACTGTAGTACCCAACGTCTCGAGCGAGGGGACCCTTCTTATTGTCAATCCTCCTTTCGTCACTGAACCCGCTCTCGACGGACTCACGGGTCTTAACACTTTGGCGCACCCGCCGCGCCACCCCTCAACTATGCGATGTGGGTCCCAGCGTTTCACGAGAGCACGCGGTAATTCTGAAAAGTGTATACTCTTCAACTTTGTTACCTCAATTCTCGTCCTACGAGATTAAATTTGGTATCATTGTGTTCGCAATAGAATTCTCTAAAGCACTAAATGCATATAAACTCCAAAAGCCCGGCTAATTACCCGCAGCAAACAGAGAAAGTGCAAACGAGTTACCCAGGAGCGCGCAAAAGGGATAAAATGTGTTCACTCTTTTCACTCTGGTCACCTCAATTTTCGTCCTAGGTCTTTCATTTTGGTATCAATGGGTTCGCAATAGAATTCTCTAGAGGAACATTAGCATATAAAATACAAAAAACCTGATCACGCTTTAACCACCGACGAGTTGAAGACGGGCCACGCGTTAGCCGCGAGTGAGCGCCCAGACGCCTTCCAGCTACATTCCCAATTCCTGCCCACAAATGTTTAGTGGAGTCCTTCTATCAGTTGTGTAGTAGTTGTACATCACATAAGCATTGTAGATAGCCATTTGCACAAAATAGGTAATTTTCTTCATCCATTTGTGAGTTTTCCTTGTGATGTGATATTAGATCATTTGGTCCATAGATCATAGATCAGGTACTACACCACACAACACTCGCCCCACTACCGAAACTGGACGAATCACTTCGAAAGCAACACACCCTGGACGCAAACACAGTGGCCCCCTTACCAGAGCCTCAGATATTAACACCAAGTAAGGCATCCAGCACTTCCACTACCACGATAACATCATTTATATTTGCCAACATTCAAGGTACAAAAACACGCAAATCCAACAAAGTTCACTTTATAGATGGTCTCCTTCATGAGGCAAATGCAGTGTTTGCAGCCTTAACAGAAACCCACACAAAGGACTACCATGATGGTGAAATATGGATCTCAGAGTACAATCTTTTCAGATGTGATAGGAAACACCGGCTTCAGGGTGGGGTCAGCCTATACATCAAAGACACACTCATCTGTACTGAGCTGCTAAACACCTCAAATGATATGGTGGAAGTGCTGATAATCAAAATAGAGATTATAAATGTAGTTATTGTCCTGGTATATAAGTCACCGGAGGCAAACCCTCAGCAGTTTAAAGACCAACTACTGAAAGTAGAACACTGCTTGGAAAACCTCACAAATCCAGCTCCGAACATCATCCTGCTTGGGGACTTCAACCTACGGCACCTGAAATGGAAGCACCTGGCTAATACAGTAATATCAGAAAGAATACCAGGAAGTAGCCTTAATGAACAGGCACATGCAAATGACCTGCTACGGATGTGCGACAGGTTTGCCTTAAACCAGCAAATAGTAGAACCAACCAGGAGGAGAACACGCTGGACCTCATTTTCACTAATAATGATGAATTGATCAGGAACATAATGATTACAAATACCTGTTACTCAGATCACAACTTAATTGAAGTTATGACAACCATGGGGAATAGACCTTCAAAACCAGTCCAGATTCCCGGTGGAAGAGATTTCAGCAAATTCAACTTCAATAATAAACAGATAAACTGGGAGCAAATAAACCAGGACTTCACAGAAATAAACTGGGAAGAACAGCTAGGAAATGCGAACCTGAACCAGTGCCTGGAAAAAATAAGCTCAGTAGCACTAGAAATATGTACAAACCGCATCCCCCTAAGAAAAAAGAGGAAGAGATGCAGATTGGAACGAGAACGTCGTTCCCTATATAGGCGAAGAAAACGAATCGCGGTACAACTTGAGAGTCGCACCCTATCTCAGGAACGGCGAAGAAGGTTAGGTAGCGAAATAGGAAAAATTGAACTCAAGCTACAAGAATCATACAAAACGCAGGAGAGGGAAAGAGAGCAAAAGGCCATCAGTGAAATAGAGAGAAACCCGAAATATTTTTTCTCCTATGCAAAATCAAGATCAAAAACCACATCTAGTATCGGGCCCCTGCGAAAGGAAGATGGAACTTTCACCGATGACAACAAAGAAATGAGCGAGCTACTGAGGAAGCAATACGACTCTGTCTTCAGCGAGCCATTAAACGCACTAAAGATCGATAACCCAAATGAATTTTTCATGGATATGATACCAACATCAAATCATATATCAGACGTCACCCTATCCCCACTGGACTTTGAAGAAGCCATAAACAGTATGCCTATGCACTCCGCACCAGGCCCGGATTCTTGGAACTCCATATTCATCAACAACTGTAAAAAACCACTATCGCAGGCCCTTCACATTCTGTGGAGACAAAGCCTAGATACTGGCGATATTCCTAATATACTAAAAACAGCAGAGATAGCACCACTTCATAAAGGAGGAAATAAGGCAGAGGCAAAAATTACAGACCGATAGCACTAACATCGCACATCATAAAAATTTTTGAGAGAGTGCTAAGAAGTAAGATCACAAAATACATGGAATCACAGCATCTCCATAACCCCGGACAACATGGTTTCAGAACAGGGCGCTCTTGCCTGTCGCAGTTGCTGGACCACTATGATATGGCATTAGATGCTATGGAAGACAAACAAAACGCTGATGTAATTTACACAGATTTCGCAAAAGCTTTG
>WNGS01042707.1:45925803-45944356 GCA_020271785.1 Procambarus virginalis
AAACTGTAGACCAAACTGTCAGCAGTTTCATAGCTGACAGTTTTGGCCTACAGTTTTGAAATGTTATACACGAGTCATTGTTATTCAACCTTAGGTTTTTCTAAAAGGAATTCTTATTTTTAAATCTGAATTAACACAACTTCTAGGTACTTTACCTTACCTGAACCAACCACCTTGACACATTATGAATACTCCTTGAACTGAACATTGTCTTTTTGCAGGTCAGCATTCACTTTACTGCTCAAGTGGGCTGGGCACCATTCCTTACCTCTGTTTATGCCTTGCATACCTTCCAAGTACTGTATGGTTAGTCGCAATGGCTGTAGTGCACTTATACGAGTGATTACCTTCACCCAACCTAGTACCATCCTTATGTTGTTGCTCGCTCTGTCAACACTTTCTAGTTCCTCTCATACATTAGAAAATTCAACAGATCTACCAAGCTAGGTATTGTACCAGGTCATCCTTAAGATGAATGTGGGTCAATAGGTGTTTATGTAAATGCTCATAGTAAAAATCATAGTTATATCTACAAATTATCAAACAAAAGCCAAGAATAACACGTGGTCAGTTTGTTTAACATCACCTGGGGCTGTACTGGTAGATTGACAGTCTGTAGCTTCATGGGCAGAGTTCTGGATTGCAAATCGTCACAAACACGGCCCTGTGGTTGGCAACATTTTTTTCCGTCGCCATCCCATGATCTTTATCCCTTCAAGGTGATATATAGTTGTAATAGGCTCGGGCACTTTCTCCCAATGGTTCCCGTTCCCTTCGGTTAGGGAACATTTATGGATACCTTTCCATTTATGGATACTGTACATGTAATGTCATGTTAGTCAGAAGATTAAAGCCATTGGGATACTAGGCTAGTTACTTAGGTAGAGAGTAACATTAGGAAGAATGCATTGGCATGCAGACATGCTTCTGTCACTACACAACATATACATAATATACAGTAAGCTTGAAAAGTCTATTCTTACCCTAATTATAGGTTTAGATAAATTGCATTGAATGTGGCAGGCTAATCAGGAGTGACATTCGATATAGGTGGCCAGTGTGTACTGCTAGTGGCAATGTCCAGCTCCAGCTATTTTGTACAACATTACAAAAAGTAATTGATTTTGCCTTCTCTTAATATTCACACACAATTGGTTTATTATAAGCAAATACCAGCCAACAATTCGTCCTAGTTGTCAACAATTCAAAGTACTTTAGTGCTTATATGAACACGACTCATTCACATCGGCACACCAAGGCATATAACCCGACAACCCGACTAACCCAGAGCACCCAGATGTTGAACGATGCAACTCGAATGCACCACAGTATTAGAGAAGGGGGGTTATGTACAGTAGTGGTACCACGTCACTGGCTCACAACACGAGGGTCCACATGATTAATTCTGTCCAGGGGCCGAATTCGAGGAGTTTAAAGGGAACAACAGGTTTTCTGTAGTCTGATTGTTATGGGGCACCAAGCAGTAAACCTTTGAGCTGGACAATTGTTAATTGTGTACTGGTAAAGATCAGAGAGTCTGGCCCTAGGGGATCTATCATACGGTAACATTACTAAAAGTGCAAGACGATTAATGCTAGTACAGTGCAATTTAGTGGGGCCTAGTCACTACACTTCAGCTTGAGTTAACAAAGAGTTACAAACACTTAAAGCATTAACTAAGCAGAACAATGACGTAACCCGGGGCCTAACTGAACCTCATCACACACACTCAGTGTCACATCTGCTGCACTAAACATTCAAGAAACTGGATATTTAAAATGCCAAAACCTAGAACTAGTCAATTATAGTCACAATCAGCGAGACCGACTGTGCAATGGAAGTAGACAGCCTGTGTCAACGTCATATGTCACGGACCAATAAATACGAAGGGGTCACTTACCTTATCGCACTTTATGTTTATTTTGACAGCTTAAATGTTTGCCAAGCAGATCACCACCGTCACACCTCAAACCCCAATTTCCCCCTTAACACAACTCTACACACTTCACCACACCCGCACCGTCACACAACCACAGGGCGTTAAATATCATCGCTGAAATACGCGGAGTAACTTACTCGGGCTTCATATTAAGGGAGAGTAGAGAGAGGTGTGGCGGGTGTTTTCGAAAGTGGAGGGAGTTCCCTGACTGGTGACTGGTGGCGGCCTCCAGCGGCCACCCCGCCACGTTTGAACGGTCCTGGGACCTTACTTGCTCATTACCACCTTTAACTAGGAATAAGCTTATTATTCTTTTGCTAAAGCTTGATGGTAAGCTTTATGCACATAGTTTGATGGTTTCTGTAATCTGTCATCTAAAAATATGTTACTTATAACAACATACCGTTGAACGTAATAAAGTTTGTCTGTTCCATCCTAAAAAAATTAACTACTTTATTATTATTATTTTTTTTAGAAGCCAGCGAAAAATAGGGCAAGAATTTGAGGTAGAATTATAAAAAATAAAAAGTTCATGCAAAAAGGATATAACGAACACAGTTGCCTTCTCTAACTTCGGTAGTACAGTCAGGTTCGTTCTGGGCTCATAATAGTGAATTCCGGGTTCGAATCCTGGGTGGACAGACGTAGTTGACTGTGTTTTCTATCACTTAATGTCTCTGTTCACCTAGCAGTCAGTAGTTACCTTGTTGTGGGATTGCATCCTGGAGAGGGTAAGTAATTCGACCTGGGGGGGGGGGACCTCGATATAAGCCAAACATGTATACATACACTGACTGCCTGTCCCCCGACATAACGAATTGTTATATTATTATGTATTATTATTATTATTATTATTATTATTATTATATGTGATATTTTCAAAGATAAGCATTCATTGTTGTACCGCCCACAAGAGGGTATGAGGTGCATAATAAATGAAAAAACTAACTAACAATAGTGCTATGTAGAGAACAGGTGAGATTGAAACTGACAAAAATCACCAACGAACAATGATTAATTGGCCAAACACAATAAAAAGATTGCGAGAGGCGACGTCTCATAATGAGCAAACGAAACGGTCAACCCAATTGGACCCATATATCTTATCTGCAAACGCCTGTTTGACTTGACGTTAGACAGCCATACCGTCCTCAGTCAGATAGCGAGGCGCCGGAGAGGACGGCACCTTAGTGATAAACCTCATTACTAAGTTGTTACATGGACCTCCAACCGCAGTTTTAATAATCAATAAATGATATCTAAAACGCTAGGATCTCCACCAGAGTTTCCTCTGGCGTTACTACAGTACATATACAGATATATACAGTAACCTACTGTATATACTTCTCAACCTAGCCTAATCTCATAATATATAATAGGCTTCTAACCCGAGAACAGTAATCAAAATCTCAAGGGGTCAAATGCTCATGGGCTTAAAGTCTGTCGACCGAGAATTAAGGTCATTCAAGCCACCATTAGCTTACTAACCGACCCAACAAGCAAATTTTCTCTCGGGCAAGGTTAAGGGCCTCATTCCGAGGCTGTGGGTAAGTGTAAGTGACAGAAAGGTTAGGGTCAAATAATGGTTCAGGTACTAGGCAGGCTAAAGATCTTTAAGATAAACAATTTACTTATTTAATTCAATAGCATACTATGTAAAATATTGTACAATAACTGTAGATATGAAAAGACATGGACCAAGTCATAGCATATTTCAGACCAAATATTTTATTGAACTTGATATATATTAACATCAACACTAATGCACTAAAGCTAGGCTTGTGGGAGCTCTATGAGCATTTTAAGGGGGCTTCCTCTTTAGACGATATACGTCAGAGACCATAAATATCTCTATGGGGGTATACCCACATTCAGTTAGATCCCCGTTGTCAGGACAGGAGCCCGTATTTAGCCTTTTTTTTTCACATTGAACATCAATTTCTTTCTTTATTATGCACCCCCAACCCATCCCATGGGCGGGGGTTGTAATGGATTACAGAGGCACTAATCGGTTCAGGAACTGAACCCTCCAGTTAGCTAAGCACATGACAATCTTTTGACGCTAGTTAAAAAATTATTAATGTTATATATACATGTACACATATACATACATGTACATATATACGTAATACATATATACATACACATACATATTTAATCAACCCTCACAATTACACACATCAATAATCTTTTGTGTCACAAGTGATTCAGCAAGAGGCTCACAACAATCATATACAAGGCACTTTAAATCTATGTCACATTGAACAGCCGGTGTTTACTCTTAACAACCCAACTTGTCCTCCCATATAATGCACGACAGTTTTACGATATCAACCGCTACGTAAAAACTGACGTGGGTTCTTGAAAAAATATTGCACACAAATTAAGACTTTTCGAAACTTGACCTGATCTGCCGGTATGGAAAGTATCCAATTAGTACATAGCGGTTTCCCTGGATAAATTAAGTGCGTTGCCTACATTTCGATAAACTTTAGCTCTCAACACCTCAGCATCCACCATCATTACATATTCAGCTCTCAACAACCAGCACAAACCATCCGTAAAAGTTCACCCCTGACGCTCTTGAGCCAATCACTGCGATGTTGTTGAGTTTTGTGATGTCACCCTGCGTGCTGTCACTGAAACACCCGAGTCAATGCAATAACCATCATATAAAATAATAAGAGTATATATATATATATATATATATATATATATATATATATATATATATATATATATATATATATATATATATATATATATATATATATATATATATATATATATATATAGTATATATATATATATATATATATATAATATATATATATAAACAAAATTTGGGTGAGTAGCCCTCGTAGTCCTCTCGGTGAATTAGTGTAAACACAGTCACGTGGAGGCGGTATCAGGGCAAACTTCGCATATACATAAAGTGAGTAAATTACTTTAGTTGCTGTTTACTTTTGTTGTTAACTGAATTAGCAAACATGGCAGGAGGGTATGACGTGTGGGAGGAAAATTACTCTCGGGCAGCAGTCAATTGAATGTAATCTGTGCCATCAGAAATACCACAACTCATGCCAAAACATCTCTGATAGATTAATCGAGGCGTACAACAATGAGCCACCGAAGGCAAATACCTTTTTCATTTCCACTGCATACCCTGCAGTAAGTCTAGCAAGGGTCTAAATGACTTGGGCACCACTAGCAATGACACAGTTGAGAGTAACAATTGTGACATGATTAGAGAACTACAGAGAAGCAGAAAGTTTTGATGAAACAGTTTATGGACTTTCAACAATCGTTAACTAACGTGTAGGCATGATTCCAGAGGTAAACCAGGAGAACCCGGGAGGAAATCCCTCACTCGGTGGAAAAGACCCTGAATGCAGGCAGAACCGAGATGAACCAGGGCGAAACTCATACTCTAAAGGGAAAACACTGAATACAGACGGAGTTGAAGATAGTGGAGTTGAAAATCTGACTGGAGCGGTGGAAGTCTTGGATAGAAAAAAAACGAACAATCTCATTACAAGGAACCTGGCAAAAGTTGAGGGTAAAAATGACCAGGAAATCATTGAGGAAATTATAGTGAAACTAATATGTAGCGAGGAAGATTTTAAGTCTATCCAATGTGGAAAGGTTAGGTAAGCCCGAAGCAAGTATAGTACACATAACCCTTGTAAACTTTGAGCACAGAAGGAAGGTACTAACCAGCGCGCATAACTTAAGAGATATTGAAGGGTATAACCATGTTTAAACCTCCCCAGACCACACAGTTGAACAGCAAAAAAACGACAGAGTTCTAAGAGGAAAGTTTAAGAAGTTAAGGAGCCTAGATGCAAACAAAGATTCAGAGCTAGTGATTAGGAGAAGACGAGTGATTAAAATAGTAGATGGAGGAGAGAACGTAGTCCTCCAACCAGCCAGGCAGAACTTTTTATTTATTTACTTTATTTTTTCAAGAGTTCTTACATTCTTGTACAGCCACTAGCACGCATACCGTTTCGTGTAAGTCCTTAATCCTAATATTCCGCGGAATACGACCCGCCAAATCGTTTAACAACCAGATACCCATTTTATTGTTGGGTAAAGAGAGGCTACAGTTAAGGATTGGCGCAGAGTAAATCCTCCTCGGCTAGGATACGAACCCAGGATAAAACGCTCCCGAAACGCCAGGCGAACGTCCAACCACTATGCCACGGGAACTAACCCAATATATCTCGGAAGACGACCAGGCTCAAAACCGGAGTGACAACGAACGGAATAATATAAATTGCCATCTACACTTTCGTGGAAATAAACATTCCATTCATCTGAACTGTATGGGTCTCGAAACGTGGACCCCCACGCGTGTGAAGTGTGGTCGACTACTCTTAGCAGAGTTGATAGAGCTACGGCCTCACACGCGTGGAGTCTCGGTTCGAGACCCATGCAGTCCAGGTGAATGGAACGGAATAATATTGTACAGAACCAAGGAGCTTTCTCTCATTCCAATTGGAACAACGAAATAAATTTAAAGTGCTTCTACACTAATGCCAGAAGCCTGGTGAATAAATTTGATGCATTATGTGCTTATGCTGAGGCCGAGGCTCCAAACATCATTGGCATAAGTGAAACATGGGGACGAGATGACATTATTGAAGGGGAATTCCTTCTCCCAGGGTATCATTCACCGTTCAGAAAGGACAGAACAACAAGAGCAGGTGGTATACGGGGCGATTTTAACCACGAGCGATAATGGGAGAGTTTAACCATATTCAATATACTGGATATATATTGGAAGCAACATATTGGATAAATCTAACATCACAACCAGAAGATCAATTTCTAGACCTGGTGCAGGACTCATTTCTAATACAACATGTGGTAGCGCTCACGCGAGGTAACAGTATTGCCTTGTGCTAACACCAGAAGAGGGCATGGTCGATATAATTCAAGTAGGGGAAAAGCTCACCCCCATCGTGTGATCATAATATTCTAAGATGAAATACAATTACAGAAACTCATAAAGGTCCAGGATGATGACCTTCTAGATTACCATCGAGGAAACTATCAAGGAATGAGAGAGGAATTGCAAAACATCCCGTGGAGGGAGCTGATAGATGATCACGGCATGGAAACATCATGGGGAAATTTAAAAAAAAGTCGTTACTGAAATCGTTCAAAGATATGTGCCAAAAGGAGAAAGAAAAAAAGGGAACAGATGGATGACACAAGTAGTAAAAAGACCGTTAATAACTAAATAGAACCTCTGGTTGATACCTGGTTGATGGGGTTCTGGGAGTTCTTCTACTCCCCAAGCCCGGCCCGAGGCCAGGCTTGACTTGTGAGAGTTTGGTCCACTAGGCTGTTGCTTGGAGCGGCCCGCAGGCCCACATACCCACCACAGCCCGGCTGGTCCGGAACTCCTTGGAGGAATAAATCTAGTTTCCTCTTGAAGATGTCCACGGTTGTTCCGGCAATATTTCTTATGCTTGCTGGGAGGACGTTGAACAACCGCGGACCTCTGATGTTTATACAGTGTTCTCTGATTGTGCCTATGGCACCCCTGCTCTTCACTGGTTCTATTCTGCATTTTCTTCCATATCGTTCACTCCAGTACGTTGTTATTTTACTGTGTAGATTTGGGACCTGGCCCTCCAGTATCTTCCAGGTGTATATTATTTGATATCTCTCTCGTCTTCTTTCTAGTGAGTACATTTGGAGAGCTTTGAGACGATCCCAATAATTTAGGTGCTTTATCGCGTCTATGCGTGCCGTATATGTTCTCTGTATTCCCTCTATTTCAGCAATCTCTCCTGCTCTGAAGGGGGAAGTGAGTACTGAACAGTACTCAAGACGGGACAGCACAAGTGACTTGAAGAGTACAAGCATTGTGATGGGATCCCTGGATTTGAAAGTTCTCGTAATCCATCCTATCATTTTTCTGGCTGTCGCAATATTTGCTTGGTTATGCTCCCTAAACGTTAGGTCGTCAGACATCATTATTCCCAAATCCTTTACATGCTGTTTTCCTACTATGGGCACATTTGATTGTGTTTTGTACCCTGTATTATGTTTAAGGTCCTCATTTTTACCGTACCTGAGTACCTGGAATTTGTCACTGTTAAACATCATATTATTTTCTGATGCCCAGTCGAAAACTTTATTAATATCAGCTTGAAGTTTTTCAATGTCTTCAGCCGAGGTAATTTTCATACTGATTTTTGTGTCGTCTGCAAAGGATGATACGAAGCTGTGACTTGTATTTTTGTCTATATCTGATATGAGAATAAGGAAAAGCAGCGGTGCAAGGACTGTACCCTGAGGTACAGAGCTTTTAACTGCACTTGGACTAGATTTTATATGGTTGACCGTTACTCGCTGAGTCCTGTTTGACAGAAAACTGAGTATCCAGCGTCCTACTTTACCGGTTATTCCCATTGACTTCATTTTGTGTGCTATCACGCCATGGTCACATTTATCGAAAGCCTTTGCGAAGTCCGTGTATATCACATCAGCATTCTGTTTTTCTTCTAATGCCTCAGTGACTTTATCGTAGTGCTCAAGTAGCTGTGAGAGGCACGATCTTCCCGCTCGAAATCCATGTTGGCCTGGGTTGTGAAGGTCATTGGTCTCCATGAAATTGGTGACCTGACTCCTAATCACTCTCTCAAATACTTTTATTATGTGCGATGTTAGTGCAACTGGTCTATAATTCTTTGCCAATGCTTTGCTCCCTCCCTTGTGTAGAGGGGCTATGTCTGCTACTTTAAGTGCATCTGGTATCTCCCCCGTGTCCAAGCTCTTCCTCCACACTATACTGAGTGCCTGTGCTACCGGCACTTTGCATTTCTTTATAAATATTGAATTCCATGAGTCTGGACCTGGGGCCGAGTGCATGGGCATGTTTTCAATTTCTCTTTCAAAATTTAGTGCGCTCGTGTTGATATCAGTTATATTTACAGGGGTTTGGATATCCCGCATAAAGAAATTGTCTGGATCTTCTACTTTCATGTTGTTTATTGGAGTGCTAAACATGTCCTCATACTGCTTTTTTAGGATTTCACTAATTTCTTTGTCATCCTCCGTGTATGAACCTTCACTTGTACGAATAGGTCCAATACTGGCAGTAGTTTTTGCTTTTGATTTCGCATATGTGAAGAAGTATTTTGGATTTTTCTTTATTTCCTGAATTGCTTTCTGTTCTAACTGCCTTTCTTCAGTTTCATATGAGTGTTTCAATTTCCGCTCGATTTCTTCAATCTCCCTATTTAAATTATTCCTTCTTTGACGGGAAATTCGTGTCTGCATAAGCAGTTCCGTTATTCTTTTCCTGCGTTTATAGTGTCTTCTGCGTTCTCTTTCTACGTTGGATCTCTTTCTGGCTTTCCTCAAAGGAACATGTTTCAGACAGACTTGATACGCTTCCGAAGTCAGTTTTTCTATTCCTTCTGTAGGACTTTTATTACTTAAAACAGTTTCCCATGGAATGTTTTTAAGTTCCCTGTTTATTATCTCCCAGTCTATCCTTTTATTATTAAAATTGAATTTACTGAATAGCCCCTCTCGCTTTATCAACGTTTTAGGTCTATTCTGAGTATTGATGGTAGTTTGCACTTCAATGAGCTTGTGATCTGAATATGTGGTATCTGATATCGTAATGTCTCTGATAATGTCTTCATTGTTCGTAAAGACCAGATCTAGAATATTTTCATTTCTCGTTGGCTCCGATATCTGCTGAGTAAGTGAAAATTTGTCACAGAATCTAAGTAGTTCTCTAATCTGTGGTTGGTTAGGTCCTGATAGATTCCCTGGTATAATATTATTGTTTGCTATTCTCCACCTGAGACTAGGCAAGTTGAAGTCACCTAAGAAGATAATATCAGGTATTGGGTTCTCCAAATTATCAAGGCTATTCTCTATTTTGTTTATGTGTTCTGTGAATTCCTCAGCCGTTGCATCTGGCGATTTGTATATTAGAATAATCACTAAATTTATTTTCTCTATTTTTAATCCCAGTACCTCTATCACCTCATTTGTAACGTTTAGGAGCTCCGAGCACACAAGGTCTTCCCTAATATACAGACCCACTCCTCCATGTGACCTAATTTTCCTATCACACCTGTATAGGTTTGGAGGACTTATACGTGGACTTATACCACCTCTGGAGATGGTATAAGTCCACGTTGAACATCATGGATTATGAGATATATAAAAGGGCATTAAATGCAGGTACCCAAGAAATCAGATTAACCAAAAGAAACTACGAAAGAAAACTTTCCCAAAAACATAAAGGAAGACCCAAAATCATCCTATGCATATATACGAAGTAAAACCAAAACAAAGGTTTCTGTAGGACCCCTAAAAGATGAGACTAACCAAGTTATATTTGATGACAAAAGGGCAGCAAACACTCTGAATGAATACTTACATCAGTATTCACACTAGAAAGATTGAACGACATCCCGTCATCCACACAAATGTTTGAAGGAGGTGAAGAGAATGAATTAAGGGATATACCCATTACATGCAACACAATCAGGAAGAGCATTGCCAAACTAAAAGACTCAAAAGCCCCAGGTGTGGATGGATTTCAATCTAGTCGTAAAGGAACTGGAAAATGCACTTTGCTTTCCACTGAAACTCCTTTTCAGAAAATCTCTGGACCAAGGGATAGTTTCCCTGGATTGGAAATGTGCAAATGTTACCACTATTTTCAAAAAAGGCAGAAAGAGCTCGACAGAAAACTACCGTCTGATCAGCTTGACATCACACATCTGCAAGCCCATGAAGAGAATTCTAAGGGAAGGAATCGTACAACATCTCACAGAGAACACTTGTAAAATCAACGCAACATGAGTTTGTTAAAAATAGATCCTGCCTTACTAACCTGCTCACATTTCTGGAAAAGATAACCGGCTAGTCAGACAAGAAACGGTAACCGGCTAGTCAGACAAAGGACTTCCGGTAGATGTAGCTTACATGGACTTTGCTAAAGCTTTTGACAATGTACCACATGAGAGACTGGCAAAGAAATTACAGGCACATGGAATAAATGGGAGACTGGAATGGATAAAACAATGGTTAAAACATATAAAATAAAGGGTTGTGCTAAATGGGAATGAATCTGACTGGGAAAATGTGGTAAGTGGGGTGCCACAGGGGTCCATTTTGGGGTTAACCTTCTTTGTCATATACATCAATGACATTGATGAGAATATTACAAACCACATCGTCAAATTTGCAGATGACACTAAAATCTATGGTAAAGTGGGAAGTGAAGGTGATATTGAGACCTTATGAAGAGATCAACATGAACTCCTCAAATGGTTAGATGACTAACAAATGCTTTGTAATGTCGATAAATGCAAAACCTTGCATGTGGAGCACAACAATCCACGTCACAACTACCAAATTGACAGCACTACCTTACAACAGATAGATGAAGAAAAGGACCTTGGAGTCAGACCTCATCATTCATTAAAAGTTGCACAACAAGTGCACGGTTCGAATAAAAAGCACGGTTGCAAAAAAAGGAGAACCAAACACTGGGAATAATCAAGCGTACCTTTACATTCAAGGAAAAGAAAGTAGTCGTTCAATTGTATAAGTCTCTGGTGCGCCCTCATCTGGATTATTGCATCCAGGCATGGAGACCTCATCTTCAGAAAGACATAGCTTCTCTGGAGAAGGTTCAACACCGGGCAGCAGAAATCATCCCAAAACTTGGTCATCTCAGGAACGGTTGAGGGCCACAGGGCTAACAACACTGTAAACCAGGCTTGACGGGGCGGATCTCATCGAAACCTTTAAAATACTGAACAATTTGAAGGATATTGATCCGGACAATTTCGTCAAAAGGTCAGATGTAACACGAACGAGGTACAACGGGTTCAAGCTTAACAAGCCACAATGTAGGACAGAAAACAGGAGATGCTTTTTCACCCATAGAGATGTAAACCCTTGGAACCGCCTACCCGCCGAAGCCGTAATGCCAAAGCTGCTTGGTCTTAAAATTGAACTGGAAAAGATCATCAGGGCAAATGGAAGGGGGGGGGGTCCTTTGACAAGCCACCGGCTTCCTGTCCTCATCGAAGCCCCTAGTATTAGTAGCCCTCAGGTCAAATTCAGGTTCGTTCGAGTCTGTCATATCGACAGATCGAACCTTACCAGGAAGAGTAAAATTGCGATGCTTTATTATTTAATTTAACCAGCACAATTTAAGCGTTCTTTATTACATATGTGAAAATCATCGGTTTGTTTCCTTTGTATGAGGAAAGGTATTCTACGTTCTCGACTCACACTTGGAGATCCCGGGTTCGATCTTCTGGCGGGACTGAAAGTGGTTGGGCAACGTTGCCATTCTCCGGAGGCCTCTGTTCACCCGGGATTTAAGCACCTGTTGTGGGTTGCAGCCTAGTAAAGTCTATAGTTCGACCTAGTGAGGGACCACGATAAAAGCCCAAGTACAGGCTTTCTGTCCCCGACAACTGGGCTCGGGAGTTAGTATTGCCTTCCCCCGCCCTATCCAGAGCCTTGCCCCTCGTGTGTCTTTCAAGAACTATATAGTCATAATGGCTTAGTGCTTTCTCCTGATACAGTAGCAAATTATCAGGTTAAAGCACTAAGCCAGAAGGACTATATAACACGGGAGCTGGGATTGGACGGAAGGAAGGAATGGTGAACAACCACTCGAACCATCCAACTAGTACAAGTGGTTGGATTTTCTCCTGATAACTCTTCCTTTCCTTTGTATGACAATTACGAAGTGTTACGGTAGTAGTGACAGTGGTCAGCGTAGTTACCTCACAGCCGAAAGCTCCCGCGGGTTCGAATCCGCGGTTGGACAGAGGCGTTTGGGTAACATTTCCTTTCACCTGATGCATCTGCTCTGCCTAGCACTAAAGATACCCAGGAGTTAGGTAACTGTTGTGGGGTTACATCCTAAGGAAAGTCAGTGGTTTGCCAAGGAGGACTTAAATTAGCTTAACAGGTTTCCTGTCCCGACTATGGGGCACCTCTAGGTTATGCCGCCCAGTTCGTGGGCTGGGTAGGCCTTTCGTGCAAAAAAATACTTGGACATTTTAGTATTCTTAGGATATCGCCAACAATCATTTTAATTAAATTGACTGCAATTTTGAGACACGCTTTTTGGGCTGCTTCCTTTTAATAATGTAAGCAGTTTATTAAAACAATAATGGTATTATTGGGGGATAGAACTCACGTTTATAGCCCACCACCAGCTGAATATACATTGTAGTTACATGCGCAAAATTATGTTTTCTCTTACAAAACCTGATGATCATTATCAGTAATTGTATCATGAAACACACTGAAATTGTGTTTTTCACAAATTATGCTTGCACTGTAAATTTCTTAGGCGTCTAAGGATACTTAATACAGTTAGTATACATAAACACAGACGGGAGACATCTCCCGTCACGCAGGGTGCAGTTGCACCTCCACAGATCTTCAGTATCAGCTCTTGATACTGGTAATGGCTCCAAAGCGCCACCACTTACGGGCTATTCATGCCCGTGCCACCTTTTGGGTAGCTTAATCTTCATCAATCAATCAATCATAAACACACACTGAGAGTATACATACACACTGAGAGTTTACTCTAGTCCTGGAGTTCGATTATCAACCTGATGTGACACAGGTGTCAACATCGAAGCCTCAACCACCGTTGTCGGGTTCACCATACAAAAAATGGCGCTGGGGACTGAATTTGTTCATTTAACTGAATGCGTAGATTGGCTAAGCTGTTTATACATAGCCGCTCGTAAATTCTATAACGTGACGTCAATGAAAGAAGTCCATACCATAAATAGTTTATGATACCAGCACCGATAGTTGTGGATATCTTTATTTGATAGGCTTTCCACCGCACTCTTTGGATAGAACCTTGGGGGGGTAGTATTATGCATTTTTGGAAACGAAATAACGTTATGTTATACAAAGATTACGTTAAAAAAATAACATAAACTTTGCGTCAGGTGCGGATGCGGCAAAAAACACAAATACTGCAAAATAATACTTAGAAACGTTTTGTTCACAGTGCTGCCATTATATAAGTTCTGTTCATAAGTTAAGTTCAAGTTCTGTTCGGTTCTCGTATATATTTCAATATCCTAATTTGATATTCAATATTCCAATATCCTGTCAGTGCAGCAGGATTCCTAACCCGCCACGGCGACTAGAGGCCGGTAGTCTTAAATAGGTAAATAAGAATATGCTAAAACCAACATGCATGCATTTTCCGTGGAAATTCTTTGAACGCAATTGTATATATACATAATATGAATTAATATCATACCTCGAGTAGTATTCTAATGACGCCGATGCCAGGATTATGAAATTTGCTGGGGGTGGACAGAGGGAAAGGGGATGCATAAAAAACTAAGTATAAATTGAATGAAACGGGGAATCGGCTAAGAAATGTTTAAGTATGGTTATGTATATTTTTTAGTTTGGCGAAAAGAGCCATTCATCTATGGATCATCCAGTAAAACCAGCAGACTCCTGTTTGTTATATATATATATATATATATATATATATATATATATATATATATATATATATATATATATATATAGGAGTCTATTCGTCTTAGACTCGGTTGTAAGTATCTCTGGGTATTTTCATTATCTTTTGATGTAGACCTGACCAAATGTAAACTGTCAACGAAATTATTCGTACACCCTCTTCCCTCCCACTGTGTGATGTAATGCGTAAAGACACTTGAGTTTAGAGATAGCTCTATAACAAATGTTCAAGAAATGTGTCATTTTCTAAATGCAAGTCCAAATGTTGCTGCCCACAGGATGGAGGGTGGTGTGCATCATAGATAAATCAATTATGACACTAGCTCGCTATATATATAAGCTACTTAAGTGGAGACTGTATTTGTGGTTGTTCTCGAACCCACTGTTACTATAACACTAATATACATTAAACCGTGTAAAGAGCCTAGAAGACCTTAACTTGCTTTGTAAATGCATTTTGGGGTTAAGTCCCCGAGCCCATCATGCGCCCACGTAACCCTTTCGATTGCCGCCCATACGATGGGGCACATGGGTATGGGGTGTATAATAAATGAACCAAACTTAACTGTTGTGCTAGAGTGCTAACAACCGCGCGAGGGTTATTAAGACCATCACACGAACCTCCTCTCCAACCGGCATATACATACCTTAGTCCTGAATATAGTTTGCCTCTAAATTAAGCTCTCGATGCATAAACATTCCTTGTTTCATTATTTTAAAAAGCAAGAAATAGTTTTGTTGTGTTCTTGGCTTTTGTTGCACGGTAGTACACATTATCAATGTCATTTTCTCTACCATAAGAAATAAACTCCTTCCACAACTCTTCAAATGATTATTTTTTATGTTCTCGAATCTCATTCAGTGAATTTACCAGCGTAAATGTAGAGGTTAAACTAAATAAATTTAAGAGCTGCTTTGAGGCAAGTGCGTGATTATAATTTATTTATTTATTTATTTATTTATTTATTTATTTATTTATTTATTTATTTATATATATACAAGAAGGAACATTGGGTTTGGGAGAATACATTGAATAGTACAGTATTAACAATCTTGTAAAGCCACTAGTACGCGCAGCGTTTCGGGCAAGTCCTTAATCTAACAGATAATTTTAAGTAGGTAATTTCTATCAGAATTAATAAATGATAAATACATTGCAAGAGAAAAATGAGATGAGAGAGCTTAGGAAATATATTAAAGCACATTGGTATATTAAAGCTCTGACTGATTACATTGACAGCTTGATTGGTAATTTAAACAAGATTAATAGACACCATACAGCAGATTGACAGCACATATAAAAAGACAGCAATGATCACAATGGTAAAGATGTTCAAATTGGGTACATAAAGGTTGGGAGATTGGGTAGCAATAGATACAGTGCAATTTTAAGGCAAAAGGTAAAAAACTATGAAGATGAAATTAGGTACTTTTTAGTATTGTTTTTGAATGATGTAAAAGTTGGACAGCTTTTCAATTCAATAGGGAGTGAGTTCCATAAACTGGGTCCCTTTATTTGCATCGAGTGTTTACACAGATTAAGTTTAACTCTGGGGATATCAAAGAGATATTTATTTCTGGTGTGGTGATAATGGGTCCTATTACATCTGTCCAGGAAGAGTTTCAGAGCAGGATTTGCATTTAAGAACAGGGTTTTGTAAATGTAGTTGACACATGAGAATTTGTGGAGTGAGATTATGTTTAGCATGTTTAGGGAGTTAAACAAGGGGGCTGAGTGTTGTCTGAAAGCAGAATTTGGTATTATTCTGATAGCAGATTTTTGCTGGGTGATGATGGACTTGAGGTGGTTTGCAGTGGTTGAACCCCATGCACAGATACCATAGTTAAGATAGGGATAGATTAGTGCATAATATAGAGAGATGAGAGCAGAGTTAGGTACATAATATCTGATTTTGTGTCTGTGGGAGGAGATAGGAGATAATTATGTAATTATATGTACAATTCTTCATTACAAAATCATTTAATAAACACGCTAAATGGCAGAATACCTTAAGTGGACAAGCACAACCTTGTCCTTATGTAGGGGGATTCGACAACATACGGGCTTCCTGTCCCCGACATTGTACTCCAACATGTGTACGCCAACATGCGTAACAGTAAGTTCTTTATAAATAGTTTCGCCTTTGAAAAGAAAGAAAACGGTGCAACAGAGAACAAAATTTTAACAAGTATAAACTATTATATTTCAGTGATCGCCAGGAACAGTGATTCAATTTGTTCATTGTAATAATAATAATAATTCATCCTGTTAGGGACAGGAAGCCTGTATAATTCGTCCTGTTAGGGACAGGAAGCCTGTATAATTCGTCCTGTTAGGGACAGGAAGCCTGTATATATATATATATATATATATATATATATATATATATATATATATATATATATATATATATATATATATATATATATATATATATATGAAAACTCACACCCCAGAGTGAGTCCTGGGGACCATTCAGGCTTGTTTGCATATATATATATATATATATATATATATATATATATATATACATATATATATATATATATATATATATATATATATATATATAATATATATATATATATTTTATTTATATATATATTTTATATATATATATATATATATATATATATATATATATATATATATTATATATATATATATGACCGGTTACTGAAATCAATGCTAGAAAAAGCCCTTAACCTCTCTCTTGATGACCTGCAGTGGAAACAAGCCTCTCTTCCCGTAAGACTTGGGGGGCCTCGGAGTTCGAACAGCAACGCAAATCGCTGTTCCAGCCTTCCTGTCCTCCTTATCAGCATCCGACGACCTTGTGAAGGAAATTCTACCTGCCCACTTACATCAGCTGGCAGGTGTACATGATCCCAATTTTACACGCTGTGCCACAGAGTGGGCCTCTCGTGCAGGCCCATCACCTCAACCACCATCCCCAAAAGCCCACAGGCAATCCAGCTGGGATGGCCCCATTGTAGACAAAGTTGCTGCAGAGTGCCTGGATGCTGCATCAACACAGCACGACATTGCTCGCCTCACAGCAGTAGCAGCCCCACATGCAGGGGATTTCCTGTTAGCAACCCCAATGTCGGCAACTGGCACGCGTCTCACACCACACGCCCTCCGAATTGCTGTGGCCCTTCGCCTTGCTGCCCCAATCCACACCAGATATAGGTGTATTTGCGGCGAGGTGGTGGCTGACGGGTACGGCCACCATGGCCTACTCTGCCAAAGTACAGGAGGATGGCACTCGAGGCACAGTGAAGTTAACGACATCATCAAGAGGAGCCTCACCACAGCTGGATGCCCAGCTGAGAGAGAGCCTCGTTACCTAACGCCCCGTAACTCTGATGCTCTTATTGGCCGCCCGGATGGTATCACAGTGAACCCCTGGAAGAATGGCAAGCAGTTGGTATGGGACTACACGTGCGTATCAACCCTGGCTAACACCTACATTGAACTCAGTGTTGCACAACCAGGTGGCGCTGCCACCCACAGGGAAGCAGCCAAATCCCGTAAGTATAGAGAACTGGATCACCACTACAATTTTATCCCCATTGCTTCTCAGACACTCGGCGCCTGGGGTAAAAGTGCTACCAGTTTTTTGAAGGAACTGGGTTCTAGGCTCATTGAAACAACAAGAGACCCTAGAGCTGCCAGCTTTCTTTTCCAGCGCCTCAGCGTGGCGATACAGAGGGAAATGCGCACTGCATCCAGGGTTCCTGCCCGCCATCTGAGGAGCTGGAGGAACTCGACAACTTATGATAACCATCTTTGTAACCTATATGTAACTCCTTTTTTGTAACAAAGTTCAAATAAAGCAATATATATGTGTACATACAAAAGAATGGGGGTGGTAGGAGAAGAAAATATTAGTGTTCAGTGAGAAACCACAAGGTCTCCTCTGAATACGTTTTATTTTCTTCTCCGAGGCTATGGGTCCCACATTGGCACCAGAGGTGGTACCCTCACAAACTTTTATATATATATATATATATATATATATATATATATATATATATATATATATATATATATATATATTATATATATATTTA
>WNGS01042707.1:45978913-46018893 GCA_020271785.1 Procambarus virginalis
TATATATATATATATTATATATATATATTATATATATATACATATACACGTGCTGCATGGCTGCCCATGCAGCACGAGCATACATCACCAACATTTCTGATGAAAGGCCCTGCTCAAACTGGATTTTAAGAATGCCTTCAACATGGTCAGAAGAGATGCAGTACTTTGTGCCGTACATCGCCATTTCCGGCCCCTCTACCCGTTCATACTATCGTGCTACAGTGGTGAGTCAAAACTGCTCTTTGGTGAACATGAAATCAGATCATGTGAAGGCGTTCAGCAAGGTGATCCTCTTGCTCCCCTTCTTTTCTGCTTAGTCTTAAAAGAAATCACCGAAAGCTTGTCCAGCATCTGGTTTTTGGATGATGGCACTATAGCTGGCACCGTAGACGACCTCTTGGCAGACATCAGGAAAATAAGGGAGCAAGAAGTAAGCCTGGGTCTTGTCCTGAACCCTTCCAAGTGTGAAGTAGTCTCCTCCAACCCAGACATCGTAGCTAGAATAAGGTCTGCCTTGCCTGGAGCCCATGTCATTAGGGCCGAGAACAGCACCCTCCTTGGAGCCCCCCTCGGGTCTAATGCCATTGAGGAGATCCTTGACAAGAAAATCGCAGACCTTAGGAGGATGGAAGACAGAATAGGTGACATCGATGCCCACGATGCTTTTTATCTCCTCACCAAATGCCTATCCCTTCCGAGGCTAACCTACTTTCTGAGGTGCGCCCCATCTTACGACAACCGAAAGCTTGAAGAGTATGACCACTTACTGAAGACCATGCTGGAAAAAGTTGTTAATCTCTCCCTCAACGAGTGCCAGTGGAAACAAGCCACTCTTCCTGTTAGGCTCGGTGGCTTGGGTGTCCGCACTGCCACCCAAATTGCTGTCCCAGCCTTCCTGTCTTCCTCCTCAGCATCAGATGACCTGGTTAAGGAAATTCTACCTGACACCCTCAGTGATGTAGCGGGGATACAGGACCCCCACTACACGGAATGCGACACGAAATGGGGTGCCATGGCAGACCCAGCACTCAGACCAGCCATGCCGAAAGCCAAGAAACAATCCAGTTGGGACAGCCCCATTGCAGACAAAGAAGCCACAGCTTTGCTGGAGGCAGCAACAACCCCCAGTGATCGTGCATGCCTCACAGCTGTGCAGGCTCCCCATGCAGGGGACTTCCTTTTGGCAGTCCCTATGTGTGCGACAGGCACACGTCTTGATCCGCAGGAGCTCCGTATTGCAGTCGCTCTCCGTCTTGCTGCCCCTATCCACACTGTTCATAGGTGTATTTGCGGCGAGGCAGATGCTGACGAATATGGATTGCATGGCCTGCACTGTGGAAAATCTGGTGGTTGGCACACTAGACACGACGAAGTAAACGACATCATTAAAAGAAGCCTTGCCTCTGCCCAGTGTCCAGCGGAGAGAGAGCCCCGCAACCTTCTGAACCGTGACTCTGTTAGCTTTGCCGGCCGACCAGACGGAATCACACTGCGTCCGTGGAAGGGTGGCAGACAGTTGGCATGGGACTATACTTGCGTATCCACCCTGGCAGCCACGTACATCAACCTCTCTGCCGGCACAGCAGGAGCCGCGGCGACACACAGAGAAAGAGACAAGTCAGCCAAGTATAGGCAATTAGATCATCGGTACAACTTCGTTCCAATAGGGTCTGAGACCCTAGGCCCATGGGGAGAGAGTGCAAGAAGGTTTCTAAAGGATCTTGGTTCCAAGCTCATTGACACCACAAGAGACCCTAGAGCGGCAAGTTTTCTCTTTCAGCGCCTCAGTGTCGCGATCCAGAGGGGGAATGCTCGCTGCATCCTCGGTTCCTGCCCAACGTCGGAGGAGTTCGAGGAAATCTACAGCCTCTAGGAAGCGAACTATTTTTGTGTCCTCTTAATGCTCATTTTTTTGTATACAATCAGATATGTAACTGTATAACCTTGCTTAATAAAGTGTACACCATAAAAAAGGGGGGTGGTAGGAGAAGCGAACACCCTCATGTATTCAGAGTTAAATGGCAAGTTTTTCCCTGAATGCTCTGTGTTCCCTTCTCTGAGGCTGTGGGTCCCTATAATTGCACCAGAGGTGGTACCCCCCTATATATATATATATATATATATATATATATATATATATATATATATATATATATATATATATATACATACATATATATATATACATACATATATATATATACATATATATATATATATATATATATATATATATATATATATATATATATATAATGTATATATAAATAAATCATTATCATGCTTTTTTCTCAAAAATTTACTCCCTTCTCATCCACTCTCCCTCCATTAATTGTCTCTCCCTCCCTGAGTTCTGTCTCACCACAGCCAACTGCCCGGTTGATTTCATCAAGGATAGGAGCAATCTTCTCCTCATAGTAGACAGTCTGATCCACGGCAGCCTCGCGAGGGGCGACAACATCTAGGGACCTCGCTTCACTTTCTGCTTCTTCTAGAGCACATGGAAAAGTAAATAGCACTAAAATAATGTGTACAAAAAAATGCAAACAAAATATGTTTTCCACTTCATTTTCTGGATCAGACAATTTTTATATTATTAATGGTCTTGTGTACATACAATTACATATTCACATCCCTAAACCGTTATGCACATTAGTACAGTATAACAATATAACAATATACAGTGTAACAATATACTCTCTCTTCTGTACTCTTCAAGTTGTACTCTTCAAGTCACTTGTGCTGTCCCGTCTTGAGTACTGTTCAGTACTCACTTCCCCCTTCAGAGCAGGAGAGATTGCCGAAATAGAGGGAATACAGAGAACATATACAGCACGTATAGACGCGATAAAGCACCTAAATTATTGGGATCGTCTCAAAGCTCTCCAAATGTACTCACTAGAAAGAAGACGAGAGAGATATCAAATAATATACACCTGGAAGATACTGGAGGGCCAGGTCCCAAATCTACACAGTAAAATAACAACGTACTGGAGTGAACGATATGGAAGAAAATGCAGAATAGAACCAGTGAAGAGCAGGGGTGCCATAGGCACAATCAGAGAACACTGTATAAACATCAGAGGTCCGCGGTTGTTCAACGTCCTCCCAGCGAGCATAAGAAATATTGCCGGAACAACCGTGGACATCTTCAAGAGGAAACTAGATTTATTCCTCAAAGGAGTTCCGGACCAGCCGGGCTGTGGTGGGTATGTGGGCCTGCGGGCCGCTCCAAGCAACAGCCTAGTGGACCAAACTCTCACAAGTCAAGCCTGGCCTCGGGCCGGGCTTGGGGAGTAGAAGAACTCCCAGAACCCCATCAACCAGGTATCAACCAGGTATCTCAGTAAAATGTCTAGGTTATATTTATACTGAATTACGAATAAAGATTTTGCAGGCACCAATATCCTTCAAAACTTTTGTTGATATTTATTCTGCATTCAAATGAAGTGTAAATTCACTTTTTGGCAAACAGGTTTGTAAATTAAAAATGTTATTATAAAATAAAATATATTATACTACATTGTGTAATTTAATCTTATCTTCCGAAAAATTTGAATTTTATAGAACACTAAACATAATCCAGGAGAATAGTTCTATCCAACTACTAATGCAAAAATTTTATACCCACAATTTACATACAGGTAATTGGCAAGTATATTACCACATCAGAGTTGACATACAAACTAAGGCTAGAACTTAATGGTAAAACTGTTAAACTAGACTCATATAGGATGTCTACAGACTTCTGCATGATGACGATGGTTCAGTAATAGGTCTCTTGGCCCTAGGTGACGTACTCAACTTCACAACTACATACTTTTCAACTTATTTCTATTATTTCCAATTTTTATAACTGGCATGAGTTATTCCAAGTGTATTTATAAACTAGAATGCAAACAAGCACAAATGATATTTTTAATTTGTAAGAAGTTGTAAATCATTGAATTATGAACTTTAAAAACATAAATTTACATATTTGAATGTTATATTATTTACCAGATTCAGTCGACTGGTTTGAGGAACGGCCTTCGATAGCATGGCGCCAGTCCCTGTCGACTCCAGGACGCTTGGAAATGCTCTTCTTCCTCTCTAACTTCTTGACCCGAGCAGGTGGTTTGAGCCCAATCTTGGCAGCCAGCAATGGGTCATCTACCTGACCTATGATCCTCGACTGAGATCACAAGAGCACGGGGGGGGGGGGGGGAAGATAAAACAATGTCGAGAATGTGTGGCACTAAACAAAATTACATTTTTGAAAATATAGAAGTACAGTATAGGAAAATCTGGATGAATTTAGAAGGTTCTTAAAGGGTCCTAGGAAGATCACAAGAGGGCCACAAATAATGTGGAAAGTGGTTTTAACAGAGGAAAAATGTAAGCATGAAAATGAGAGAAGAATTTAAATGACAAAGACAATGTCTAGACTAGTAGAGTTCTGGTGGGAATAGAAAATACCTTAAAAGTTACTTTTTAAGATTGCTGTATTATACAAAGGATAATTCTTATTAGTGTTACTACAGTATATTACTAAACATGGATCTAACTAGCTCACAAAATAAACTATTATATCGTTCAATGCTTGATCATCATTCTTATGATATTAAAGTCATCATTCCCTAGAAACTAGATACAGAAATCGAGTACAGTACAATACAGTATTATAATAATCATTTACACGGGGCTAATACACTGACCTAAGATTGGCTAAAACCATACCCTATACAGGGCCGATATGTTACCCTATACGAACGTAACTAATATGTCATTATCTAATTTTCTAATTTTTAGCCACATTGTTATGACTATCTACACAAATACATTACCCCCTACACAAGTAGCCAATACATTACCTGAATTTACCCGAAGGCCACTAACTGCAGTGGCCCTCAGTGTAGGGATACTCTGTGTCCTATCCTGCCCTCAGTGTGAGGCCACTAGTGGCTTTGCCTAGGACAGGAAGCCAGCAGCTTGTCAAAGGTCCACCTGTTTGCCATTTAAGCTGGATTTTACAGCTCAGCAGAGTTTGTTACTTATAGCTTTGGCAGGTAGGCAATTCTATGGGTTTAGAACCCTGTGGGTGAAAAAGCTTCTTCTTTTCAGTCCTCCATTGTGGCTTGTTGGGCTTGAAACTGTTGGTCCTTGTTCATGTTACATCTGATCTTTTGAAGAAGTTGTCTGGATCAGTATCCTCCAAACTGTTCAGAATTTTAAAAGTTTCACCGAGATCAATCCCGTCATGTCTGGTTTGCAGTGTTGTTAACCCTCTGGCCCTCAACCGTACCTGGTATAAGAGTTGACTTATTTCAGGAATGATTTTTGTTGCCAGGTGTTGAACTTTCTCCAAAGAACCTGGCTTTCTGAAGATGAGGTCTCCATAATAGGATACAACAATCTAAGTGGGGGCACACCAGAGATTTATACAATAATTACCTTCTCCTTAAAGTAAAAAAGTATGCTTCATTGTTCCTAGGATTTGTTAGCTTTTTTTTTAGTACCACTCCCACTTGTTGTGCAACTTTCTGTGAATTACCTGAATGGATTAATTATTACCCGAAGGCCACCAAGACTAGTGACCCCAATGAGGACAGGAAGCTGGCATCTTGCCAAAGGTAGAAGGAAAACTTTCTTGTTTGTAATACAAACATTTATACATGATATGTCAAATGTAATGTTGTCAAAGGTCCATCCATAGGATCCATCCATCCTTGATGGATGCGATAAGAAACAGTGAGAGACTTATACACTCCACCATTTTTGCCCTGGTAATTTTTTCAAGCTGGATTTTAAATTTTAGCAGTTTTGGCAGTTCCATGGGTTTATAACACTGTGGGTGAAATAGCATCTCCCATTATCAGTCCTACATTGTGGCTTGTTGAGCTTGAAACCATTGCTTCTTGTCTGATCGAATGAATGGTGGATTCTGACTCCAAGGTCTTTTTCGTCATCAATCAACTACAAGGTAATGTTGTTAATTTGGTAATTGTGACATGGATTGTTTATGCCTATGTTCAAGGTTTTGCATTTTTCAATATTAAAAATCATTTGTCAGTCTTCTGACCATTTGTGGAATTCATGTAGATCTCATTATAAGGCCTTAATAAAATTTTCCATTTCCTACTTTACCATAAATCTTGGTGTCATCTGCAAATTTAATGATGTGGTTTGTAATATTCTCATCTATGTCATTGATGTATATGACAAAAAGTGTTGGTCCCAAAATAGTCCCTTGCTATATCCCACTCACATTTCTCCAGTCAGATTCTTTCCCGTTTAGCATGACCCTTTGTTTTCTTTGTTTTTAACATTGTATTACCCTACACATGTGGCCAATATGTTACCCCTATAGTCTATGCAGTAGAGTACATATGGCTAATATGTTACTCAATTGTAAGATAATGTATCTTATTCGTATAACTAATGTCATCATATACATATATGAATAGGATTATATCAGTACTCTATATAAATTATATGACTAATACATTATCCAATGCACATGACTAATATGTTACCCAATATATATGACTAATATAACCATGGCAAAAAGCTACCATCTACACAAAGACACACACACATCATTTTCAAGTTTCCTAAACTGGCATATATTAGATACCTAACTTATAGTCAACAGGACTTCTAAAATTGCCTTGCCCAAGAAGTTTGTACTCACCTATTTGTGCTTGCGGGGGTTGAACTCTGGCTCTTTGGTCCCACTTCTCAACAGTCAATCAACTGATGTACAGGTTCCTGAGCCTACTGGGCTCTATCATATCTACATTTGAAACTGTGTATGGACAGTTGTGGAATTCACCACATCACTGCCTAATGCATTTCACCTGTTAACTACTCTGACACTGAAAAAGTTCCTTCTAACGCCCCTGTGGCTCATTTGGGTACTCAGTTTCCACCTGTGTCCCGTGTTTGACTGTACCTGTAGGAGTGGAGGCCTAGGCTCTGTTGGTAGTCTGGCAGGCTCCGGTGGTGCTCCAGAAATCTGAGGAGTCTGTCCTGTAGGATGGAATTCCCTTCTCAGCCTCAGTGAAGACTCCAAGTCACTCACTTCAAGGTCGACGTTGTTGAGCAGCTGTTGGAATAAGGGCGACGAGGTGATGGATTCAGACTCGCCTACCAGACGCACCTGTAAGGTCAAACAGTGTCATGACAGATCCAAACAGAATCAAACTAAGGGCAAGGTGGAACAGAAAATAGTAAACATGGAGGAGGGAGTGGGGTCATTCCATGTTAATTCACCAAAGGCCTCCCACTCGACCCTTTCTAAATCTAATGAAATTTTGTAATAAAGTAGCCCTAGACCCCAAATGAAATTGTGCAGAATATTAAGAGTTTAATCTGCTTTGGTTCTTAAATAATAGGTCCATGTTCAATAGGCTCTCATCCCGTTAATGCGCACATATCGTTAAAAAGGTCAACTTTGACCCTTTATCAAATCAGATCTAGTGCCCAGAGAGGTGTGAAATTTGGCATACAAAGACAACCTTTGGTGCGAAATACAGCAATGTAATCAAAAAAGTAGTTTGGGTTGCCATTCAGCCACCAATCTATGCTAAAATCACTGCCAAATTTTGTCGCGAGAAATTTGGACCATAATTTGGAGACCAGTTACTCATCAGCAAAAGGTCTAAATGCCATGATCTTTTGCAACGATGTATAACAAGCACAATATTATGCAGTGATGCAATAGCAACTCTGTTGTATCCATATGTCCAGAGGTGGCCCACTTGAAAGTTGACCAAAAAAAATGTTTGTGCAAAACTAGCCAACTTTCAAGGCAAAATATCTCAATATGCTTCATTCCCAATTTGGTTTTGAATGACACCATTGGATAGAGCAGATTTTTCTGTACAAGAATAACTTATGTTTAGGTTGGGATCTGAATTCCTAGTTCAGCCAGAGGACTCTGAAAATGACATACCTTGGTGCGATATCGAAAAAATCAAATTATGATTCTCCATCTTCTTTGCGCACTGATCATGACTGCTAGCAAATTGATATCCAAACTGATTTGAAAAATTTTAAGCTTCATTGGGTAGAACATTTTTGGGTGGGATTCAGAATTATTATGAAACAATCAGTACTATTTTTCTGTTCTATATTTATCTTTACATCTTTGTAGTATCGTGTCAGCAGGTCAAACATTGCTGTTTACTTGTTTGTGTATTTACTTGCAATAAATACACAAATAAATAAAAAGCAATATTAATATTAATGTATTACAAGTCTCACTTGAAATTACAGTATTCAGTTAAATAATTTGATTTGAATTCGGTTAAAGATACGTCATGAATCAGGATTCCACGGGTTTATTGCCACGTGCTATTGTTAGCCATGAGTGTGGCTCTTCTGAATGTCACTTGACAACCTACACTCCCAACAATGGCTTGAAGTTTCTAAAATAGTATAGTGCAGAAGATCAAAAACTGATAGCAAAGCGGAGTGAACTGAACTTGGATGAAAAATCTCAAGTATGCCTCCATCATGAAGCTGTACTGTTGACGAAACTTGAATTTTTGCAAACAAAAACTTGCTGGCATCCCTTCAAGAAGAAATGCCATGTAAAGCGAAAAAATTTGCGACCAATCACAGTAGCTACTGCAGAGAAAATGTCAGATATGCTGAAAGTCAGTATTAAGCCTGACCAAAAGTTGTGCACATCATGCAGAAAAGAATTCAACAGTAAGCAGGTGAGTGAGTCCAGCTCTACTGAATCTGATGGCCCTGCTGATGATATGGAAATCTGTGAAAGTGTAAACACAAGTTTATCAGTATTAGGCATCTCACCTATTAAATATCAACGAGTTTGTGCAAGGGATAAGCATGGTTATGCAAAGCGTAAGATTTGCCAAGCACAGGAAATAATTGCCGAGCAGATTGCGGCAATTGGAAATATTGATTGCCAAAATCTGATGGTACCAAGCTCTAGCCAACAGTGCACAAATTGCCAAGACCTCAATAAACTCATTGAAGAAATGAAGCTAAAATTCCATGTAGCAAAGCGCCAAGAAAAAATACAAATCCTAACCCTCGTGCCACAAAGCTGGTCTATCAAAAAGACAATGGAGCAATTCAGTTTCAGAATACATGGTTCGCGAAGCTAGGAAGCTGAAAGAAGAACAGGAATACTAGCAATTCCTAAGAAAATGCAGGGCAAATCAGTTCCTGAGGAAGTGAAGGAAAGGGTAGTACAGTTTTTGAGGGTGAAGAATTTAGTCGAATATGTCCTGGAAAGAAAGGAAAGAAAAATAGTCATGATCAGTGCACAAAGAAGATGGAGAATCATAATTTGATTTTTTCGATATCGCACCAAGGTATGTCATTTTCAGAATCCTCTGGCTGAACTAGGAATTCAGATCCCAACATAAATAAAAGTTACTCTTGTACAGAAAAATCTGCTCTATCCAATGGTGTCATTCAAAATCAAATTGGGAATGAAGCATATTGAGATATTTTGCCTTGAAAGTTGGCTAGTTTTGCACATAATTTTTTTTTGGCCAACTTTCAAGTGGATGGATAAAACAGAGTTGCTATTGCATCACTGCATAATATTGTGCTTGTTATACATCGTTGCAAAAGATCATGGCGTTTAGACTTTTTGCTGATGAGTAAGTGGTCTTCAAATTGGGGTCCAAATTTCTCGCGACGAAATTTGGCAGTGATTTTAGCATGGATGGATAGCTGAATGGCCACCCATACTGCTTTTTTATTACACTACGTTATTCTACACCAAAAGTTGCCCTGGTATGTCAAATTTCATACTCCTACAGGCAATAGAAGTGATTTAACAAAGGGTCAAAGTTGGTCATTTTTGTGGTACTTACGCATTAACGGGACGAGAGCCCATTGAATATGGACCTGTTATTTAAGAACCAAAGCAGACTGAGCTCTAATATTTTACAGTGTCATTTGGGGTCTAGGGCTATCTTACTACAAAATTTCATGGCATTTGGAGAGGGTCGAGTGGGAGCAATAAGTGACTTTTTGGTGATTTGAGATGGAATGACCCAGTGGGTATTAATGGTTCGAAATATATTCACAAAATATAATTTCCCATTAATTAAACTTGTAGCGAGTATATTATGTAAACAATATACTCGCTCCAATCTCTCATTAGCACTAATGACGAACTCAAATCTTTTCCCTAATTACAGTTAACATCCCTTCCATCCTTCCAACCTATTGAGGGACGGTGAGGTGTAGTCCAAACGAGAAGCGATTAATCAGCTTGCGGGCTATTCATGCCCGTGCCAGCTCTTGGGTGGCTTAATCTTTATCAATCATCAATCAATCGATTAATCAGCGAAGACGAGGACGAAGACAAAAGTACTTGCCAGGTGCTCTTCATTCCGCCCAGCGAGTTCAATGGCAACGCACACACCAAACGAAAATTGGCTCGCAAATGTAACAAGGTAATCAGCCAAAACAAGTACCCGCACCCCATATATGACCACACCGATACCATGAACTCCTACACTGGAGTGTAGTTCTCATCGTCTTGAGAATGGTCCAGGACGGACCGAAGCGTCATCGTCCCTTCACTTTCTAGTGTGTGGTCTGGTCAACTCCTACACTGACCTCACAGTACTGAAGAAAGAATACCGCCACACAGAATTCCGCCGCAAATTCCCAGACGGACAAATGCAAATCCTCGAAAAGGACGACGATCCTGAGGGTACCAAACTACCGAGGTTCAAATTCAAATTGTTCAGTTTTCAAATTCAAGGTTGTTCTGTTCAGATGTAAAGTGTCGCTTTGCACATATAGTCGCTGTATGCAAAGCAAACGGCGAAATTTCTGAGGACAAGAAGAAAACGTAATACCATATCTGTGACTAACCGTCCATGGTTGCGTGCGCATCACGCTGGGGTATTTAAGCGCGTCCAGGGGACTCAGCAACCATGACCATTTGGTCACCATTTGGTCCGGGAGACATCTCCCGTCACGCAGGGTGCAGTCGCACCTCCACAGATCTCCAGTATCATCTCTCGATACTGGTAATGGCTCATAAGGGCCACCACTTACGGGCTATTCATGCCCGTGCCACCTCTTGGGTGGCTTAATCTTTATCAATCATCAATCAATCTTGGACACAATTGACCATTTGGTCACCATTTGGTCCGGGAGACATCTCCCGTCACGCAGGGTGCAGTCGCACCTCCACAGATCTCCAGTATCATCTCTCCATACTGGTAATGGCTCATAAGGGCCACCACTTGCGGGCTATTCATGCCCGTGCCACCTCTTGGGTGGCTTAATCATTATCAATCATCAATCAATCAACAGCAGGACACACGGGAGACATCTCCCGTCACGCAGGGTGCAGTCGCACCTCCACAGATCTCCAGTATCATCTATTGATACTGGTAATGGCTCAAAAGGGCCACCACTTACGGGCTATTCATGCCCGTGCCACCTCTTGGGTGGCTTAATCTTTATCAATCAATCAATCACTCAGCAACTCCACCATTTGGTCACCATTTGGTCCGGGAGACATCTCCCGTCACGCAGGGTGCAGTCGCACCTCCACAGATCTCCAGTATCATCTCTCGATACTGTTAATGGCTCATAAGGGCCACCACTTACGGGCTATTCATGCCCGTGCCACCTCTTGGGTGGCTTAATCTTTATCAATCAATCACTCAGCAACTCTTGCTGGCCGTCTCCCGGACGTTACACTACAAAACGCACAGAAATAGGCTGCAACCTGGCGACCAAGCCTCTGGACCCCATCCATCCAGAGCTCCAGTATCATCTATTGTTACTGGTAATGGCTCCAAAAACCTTCCACTTACGGGCTATTCATGCCCGTGCCACCTTTTAGGTGGCTTAATCTTTATCAATCAATCGATTAATCAGCAGTATAATTTCCACAGTGATTTAGTTAACTTCAGTACAGACGCTTCTGAGATACCACCTCTTCAACCTCAAGAATGTAGCACTCGGCGTGTACAGTTCCAACCGACCCCAAGACGCTACAGCTTCGACACAGAGCAGACAGTAGACTCCGACCGCATCGAGCTCTCACGCTTTCGGCCTCATGGAATTAAGACACCATCCCGCATCTGGCCGCCTCGCTCTTCCGTATCAAGCTCCGCGACTCCAGCCACACTCTGCTCTGCTCTGCTCTAAGCTCCGTCTCAATATCTACGATACTGCCAACAACCGACTGTTGTAACCAAAACTACTAAAAACCCACTAAACACTGTGTATCTAATCTACCCAACATAAGATAATCGTACGTTACAAACTCAAATAACTGATACATTCAGTTGCAGTTTTAGCATTTAATTTAAGGGAAGCTCACTTTCGATAACGATTTTTATTTTTTATTTTTGTATTGTTCGCAAGATGCAACTGTCTGTCCATTTACATAGTCAAGCTCCCAGCTTGACTATGTAAATGGATTCAAATACCTTGGCCTTGAGGTGCCACTATATGGTTCTGTTGTATTCAGACTGTCGTCAGTATAAATAGAGGCTCCGAGCTCTCAAGGCCACAGGACACAGCACCGCTCCTGTGCCAGGTAAGTCCATTACGGGCTCACCATAGCCCATGCTACTTGCCCCGCTCCTGAGCCAAGTAAGTTACGGGCTCACCATAGCCCGTGCTACCTGGAACTTTTTCAGAGTAGCTGAATTTTTAACAACAACAACTCTCAAGGCTGTTGAAGGTTATGAATCAGGCTATGGTGCCAATGTCAGAATTGTCAAAATGATGTACTTTGCATACATTATCCCCAGATCTTTAGTGGATTATGCTGCACCTCTGCTTGTTTTAATGCTTGAAAGAAAGCTTGGAGGGCTCGAAAAATTGCAGAACGAAGCCTTGAGGATAATCCTCGTACCACAAAGATACTTAACACGAGAAAGGAACTTAATGCAGGCGATGAGTCACAATAACGTGGCTGAAGTATGTTGACCAGACCACACACTAGAAGTTGAAGGGACGACGACGTTTCGGTCCGTCCTGGACCATTCTCAAGTCGCTTGAGAATGGTCCAGGACGGACCGAAACGTCGTCGTCCCTTCAACTTCTAGTGTGTGGTCTGGTCAACAAAGGAACCTAATATTCCGAGCGTTTTGATCGTGTTACTGAAATTAACTGTCAAATTGGTTTAAAAATGCTTAGGCTAACTCATCCTAACCCTTGCACAGAAGCCCTCCAGAATTTCTTTATTGAAGGTCAGCAGATGGATAACTAAAACTGGGAATGATCTCAAACTGCATCAGGTTTATAATTTGTACCAGGAGAAACAACAACGGCACTTTCCTGCACCGTGCAATTTTAATCCTTCCTTTTCCACCCAAGAAACAAATTAGAGATCAGCCCAAGCTTTGTCTTGAGGCAAAGCTCAGCGCCTTAAGCCATATTGATGCTCTGTCTACAGAGCATTTGTCCTCTCTCTCAAATCATATACACTGATGGTTCCCTACACCGCACCACGGGTGCAGCTGGAAGTGCAGTTGTCCTGACAATGGGCGATGGCTTATATTTTGAGTGGGGATTCTGTATAAACAATTGGGCCTCTACCCTTCAGACTGAACTATTTGCCTTGCTTCTTGCACTGAAATGTGTACAAGTCTCCAAACTCGGTACATTAATTGTAATGTGTCCGAATTCAATTCAAACCTTAGAAATCTAATACTCGATAACAGACTAAACAAAAACCATCTAATTATCGCTGGGGACTTTAATATTGACCTCTGCGAGCCTGAACACCCTACTGCTGTTAGCTTCCTCAACTGTATGAATTCCTGCTTCCTCATACCCTTAATCACTAGACCTACTAGAATCACTGATAGTACAGCCACGACTCTTGATCACATTTGGACCAACATAACCTCTCCGCTTACTTCAGGTATAATCACCGATAGCACTACAGACCATTACCTCACATTTCTCTCAACTAACATTATCAAACCACCTCTTGAGTCAAGGGAATTAAGCTTTAGGCTGCACAATGAAACTGCTATAGACAATTTTATAACTGCTGCTGATAATGTCAACTGGGAATCCGAGTTAGGTAACATAGGGGACATCAACCTAGCAGTGCAATCTTTTCTTCAAAAGACTCTTAACCTTTATAACACCCACTGTCCTAGGCTTTCAAAACAAGTCACAACCAAAAGGCTTAACAATCCTTGGCTTACAAAGGGAATACTTAAATCCATTAATAAAAAACATGACCTTGAGAAGAAGTATAGGTTAGGAACCGTCTCCAAAGAATTTTCAAAGAATTACTCGTTATTGCTATCTAAAATAATTAGACGAGCCAAAACTAAATTCTACGAAGATAGATTTACCCAAATAAAGAGCAACATTAAAAAAACTTGGAGCACAATCTCACAAATATTGGGATCAAAGAAGATTTTTAATAACAAACCAACACTCCTGTCCAGTAACGATGGTCAGCTTTCAGCCTCTGATTCTGCTATTGAGTTTAATAGGTTCTTCTCTTCCATTGGGTCATCCCTTGCAAATGATATTCCAACTTCCTGTACTGATGTTAAGGACTATCTTACAGGTAACTATCCACAGTCTCTGTACCTAAAGCCTGCTAATTCCACTGACGTCAATGAGATAATCCTTTCCCTTAAAACCAAGTCTAGTGCCCTTGATGAGATACCAACTTTAATTTACAAAAAAGCCTCCAGATCTTTAGCCCCTGCTATTGCATTGCTCTTCAACAAGTCACTTGAACTCCAAACCTTTCCAGATATTCTAAAGAAAGCGAGAGTAACCCCTGTCCACAAATGTGGTGATCTCACAGATGTTAACAACTACAGACCTATATCAATCCTGCCTAACTTGTCAAAAATATTTGAAAAACTAATCTACAAGCAGCTTTACTCTTATCTAGCCAAACACAATATACTTAGCTCTTGTCAATATGGCTTCAGACCCAAAAAAAGCACTAACGATGCACTTATTAGTATGATTAACTTGATTCATGCAGCTCTTGATAAAAATGAGTTCCCTGTTGGGTTATTTGTGGACCTGCGTAAGGCTTTTGACACTGTCAACCACCAAAACCTTCTTCTTAAATTACATCATTATGGAGTCAGAGGACACTCCCTGCAATACCTCAAATCTTACCTTACTGACAGGCTCCAGTATGTTTCTGTGAATAATTCAATTTCTCCCACCCTACCCATCAACATCGGTGTTCCTCAGGGCAGCATACTTGGCCCTCTCCTCTTTCTCATCTACATTAATGACCTTCCAAATGCCTCCCAACACCTCAAACCAATTCTTTTTGCTGACGACACAACCTTCATTTACTCCAGTCCTGACCCCCTTGCTCTAAATGCCACAGTAAATACTGAGCTAAATAAAGTCCATCTTTGGCTAACTGCCAACAAACTCACCCTTAACATTGACAAAACTTTCTATATTCTGTTTGGCAATAAATCCTCTAATCAAATAAATCTCAAAATTAACAATACCCAAATTTGTAACAAATTAGATGGTAAGTTCCTTGGCGTTCTCATTGACCACAAGCTGAACTTCCAGGGACACATTCTAAACATATCAAAAAAGTTTCAAAAACTGTTGGCATTCTCTCTAAGATCAGATATTATGTACCCCGACCTGCCCTGGTGACTCTCTATTACTCCCTCATCTATCCATATCTCAACTATGGTATTTGTGCTTGGGGTTCCACTACCCAAAATCATTTACGTCCTCTAATTACTCAACACAAAGCTGCTATTAGGACAATATCCAACTCTGGCCCCAGACATCACTCGGTACCCCTACTCAAATCTCTGAATATGTTAGATATTAAGTCACTGCACATTTCTCATGTNAACCATTAAGTGACTATGAAGGTCCAATGACTGGGAGTGCTGAAGGATTTTCTTCTATACGATCCAGCAGTTTTGTAGCAACATGTGCAAAGTCCTCCCAGAGCTGGTAGACAATGTCTTTTGTTTCTGGATCACACTCGCCGAAAACCTCAGGGTTGTTAAAGTAGGACGCATCATCTGTCGAGAGAAGAGTAATATTATTTGTAAACCTCTTATCCATAACAAAATATTCTATTACAATGAAAATTATTGCAGTTAAAAAACAGTTTATAAACAAATATGAGCTCTCTATCATTTGCTAACTTTTCCTTCAGAACAATGGTGAAAATTCTTTAACCTAAAAATTCTTCTAAGACAAAAATGAGTTTTTCAGTTTCTTTGTGTCCCAGCGTGTCCTCAACATCAGCAGCTGAAGCACAGTAGTTCCAGAGCACCTGACATGCCAGGCTACACAGCTGCCAGTCTCCATAGCCAAAGTACTGAAGAACATCGATCATTCTGTACAAAGAACATGTAAGTTAGTGTAATTAGAGTGAAGATAACATGTTATGAACAGCTGATACTGCATTTAACATTTGTTTAAAGGGCTTGCACACATTTTTCTTGTTATCCCTCCAGCTGCATGCTTATTAATCCTGTGGTCCACATAGAAAATTAATTAAATTTGTTCTTGATACTGTATTGTTAAAATGCATTTCCTGATAACAGGGAAAAAATTTGTATGCGGCATACTTTGGCTGTAATTTAGCGAGGAAGTCCAGCAATGTATGGGTACTCGCCTGTCACTGTCTGTCCCAGCCCCATCAATGGGGGTGGGAGCTGCCACAAAGATATTTTTACTTATTTTAGGGGGCCCTGACAGCCGAGTGGATAGTGCTCGGGATTCGTAGTTCTGAGGTTCCGGGTTCAATCTCTGGTGGAGGCAGAAACAAATGGGCAGAGTTTCTTTCACCCTTATGACTCTGTTTACCTAGCAGTAAATAGGTACTTGGGGGTTAGACAGCTGATACAGGCTGCTTCCTGAGGAGTGTATAACAAAAAGGAAGCCTGGTCGAGGACCGGGCCGCAGGGACACTAAGCCCCGAAATCATCTCAAGAGAACCTCTGGTTTCTTGAGGTAATATTATTCAATAGCGTGTAATTTGTCAAGTTTATCTGTATATAATAAAATGTGTAGAGCATAGCTATGTTAAAAAATATGGTGTGTATATTAGTGACAATTCTGTTCTTAGAACAATAAAAGTGTTTATGCAGTTATTATGATGCATATACTCTATATAACTATCTACATTTTCATACACCATTATGAAACACTTAGCATTTCTGGCAAGTGTAATAATCTATTAACCAGTTATAAGAGTTCAGCCTAATTATGCATATTTTGCACCAAGTTCAAACAGCACTCATTAATAATATATATATACTATACATGTACTGTATATATATTTTCTTTGTATTTTGAATGTTTTACCATGGTTATTTCCAAGTACAATATTGTATTGGGTTGTCAATAATACGTCATAAAATGTGAAGAATGTTAGTACACATATTTGGTTCATTTTAATGAGTTAAATATTAAATTCTTTTAACAATAAAACATGCTGTTTTCCTGTTATTACACTATATACGCGTGCACAATATATATAACCATCTACAGTTTTGTGCACCGTAACGAACCACTAAGCTGTTCTAAAGGAGCAAGAAAACATTGGCGCATAGATGCACCAAACAATGGCAGAGGGCTATGGCTGTCTACGTTGCACTGTGAACATCATAAACAACGTTGTGTTCACCGATATATGAACATTGTACATAGTATCATAAACGATCCTGACTTAGCCTTTATCAATCATCACAAAATAGCCATAGTTACTTATGTGTGTATTTTGTAATTTTTAAGGGATGCTGTGGTCATAAGCTGGACAGCAGTACTGTTAGCTTATGCTGCATGCACTACCTTTGGTTGCTTACTCACTAAAAAGGACTTTACACCCAGGAACAGTGTTCATGACCCTCCATCCCTCCCTCCCATAATGGTGTCTGCTTACTGGAGGCCTGAGAAAGCTGATGTGAGTCCCCCATGTACTTGTGGGAGTTTTAAATCTTGCGCTGTACCTTAATACTTCCCCAGATGTCGCAGTTTGCAACTACCTGTATACCTCCAGATGAGATGCACAGTGGAAGGGTTAACAGTGAATAATCCACTTCTTAAGGATACATAAAGTATTTGTTTATTTTCTATTTTATTACAGGATTCTGTGGAAATCTGCAGTATGTCCCTACTGACTACCCCAGCACCACCTGAGGACTAAGGCCGAAGACTGCAGCACTGTTGTACACAGATTATTGTGTAGAATTTAGTTCTCTCTCAAATGCATTAGCAGCAGAAGTCGTTTATGAGCTTGTTGAAGTAGTTTACGAGTATGGTGAATGGATTTGGGGTGGTGTGGTGGGTGGCACCTCCTGGACACCAGCTGTCAAGTTAATGTGTCGTTCAGGGCATCTGGGTGGCTACCCTCGGGCATCATTTCAAGTGAGACTTCCGGTGGTGATCGGAAGTGACTTTTGGGACTGTCTAAGACATGGACAAAGGCTTGTTGTGTAGAGCACAGGACATGTGACCAGATGTGGTTTAAGGAATTGAATAAATACCGACGCAAGCAAGTAGCGGGGCATCAGTGCAATACATCAAACAAGGCAGAGGGGCCAGGACCCATGGTGGCCTCAACTGGCAAAGCCAAGATTTTTTCGACATGTCCAAGCAGGTTGCTCCACACTCCCCTTTCTTTCCAGTGCCGTGCAAACGTCCTTGGTGAAGTTGGAAGTAGTTTGTGAGTCTTATGAGTGACTAACATTGGCTGATAATTTGAGAGAGAGAGAGAGAGTGAGTGTGTTAAGGGAAGTCTTTGGAGGATGGATATTTAGGGTTTAGGATGTAACCAGCAGATGCTGGTGCGTATCACGGTTTGTGACTAGGCGGTGTTGGGGGCTGGTGTAAATTTTATGAAATTTTGTATGTGCAGTATATATTGAATATATAGATTAATGCCTAGCTGTGTTTAGATTATCCCTAGTGTTCCTTGCCAAGCCAGTAGCTTCATTGTAGGAGGACTGGTGTATGCTGATGATTAATATATCAGTATGCACCAGTCCTCCTATAATGAAGCTACTGGCTTGGCAAGGAACACTAGGGATAATCTAAACACAGCTAGGCATTAATCTATATATTCAGTATATACTGTATATACAAAATTTACACCAGCCCTCAACACCGCCTAATCACAAATCGTGATACACACCAGCATTTGCTGGTCACATCCTAAACCCTAAATACCTATCTCCAGAGACTTCCCTTATCACACACTCAAATTATCAGCCAATGTTAGTCACTCATAATACTCATACATGCAACTCACGAACTACTTCCAACTTCACCAAGGACGTCTGCACGGCACTGGGAAGAAGGGGGTGTGTGGAGCAACCAGTTTGGACATGTCAAAACAATCTCAGCTTTGCCAGTTGAGATAACCATGGGTCCTGGCCCTCTGCCTTGTTTGATGTACTGCACTGATGCCCCACTAATTGCTTGTATTGGTATTTATAAAATTCTGCAAACCACATCTGGTCACTTTTCCTGTGCTCTACACAAGCCCTTGTCAATATCTGACTGCCCCAAAATGTTACTTCGAGTCACCACAGGAATGCCATTGGAAGGTGCCAACTGCCACACCACCCTAAATCCATTCACTACACTCAAACTACTTAAACACGCTCAAAAGGCTTCTAAGAAAGACCTACTAATTAATTTCTCCACAATAATCTGGGTATACCAACACTGGTCATGGATGACCAAACCCCACACCAGAAGATGATGAAACTATGACATTTTGGTCCATCCTGGACAATTATCAAGTTGTATGCGATGGGAGAGAGGAAGGCATGGGCAATAAATAAGGAAAGAGTGATGTGGGAAGCAGGGAAGAGCAGAAGGTAAGAATAGGATGAAGGAAGAAAGGGATAGGTAGGAATATAAGAGGGTAAGAAAAATGGGGGTAGGGTAATGTCAGGTCATGAGTGTTAGGAAGGTTAGAGCATTTGAATATGTACTATGAAAGGAAAGAATCAACAACAACAAAGCCAGGACTAAGGCTCATGTTCGGTATGTTGTGTATTGGAGACAATTCAACACGGCAGCATCTGTGAAGAATATTATCAGGAAAGATTATTTTAGAAGACCAATCAATAGAATGATTAAGAGTCCCTAATATGACAGAAGAGAGCATTGTTTGTGTCTGCAGGCTTATCAAACCTTTTCTATTCCTCAAGTCTTTTTGCATTCCTTAAACGACAGACTTAAGGAACACAAAAGTGTTAAGTCAACAGATACAATGCTCTCTTTTGTCATGTTAGGGATTCTAATCAGTTTTGATTGGTCTTCTTCTAAAATCTTTCCCGATTCAACTCTTCACAGATGCCATTTTCTTGAATTGGCTCCGATACACAACATATCGAACATGAACCTTAGTCCTGGCTTTGTTGTTGTCGATTCTTCCCTTTCACAGTACAGACTCAAATGCTTTAATCTTCCTAACACTCGTGATCTGACATTACTCTACCCCCCTTTTTCTTACCCTCTTATTCTTTCCTATCCCTTTCTTCCTTCATCCTATTCTTACCTTCTGTTCCTTCACGCTTCCCACCTCACTCTTTCCTTAGTTATTGCCCATGCCTTTTTCTCTCTCATCGCATACAACTTGATAACTGTCCAGGATGGACCAAAATGTCGTAGTTTCTTCATCTTCTGGTGTGTGATTTGGCATCATATCTTCTGCCACATTTTTTTGCGACTCATTGTCGGCACTGGGACTAAAGACTGCAGCAGAGGACTGCACCACTGGCCGAAGACTTCAGCCAGTGGTAGAGTCCTCTGCTTCAGTTTTCAGCTGCAGTCCTCAGCCATTGTTGCAGAACTGGCCAAGGACTGCAACCAAACACTGTACCACCGGCTGGCACAACTTGCTCATATCTTGAGCATATCTTGAGATGATTTCGGGGCTTTAGTGTCCCCGCGGCCCTGTCCTTGACCAGGCCTCCACGCCCGTGACAGCTGACTAACACCCAGGTACCTATTTTACTGCTAGGTAACAGGGGCATAGGGTGAAAGAAACTCTGCCCATTGTTTCTCGCCGGCGCCTGGGATCGAACCCAGGACCACAGGATCACAAGTCCCGCGTGCTGTCCGCTCGGCCGACCGGCTCTACAATGAAAATTTCATCAATTTTTACTTTAGTCATTAATTTCAGTTTCCATTTAAAGCTTAAAGCATCCCTACAGCAATATTTAGAAAAACTTAAAAAATGTAAAAGAATGGATTGATATAAAAAAAATTAAGATTTACTTGAATTTTGATTCAATTATTAGAATTCCAATGTAGAACACAAATGTCCTTAATGAACACTGCAATATATGTAAACAACATTGGAAGTAGTATACCTTTGAGATGAGAACTAAACAATTCTGTACAAAAAATATTGCATTCATGTATTTTCATAAATTTCTAGGCACTAGTTATGAAGGCACATACCTCAAAACTCCATTTTCATCCTTAAATATTGATCTTCTGGAAGCATCTGACATAAGGTTGACAAGAACGCCTGCACACACGTACACCAACTCTCGGGAATCACAGTCGAGCATCTCCACCAAAACTTCCAATACTGTAAATGGCAAAAAAGTAAAATGCTAAGTTCGGTTGAACTCTTATTCAAACATATACTAGGTAAGAAAGTAGGCAGAATTCCTATACATTTAGCAAAACAGACTTTCATTAACTAGCCAAGATGTCTTTAATAGTTAATCTAACATTTCACTTTTGTAAACTTCACCTAGATGCTATGACCTTTTCACACAGCACTATCTCTGGGTTTTTAAGAGGGAAATTATTCATTCATAACATTCTAGGGAAATTAAAAAAAAAATCATAAATCAAACAAACGACAGTATTATACTAGCGTCTCGCCAAGAAAATGTATCAGAGTTAAATAAATTCTTTAAATCAATTTGGGATAACCTTGCCAGAAATATTCCAGACTAAATTGTTTGTTAAACAATTCTTTGTCCTTTCTAGTGAGTACATTGGGAGAGCTTTGAGACGATCCCAATAATTTATGTGCTTTATCTCGTTTATGCGTGCCGTATATGTTCTTTGTATTCCCTCAATTTCAGTACTCTCTCCTGCTCTGAAGGAGGAAGTGAGGAACCCACCTCCAGTATTTTCCATGTGTATATTATTTGGTATCTCTCGTCTCCTTTCTAGTGAGTACATTGGGAGAGCTTTGAGACGTCTCGCTAAAGACGAGAGAGAGCGAGAGCATGTCTCGCTAAAAGCTATTCCTAATTTAATATACCTATTGCCAATTAATCATGAATATCTCCCTAATTCTCAAAAGAATTTCTAATCAATCTCAAATATTTCCCAGTACACTACAAAGATAAAAAGTGACTTTTATGCACAAAGTCAGTGGTACTGCTGACAAATAAGTACATACTGTTATGAAATCTACCAATACAATACTGTAAAGAATATTTGAAAATATTATACACAAGGAGTTGTGTTTCTACCTTGCGAAGCTCTACATATTAAACTCCACCATCCAATCTGGCTAAAGAAGCCACAAGAATACAAATGATGCCATAAGTTCACTTATGGTATGCAATACACAACATAATTTGATAAAGAGACCAAATGGGAATTGAAGTATGGCATTCGATACCATTAATCACAATGTATACTACCTTCAGCACTGAAATTCAAGGCAACTCTGTCAATTATATTCAATCATATCTCGATATAGTCATCAAAGTAAAAGTTGGGGAGGTTGTCATTAACTACAGGCAGCATAATAGGACCTCTTGTATTTCATATACTGTATACAGTACTGTATATCAATGACTTGCTAAATACATTTAGCCATCTAACCTATTCCAGGTACTAATACCTGGTTGATACCTGGTTGATGGGGTTCTGGGAGTTCTTCTACTCCCCAAGCCCGGCTCGAGGCCAGACTTGACTTGTGAGTGTTAGCCCGCAGGCCCACATACCCACCAAGCCGGCCCGGTTGGTCCGGCACTCCTTGAAGGAAACAATCTAGTTTCCTCTTGAAGATGTCCACGGTTGTTCCTATAATATTTCTGATGCTCGCTGGTAGGACGTTGAACAACCACGGACCTCTGATGTTCATACGGTGTTCTCTGATTGTGCCCATGGCACTCCTGCTCTTCACTGGTTCTATTCTGCATTTTCTTCCATGTCGTTCACTCCAGTATGTTGTTATTTTACTGTGCAGATTTGGGACCTGTCCCTCCAGTATTTTCCATGTGTATATTATTTGGTATCTCTCGTCTCCTTTCTAGTGAGTACATTGGGAGAGCTTTGAGACGATCCCAATAATTTATGTGCTTTATCTCGTTTATGCGTGCCGTATATGTTCTTTGTATTCCCTCAATTTCAGTACTCTCTCCTGCTCTGAAGGAGGAAGTGAGTACTGAGCAGTACTCAAGGCGGGACAACACAATTGATTTGAAGAGTACAACCATTGTGATGGGAACTCTGGACTTGAAGGTTCTCGTAATCCATCCTATCATTTTTCTGGCTGACGCAATACTTGCTTGGTTATGCTTCCTAAACGTTAGGTCGTCGGACATCATTATTCCCAAATCCTTGACATGCTGTTTTCCTACTATGGGCAGATTCAATTGTGTTTTGTACCTTGTATTATGTTTAAGATCCTCATTTTTGCCGTATCTGAGTACAGTACCTGGAATTTATCACCGTTAAACATCATGTTATTTTCTGCTGCCCAATCGAAAACTTTGTTAATATCTGTTTGTAGTTTATCAATGTCTTCAGCAGAGGTAACTTTCATGCTGATTTTTGTATCATCTGCAAAGGATGACACGATGCTGTGACTTGTGTTTTTGTCTATATCTGATATGAGAATAAGGAACAGTAGTGGTGCAAGGACTGTACCTTGAGGTACAGAGCTTTTAACTGCGCTCGGACTCGATTTTACTTGATTGACTGTTACACAGGAAATTGAGTATCCAGCGTCCTACTTTACCAGTTACACCCATTGACCTCATGACCTCATTTTGTGTGCAATCACTCCACGGTCACATTTGTCATATGCCTTTGCAAAATCTGTGTATACGACATCTGCATTATGTTTTTCCTCTAATGCCTCAGTGATTTTGCCATAGTGGTCAAGTAGCTGTGAGAGGCATGATCTTCCTGCTCTAAATCCATGTTGGCCTGGATTGTGGAGGTCATTGGTTTGTATAAATCTAGTGACCTGACTCCCGATCACTCTCTCAAATACAAATAATGACACTACTGTACTTTCATCTTCTTTAGATGTAACACAGCAAAGAAAGTATCTAAAATCAGTTGGCATTTTATTTGCCATATTTTGCTCTTCTCACATTATTTCACTTAAAAATTTTGCCCTATCTTACCTATGGTATCTGTGGACGAGGCTTGATCAATCGCCTAAAAACCCATTGTCATCCATCATGTATTCAGACAACATACAGTCCCTCTGAACATGGCAAACACAATCACCCATACAATCTCTTGTGCTCTTTACACTTGCAAGGCCCAATACCTCAACGTTAACCCTAAATTCAAACTATTCCTAGATAGATATAATAGAATTCATGAATATCATGCAAGAAATAAATAATTCCCCCCCCCCCCAAAGTCCAACTAAATGTATGCAGCACACCATGCAAATAAAAGCCCTATAAAAGGCAACTTGCTAATCACGTATAGAATTGCTACTGTACCTGCATTACAGTATTAAAGAACAATAAACCATCTGAAGGTACATTGTGCCATTATTGTACTTCACTTATTACAGGTACTGTATTACACAAATTTAAATCTTATAACCAATATAATTTAAAATTATTACCTATAATATACCCACTAGCTTTAATTTAAAACTTACTCAACCCATCCTCGGACCAAGTCCATTCTATCCAGGAATCAACCCCAAAGACGCATTTATCAATTTTAACATTCTGTTCATTCAAAACAGAACTTTTCTCAAATATAAATTATATATATTATAATATATTAGCATATTGTGCATATATAGGCATAGGTTAGGTTAGGTGTTTAGGTTCTGTTGGCGATTATTTGTATTTGCAGTACGTACGTGGGTGAAGCATTTACAGCGTTGTAGTTCAAACAAAAGCCGTCAGCGAAGCACTTGTTCCGGAAGTGTTCGGACGTCATCAGTCGTGAGTCGTGTGTAAACCGTTATACATTCATAAACAGGGTTTGGTGGGTGCATGGAATGGACTTTGGGGTCTTTGTTTGGAGGACGGGTTGAACTTATTATACTTTTTACTTCAAATTACTGCAAAATATCAATTTATTTCTCAAATAGTTTGTTAGCCACAAGTCTTGGCCAAAAGACTATGCCTATCAGTGGCTTTCTGACAAAGTAAATATATACAAAAATTTTTTTACAACCTAATGTTATTTTATGTTAAGTATTTTAAATAATTCAGGACAAATTTGAACACTAGCTCTTGTGTCTTAAGGCACAGACTTACCAGCACGCTTGGTGAGTATGTCTCTGATGTCCCTAAAGTGTGTGAGGTTGCCAAACACACGAATGGTCTCCACTAGTCCTTCTACATGGTCCATGGGCAGCATCTCGCACAGACCTGCAATGAACACCTTGTGAGGCCAGTGTCTGTAGCACGTATTACACACCGCTGTCATTTGGCACAAACAGCCCCCAAAGTATTCTCATGAATTGCTTTTTGTCACACTAAGATTAGAAGAATTGATTCCATATTACTTCCTCTTCATTTTATTACCATCCTCAGTATCCTGTAATATTGCTTCAAAGTACCTCTTACTTGCCCCCTCCCCCACCCCCCCAAATCACCTACTTCATCCTTTATCTTTCAAGCTCCTTTGCTTACTTACCTATTCATCTACCTGTGTATTTCCCCTTCTTCACTGCCTGTTCTTTCCTTTTCCAAAACTTTCAACTTAACTGTGTGTGTAGAGAGCCGAGTTGGGCTCATCAATAGTTCATGGAGACAAGTTTCTTATGTGTACTCTGATAGAAGGTATTAGCTCTGTTCTAACAAATATACATTGCTTTATATTTATACAACCACACTCTCACTCCCTCTCTTTCTTACACTCTGCTAGCTGTGTGTGCAAGGCAGAGATGGGCTGGTCACGAGTGTAGAAGGTCAGATTATTGAGGGTGGCAAGGGCCGACAACACGAGCTCCTCACTCTCATCCACAGCCTTGTGTTGGAGCACGGAGATCAGCAGCGAGAGACAAGTTCTCGAACGAGCCAGCACGGGCCCCACACGTGCATGCACCGATACATTGGCCAGCACCCGGATCAGCTGTTGGTCAGAAAATAGTAAATTTTGCAATTGATTGTAATGTGATGCAAACAACAGTAGCTCACCATGTGCAAAAGTTTCTAGTTTTTATCATTATTGCCATTATTATTAAACATTATTATCTTAAATAAAGCTCAATTTAAGATTAAGTTATGCCTATAAAGTCTTCATCAAATGTAATGTTATAAAATGTAAACTTTAATAAAACCTTTAGACTTGCATTCAAAATCTCATCTTCAGTAAACTGTTCTCAACTTGGTGCTTCTCTACATTAATGTCAGCACTTTATGCTCTGTTCAGCCACCAAATCATTATTTTCACCATTTTAATCATTTACCATGGAAGTAGTATCAGCAAAGGCAAAATTGTGTTAGTAGAAGTTATTAACCAGCTATGGTACAGGCAAAATAAGCATGCATTTAATGAAGAGAATGACATCAATGAACTATCACATGGGAATAGCTGCAGCAATAGATTACCAAATAGCAAGGACTATATAATCATTAAGATCAGAGTCAAAGAAACTAAATCAGAGATATTAAACAATGGAGCCATCAACAGGATCTCAGGGCACAGACTTTGACCCTAACACTATTAGTGAAACTAAATAACACAGCCATTGTTAAAGCCACAGAATACAAACCTTGACCATGACATCCTCCGGGGTCCCACTAGCAGGGGTGAGATTATCTATGATCTCTTCGGCCTGGTGGTGGCGGTCGCGTCGCAGGTACTCCATTAATAGATCCAGCAGCGTCTCTGTGAACCCATCTTCGCTGAACAGCTAAGTGGGACAGGGATTTATTTTTTAAGGACATCCGTACAGAGTAGTTACTCATGGTGGGGTAAATTGTAAAATGTATGGTACAAGTATACTGTATATACATATGGTAGTTGGCTGACTGGTTCCTTTACTTTATTTTGTTAATCCGGTTTGTTTATATTATATGAATTAAAACATCTCTTGTATTAATGATATAAAAAAAACACTGATATATATGTATATGATTTTCTGATGATCCTTTCTCAAATATGTCATTACCATTTCTACTGTAGATCAGTGTTACTGTGACCATCTATTACTACATTTCTCTCTCTTACCTTCCATCTAGCATCATCAGAGTTGGCCATCATGTTGCCAAGGGCATAAGCCAGCCTCACCACTATGGCTGGGGATGTGGCATGGCGGCGAAGGGCAGCCACGGCAGCAGGTAGAGTGGCAGGGTGGGCAGCGGCAGCAGCACAGCACTCCTCGTGGGTGGAGATGATGCTGTAAACGATACACTTATTTTTTTTATTTTTTTTTTTGACAAGGCATTTTAAGGAACAAAAGTTTAGGGATACTTGGATTCATAAATAAAAACATTAGTATTAAAGCATCTAATATTATTTCCCTTGTCAGGACCCATTTAGATTATGCAGTTCAGTTTTGTGAACCATACAATAAAACAAGTGTAATTTCCTTGAAAGTGTGCAGAGACGGATGGTCAAACTAATTTTGGGCATTAGGAACTTCCTTTATCAAAGAGATTAAGAAAGCTTAAATTTACATTCACTGTAAAGGTGAAGAGTAAAGTGGATATGATCCAAAAGGCCTTGTGTCATTTCCTTTATTATAAAAATCTAATGCACCTCAAGCTTAATTTTTTCATGCTTCTTTTAATTGCTGCAGGTACTAGTAATGTTACTTTTACAGTAAAGTTAAAATATTATTTTACAAGCCTTAGTGTACCTGTCAATACTCTTTATCATGAAATGTAACAATATTTAACAGATGGAATTAAGTTCAGCAGTTACAAAATTCAATGCTATTCCATTTAGTAATTAAGTCTCACTACACTGGTTTATATTCACCATCTGGTTTGCTGTTATACAGGTATATTATTTTGGACTTTTCTTAAAGATAAAACTATACTGTACATAAATTTTGAGAAAAAAATAATGTTGTTCTGTACAATACTACACACAACAATTATCTGTAATTTGCTTTTCAAATAATACTATTTTCTTTTACAATGTAAGAGGGGGAGAAGACAGTGTTGACGACCCCATCGGAGTACGGTGCCTTAGCCAGTGGGGAGTGGGCGGCATTTATTTAGATTAAAGTTCTTCTGGTATGAAACATTTTAACTGACTAAAAGATAAACCAAACTACTCTGATAAGTCATATGAAAATTATGACACTTACTTGAACCTTTGCAAGAACCTCAAGTATGAGGAATTTGTAAATGAACATAAAAATTCAAGCACGAGAGATAACAATTTATGACAAAACTATATCTAGACAATGGAATAGAGAATTCCAAGCAGAAATTCAGAATTCTAATAATAGTCTTTGAACCCTTCCACAGGATCACAGTAACACAAAATGGGTTCATTGCATACTAGGCCAACACCACAACATCAATTTGCTTCATACCACCAGGAATCCCTTCAACACACACTATGCTATGCTCAGCAATTCACAATTTATGAGATAGCACCACCGCATTAAATTAATACACACTGTACCACAATGTTAGTTCACAAGTTATCAAAATGAGACCCTTCAGTGCATTTTACACCATAGTATCAACTCACACCAGGAATCTTTCAATGCACCCTACACAAAAGAACTGAATCACAACTCTTTAAGAGTCCCTTTATGCACCTGAGTATCCTGACGACGTTGGCAGTGACATCCTGGTCATGAGAGAAGTGGTCAAGGAGGGCACACACTTGAGGAACAGCACCGGTCACCAGCAGGAGTGGAAATGTCCTCTCACAGCTACTTACATGGCGAAGTGTCCCTGTCAGCTGCACCAAGGCATAGTGGGTCTGTTCTGGCACACTTCCAGTCTCTTGTTGCTGTAGCAGAAGGACCAGGTGGTGAATAAAATAAAATATGTGGCACAATAGGTGAAACAGGTGTACTCACCTAGTTGTGCTTGCGGGGTTAAGCTTTGACTCTTTGGTCCCGCCTCTCAACCATAAATCTACTGGTGTACAGATTCCAGAGCTTCTCAAGCTCCATCATACCTACATTTGAAACTGTGTATAGAGTCAGCCTCCACCACATCACTTCCTAGTGCATTCCATTTACTAACTGAACAAAAACCATCTAATTATCGCTGGGGACTTTAATATTGACCTCTGCGAGCCTGAACACCCTACTGCTGTTAGCTTCCTCAACTGTATGAATTCCTGCTTCCTCATACCCTTAATCACTAGACCTACTAGAATCACTGATAGTACTGCCACGACTCTTGATCACATTTGGACCAACATAACCTCTCCGCTTACTTCAGGTATAATCACCGATAGCACTACAGACCACTACCCCACATTTCTCTCAACTAACATTATCAAACCACCTCTTGAGTCAAGGGAATTAAGCTTTAGGCTGCACAATGAAACTGCTATAGACAATTTTATAACTGCTGCTGATAATGTCAACTGGGAATCCGAGTTAGGTAACATAGGGGACATCAACCTAGCAGTGCAATCTTTTCTTCAAAAGACTCTTAACCTTTATAACACCCACTGTCCTAGGCTTTCAAAACAAGTCACAACCAAAAGGCTTAACAATCCTTGGCTTACAAAGGGAATACTTAAATCCATTAATAAAAAACATGACCTTGAGAAGAAGTATAGGTTAGGAACCGTCTCCAAAGAATTTTCAAAGAATTACTCGTTATTGCTATCTAAAATAATTAGACGAGCCAAAACTAAATTCTACGAAGATAGATTTACCCAAATAAAGAGCAACATTAAAAAAACTTGGAGCACAATCTCACAAATATTGGGATCAAAGAAGATTTTTAATAACAAACCAACACTCCTGTCCAGTAACGATGGTCAGCTTTCAGCCTCTGATTCTGCTATTGAGTTTAATAGGTTCTTCTCTTCCATTGGGTCATCCCTTGCAAATGATATTCCAACTTCCAGTACTGATGTTAAGGACTATCTTACAGGTAACTATCCACAGTCTCTGTACCTAAAGCCTACTAATTCCACTGACGTCAATGAGATAATCCTTTCCCTTAAAACCAAGTCTAGTGCCCTTGATGAGATACCAACTTTAATTTACAAAAAAGCCTCCAGATCTTTAGCCCCTGCTATTGCATTGCTCTTCAACAAGTCACTTGAACTCCAAACCTTTCCAGATATTCTAAAGAAAGCGAGAGTAACCCCTGTCCACAAATGTGGTGATCTCACAGATGTTAACAACTACAGACCTATATCAATCCTGCCTAACTTGTCAAAAATATTTGAAAAACTAATCTACAAGCAGCTTTACTCTTATCTAGCCAAACACAATATACTTAGCTCTTGTCAATATGGCTTCAGACCCAAAAAAAGCACTAACGATGCACTTATTAGTATGATTAACTTGATTCATGCAGCTCTTGATAAAAATGAGTTCCCTGTTGGGTTATTTGTGGACCTGCGTAAGGCTTTTGACACTGTCAACCACCAAAACCTTCTTCTTAAATTACATCATTATGGAGTCAGAGGACACTCCCTGCAATACCTCAAATCTTACCTTACTGACAGGCTCCAGTATGTTTCTGTGAATAATTCAATTTCTCCCACCCTACCCATCAACATCGGTGTTCCTCAGGGCAGCATACTTGGCCCTCTCCTCTTTCTCATCTACATTAATGACCTTCCAAATGCCTCCCAACACCTCAAACCAATTCTTTTGCTGACGACACAACCTTCATTTACTCCAGTCCTGACCCCCTTGCTCTAAATGCCACAGTAAATACTGAGCTAAATAAAGTCCATCTTTGGCTAACTGCCAACAAACTCACCCTTAACATTGACAAAACTTTCTATATTCTGTTTGGCAATAAATCCTCTAATCAAATAAATCTCAAAATTAACAATACCCAAATTTGTAACAAATTAGATGGTAAGTTCCTTGGCGTTCTCATTGACCACAAGCTGAATTTCCAGGGACACATTCTAAATATATCAAAAAAAGTTTCAAAAACTGTTGGCATTCTCTCTAAGATCAGATATTATGTACCCCGACCTGCCCTGGTGACTCTCTATTACTCCCTCATCTATCCATATCTCAACTATGGTATTTGTGCTTGGGGTTCTACTACCCAAAATCATTTACGTCCTCTAATTACTCAACACAAAGCTGCTATTAGGACAATATCCAACTCTGGCCCCAGACATCACTCGGTACCCCTACTCAAATCTCTGAATATGTTAGATATTAAGTCACTGCACATTCTCTCATGTGTATCATACATATATAAAACGCTGAACTGTAATGCCAATCCTGAACTCAAAAGCTTCATTGAAGGTTGTAACAGAACCCATGAGCACCACACCAGAAATAAATACAGTTTTGATATTCCAAGAGTACGGCTTAATCAAACTAGAAATGCTCTACAAATCAAGGGACCCAGAATGTGGAATGACCTCCCCAACCATGTTAAAGACTGTACCTCTCTCAACCAGTTTAAGATTAAAACTAAACACTACCTAATAAATTCCCTGTAACCTACCTTACCCCTCTAGTTCAACCCATGTCTGTTATTTTTTAATCAACACTGTTTGTCAACCTTTTGTATTTGTGCTGCTTTTTCAGTCATGTTCCCCCTTTTTTTTCTTTATTTGTATTTGTTCTCAACACATTTTATTCTTTATGCTCAATTAGTATTAAGTTCTAGATATTAATGTTCTTCCTGCCCGAAACGCATTGCGTAATAGTGGCTTTAGGCATTGTATGTACTAGCTCTATCTATAATTCGATCCATTAATGTAACCTCACTTGTATGTATATACCTTACCTGAATAAACATATTTATTTATTTATTTATTTATTTAACTACTGAAAAAGTTTTTTCGAATGTCTCTGTGGCTCATTTGGGTACTTAGCTTCTACCTGTGTCCCCTTGTGCATGTACTACCTATGTTAAATAAGCCATCCTTGTCTACCTTGTCAATTCCAGAGAATTTAAATTCTCCGATTTAAGAATTTTCCTGAGGTGTAGTGAATGATGCAAGCACAATAACCGATAAACTGGTTGGTGGTTTAAGAAGAGACAGTTTATGTTTGTACTAGTACTGAAACATTCAGTAGAGAAATAAAAATAGGATATAAATGCTATTGTAATTATGTACAAAGTATCAGATGGAAGTGAAGCTGTGGAGGCTAATAGGTCCCCATAAATGACAGCAAAGTCTTCAATATGCCATTTTATCTACTAGGCCAAGACAAATTACCTTCAATGTACATGTTGGTTAAAGTCCTAATGATTTACTTTTATAAGTTGTAATTCACACTAGAAATAATTTATAGCTACAATTTTATTATATGCATGCATGCAGCTATCTATATACATTAAACTAGAAACTTCTTTCACCAGCCAAGCTGTCACTTTTATTCATTATCTCTCCCCATCTTATTTAACCAATCACTTTTTCTTGCTCTCTCTCATTTAGTCTTTTTAGTCAACTGAATCTTTCCTATTACATATTTAAACCAAGGGTCACTATTGCCACTTATTTTCCTATCTTCTCGTCTCTTCTTTTTCCCATTGTATCTTTTAGCTTTCTGCCTTCCACCTTAGCCCAATTACTCACATGGCTAACAATCAGTTTCATATGCAGGACAAGAAGCTCCAAGATTCCCCTGTTAAGTAACCTGGAGACGAGCTGAGAGTTCATTGTGAGGAATTTGAGGGCACCGTAGCCATAGACACAGGCTTCAGGCTGGTCAAGGGGTGGTACACAAGCCACGGCCTCCAGCAGCAGGTCAAGAAGGTTTCCCTCCAGGAAGAGGGCATCATTAGTGTCATGGCGGGTCACCTTAAACACCAGCTTGCAAACTGACGTTAGGTTGCTGCCAGACACTTTGAGCTGAAAAGTAAATCATCAAGAATTAACTTGTTTGATTATCTATTACAGTTCCATCACAGCACCTCAGGTGCTGTGATAAACAAAAAATCATCACACTGTGTCGAGTATCCTGGGTGTAACTCGCCCCTTTATCCCCTAAACAAAATTAATTCACCTTTACCCCCTTTGTTTACATTTATTATTAGTTTTAGTTTAGTTCATTTATTATGCACCCCATACCCATCTTGTGGGCGGTAGTGGAAAGGGTTACAGAGGCACATAATGGGCTCAGGGACTGAACCCCACAATTCATTTAGCTAAGCAAGTTACAATCTTGATGATCTAGTTACAAAATTCAATATAAGTCGTCACATCAACAATGGGTTCGAGATCGACCTCAAGTACAGGTTCTAAATTAAGCAACTGACATATGTGGAGAGCTAGTGTCAAAATTTATATGTTTGTCCTGCACACCGCCTCCCATCCAGTGGGCAGCGGTGGATAGGTTACAATCACTCAGTTACTACCTACAGTTAGCAAACTGGGGATATTTGGCTAAAATTTCTGGTAGCAGATCATTTTGAATGAAATATTTACACATCGCTAGAACATTGGTTATAGAATTGTCTCTAAATTCACGTATCTTTTCGCACTCCATCACATAGTGACGGAGGGTGTGCGAATAATTTTGTTGACACAGTTTACATTTGGTCAGGTCTACATCGGCAGATAATGAGAATTCCCAGAGATACTTGTAACCGAGTCTAAGCCGAGCAGCAGTAACATCTAGAAGTCTGCTGATTTTATTGGATGATCCATAGATGTGTGGCTCCTCTTGCATGATAGTATGATGATAGATGGAATTACTGGTGTCAATTTCACTTTGCCTCAGATCTACAAGATCTTGTTGAAGTTCTCGGTGTACTGCTGCTCTCAGATTGCTCATTGACAATCCAAGGTTACACTCAACGGCTCCATTATTAGAAAATGGGATTATACAAGTGACTAGTCACTAGTGTTATACAAGGTATAGGTTACATGACGACCTGAGGTTACAGGAAGGTCTGTTGTCAACTGTGAGATGGATTAAGTCTATATTAAATATGAATAACTAGTTTTTGTGTGAGATGGTTTAAGTCTATATTAAATATGAATAATTAGTTTTTGTTCCTAAAAGTTAAAAAAAAATTTGCCTAAAATATCTCCATAAGTACTTTTGAACATGCTAATTATAAAAGTCAACAAATTAGAAACCCAAACCATATCACATATATAATTATTCCTGCATAAAATAATTAGCTCGGGGTACAAGACACTTGGGGTTACTGTATGCAAAATTAACTAGTTTTGTTGGGACAAATCCTACATGCATGCATGTACTGGGTATATACATATGTACTGTACATGCATACTTTAGGCTTGTACTGATGTCCCCCCTAAGGTTGAACTACTGATCCTTCCCAGGGGTGCAACCCCCACAATAGTTGCCTAACTCCTGGGTACCTATTTACTGCAAGGTGAACAGACACACTAGTTGAAAGAAACGTGCTCAACCATTTCTGTCCCGTCTCGGAATCAAATCACAGTTTCTTGATTGCGAGTCAAGAACAAAGCCAACTGTAATACAATTTTAATTATTTAAGGGATTGGATTCACAAAATGACTTCAGGACTCGAGTGACTGGAGTTGCACAAGAGACTGTGGAGACCTAAGGGACTTGTATTGTACTTTTGAAGAAATATGTGACAGCAGGCAAATTAAAATAGAAGTTCCTTGGATAGCCACAATCTCTTGTGCAGCTCGAGTCTCTGGAGTCCTGGAGTCACTGAGAATCCAATACCACAAATAATTCCAGTTTGTTGTATAGCCTCAGCCCCTTATGACCCTATATTTTGTATACAGCAACTCGGTGCTTCTTGTAACTCAAGCTATATATACAACCCGTTTTCTCCCACATAATATGAGACCTTTATGTAACCTAATTCACCTAATGTAATGTATTCCCATGGCATACCTGTCCAAAGCAAAATCCAAGTGCTTTCATATAACCCATCTCACATAAATTGTACTCCCCTATGTAATCACAGTCCTTCATAAAACTCTTTCCGTATAAAACCTACGATATGACATGATATACGATATAAAACCCAAGTACTGTACAGTATTTAAAACTATCCTAGCACCATTTATAACTTCAGTTTACCTGTAATCCATTATTTAATAAAAATTTTTTTTTTTTAGCTTTGATGTCCAAAGAACTTGGAGAGGCTGTGGAAGGAAGAAGAATGGGGCGGTGAAATTCTTGGAAGAGGATCTGGATGTGGAGAGAGGAGGCTTGAAAGTTCGGTGGCCTTTCCACCGCGGATTGTAGATGTTTTTTCGGCCTAAGCCTGTAGCTTGAGTTCTTCTTAAGTGGCAGGAGGCTAGTGGTGAGGCGGTGTGATGACATCCTGGTTCACTTGAGGTGTTTTGTCTGGCTTGGAGGTGTCGTCTTCCCTATTGAGATGGTGAGAGGTAAGTTCACTGTTGCTTGGTGGCACCTTGGCAGGGAAATTTGTCCAAGAAGGGCATTTGTCCTTTCTTGAAATTGAATTTTGGGTCGATGTATTCTCTCTTCAGGGCTGTGATGTCTACATATTGTTCCACGGTCTCGTGGTGGACAAAGATAGGGTGAGGAAAGGCAGGGTTGCCTGTGAAGGCTTCGATGAGCCGGTTGCATTCTAAGGCGATGACTATTCTTGTGCTGCTGTTATCATTTAAAATGTCGTCATCATGAAGGAAGATGCTAAAGTAGGGTATTTTCTTGCTTGACCTGCTTGGGTTTGGATCAAAGTCTGGTGCTACATATGTTATGATCTTTGCCATATTGGCTGGATCAATTTGTTTCTCTGGTTGTGGATCTGATTCTGATTCTGAATCTGATTCTACTTGTTGGCGTTTTGCTTTCCTTTTCACCTGTATCACCCACCTGTTGACGGTAGATGTTGAGGTTTCCATTGGTTGCTGGGTTGACTGGTCTAGGGTGGAGGTAGACTGGGTGGAAGTTAATGCCTAGGTAACTGGTGTTGCTGACACTAGAGTTAGGTCTGCCTCAGGGGTGGGGGGGTGGGGGTGGAAGCGGCATGGTTTCGGTTGCAGGTGGTGTTGGAAGCTGATCTGTTTGGGTTGAAGCAGCAATTGAAATTTGTCTCTAAATACCCCAGATTTTCATGTAACCCTAAATACTTGAAAAACCAATCCTCAGAAAACTCCCAAACTGCACTATAGAAATTATAAGAGACCTTGCCCGAAACGCATTGCGTAATAGTGGCTTTAGGCATTGTATGTACTAGCTCTATCTATAAATCGATCAACTTATGTAAAATCTCTCTATGTACGTACCTTTCCTGAATAAACATATTTATATTTATTTATTATAATTTCAGCTAATACCAATTGCCCTGAACATATATTAATTGCCAACTACTCTTCTAAACTGCAAGCTACTCATGACTAATCCCTTCCATGATTGTAATTCTATAACAATGCCATAATTAGCAAACAATTTCTAACTTCTACATTAACCAGCAATATTTCCCTCTACCTTGAGGAAAGTAACAGATCATGTCTCATTACTGTTAAAGATCTTGTCTGTATTATAAACTACATTACCCCCAAGGTAATACACAAACATCCAATTTTTCCTGTCCTAATAACATCCCCAGAGTTACAGTACCAACAACTACAATTTCCTCTATTGGCAGTGATTATCTTCCTACATTGGTCCTTCTTCATCTTTCAACTCCTGCACCTATTACATAAATTATCTAGGCAAGGCATTGTAGCACTTGAGCTACAGTACTTTCAAATATCCCGGACCTCATAAGATATTTATGTCTTCTCGTAGTATCTACCTACCTTGTGTCTACCTTTTGTAGCTTCCAGGGATCAACAGCCACGCAGCTCGACCTCGGACCAGGCCTTCCGGTTGGTTGTCTGGTCAACCAAGCTGTTGGATATGGCTGCTTGCAGCCTGATGTATGAATTACAGCCTGGGTTGATTAGGTATTGTTTGGAGTTGTTTGTAGTTTTCTCTTGAACACTGAGAGACCAGCCAGTTATACTCCTTACATGTAGTAGGAGAGTGTTGAAAAATCTTGGGCCCCTAATGTTGATAGAGTTCTCCCTCAGTGTACCTGTTGCACCTCTGCTTTTCAACAGCAGTATTTTGCACATCCTGCAATACCTACTGGTCTCATGTGATGTTATTTCTGTGTTCAGATTTGGAACCAGTCCCTCTAATATCTTCCACATGTAGAATATTATGTAACTCTCTCACTTGCACTCTAGAGAATACAGATTTAGAACTTTTAATCAGTCTCAATAATTAAGATGACTTATATAGTGGATTCTAGTGGTAAAGGATCTTTGCACGGTCTAGGTCAGCAATTTCCCTGACTCTGAATGGACTGTTAGAGTGCAACAATATCCCACCCTAGAAAACACTAGTGTCTTGAAAAGTATCAAAATCATTGGTATGGCATCCCTTGGTTTGGAGGTCCTTGTTATCCAACCTGTCATTTTCTTGCAGCCATGACAGCTACTTTATGATGTTCTGTAAAGGTAAGGTCTTCTGACATGATTACTCTTAGATCCTTTACATAGTTTTTCGTTGTAGTGTGATTTGAATCCTTTTTATGTATGGTTTCCGTTTTTAAATTAAATTTTTTTCCATAGTGCAGGAGCTGGAACTTATTTTCATTAAATGTATTATCTGTGACCCATTGAAAGACCCAATTTACATCTGATTGGAGGTTTACCGTGTCCTCTATATTGTCTACTCGCATGAAAATCTTGGTGTCATCTGCAAATGATACAGTGCTGTAGTTTGTATTCTTGTCTGTGATATTAGGATGAAAAAATTACAGGAGCATGTACAGTACCTTGGGGAACAGCTTTTCACAGTAAATGGTCTGGAATTTACTGTGTTTATTACACTGTGTTCTGTTCATTAGAAAGTTGAAGATCCCTCTTCCTACTTTGCTAGCAATTCCTGTTGTATGCATTTTGTGCGCAATAACACCATGGTCACATTTATTAAAAGCTAATGCAAATTCTGTATATATTACATCTGCAATTTGCTTGTCTTCCATGACACCTAGGGCCATGTCATAGTGATCTAGCAAATGTGAGAGGCAAGAGCTTCCTGTTCTGAACTCGTGTTGTCCAGGGTATGTAGATGTTGTGATTCATGTGATTTGTAATCTTACTTCTTAGCACTCTTTCAAAGATTTTTATGATGTGCAAGGTAGGTTAGAGATATTGGTCCATAATTTTTGGTATCTGCTTTACTACCTCCCTTTTGAAGTGGCGCAATCTCCGCTGTTTTAAGTACAGTATGTCATGGATAACGCTAGTATCTAGGCTCCATCTCCAAGAGATGTTTAGGGCCTGTGATAATGGTGTTTTGCACTTCATGAATTAGAATTCCACGAGTCTGGACCTGGTGCAGAGTGCATGGGCATGCTGTCTAAGGCTCCTCCAAAGTCCAGTCTGATTAGGGTAACATCTGATATGTTGTTCGATGTTGGCATCACATTCATGAATTCATTTGGATCATCGATCTTCAATGTGGTCAAGGGTTCACTGAAAACAGGATCGTACTGAAGCCTCAGTATTTCACTCATTTCTTTGGTGTCATCTGTGAAAGTTCCATCATTCTTACACAATGTCCCAATGCTGGATGCAGTTTTTGTTCTAGTTTTTGCATATAAGAAAAAGTATTTCGGGTTCCTCTAAATTTTACTTATGATGTTTCGCTCCCTTTGCCTCTCTTGGATTTTATACACTTCAACTTCAGGTTGATCATTTCTATTTGCCTACATAGCCTTCCTCGTCGTTGTTGGGATAGAGTGGAGGATTTGAAACGTTCTGCCATTTGTTTTCTTTGCCTATAGAGAGAGTGCCGTTCTCGATCCAGTTTGCATCTTTTTCTCTGTGCTTATTTTCTCAAAGCACTGGTTCAAGTCCACATTATGTAGTTGTTCTTCCCAGCATAGTTCTGATAGATCTTGGTTTATTCATTCCCAGCTAATCAGTTTGATATTAAAATTGAATTTGCTGAATTCTCCTCCTCTGGGATTTGAGATTGGCTGCACAGGTCTGCTGCCCATGCTCGACTGAACTTCGATCAAGTTGTGATCTGAGTAACAAGTAGTTGTAATCATTATGTCTCTAATCAGCTCATCGTTGTTTTGTAAAAATAGGGTCTAGGACGTTTTCTTTCCTAGTTGGCACTACTATTTGCTGGTTTAAAGCAAATCTGTCACACATCTACAAGAGGTCATTTGTGTGTAACTGTTCATTCAGACTGTTTCCTGGGATTTTCTCTGCTATAATTTTTGCCACATTTTTTCCATTTTAGATGTCTTAAGTTTAAGTCACCAAGCACGATTATGCTAAGTGCAGGGTTTGTGAGGTTTTCTAAGCAGTATCCTATTTTTACAAGTCGATTTCTAAACTGCTGAGGATTTGCATCAGGTGATTTATATACAAGGACAATCACCACATTTAGAATTTCTATTTTGGTTATCAGCACTTCCACCATATCGTTTGTGGTGTTTAGCAGCTCTCTGTGGATAAGGATGTCTTAGATGTATAGGGCTGACCTCAACCTGGAGCCTGTGTTTCCTGACACAGCTGAAAAGATTGTACTCCAGTATCCATATTTCACTGTCATAATAGTCCTTAATGCGAGTTTCAGTTAAGCTGTAAACACTGCATTTACCTCATTTAAGAGACCAGTTATAAAGTGGATTTTGTTGTATTGAGTGTTTTGATATGTTTTATGTTGGAAAATATGAAAGATGTGGTATTTGTGGAAGTGTGGA
>WNGS01042707.1:46020126-46058777 GCA_020271785.1 Procambarus virginalis
ATATATATATATATATATACAGTGGCACCTCGACAACGATTGCCCCTACTTCGATAAATTCAGTTCCGATATAAATTTCATCAAAAAATGCGACTCGACATCCGATGGGTGTCGCGACATCCGTATTTGTTGGTACACGTTCGGGTCGGCCGAGCGCGTGGTTCCCGGTCACGCGGTCCGACCTGCCTCATTTACTACAGCTACCGCTTAGTGACGATCGCGCGCCTATAGAAATTCCGCTTTTGTGGTGATTTTTGCATTTTGAACATTAAAGTATTATTTTCTATCGCGCCATGAGTCCCAAGAAAGTCAGTGGTAAGGCTCAACATATGAGATCCCATGTAAGAATGACCATAGAGCAGAAACAAGAGATCATTCGTAAATATGAAGACGGTGTGCGAGTCGGTGAACTGGCTAGGCAGTACAACAAATCTCAGTCAACGATATCCACCATACTGGTTAAGAAAAAGGACATTATGGGTGCTAAAGTGATGCATCATTACAGACAAATGTTAAATCGAATGGAAAAACAAATGTCTTTTGACAAATTTGTAGTGAGACAAACAAGCACTGAACCACAACCAGGTCCTAGTGGTATTCAGGCAAAACGTAGGAGAGAGAGTACCCCAGAGAAAACATCACTGCCTGATGTGATAATGGAAGGGGACTCCTCTTCCAAACAGTAACAACTCTCCTCCTCCCCCCTCATCACCATCTTCCATACGCCATCGAAATCCCTCCATAATGGTAAGTGAAGTTTTGGTACTGTATTGTAGTCAGAAAAAACATTGTATTCAGTATAAAATGTATTTTTATGTTAATATTTTGGAGGGTGGGGAACGGATTAATTCAAATCCCTTTATTTCTTATGGGAAAATTCGCTTCGACTTCCGATATTTCGACATACGATCCGTCTCTGGGAACGGATTAGCATCGTAAATCGAGGCCCCATTGTATATATATATATATATATATATATATATATATATATATATATATATATATATATATATATATAATATTAATCATATATTATTTAGTACAAAGTGGATATTGTTCTTGGCAAGCTTGCACTTGTAACAAAGTGCCAAGGGTGTTTGGACTTGACAAAGTCAGGCAATGATGGAACTGTAGCTTTGTGTCTTTAGTGGTTTGAGACATTTAATATTTACATTTAGTAGCAGCATCCTGTACATACAAGCCTCATTCAACCAGAATACAACATAGACCAAATATTTTGTACAAATTTATATAACAATCACAACATTGCAATGTTACTGTTCACATTACATTCATTTATTTATAAAACAACAATCGAATCTACTTCTTAACGTGCATGTCATGACTAATAATTTACAAACAGTTGGACCGAAGGTATAATACATTATTTACAATATTTGTAGTTACAGTAAGTTGGGATAAAACTCATCTTTTAAAGGAATTATTGTCTGAACTCTTTAGTCTTGGCTAGAATAGGTAGCTGCATGTAGTTCAGAGATATTTTAGTGTAACTTCACAACAATGAAGTTCCAAGTTATAATAATAGTAAACTAATTAAACCTAAAATATTTTTAAGGGTTAGAGAAGTAATATTTAAATGTACTGTACCTGTATAACCTAATATGTTATCTATATATCTTAATGTGATGTCTTGCCCAATATGGTACACATGCTAATCAAACAGTCGATGTCGGAGCTGGGCTGACTAGATTGCTTCCATGGCCAGGACCATGGGTCCTCCCATATCCTTGTTAACTTGCAAGAATGTTGATTTTGAACACCACTGTGACAAGGAACCTTGCAAATGGTTCTGCTGTGTATTTTATGGGTGGGCAGTCAGAACATTCTTTGATCCACCCAACATGGACCACTTGCTACAAAATAACAAACCAATTGTCACTGAAATTACATAACTAGCAAACTTTTTTTTTTAACTTTGTTTTGTTCCTTAGTTTTTTAAACTTGGTATTTGGCTAGAAAGCAACTGAGGGGACGATGTGCAGAAATATTGTGTCACGTGGAATGCAATGCTCCTTTCTGAGTTGTCCCTAGGTTCCTCACATTCCCACCCTTTGGGTATTTTATTTCCCATATACACTTAGGAGGACTGGGTTTGAAGAGAAGGGTCTTCACCAACACTTTATTGTGTTTGCTGTTGCTGACACCTGGTTTTGGTTGGTGTAGTTGGTAGTTTTCTGGTTCTGTATATCAGAGTGATAGGTGGTAAACCTTGTGTTCTTTTGGCTTGTTTGAAGAGGGAGTGCAGAGTAGTTTGTTTTTGCTCTTTTGCATTATGGAGAGCAGTCTCTTCTGTGTGGACCGAGTTAGATACATTTTCTACTATTTCCTCACTGCTAAACTATGTGGCAAGACTATTTGCAAGTTCCTTGTTGTGGTGAGGCTCAAAGTTAGCCAGAGCCTGGTGTGTTATCAGTGACAAGGGCAGACCCATGGTCCTGGCTAGAGAAGCAACGGCAGAACCACTCCGAAAAAATCTTGTCATTCCTCTCAATACTGCATTCTTTTTATAGATAATAATGGAAACAGAGATAATGAGCAAATTGAGCATTTGCTTTTTTATATACTGGTACTGCAAATGATACAAGGATTGAGCTAGTAGATAAGTGGAAATCATTCTCACCTACTGTATACAAAAACCTATATGGGCTTACTAACCTAACTATCAGTAATAAAAGTTTATTTACAATTGGACCTACATTTATTTACAAGTGGAGCAATATTTTAGTTTGCAACATTCTGTCCATACTAACTGTTGTAGTAATATATGTTGTATGATACACAAGGTCATCACAGAGCTGTAGCTATGTCACCTCTAGCTAAAGGAAGTTAAATTATATAGAATTTGTTAGAAATACAGTATAAGAATAATAATTTAGCACATGTACAGTATGTATCAGTTTATTGTAAATCTTCCATCTAGCAAGACACTTGTTCGCAAATCTTTTAAGTATTAAATATTTTAGGATTAGACTGAAAACTACTCAAGGACTGCTGAAATGATTGATGTATTTTGTTAAAAATATGCTTTCAATTCTGCTTTCCAAACTGCCATTGTCCAAACTGTTCATTTAGTAATTTTCTTTCCAAAACTCAAATCTTCATCCTTTCCCACTAGCTGTGATGACACCTAGGATGGTGTCACAACCTACACTTGCTACTCCCAACCAACATCATTTTTATTTTGCTGAATATATGAAAGGTGTTGCCACCATGGCTGCCAAAACTGTAGGTAGTGTGTTGGCCTTGGCTCCACTAGTTGAAACTACAACTGGAAACATGTTGTGATGACATTTGAGAAGGTGAAGATTGTTGGCTAATGAAATCTGTGATGCTTAGGACTATTGTGTGTAAACAATAGTTAAACAAGTTTTATAAACAAATTTATAACACTAACAAGAAAAGCTTTAACTGGCAAAAGTTGCACACAAACATATTTGCTCATGAGGTTGAAAGTAATGGTAGTTCTGAGAACAAGCTGAGCAAAGAGATTCTTATGTTGCTTTGCTGTGCCAATGTGGTTGGCATGCACAGGTTAAAATTGCTCAGAGGAGTTGGAGAAAAAACTTGGAAAGACAGCATGGAGACACATACATGTACAGTACTTTAAAGTAATTTTAAATTTTATGGACAAAAGAACTAACTTCTTTACTTGATGTGTGCTGAAATTTGTACAGTGTAGACACAGACTTTTCATGAGTTACATGTCGGTTTGAAGCAACACTCAAACTTTTGGGAGGTGTGGCAAGAAAGTTCAAATTCAAGATTAGTGTACCTCTTCCATTTAACAATGGATTTTCAGCCTCATCCTTACACTTTCTTCCTGAACATCACCACATTCATCCAAACATCATTTCAAGGATGTCGAGACCCAGATGGACCCTTGTCGAGTTTCCTTTCTGTAACTGTAGTTTTATTATAACTAAATTAATATTTTGTATGGACAGGAGGGTTCACCTGGCAAATTAGGCCTAATCAAGTTTTTTGACAGAGTTCAGTTCTAAATGACTTGGAAAGCAGGACTAGGACTGTATAATGTTTTCTTGCCATTGTTTCTCTTACTATTCCATCTTTGATTGTAATCTATTTCATTTCCCTACAAGCTTGATGCTTGATGGTTATACAATATTGTATTCTACATTAATATCACAAAATTATAAATATAGTACTGTTGCAGTGTAATTTATCTTCTGTTTATATTTCTTCACCACAAAAGAAATTTAAACTTAAATCTATTAGTCAAAATTGCTAGCCAAAGATAAATTCACAGGTACAAACTTACTTGACTATCAGTAGTATCCTCCTCAAACTATCTTGGCAAAATATTTCTTACAATATACATTATATACACCGATTCGTAATGATATGATTTTTGTTTACACATAAACCACAGTAATAAATTAAAAACTATCACAATTTCTTATAAAAAACATAAGCCAGTACACTTAGTAAAAAATCACTGTTCTCTAAATGTGTTTAAATATAGTATTTTAGGTGCATGATGTGTCTAGATATCTTTAAAAAAAATGTGATTAAACATTTTTATCTGCAATGTAAGTCATTCACATGAGCCCTATGCCATAGGAAGTTCTATGTTCAATTTTATTCTGCCATGCTGTGTTTTATGCAGTAACTTATCTGTTGTATGCTTAGATCACTTCACTTATAATCTCTCATACCACCATGAGTCACAGAAATCCCTCATCTTACTTTTTGGAAACAGTCAGTGTGTGTATCCCTTCCAGCTCAATAGCTCCAAATTTTCGAGAGTGAAACTTTAGTGGCAAAGAGGGCACTTGGCCTTCCTACCAAAATTCAGCCAGCAATTGGAGCCTACATTAAGCACCAGACTCGGATGAGTCTGCTGTCTCTGGGATAGGGAGCCAACCACCTGAGCTTACCATGGGCTCCTTGAGCCCTAGTTGCTCTCTTTGCCCTGGTAGTGCTAGTCGTGTTAAGACACCCTCTTGGGTGAGGAGGCAACATTTTTTAAGCCAACCACAGGTTCTTAGAATGCTCTCAAAGTGGCAGTTCTGTTAGTATATCATGCCAGTGGCTTCTGCTACCTTCAGCAGGGACATCTTGTGCACAGGCCTTGACTTGAGGGTACTTGTTGTTCCCTCAGCCTAGTTACTAAACTGGAGGCATATGCAGAGGCAGTTCTCAAGTGAGACTGATCAACCTGGCTGGTCTCCACAGACCTCCAGGTCAAATAAAGTCCCAACTTCTCTTTATAACTTTCTCCACATCTTAAGATACTAGCATCTGCTAAAGAGAAAAACTGTGGTTTCTCTAAAAAAAGACAATTTTAAAATGGCCTTACAAAAGGTCTTGAAATTAGAAGTTCTGTACAGTACTGTAGGGGACCTATTTTGGGTTATGCTTATTGAAAGAAGATCCAGCTGTTTCTAGATCAATTCTCATAATTTTGTGGTTCTATCTTCTACAGGTTGTTATGTCCCATCTACTGTAATTCCTGTTCAGTCAATCTTTAGATGGCTGTACAAATCCATGCTGGGATGATGTACAATATGTAAAGTAAGGTAATTATGAAATGAGAACTCTAAACCAGTATGACACTATAGGGATATGTACCTACCTCCAAGTGTTTTAATATCATGCAGAGACCTTAAAGTAATTGTTTAACAATTCTTGTGTCCCTTAATTTTCATTGGCAACCTGAATGGTTCCATCTGTTCTCTAACTTAAGGGAAGACCTCCTTGCATCTTTGGAAGAGGAATTTAACTTCTGCATGTTAAAAGACAGTATGTACTTGTGATTGATGTACAGTTCTTCTATATGAAGAACAAGCTCTACAGTAACTGACCACGATCATTGGTCTCCTGATTATGTTCTGGAGTTTATATAGAATGTAGTTGATGACATCTTGGTAGTGACCACTTTCTAATTATTACTTATACAGCAGAAGGTGTGACCTTCGTGGTGTCTGGATAGAGCTGATTGGCCTCACTTTTTGGCTCCTGACCCGGTTGCTTCTGGGGTCATGGATTTTATATTAATTGACAAAGCTGTGGGCTACTTACATCTAAGGTCTATGCAGCTGGGGTACTCTCACTACCCTGGACAGCAAGTATGTACTGTATATATTTCTAGTACCATGGTGGAATGACTATTTTATGGCAGCTGTAGAACACTTAAGACAGCCAACTTTACACCATTCACATCATAATAGCGGTCATAAAATTAAATCGGTAATGTTTGGGCTCACTGTGAGAGTGTCTTTCTCAAGATTCTCCCACAGCTGACTAGAATGGCTCATTGCAGTGCATAGTGCACTGATCTTGTGCACAAGCCTATCTCTCTTAACTCTGGATAGTGAACTGGCATGTTGGGTATCTCCAGAATGCTCACTTAACCAGGAACACTTTCATAATATGGAGGCCGCCGTATGTCCAGGCAGGAAGTAGATACAGGGAAGTTAAGCATACTTGCCACCAAGGGTCAGTGAGTACATTGGCTGGGGCCAGCGTGAGAGACAGAGGGGAGACGCCAGCGACTGTCTGACCTCTGGGGTCAACCGGCGCGATGGAGAATAACAGCTATGACATGGTCGTGACGTGTTCATGACATCACCTTTCATACTGATCATCGAACGTTCAATATGATTGGTTCCCGCTCATTTGCTGCAATGCTATTGGTCAAATTGTAATCCCTTGTGTGTGCCCCACAAGATGCTCTGAGCCTCAGGAAAAAGCATTCTCGTTAGGAAGCTCTTGCACAGAGGACGTGTGCTGTTCTGTCTATCGGCCAATAGACTGAACACCGTCCATTCCTCACCATCAAGTTAACTCAGCATCTTTTCGATATACCCACACTCACCCAGAATCACGATTGTGAATATATTGTTCAGAAGCCTATAGTGACAAAATCACCAGAGCGAAACAGACTGATATCAGGTAACCCCTGGTGACAAAGATCGTTGTGAGTGACCTAGAGTGAACTAAGGCAGTGCCGCCGCCTAAGTAACCTGTGGGTGACTTTACCACAAGTGTACCTGCATGGTACCACAGCTGCCGCCATTCTTTCCCGAGCGTGTAGCCTCGAGCGCCCCCTGCCACCCTCATTGTACTACGTGACGCCACCACCTTACTCACCGCCAGTGCCAGTGTGTGTGCGCGTGTCTGTCTGTTAAGCATACAGCATGCCCTACTGCGAGTACCCTCTGTGTCTACGAGCGAAACCAGCTATCAGGCCACCTACGAGTGCTTGTATAAATGTGCCTGAGTGAGTAGAGTAAACAAGAGGTACCCCCATCTGTAAGTACAAGATCTTGTCATTGTTTTATTGTGTCTGTGTTGATATGAGGTATCAACCACAGTTCTCACCTTCTCATACCTGTCACAGGTTATAGGTGAATCGACGGTGAATGCGTGGTTATCTGTGTGGTATCACTGAATCTCACTCGTCTGTGAATGTGAGCTTCACATACACCACACATTTAGTTAGTGTGACATTATTATTGTGCATGTTATTGCCTGTCCCATTGACAGTGCCTTTGTGATTTATTGCATATCATCATTATTGAGTATCCGGTTGGAACTCTTGTGATCCCTTTGCATACCGGCAGTTAGGTTGCCATGTTAATGATTGGCTGTCAACTGTGTTAAGTTAGGTGTTTCTCCACGAGTGGATACGAGTCGATTAGCCAGACGTCAAGAGTCTCGCTAATACAACCATAGCCTTTCTGACGCCAATCTTAAGTAAATCAAGCACCCTTTGTATTAGTGGTTAAGTTAGTAAATAAACTACTGTCAAGTTTTATGCGGTGTTTCCGTTGAACCGCTTCTGAATGCTCCAACATTACTCAAGCCTTCAGCTCTAGGTGTCTTCAACACCAAGTTGCCTATATTCACTAAACTATAAATGTGATGAGGACCCTAGGAGTCCCTTAAAGAGTTAAATCATTGAGGAGATTCCAACGATCAACATGGAGCAGGACCAGGTGAGGCTAGTCTGAGAAGAGACCCTCAAGGACTCTAACTCGACCTTGCTCCCAGGCCTTGTACGGTTGCTCTCGTATTTTCTATTCTGCTAATTCCGACAGTTTCGTGAAGCGTCTGCCACATGTACATTGGCGACGTATGCATTGCAGTCGTGAAAGCAAAAAAGAAAACCCCCACACTCACTAATGTTGTTTCATGAAAAATGACCAGTGCATTTTGTACACCTTGTTCTACCCTTGTGTTGAAGCTGAATGGAATACAGTAGCTGAGCCTATTGATATAGACATTGTACTGATATTATTTTTAGAGGCCTCTCTCCCTCTGATGCATTCTTGTTACTCCAGTAGATTATCCAACGATCACTCCTTGGCTTTTGCTCACAGTAGTGTACTCAGGAATTTTGTTAGTAATAAGGGCAACCCTTCCTTCATGAGGATTCTATTCAGTCTACTGATCACTTTAAAACTGATGTTGCCATCAGAATTTGGGCCATCTTTCTTGATTTAAGTTGTAGTTTTTCCCTAAAACAGTATCCATTTGCATTGCTTAGCTTTCTCGTATTCTTCTTATTTCTTAAGCTTGGCAAATTCACTTTTGACTGCGAGTTGCTGAGGCTTTGCAAGTTGAAGGGCTAACATTCAGATCTTGACAAATATGTATCTTACCTGGAGAGTGTTTTGAGAGTTGTTCTACTTCCCAAACCTGTCCTGGGGTTAGCCAGGTCAGACTTGACGTCAGAGCATGGTCCAACAGGCTGTTGTTTGGAGCAGCCCACAGGCCCACATATCCATTACAATCCTGTTGGTTTGGCACTTCTTGCAGGAAACTAACTTCTTGAAAAAGTCCACTTTTGTTCTGGCAATATTTCTTATTGCTGGAACAGCAATATTGAATAAGATATTGAACAGCTTTGGACTGTTCATAGTGAATGCTCATAGTGTTCACTGATGGTGCGTACGGCACCTCTACTCTTCACTGGTTTTATTCGGCATTTCCTGGCATATAGTTTGCTCCAGTATGTTTTTCACTGTGCAAATTTAGGACATCGTCTTCCGGTATTTTCCATGTATACATTATGTGACCACTTCTTTCTGTGGAGTAAATTTTGAGATCTTCGAGGTAGTCCCAATAATTTAGGTGCTTTATTGTGTGTATGTTTTCTGTGTTCCCTCAATTTCAGCAATCTCTCCTACTCTGCAGGGAAAACCGCTATCGAACAGTACTCAAGGCGGGAGAACACAAGCGATATGAATAGTACGAGCATTGTGATGGGATCCCTGGATTTAAATATTCTCATAATCCATCCTATCATTTTTCTAGCTGATACTATTTGCTTGGTTATGTTCCTTAAATGTTAGGTATCTATCTATTCTGATCAGTCTCATTTTTTACAATGGTCTCAATTTTTTTTTGTTTTGGGGGGGGGGGGCCATCTGTACTATGAACAAACTTCTTAACACTTTCGCGCTTAGCGGACGCCCGTTAGCGTCCAATCTTTTTCTCCTGATTCTGCCCTCTGGACGCTGGCTGGCGTCCAATGGTTAAATAATTATATAAATTTTATTTATTATGCGATTTTATTTTAGTTAGTCTCAAAATGTTCACCATGAAATTTACGTTTTTTTCTAATAACCAAAGAGCTTATTAAAGAAAACGGCATGGCAGTGATTCATCTTGGTATAACAATTGTATAGCGCCGATATGCCGCCGCGGGTAACACTTCAGCCACTTCAAACCGTCTTGTGGATTGGTTGCGACATTGATTCTATATTTATATGCATATGTCCGTATAGAGAATTTTATTGCGGTTCCAATGGTACCATAATCAATGATGTAGGATAAATGTGGTCATCGCAATCATTAAGAGAGTGGAAACATTTGTTGCTGTTTGGCGCTATCGCCAAACAGTTTGGCGAGAGCTTCTGTTTCTGTTTGAACTGTTTCAAACAGTTTCTGTTTGGCAGTATTTATATGTATGTTCTTATAGAGAATTCTATTGCGAACACAGTGATACCAAATTTAAATACGTAGGTCTACAATTAGTGTCAGAACAGTAAAAAGAGTATACACTTTTCGCTCCTACCGCTTAAGCGCGCGAGACGCCCAAAGCACACAGGGTGAGTTTTTTTATGCTTCCCAGAAAGCGCTTNATATATGACAATGTCAGACCAATGTCAATGTCACTCCTTCTGAAGATGTATTAATATACGAAAGTACTTAAGGAAATTCCTGTTTCATTTTTTCCTCCATGGTCTGACATTGTCACATTTTTAATCACGTGTTTATTTTCGTGATATACACACACACACACATATATATGTGTGTGTGTATATATATATATATATATATATATATATATATATATAATATATATATATATATATATAAAATATATATATATATATATGTCAGCCTACTATGCAAGGCCCGATTTGCCTAATAAGCCAAGTTTTCCTGAATTTATATTTTCTCAATTTTTTTCTTATGAAATGATAAAGCTACCCATTTCATTATGTATGAGGTCAATTTTTTTTATTGGAGTTAAAATTAACGTAGATATATGACCGAACCTAACCAACCCTACCTAACCTAACCTAACCTATCTTTATAGGTTAGGTTAGGTTAGGTAGCCGAAAAAGTTAGGTTAGGTTTGGTTAGGTAGGTTAGGTAGACGAAAAACAATTAATTCATGAAAACTTGGCTTATTAGGCAAATCGGGCCTTGCATAGTAGGCTGAGAAGTGCGTTCTGGCTACTAGGTACAACATATATATATATATATATATATATATATATATATATATATATATATATATATATATATATATATTTATTTTATATTTATATAAAAAATAGTAGGAGAGAATTAAAAAAATGGGCTACTCAGTAATTTAAATATTAATTTTATTACCTAACCCAGCCTAGTGTACCCCTAGCCAAAGCTAATGGAGACTAACATATTATAATGTATGATGAATTTTGAGGAATGTAAACATACATACAAGTTAGGATAATTAATACAAATGTTGTACAGGCTTTAATGTTACAGTCTAGTAACAAATCGATCTGTGTTAAGACTGAAAATATAACCATAAAATTCAGCGAAATTGACTAAATGGGTGATTAAATAAAGCAGACTAAATGACTAAGTAGTAAAATAGACAAAAACCAATGAGTAATAAAATAGTGAAAGCTGAATGAGCAAAGTGAGAGAGTAGTGGAACACAGTACATGTTCTAGTTGTAAAGCACACCAAATAGGTGAGAAGTGAATTAAGTGGACCAAACAAGCATGTAGTCAGTTGGACCAAATGGGTATGTAATGAAATAGGCAGAATTAGATAAATAGCCAAATGAAATAAACCAAAAATGTGAGTAGAAAAACACGCTAAATAGGCGAGTAATTTTCATGTGATGAGTTGCCTATTGAGTTGTGAAAGTGTAAAGTACTGTATACTAAAGTAGGGTAAAAAATATTCCTTTTGGGGTAAGGTAAAGTTACCAACCGTCGGCCACTTGGGATATGGTCGCCTGTATCTGGACACTTGCAGTGACTAACCACTTGCATATGATAAAATTCGTAGCATCTGCATGAAACCAAACATTTTAGCAAATTTTCAAATTACCTCCAGTAACATTGAAGCATTAAAGACATGCTTATTTTAAAAATAGTTACAAAAATAAATTTATAACAGTATTAGACATCAGGGGTTATCAATATTTAACTTGTATTTTTATATTCAGGTGAATGTACCCCCTAAATAGGAAATTTGCAAATTGATATTCACTTAAAGAGATGCATCGTGGATAGTAAATAGTCTCCAAACACCAGTGCCGCTGAAACCCAAGCATGGGCATCTGGCAGCCAGAGCCAGATATTGCATCTCGAAATAAGTTAAAAATGCCACCGAAGCATATTAATACAACACACCTCGAATATTGATATTTGTGGGTTGGTACTGCAATCGACAGTCTCCGTGGTGTAGTGGTAAGACACTTGCCTGGCGTTCCGCGAGCGCTTTGTCATGGGTTCGTATCCTGGCCAGGGAGGATTTACTGGGTGCAATTCCATAACTGTAGTCTCTGTTTAACTCAACAGTAAAATGAGTACTTGGTTGTAAAAACGATTCTTCGTGGGGGTCGTATTCCAGGGACCATTGGATTAAGGACTTGCCCGAAACGCTACGCGTACTAGTGGCTGTACAAGAATGTAACAACTCTTGTATATATCTAAAAAAAAAAAAAAAAAAAAAGTTTTCTCGAGTTCTGACCAATTGACGTGCAATTGGAAATTAGGAATGCATTCCTGTTGTAAGGTGGGGGACTTCCTCTATTGATATATACTCCAATACCCAGTACATCATTTGACCGCAAAATGAGAACTTGCTAGATGCTTCCTCCACTCTATCACTCATTGCTGAGTGATCAATGCTAGCCTCCCCACTCCAGCTATCAAAATAATAAAAAAATAAAAACACGTTAAACCGTGGAACATGTACGATTTATTTTACAATATTCGTGTTAGTTTTATTTTATATTGCATAACTTATTTATAAATTACATAGGATATTTAAATATCATTAATATTCTTACTTTATTTTGTATATTTTTCAGGGATGCAGCAGATTACTTTATCAAGTACACAGCTCTTGGTGCACTGGTGGGGTCAAAGCTGCACTTGCTGTGCAGCAGCTCTCCGTGGGTTTACATTATACCCAAAGCACTTTGCTGAAACAATTTCTTTCATTGCTAATGTACACAATGGCAAGCCAGTTTCAAAATACAAAGAAGCAAGTCAAATCAAGAAAGAAAGAAATTTAGATTATATTGTATACCAAGTTCAAAATACATTTTTGAAAACTGAGGGTAGGAGGAAAAGAGGGTGCCACAAATATCAAAATAAGCATGTAATAAAAAATAACAAAAAAATCTTAACTAATGATCCACTCTCTACCATTAACAAATACACGAATGAACAAATAATTGAGAATGATCAATGTACTAATTCTGGCAATAAATATTTGAAGTCGCCAAATTTTTTACAGAAAAAAATAGAAATAGAGAAAATTAGTATGCAAATAGAATCAAATTTTTTATTTAGCACTAAAGAAACTAAGCCTTTTGACAAAATGAACAATCCGGTAATAATACCATCAAACATAGAAGATACAACAGCTGATTTACATCTTTCAGCATTGAACAAAAATTTAACAAGATCAGAAGATAAACAAGAAGCAACTAACCCTGTGCATCAACCGAGAACACTTCCCTGCAAGCACTTATCTCTGCTATGTGATCTTGTTAATTCTGCTCGTCAAATAAAAGAACTAGAAGACGTCAATTATTATGTCAGGTAAGAATAATGTGTAATTAAATTAACAATAAAATGCTTCCAAGTTGGTTCACAACAGTGGTCGTGGGTTGAATATTGAGCTGGAGTACAGATTTTGTCAATTTCATTTTTCCTGGCCACCTCTGTATGTGATATCACAAATTTGCAATATGGGTAACAGCTCACAAAGGTTACTGGAGGAGCAAAAGCATCTAGTTTAGAGGTCAGAGAATGGGTAAATTACTCCAAATGAGGCCAAAAATGTAAATTATGGGGTGGTAATGAATGCTCCAAAAATACAAACAAAAGTACAGTATATAAAATAACATCCAGGTTGCTCTCACAACAAGAAGTCCTGATATCGCTGTTTTATCAATAATGAAATGGCACCATTTTCAAAAAGCTGAAGTGTAGATGTTTTAAATGAAATGCTTCAGTTCTTCAATCCTTTTTAATAATGTATGTGTGGTTCTTATTATAGCATGTGTGGCATTTTAAGTCTTTTTGTTAATTCTTGACCATGCAAGCCATTTGTTCTTCATTTTAAGAGCAATTAGCATTAGCTTCTTTTACTTACTTTGAAATATGGGAGGATTAATATCCAAGAAAGTTCCCCAATCCCTGGTCTACAGCAGCAATACACAGATCAAGTGTGTCATCCTTGATGAGGTGCTGGTTTCCTCACTGGGTGAACTGTTTGCAACAGGGGCATCAGATGAACTGTGCTGGAGTATTGTTGTATCTTCTTGCCTGAATATGGGCAGGGAGTGAGCATCAGTTCACGTCAAATTTGTAGATGTATTGTTAGCATATACAGTAAATGGTTCCCAAATAGGGACGACAGTTTTTATGAAGGATGCCCTATTTTAACACTTTTTTAATGACTTATTTCACTCTATGGCTTCCTAACACCAGTAGCCATAATTACAAAGGATTGCAAGAGTTCCAGTTAGGATAATCGAGCATCAATTTATGTGCATAAATGTAATTATCTGCTGCAACATGTGTAGCTATACTATGTGTTGTAATTTACACAGACATGTCTGCTATACTCGGTGGCATTTACGAGAACACCTAGCAATGCTGAACACAGCAGGTTTGAGTTAAAAAGATTCCATTTACCAGGATTCTGCATCCACCTTCCCAGGTGCTGGCAGGGAAATCAAACTGGGCTATACATTATGGGCAAGACATGAATGCATGACAAGGTTGTTATACGAAATCAATGCTAAGTACTGTACTTGTGTCTTTGACTTGCAATAGTACAGCTTTATACGGGCACTATCCTCACTGTGGCCACAGGTTACTGATCACTGCTGTATTAGTCTACAACTGACTGAGATTCATAAACCACAGGCAGGAGGAAATTCCGAGGATGTAGAGAGCTCTGTTATAGCTTCCGTAAATCTTCAACACAAAGGTGCCTGGTGGTGCACATAATCATAGTCACTTGTTACGAGCAAACCATGGCTACCCATGCAATTGTTATGATCAAACTACGTCCACCTTCTTGTTCTCACTAATTGCCTCTTATTATTTACCTTGAGCCATGAAAGATTCATAGTTCATGGCAATAATGGCAGTAATAATTTGGGTGGAATTACTCAATGTAGCCAGCCAGGTTAATCAGACTAGGATGCGTCTACCTTGGCTTCGGCAGATGACCGAAGGTATTTGCTTAGAATGACTTGGGATGCTTGTGATCCAAGCCGACTTTAGTCTCCAGCATCAGTGAACCTCTGTATGATTCTATTAATCATAGGGTAGCATCTTTATAGCTTTTCCTTTGATTGGTTCCTTCAGAGTTTGTTGGATGTCACCAAGGATGAGTTGACCAGGATTACAGCCTTGTCTCTCAATACTCGGGTCAGGTACTACCTTAATTACGGTTTCACCTCGCTGGGTTCCCTGTTACTCCATCAAAGAAAGCGATGTAATTTGTGAGCAATCTACAAGCTTGATAAGGTTTCTTGATCTTATTACATAACCTGATATCATACATTGGCCATGGTTCTATATCCAGATTCTAGGACTTTGCAGCTATTCAGGTGGTATAGAATGCAACCCCACAACAAGCTGACTAACTCCTGAGTATCTACTTACTGCTAGGTGAACAGAGGCATTAGGTGAAAGGAAATTTGCCCAGTCATTTCTGTCCTGCCTGGGATTCGAACCTAGAATTCTCAATTGTGCGTCAAGAACAAACCCAACTGTACTACTGGGACCTTTAGTGCAGTGTTGTACAAGGTAATACATTCTAAGAAATGAGATAATTCAAACAAACATTTCAGATCCAAAGCATCCAACGTTAGCATCATTAAAATCCAATTTGATTAAAGGGGGGGGGGAATACATAAATGTGGGGTCCCACAGTTTTTACAAATCAAGTATTGTATATACATTATGGTGTACTGTGCTTATGGCTAATGTTACAAGTGCATATACTGTACCTCAGCTGTACTACCATCATATTGAAGAACCTTTGCACATATCATGTGTATATCTTGAGGTGGTACAGAGGAACAATGTCCCTGTGGCTCGGTCTCTTACTAGGCCTACTGGTCGGTGATCTGGTCAACCAGGCTGTTCGACACCATTGCTTGCAGTCTGATGTGTGAATTATAGCCTGGTTGATCAGGTATCCTTTGGAGTTGTGTGTGAAATTCCCATTTGATCACCATGAGAGAGAGAGGCTAGATAAGTCCCTTATGTATAGAAGTAGGGTGTTGAAATGTTTTGGGCCTTTAATTTTAACAGTACAGTACATCATCAGCAGACATTGATAAGAATGAGGTTGTTTCCTATGTTAAATTAATTACATATATAAAGAACAGGATAGGCCCTAGTATTGATCTTTTAAAATCGTGATGGTTGCTCATCGGAACTCCGTCCATAAAGTGTGTTTTCAGTTACTTACTGTTCAATGCATGTATCCTTCATGGATTCCAAGCACTTAGTTTCCTAAATTCTGTCATCAGTTCTATTCCTCTGTTGTAAAAAATATATAATCCAGTGATAGTATAATAGCCATGCCATCATTATTTGGCTGTAGCATTCTAGATGTTATCTTGATCTTGATCTTGAGGTTATCTTGATATAATTTTGGGGCTTAGCGTCCCCTGGGCCCGGTCCTCGACCAGGCCTCATTTTTGTTACACACCCTCCCAGGAAGCTGCCTGTAGCAGCTGTCTAACTCCCAGGTACCTATTTACTGCTAGATAACGGGCATCAGGGTGAAAGAAACATTTTGCTCATTTGTCTCCGCCTCCACCGGGGATTGAACTCGGAACCCCAGGACGATGAATCCGAAGCGCTGTCCACTCAGCTGTCAGGCGCCCTTGTACTTGTATATAATAATTCATCCTTTAGAGATGTATTGTATCATCTTTACATCTTTACAGATGTATTATATATTTAGAAATGTCTGAAATTAGAGAAATTTCAAAAGACCAAATATGATTGCAATTTGTTTATCAGATTAAGAGCTTGGAAATTCAGTTTTTTTAATTAAATGATTACTTTAAAAATTATCATATATTACTGTACTTTGAGAATTATATAACTATACTGTATTACAATATTTAGTTTTCTGAGGGGAGCCCCGTCGGCTTCCCTGCGATATCAAGGCTGAATGGATATATATAACTTTCTTAACGCATTGACTGATGCTTTCTGGCATCAGTCAATGCAAATCATTAGTCATTGACTGATGCTTTCTGGCATCAGTCAATGCATGGAGTTCATACATACCTGGTTGATACCTGGTTGATGGGGTTCTGGGAGTTCTTCTACTCCCCAAGCCCGGCCCGAGGCCAGGCTCGACTTGTAAGAGCTTGGTCCACCAGGCTGTTGCTTGGAGCGGCCTGCAGGCACGGCCCGCAGGCCCACATACCCACCACAGCCCGGCTGGTCCGGGCTCACCGAAACATCATCGGTCCGGGCATACCGGTGACCACGAGCCAGAACTTGGTCCCCTCTAGAGAGGCACGAGGAGCAATGGCCTGTAGAGACTCCCCTGTGGTTGGGAGCATTCTATGTCTGCCATTGACTTGGATAGGCACCCAGGAAGGTAGGCGCCCCAAAACAAACCCCTATTCATTCCAAAGGTTTTCGGCTTCCCGCAATCTGGATTATGCTTTCGTGATGGATCCGCGTTCCTTCGTGTACGGTTCATCTTGTCCATACTGGGTTCGTTATGAAGTTCCGGAGTCGTCCTGGTTGGCAGACTGCCCTCTCTTTTCATTTGAGGCTTGGCATATGTTCTGTCGGTCCCACGCGCTTGACTGGCGAGAGATTCAGACGGCATTTCAGGTTTTCCTGAGGGGGTGACTTCGAGCACCTCTATGCTTGTTTGTTCCCCCCTGCCCTTCCGCGGGATTTTGGTGTTGTACCACTTCATGTGCAGCTTCCCTCCCTTTCATCAGCCTTGGTTGCGGAGGATTTGTGTACTCTTGGCCTGCTTGCTTCGGCCCTGCATTTCTTTTCCCTCCTTGAGCTGTCCTCGGATTGGCTTGAGTTTGATGTGGGGATGCTTGGGGCCTCTGCCGAGTCTAGTGCGCTGCCCTCTGTGGTGCAGGCGTTGTCTGCTTTGTTGAAGCTCTTTGCACCACTCCCGCGTGATGCGGTTTCTCAGTTCTATGTTTCTCTCTTCACTTGTCTTCGCCTTTTTGTCCTTTGCTGTTTAGGGAGTCTGCGATGGTGCAGTACCTGCAGGCGGCTTCGGTTAGTTGTAGACCTGTCTGACTTGTTAGTGCTCCTGAGGGGGCTTGTGGGGGTCCCTCCCGGAAGGGTCGTGCCAGGGCTCGGGGTTCCGTTTGTCGTGGTAGGCCAGTGATGCCAGATTCGGGGCAGGTGCAGCCTTTGGTTCCGTCTTTTTCTGGTCAGCACGGGGACCGCCCTGTCTGCCGCTTAGGTTTTCATAAGGTGCGTCGGCCTTTTTGCGGTTCGTCCCATTGACGGGGCGATGGGGGGGGGGAGGCTCGCTGTCTTTGCTCGCACTTGGTCTCACGAGTCGTGGGCTTTTCGGGTCGTTTCATGCAACCTGTGGTGGCGTTGGGTGGCCCCTCCTCCCTCGGGGAGGTTCGGGACTGACAGGGCAGGCCTCTTCTCCTGCGCTCTGTCAGGTCATCTCGGAGTGGGTTTGCTTGGGCGTGGTCGAAACAACATCGTCCCTCAGGTGGGTGTCCTGGTCCCGAAACGGGACTGCGCGGACCTCCGGTTCATTCTGGACTTTTCCCGTCTGAACCCGTGGGTTTATTGTCCTCTCCTTCTGGATGACAACTCTGTCCCAGGTCCGTCTTCTGTTGGAGCCGGGCACTTGGATGGTGTCCCTGGATCTCAAAGACGCGTATTGGCACATCCCGGTTCATCCAAGGTTTGGGGACTGGCTCAGTTTTGTTGTGGGGCTTCAAGGCTACTGCTTTCGTTTCATTGTCTTCTCTTCGGGTTGAATCTGGCGCTTCGCGTTTTCACACGCCTTTCTCGGGTTGTGGTGGCTCGCCTGCGTCTGTTAGGTGTTCAGGTTCTGGCCTACCTCGACGACTGGCTGGCTTGGGCTCCCAGTCAGTCCGTGTGTCTGCTCGCCAGGGATTTGGTTCTTTCTCAGCTTGCCGGGTTTGGGTTCTTGGTAAATTGGAGGATGTCCATCTGGTTTGGTCTTGGCTGGGTCTGGTTTGTGACGCTCGTTCCGCTTCCTTGTCTCTTCCTCTTGCAGCTCTGCTCCGTCTGCGTTCCCGCCTTCGTCTGTTCCCGAGGGGCTCCCGGGTCACAAGGCATTTGCTCGAGAGTTTGTGCGCAAGCCTGAACTTTGCCATGATGGTCTACCCGCCAGGTCGGGTGTGGCTTCGTTGTCTGTTCTGGTTCCTGAGGGGACGTTCCTTCTGCCTCTCTCGCGCCTGTTGGGTTCGGCCTCCGGGGGCTTTGCGTCGGTTGCTGCGTCGCCGGCTTCCTCTTCGGGTTTTTCGGGGTTCAATTCCTTGGCGCCTACCCGAACCCTTGCTCGATGTGTACATGGACATGTCGTCCCTTCGCTGGGGCTTTGTGACCAGTGCTCACCAGGCCGGCCAGGGGCAGTGGGGTCCGTCCTTCCGTCGGGCTCAAAGCACGGTCAGGGAGTTTGCGGCAGTGTGGATGTCGCTCCAGAGGGTTGAGCTGCTTGTGGATCGACGATCCAGCTCCATTTGGACTGTTTCGCGGTGGTTCATTGCCTGAACCGAGGGGGGGTTCAATGAGGTCCTTGGCTCTTTGGAACTGGCCACTTTGGATGACTCGTCTGCTGAATTTTTGGGGTTTAGCTCTCCTGGCGGTTCACGTTCGGGGAGTGTCGAACATCATGGCGGACGGCCTGTCTCATTTCCTTCCCCTTTCCTCGGAATGACGGTTGACACTGACTCCTTCAGTTGGCTGTGCCAGATGTTTGGGACTCCAGAAGTGGATCTCTTTACGTCGGCGTGGTTGAGGCATCTCCTGGTATAAGTGGCGCCCTTCCCTGACTGTGAGGCTATTGGGGTCGATGCCTTTCGGCTGGACTGGGCGAGGGGTGTTACCTGTACCCCTTCCCCCGGTTCAGCTGTTGCTCCAGGTCCTGGCTTGCTTGGAAACTTACTGGGAAAGAGTTGTCCTTCTGGCCCCTTGGTGGTCGGCCCAGCCTTGGTTTCAGGCGCTGCTTGCTCGGTGTCTGAACCCGAGGGTCTTCTCGCGGCTCCGCCTCTTTCAGTAGATCGATCCAGTTCGGTACGAGGCTGGTTCGGTCTTCTCCTCGAGTCTTCACGTCTGGAGTTTTTGACTCGGGTTTATCATCACTTGTGTGGTGCACAGGTGGCTTCGTTGTTGGTCTCCTACCTGCGGACTTCGTCTCGGTGGCAGTATGACGTTTCTTGGCGGTCCTTTCGTTTTTTCCTATCTCTGCGTAGGTTCTCTTCGGTCTCTGATAGGGTTGTTTTGTCCTTTCTTTCTTGGTTGTTCCAGGACTGTCATCTTATGCCGAATACTGTTGACTCGTATCGTGCAGCACTGGCGGAGCTGCTTCAGCTTGCTTTTGGCGTTGATGTCACTTCTGCCCCGTTCCGCAAGCTGTCTCATGCGTTGTATCACCTCTGGTCTGCTCAGGCTCCTCCTGAGCCGTCCTAGTCTTTGGACCGGGTGCTCTCTTTTCTCTCTTCTCCTCGGTTTGTTGTGGTCCCTTCGGTTCGGGATTGATTCTCCAAGGCTCTTTTTTTCCTGTTGGCATTGACCTCTGGGGGTCGGGTTGAGGAGCTTCATGCTCTCCTCTGGTGCAGGGGTTTCTGCTCCTTCGGTCCTGGTGATAGATTTGTTTGGTTACAGCCGTCTCCTTCTTTTCTGGCCAAGAATGAGACGACTGCGTTCCAAAGGGGTCCTTGGGTCATTGCTGCTTGGTTGGTCAGGCCGGGGGTGCATCATGTGTTTTGTTCAATTGTGGCTCTCCACCGTTATTTGCACGCCACAGCCTCGGTGGCCAGGGATGTGCTTTGGGTTGACCCGGTTTCCCTTCTTCCCTGTTCCCGGGCGTGGGTTTCTCAGGTCGTCTGCAGGGTTATCAAGTCTAGCCAGCCTGTTATGCGGTCTATCCCCGAGCCCACGACGTTCGTAAGTTTGCTGCCGTCTTTGGCAACATGTCTAGGGTTGACATTCGGGCCCGGGGGTTTTTGGAGGTCGAACAGGGTTCTGCTCGCTTGCTACTTAGTGAATGTCCCTGGGCCTGGCAGGGCTTACATTGCATTGGGTCGGTGGTTGTGGCCAGTTGTCTCGACTTCGCGTTGAGGCGTGAGGATGGACCGCCTCCCGGGTAAGTCCCTGTTTATTCCTTATCTTTGGGTAGTTAGCTCTGGGGAGCCGTCGGGGCTCCCCCCCAGAAAACCAGCGTTGAATATAATTAAACGCTATTTTCTGGGTGAGTCCCGGAGGCTTCCCAGCATCCCTCCCTCCCTCCAATCTGGTGTTTTTCGCATTTTTTGACGTCCAGCCTAAGAACTGTAGGTTGGATCGCCAGCTGGGGGTCTGGGGCTCCCCCTTCCCCCTCCCAAGGAGGAGGGAGGTTGCACAGACAGCGGGGCGGCAACATGATGACGTCGTGCTCGTTTGCTAATTTTCGTTTGGAGAGTTCTGTCCACTTGTTTGGCCTTAGGTCGCAATAATTTTATCGAATAGGGGTTTGTTTTGGCGTGCCTACCTTTCTGGGTGCCTATCCCGGGTCGATGGCAAACATAGAATGCTCCCAACCACAGGAAAGGGGGGGGGGGTCTCTATAGGCCATTGCTCCTTGTACCTCTCTTAGAGGGGGGGGGGGGCCAGGTTCTGTTTCGTGGTCCCCGGTAGGCAAGAACTCCATGCATTGACTGATGCCAGAAAGTTAAACATATCCATTCAGCCTGGATAGCTCCGGGGAGCCCCAGGGACTCGCCCAGAAAATGGCGTTTCATTACATTCAACGCTTTTTTTTTTAAATGCTAAAATTGTTGTACTGTGTATCAGACGGAATATTCAGCCACCCTTTGCCATACTACACAAATTATGTGCTTGGGCCAGCAAATCCAACCAAGTGGGTGTCATTCACAAGCTGCAGGAGTTTACTAGGAAGAGTTATCCTGAAGAATATGTCCTGCACTTGGGCTTCAAGTATTATCTTGCAAGGTAAGTAAAACATAGTACTGTACTGTAATTACAAAAATCCTTTATTTTATCCATGGTGGCATTCTGACTAAAACAAATTTGTCTGAAATCTGTAAAATATGCTAGACTGTAATTTACTTAATTTAGAATGTTGTTGCTAAGCTAAGAGTGCAGGTTAATATGATTATGTTCACTGTCATTTACCAGTTCAGTAAATGTTAATGTTGCAATGTACCACCTAGCTTACACCACACTGTACTCTATTACCTTCTACAACACTGCACTAATTACACTTTTTAGGTCAAAGGTTAAGGTTGCAGTCATTATAAATATATATTTGTGTAAGCCCGCCAAACATACACCGAAACTACGACGTTGGTACAACGTTCGAACAAGTTTTAACACCTCCTAACCAGTTATAACAACCAATATAGTAACTTGTTACAACGTTCTAATACGTCATAAACACGTTAAGCCAAGATGTAACAACTTTATTACAAGTTGTAACAAGCGGAAAATAGAGAGAGTTACGGTTTGTGTTTCCAGGGAAGTATCCTGTTTCATACAACTGTTGTTAAAAAACGCTCGCTCACTCACTCGCCTCACTCACCTCACTCACCTCACTCACCTCACTCACCTCACTCACTCACTCACTCACTCACTCACTCACCACTCACCTCACTCACCTCACTCACTCACTCACCTCACTCACTCACTCACTCACTCACTCACTCACTCACTCACTCACTCACTCACTCACAGTACTTACTTTTGTAATCAGAGTGGTAGACGGTTGGAACAAGTTAGGTGAGAAGGTGGTGGAGGCCAAAACCGTCACTAATTTCAAAGCATTATATGACAGAGTGCTGGGAAGACGGGACACCACGAGCGTAGCTCTCATCCTGTAGCTACACTTAGGTAATCACACACACGCACGCACGCATGCAATTCTCTCTCTCTCACTCACTCACTCTCTTTTTTTTTTCCTCCATGAACATGAAATGGTTATATAATTCACTGAACATCCATGAACATGAACATTTTAAATGGTTAATATAATTCACTGTGTCGAGGAACAGGAAGCCAGAGTGTATGCATACACATTTGGCTTTTATCGAGGTATCACCCCCATCAAGGCTGAATTACTGACCCTGCCCAGAATGCAACCCCACAATAAGCTGACTAACTCTTGAGTACCTATTCACTGCTAAATGAACAACAGAGGCATTAGGTGAAAGGAAATGTGTCCAGTCATTTCTGTCCAGCCTGGGATTCGAGCCCAAAATTCTCGATGTGCGTCGAAAACGAACCAGACTACTACCGGGACCCCATACGATCTTTGATTGGTATTAATTCTTGCACTTTTACTCAAAAGGTTTCCTTGTGTATTTCAGCTTGTACAGCCTCATTTTGGCTGTTGCATTAAGCATAGTTCACCCTCCAACTTCATCTTGGACACAATTTTCCTTTATTTACATTCTTGTTCATCCTACCTTTTTATGTGAACTCCCAGACACATATTTTCAAGTTTTCAAGGACACACTGTGATAAACCAAGACTCTCCCCAGTGCTATGTGCTATGATGGCGATGTCGAGGGAAGTTTGGAAGAGCTTTTTCAACTGTACCTGCATCACCCTCAGGGGCACAAGAAGATCAGGGACACTACTACTTTCATCATTTACCAAGTACTTGGATCCAACAATGAAGAGCATGAGCAATTGGTAATTAATTTGATTGATTAAATATCCTCAGTAAGGGAATATCATATTATTAGATTTAGGAAAGAATTCGGTAAATACTGATTTGGAAATAGTTGTTGATCTATTGAAAGAATTACCATGTAACAAAATAGACATGGAACCAATGGATTGTTTAAAGCAAGTACAGTACTACTGTCTAGGTTTCTGTGGGGGAGCCCCTTTGGCTCCCTGGAGCTATTTGACTAGTTTTAGGTAATATTAGTATGGGGCTTCAGTTATATGGATATGTCATGCCTACCAGGGACTACTAGCCAGAACATGGTCCCCCTCAGAGAGGTGCAGGGAGCAATGGCCTATGAAACTCTTGTGTATGAGAGTATTCATGTCTGCCACCGATTGAGGTTGAGCACCCAGAAAGGTAGGCGCTTCAAAACAGACCTCTCCTGATAGAAAAATTGCAACCCAAGACTGAACAGAGGTTAGAAGCTCCACAAAGGAAAAACAAGCTAACGAGCAACACGTCATCACACTGCATGCCGCTTATTCGTGATGATGAGGACCCCCACCCGGGAGGGGGAGAGGGGGGGTGTCCCAGCCCACCGAGCCAACAGCCAGACCATCAGTTTGTCAGCTGAAGCTAAACAGGGTGGAAGTCTGCTTTGGTTTTGGTTGCCTGATTGACTTCACCCTGTTGGTGTTCTTGCTATACTCGCCTAGTTGTACTCGCCTAGTTGTGCTTGCGGGGGTTGAGCTCTGGCTCTTTGGTTTTGCCTCTCAACTGTCAATCAACTGGTGTACAGATTCCTGAGCCTACTGGGCTCTATCATATCTACATTTGAAACCGTGTATAGTGTCTGCTTTCACCACATCACTGCCTAATGCATTCCATCTGTTAACTACTCTGACACTGAAAATGTTCTTTCTAATGTCCCTGTAGCTCATTTGGGTATGCAGCCTTTCCTCGTAACTCGTGCCTCTTAGTTCTGGGACTAGCCTAGTGGCATACCTCTTGACTTTTTTCCAGCTTTGTCTTGTGCATGACAAGGTACTGCATGCTGGTGCTGCATACTCCAGGATTGGTCTTACATATGTGGTATGCAAGGTTCTGAATGATTCCTTGTACAGGTTCCTGAAGGCAGTTCTGATGTTAGCCAGCCTTGCATACACTGCAGATGTTCTTTTTATGTAGGCTTCAGGAGACAGGTTTGGTGTGAAATCAACTCCTAGAACTTTCTCTGTCCATTTCATGAAGGAAGTGTTGTGTGTTGGAAGGAAGTTATTGCTGTGTGTTGGAGGTGGCCCGGAGTTCGTACCAAGGGCTGCATGCGCTTAGGGCTCCCTTTCCTAAGCACCCTGTGAGTACACCCCTTGGGGTTCAGAGTTATTTTTCTGGATCCTTTGGGTCCCCATTCCCATCCAGGTAGCAGCTGTTTAGCTTTCTGCCTCACCTTTGGGGTCAGCTTAGGTTTCAGTACTTTTGTTTGACCCTGGGTAGGGAGTGGTTTGTTGCTGGTTGGGGGGAGCACTGTGTGGCCCAGCTTGCATAATTGCAGCGGCCATGCCTCTTTCTGGTCCCCTGGGTTGTGGTTCTAACCTTGGGGTTCTCATTCCTACTTTTAGTTTTCTTTTTGCCCATTGGGAGGCTGCCAGGGGTTCCTATTAGGTGATACCTAGGTTCAAGAGACTAGTTTTAGTTTCAAGAAACTAGTTTGACTAGTTGGGGCAACCCCAACCCAGGGGTTGCCCCATTCGAGGCAGGGACGGAGGCATTGAGCTGGTTCCTCCTGCTGAGGCTTCTGGGTCCTTCCAGCAGGTCCCTTTCTTGGATGCCTTTCCCCATTGGACTCTGCCTTTTCTTCAAGTGTGGGGGGCATTGAGGGTGGTTCTGCCCCAGATCCTGGTTTAGAGTATTCCGGGGCTGGGGGGGTGAGGCAGCCTAAGGCGCTTGGGTCTCTTTCAGTCCTGCCTGGGTTTAGGTACCTTCGGGGCGGGTCTGCTGTTGCAAGGTTCGGGGTTTTCATACCCCCCTTTTCTTCGTTCAAATGTGATATGGGGTTGGCTCACCCCCTGGGTTCGTTTCTGGGTTCCCTTGGGTTCTGTGGCTGCGTCCTTTTGGAGTTTCCTACCTCTCGAATTTCCCCTGCTGAGGTTCGGGAGGCCCATGCTACACATCTGATCGACCTGGATTTTGCCTCGGTGCTCGACCAGGTCTCCACCGATTTCGGGTCTTCCTCTGCATATTGAATAAGTTATGAGGTCCTGGAGTCTTCCTGGCTGGCAGACTGCCCTTTTTTTTCGTTGGGGGCGTGGTGTACATTCTGTTCCCGCACGCTTGAGTAGCAGGAGTTCACTACAGTGTTGCATGTATACTTAGGGGGCGCATTTAAGTACAGTACTGTATATTAATGCATGCTTGTATGCCCCCTGTGTTTCCTCATGAGGTTGGTGTGCTCCAGTTGTACATCCAGGTCCCTACCCATTCAGCTGCTTTGGCTGCAGAGGATCTTCGCATTGGCGGGCATTTGGCCTCAGTCCTTCCCTTCTTTTCCCTTCTCACGCTGTCCTTGAATTGGCTTATGGAGGATGTGGAGGAGTTGGCTGCCAGGTTGTTGTCTGCCACGTTGTCTTTGGCAGCCAGGGCGTTGGCGGTGTTGCTTAAGCTGTTTGCGTCTATCCTCTGGGAGGCGGTGTCCTTGTTTTATGCCTCTCACCTCGCATGTCGGCAGGCTGTCCTCGCTCTCTCTGTGGATTCTACTTGGGCCCTGGCTCTTTGAGTTTCATCTCCATTCTGCCCGCTGTTGTTTGTGGACTTGGTTATGACTTGGTTTCTCCAGGCGGCATTTGATAGTTGCTGCCCTCTTTCAGATGTGTTGGTTATCCAGGGGGTGCGTTCTGGTGCTTCCTGGAAGCACGAGGCAGAGTCTGTGCCAGGGCTCGGGTATCTGCTGGTCGAGGTGGGCCTTTGGTGCCAGTTTCTGAGCCGGAGTCTGCTTCGGAACTGTCTTCGTTTGGTTGGCACAGTGTTCGCTCTGCACGCAAGTCGGGGTCTCGGAAGGGTCGCCGGCCCTTTTGCGGGGTCACCTCGTTGACGGGACGTCGGGGCTCTGTCTGGCTGTTTGCCCACTCTTGGTCCCGTGATTCGTGGGCGTTACAGGTTGTGTCCTCTGTCCTGTGGTGGTGTTGGGCGGCTCCTTCCCCTCCAGTGGGTTCTGGGCCGGCGAAGGGTTAGGTCAGTGAGCTTTATGCTCTCCTCCAGCACACAGGAGATACACCACAGAGGCACAGATACACCATAGAGGCTTTTGCTCTTTTAGTCCTGGTGGACATTTTGTTCATTTGCAGCCGTCTCCTTTTCTGGCTAAGAATGAGACAGCGGGCTTCCAGAGGGGTTTGTGGGTTATTGGTGCTCGGTTGGTTAGGCCAGGGGTACATAGTGTTGTGTCCACCGTTACCTATGTGCCTCAACCTCTGTGTCCAGGGACGTGCTGTTGGTTGAGCCGGTATCCCTCATTCCCTGTTCCAGTGCTCGGGGTCTCTCAGGTCGTCTGGAGAGTTATTAAGTCTAGCCAGCCTGCTGTCTACCCCAGTGCAGCAATGATGTTTGTAAGTTTGCAGCTTTAGTTGCTATGTTTGGAAATATGTCTTGGGTTGACATTCGGGCGCAGGGGTTTTGAAGGTCGAACAGAGTCCTGGCTGTCCGATATCTCGTTAATGTGCCAGGCCCTCAGCGGTCTTGTGTTGCCTTAGGTCGTCGTTTGTAACCAGTTGTCTTCATTATGAGTCGTGCAGTGTGGCCACCTCCCGGGTAAACCCCTCTTTTTTCCTGCTTTTTTGGGTAGCTAGCTCTGTTGTCGGCAGTTTTTGTTTCCGTTTGTCAGTCTCCGAACTAGCGGTCCAGCAGCCGGCTCGGTGGGGTGGGGGTGGGGGGCACGAATGAGCGGCATACGATGTGATGACATGTTGCGTGTTATCTTGTTTTCCTTTCTAGCCTCTGTGCAGCCTCATGTTGCAATTTTTCTATCAAGAGGGGTCTGTTTTGGGACATTTACCTTTCTGGGTGTCTAACCTCAGTCGATGGCAGACATGAATACTGTACTTTCATACAAGAAAGTTTCATAGGCCATTGTTCCCTATGCCTCTCTGAGGGGACTAGGTTCTGGCTCATGGTTCCTGGTAGGCTCAAACTCTGTAAGAATGAAGCCCCAGGCTAATATAACTAATATCAGTCTGATAGCTCCAGAGAGCCTCTACCCAGAAAAATGGCGTTTCATTACATTCAACGCTGTTTTTTTATTATTCATTTATTTATTTTTTTATTTATATATACAAAAGTTCTTACATTCTTGTACAGCCACTAGCTTGCATTGCATTCAGGCAAGTCCTAAATCCTAATATTCCCCATAATACAACCCACTAAATCGTTTAACGATTAACGTTTACTTAGTACAATACTGTACTGTAGTTAAATGATTCTGCTTAGGAAGATTATTTTTATACTAGCTGTACCCGGCCACGCGTTGCTGTGGCTCAGCAACGCATGTGTGTTGCTGAGCCACAGCAGCCTTCCCTGTCCCCCAGTCCTCCCCACCATTTCCCCCTCACCCGTCTCTTCGGCCTCCAACCATTCCCCCACTCCACCGTCCCCTCGTCCTCCCCAACCATTCCCACTCCACCGTCCCCTCGTCCTCCCCTACCATTCCCCACTCCACCATCCCCTCTTCCTTCCCATCATGCCCCACTCCCCTGTCCCTTTGTCCTCCACACCATTCTCCATTCCCCCATTCCCTCCATTACGCCTTCCCTTGTCCCCTCATCCTCCCCACCATCTCTCATTTCCGTCCCCACCATTCCCCACTCCCTCGTCTGATGCCTTCCCAAATGGTCTGATGTTCCCATCAGAAAATTGGGAACATAAAGTGATCTGATGTTCCCATCACTGAAATATAAGAAAAAGTTAAAAAATGAAATGAATACTGTATATGAAAAAATAAAAAAATAAACTATACTCACGAAATGAACGGTATGGAAAACAACACAGCTCAATTCCAACGCAATTCACACAAAATAATTAAATCAAAATGAAAATAAATCAAAATCTATGAAAATTCAATTTATCAATGCAATCAGAAACAATGAAATGGAATTGTAACATATTTAGTATAGCATGTGTGTTGCTCTTACATGCAACAGATGGCGTTGTTTTCAAGAAAAGCAGTTTTACCTGTCACAGGTATGGCATTTATACTTGTACTTACGAAATGAACGGTATGGAACAACACAGCTCAATTCCAACACGATGTCCACAAAATAATTCAATCAAAATAAAATAAATTGAAATCTATGAAAATAAAATTTATCAGTGCAATCGGAAACATTGAAATGGAATTCATGACATATTTAGTATAGCATAAAGAACTTTAGGAGATTAGCGGTTATGCACAAACGAACATTTCCATTTTTATTTATATAGATTGAATTAAACTACTTTTTACAAGGTTTATTATTGTTTTTAATCTTTAACTATATACTGTACTGTATTTTGTTTGATTTATTTTCCCATCCATTCTGGAAAAATACCCTTCCATCTCCAAATAAAATAAAAACAAATTATGATAAGTGAGCAATTAGGTAATGTATTACAGGTTCTCAAGTTTGTTAACAACGTGGGTGTAGAGGCGAGGCAGCTGGGACCCGCTCTGTCCCTGTGGAGTGTCGGCTTCTCTAGCTCACACTACAGACATCAAGTGGTAAGCAGCTTCTCTTTTTATATAACATTGATACAGTTTTGTTTTTCTTTGAATAACTGATGGCTTAAGCTGATGCCATCAGCTTAACACTTTGCCATCCATGGTGCGTGCGCCCTAGCCTACCTCAAGTGGGGTCGGGCGTTTCACGTCAGCATGCGGCCAGACTAAAATGTGTATACTCTTTTCTGTTTTTTCACCTCGGTTTTCGTGTTATGTCGTTCATTTTTGTGTCATTGTGTTCGCAATAGAATTCCCTTCAGGGGTATATGCATATAAAGTCCAAAAGCCCCACGTGCCACCCGCAGCAAACCCAAAAATCAGCAGTGTTACCCATGAGCGCACAAGAGCACTAAAATGTGTATTCTCTTTTCAATTTTCTCACCTCAATTCTCTTGCTACATCGTTCATTTTTGTATCAATGGGTTTGCAATGGAATTCCCTACATGGGTATATGCATACAAGGTCCAAAAGCCCAATGCGCCCGACCCCTCAGCAAAGCCGAAAGACAGCCAAGTGTTACCTGCGAGCAAGCACCCATTGGCACACCCGCAACACCTGCACACAAATGTGTATACTCTTTTCAGTTTTCTCACCTCAATTTTCGTTGTACGTCGTTCATTTTGGTATAAAATTGTTCACAATAGAATTCCCTACAGGCTTATATGCATATAAAGTTAAAACGCCTGGCATGCCACCCTCAGCAAACCCGAAAATCGGCCAAGCATGTCTAGTGAGGAGCACCCATCTGCTCACAAACAACACCCGCACAAAAATGTGTTTTCTCACGTCAATTTTCGTGTTACATGGTTCATTTTGGTATCAAAATGTTCGCAATAGAATTCTCTAAAGGGATATAGGCATATAAGGTAAAAAAAAAACGGCATGCCACCTGCCACAAACCCGAAAATCGGCCGAGCATTACCCGTGAGCATGCAACCACTAAATTGTGTGTACTTTCTCAGTTTTCTCATGTCAATTTTCATGTTACATCGTTCATTTTCATATTAAATGGTTTGCAATAGAATTCTCTAAGGGGATATATGCATATAAGGTCAAAAAGACCGGCATGCCACCCGCAGCAAACCCGAAAATCGGCCGAGCGTTATCCGTGAGAATTACCCATCAATTTTCGTGTTACATCGTTCATTTTGGTATCATTTTGTTTGCAATAGAATTTTCTGAAGGAACATATGTATAAAAGATAAACAACAGGCACTCTACCCACAGCGAACTAAAAAGTCCACCGAGCGTTACCCAGATCGTTACCGAGGAGCGAGTGCCAGTCTTCCCTCCTACAATAAAATATGTACACTGTACAGTTTTCTTGCCTCAATTATCATGCTACACGGTTTATTCTGATCTCAAATGGTTTGCAATCTAAAGGCGCATATTTTAAAACTAGTCCCATAATGATCGGAAAACAAATAGATGATAGATATTTAAATTTTGGACATCGCGGCTGTCTGTTTCGCACATCCACAGAGTTAATTGTGGACGTCCTCAGGGGACGAAAGTGTTAATAAGCCTGCTTAGAGCCTTATTAAGCTGACTTCCTTGGATGTATTACAGTATTTTTAAATTAAACCCAAGAAGGCAATTTTTATTTTAAATACACATTTTTGCAGACATACACAGCTTAGTAATGTAAAAAGAAGAATTATGTAAGGAAAATTGGCAGTGTGTACATATTGTTAATTAACTTCAAACCAGGTAGTGAGAATAATTACTACTGTACTACTAATACTTAACCACACTGTAAATATTTAGACCAAAACAATGCACGTTTTGGTCTAAAATATTTGAAATAATTATATTACTTAATTATTTAAATTTGTCATTACAGGGGTACCTCGGTTTACGAATTTAATCCGTTCCTGGAGACGGTTCATAACCCGAAAATTTGTAAACCGAAGCGAATTTCCCATGAGAAATAATGGGAAATGAATTAATCCGTTCCTGACTCCTAAAAAATTACTTCAAAGTAAATTTTTTACCTAATTCACCCAATTTTCACTACGAAAGTATGTACAAGTTATTACTTACCTTTACTCATGACTCCTGTTGGCTTATGGAAGATGGTGAGGAGGGGTGATGGGGGAGGAGGAGAGGTGTTACTGTTTGGAAGGGAAGTCTCCTTCCTTCATAACATCAGGCAGTGAGAACTTCTCTGGGGTGCACACTCTGGCATGTTTTGCCTGCATACCACTAGGATCTGCTTCTGGCTCACTGCTTGATTTTCTCACTAGAAAACGTTCCATTGATTGTTTTTCCCTTCTTTGTAACACTTTTCTGTAGTGAGACATCACACTGTCATTAATAAGATCAATGCAACAGCCTGCTACAGGTTTATCTGGGTGATTCTTTTCAGCAAAACTTTGCAGTTCATCCCATACTGCACACATTTTTTTAATTAACGAGGAAGGGACAGCCTCTACTTCCTCCTCCTCCTCCCCTTAAGATTTATTGTTCTGCCTAGCTAGTTCAACAACATATGTATCATTTTCATGTTTTACGAATGATCTCTTATTTTTCCTCTATGGTTATTCTTACAAATGCGTTTCAACAAACTCATATCCCGAGGTAAAGTTCGTAACCCGATTCAAATTTTCCGAAGAAAGTAACCCGAAAAGTTACTTTTTGTAATCCGAAAAATTCGTAGAGGGGCATTCGTAAATCGAGGTACTGTACCACTGTATTTAAGTTTGCCATTAAATTTGTCATTATTTAAAGTAATGACAAATAAAGAAGAAATAAACTATGGGAAAGTGTGAGATACAGTATATTTTATAACATGTATATACTGAACATCTGTTGGGAAGAATGACTGGATATGAGGATATCTACACCCAGCAGCCCGTACACAGTATTAACTACAGCAGCTATCCTCACACTATCTCACCAGCTGTTTTGATACTCTGATCCATGGTCAGAGCTCTAGTACTGCAGGTACATCTAGAGCTTTAAGCTCTAGATGTACCTGTAGTACTAAAATAATCACTAAGCAAGGAATTGTTTATTAACTTGTAGAAACATAGTATAGTATTTGTTTTTTTCTATGAAACATTACTGCTGAACTTAAATGTCATAAAATTTGCATTTTATATCTCTGAATACTTTTAGTCCAGACATTTAAATTGTTGAATTCAGTTCAGTTTATATCTTTATTCTAGATTTCCGAAGAGTTATTAGAAAGACATCCTGGCCTTGTTAACATGTTATGGCGTAAGCTTGATGGTATGGTGCAGAGGGCAGCCTGGGACGGAGATGAGGAACTCTTGTATAGAATTTTACAGCTGATGCTTCGCTTTCAACTATCAGAATATTATGCTATTGCTGCCAGTGCTCTGCTGAAGCTACAGTGTAAGTTTATATTATGTAATGCTTTTAAGTCAAAATTTCAATAATTATTTTCGTGTTAGTAATGCCATAAGTAATACTCCATCTTGTGTGCAAGCATTTTTTATTTTCATATACCAACCACTGTAAACTTAACTTTTGATAGGTTTCCAATGAACCATTGCCTAAAAGCCAAAAGGCAGCATTTTCAGTAACAGTATGTGTGCATGTGTGTGATGCAAGGGAAGGGAGGCAGAGAAATAGTGTGATAACAGCAGTGCAGGTTTATGGGAAATCAGTATTGGGGAATCTATATAGTACTGCAGCATCTGTGTTCATTAAATTTGATACACTTCATTTATAGGCATGTGTAACACAAATTTTGCATCTCTGACTATTATTACCCTGATTGCCCTTATGACCCCATCCATATACAAAGAGAGGAAGAAAGTCTGCCTGGAAAGACCCGAACATTCGGAAGGGGGAGCAACTGACTAACTCTGCTGCAGGTTATGAGAAATTATCCATTATCCAAAAAGCCCACAACTTGTGGAACCTTAGGAGTTGGCAAACCGGATGAGCTGACCCCCCCCCCCCCCAATGCCCACATCAAATTGGCAAACCACAAAAGGGCCTGCGTGAACCATGAGCAAGCATGGCGCCGACCAGATGGAGAAAGGCTGGCTGAGGGAAACACGTGTGACAAAACCAAAGACTAGGCCAATACTGCCAGCCAAAATGCAGAGAGTGATGTTCGTCAGAGAGAGTGTCTGTGTTCATTAAATTTGATACACTATAAGATTTATTGGCATGTGTAACACAAATTTGGCATCCCTGTATTATTACCCTGATTGCCCTTATGACCCCATCCACATACACTACAGTATATATATGTCATATTTAATAGCCAGAACCACACTACTAGGTCTAGTAGGTAAGGACTCTGTATTTTAACAGCAAGAGCAAGGTTTGTATACAGATAGTCCCCCTACAATGAACAGGTTATGTCCTGAAAAGTGTTCATATAGCATTTGTTCTTAATGCAGAATGAGATTTTCCATAGGTTCAATGCTGTAAATAGGGAATGCGCTCCTGGACCACCAAAAATTTTCACAAAACCAATATTTCTGTGGAGAGCCCCCTTCGGCTCCCCGGAGCTATACCGGGCTGATGTGCATATATTAGGCCGTGACAATATTTTTGGGAGATATAAAAATCACAACATATTATTTACCTTGAATGATGAATTATCCTGCTTGTCAAAGTTGACAGTTCTTTGAAGAGTGAAGAGGTATAATTACATGGAATAAATAAATGAAAATAGATATGATCTGAATTGGGAGACAGCCATTGTAAATCTTCACAGGAGTAAAGACACTCGCCTTTCTTTCATCCCAAACCAATGGATCCCTCCCATCCCAGGAGGGGTCTGGTCTGGGACCCATCCCAGACCCCCACCAACAAGGGGTCTGGTCTTGTTCAAATCATATGAGTTTCTGGGTCACCAATAACTTTTGAGATCTGCCATTCTTAATATCGTCGTCTTCCCAGAAACATCACTCCTGATAACCACATCCATTCAACCCGACACCCACGCCCACCCAGGAGGTCTTCAAACCGGAATCAGATTAGTGTCTAAGTAGGGGTGACAACAGATGGCCAGAAACAACACCAGACATAATCGAAGTTAATGTAGCAGAGGTAAAAATATACCGGGACGAACTGGGTATATCAAAATTGGTACTACAAGACCACGTATCACCATGGGTACTGAAGGAAACTGCAGGGATTTTGTGTTATCCATTAACTATAGTGTTCATTACACTAGAGACAGGAGAGATACTGGATCTTGAAAAAGACAAATTTATTTCCAATCTTCTACATAAATAAAATGTAAGTGTTCGTTTTGTTAAAAATCGCTAATCTCTGAAAGTTCTTCACCGATTGCATCTAGATTTTGACACAACATTCCATTCGAATATGTGCATGTTTTTATATGCCTACTATATAGATGCCGCATGTGTGACAGGTAAAACATGCTTTTTCTGGAAGGAGCCCCTTCGGCTCCCCGGAGCTATCCAGGCTGATATGTATATCATAAGACTTTGGCATCGGTCAGTGTGAATGGAGTTATAGGCCTACAGGGGGGGCCACGAGCCAGAACCTGGCCCCCTCAGACAGGCACGAGAAGCAAATGGTCTATAGAAATGTACATGGGATTTGGAAGCATTCTATGTCTGCCATCGACCGGGTCAGGCACCCAGAAAGGTAAGAGTCTCAAAATAACCCCTATTCTGGTTTATACCGACATAATTCTCCAAATGAAAATGAGTATGACGTCACACGAGCTGCGCCACATGTCTACGCAGCTTCCCCCCTCCCCTCCCCAGGAGGGTGAAGGGGAAGCCCCAGACCCACCATGCTGGCGATCCATCCTTCAAGTTCTCAGCTGATATGATTGTGGCATGGTCGTGTGGCTCCAGCTCCAGACCCAGGTCCGGCTTTTGTTGGAGCCTGGCTCTTGGATGGTGTCCCTGGACCTCAAGGACGCATATTGGTACATCCCGATTCATCCGGGGTTCAGGGACTGGCTTGGGTTTGTTGTGGGGCGTCTCAATTACCGCTTTCGTTGTCTCCCATTCGGGTTGAACCTGGCTCAATATTTTGTGTGTTCACACACCTCACCTGGGTCTTGGTGGCCCATTTGCATCTTTTAGGTGTTCGGGTGTTGGCCTACCTCGACGACTGGCTGGTCTGGGCTCCCAGTCGTTCCGTGTGTCTACTCGCCAGAGATTTGGTTCTTTCCCAGCTAGCCAGGTTCGGGTTCCTGGTGAACTGGTAAAGTCCCATCTGGTCCCCTCCCAGGTTTGGACTTGGCTGGGTCTTGTGTGGGACTCTTGGACCACTTCCCTGTCACTCCCTCCGGAGTCTCCTTTGGCTGTGGTCCCGCATGTGCTTGTTTTTGGGGGGGGGGGCTCCTGGGGCACGCGGCGGTTGCTCGAGGGTCTGTGCAGGAGCCTGAATTTTGTGATGATGGTCTACCCACTGGGTTGGGTTTGGCTTCGTCGACTGTTCTGGTTCCTTCGGGGATGTCCTTTTCGCCTCACTCGTGATCACTGGGTTCGGCCCCCAGGGGCCTTGTCTCAGCTGCTGCATTGCCGGCATCCTCTTCAAGTTTTTCGGGGTTTGGTGCCTTGGCGCCTACCTGAGCCCCTCGCTCGATATATTCACGGACGCGTTGTCTCTCAGCTAAGGCTTTGTGACCAGTGCTCACCAGGCTGGCCAGGGAAGGTGGGGTCTGTCCTTATCGTGGGCCCACAAGATAGTGCAGGAGTTCGCAGAGGTGTGGTTTTCACTTCGGAGGGTTCGAGTTGCCTGCGGATCTTCGGACTGCTCCCAGGAGGTTCATTGCCTGAACCGAGGCAGTTCGATGCTGCCCTTGGCTCTTTGGGGCTGGTCGCTTCAGGTGACTCAGCAGATGAGTTCTCGAGGTTTGGCTCTCCTGGCTGTTTACGTCCATGGGGTGTCCAACATCCTGGCGGACGGCCTGTCCCGGTTCATTCCCCTGTCCACAGAAAGGATGCTAGACACCGACTCATTCAGTTAGCTCTACCAGATGTTCAGGTGCCTGGGGCCTGACCTCTTCTGACCTCTTCGCGTCAGAATGGTCAAGGCATCTTCCAATATATGTGGCGCCCTTCCCCGACTGCTAGGCCGTCGGGGTCGATGCCTTTCGGCAGGACTGGTCGAGGTGGGGTGTTCCTGTACCTCTTCCCTCCAGTTCAGCTGTTGCTCCAGGTCCTGGCTCGCTTGGAGACTTACCAAGGAAGAGTAGTCCTCCTGGCCCCCAAGGTGGCCAGCCCAGCCTTGGTTTCAGGCACTGCTTGCTTGGTGCCCGAACTTGGAGGTTTTCCCGCGGTTCCGCCTTTTTCGGCAGATTGGTTCGGTCCATTATGAGACTGGTTCGATCTTCTCCTCGAGTCTTCACGTTTGGTCCTTTTGACTTGAGTCTATCACCATCTGTATAGTGATCAGGTGGCTTCTTTGATGGTGTCCCACCTGCAGGCTTCGTCTCGGAGGCAGTATGAAGTTTCCTGGCCGTCCTTCCGGTTCTTTTTGTCTCTTCGTTGCTGTACTGTGCTTCGCTTTCGGTTAAGGTTGTTTTGTCCTTTCTCTCGTGGCTGTTTCAAGACCGTCATCTGATGCCGAATACTGTCGTCTCATATCGTGCGGCATTGGTGGAGCCGCTGCAGCTTGCTTTCGGTACTGATGTTACTTCTGCACCGTTTCGCAAGCTGTCTCGTGCGTTGTTTCACATATGGCCTGCTCATGCGCCTTCTGAGCCATCCAGGTCTTTGGACAGAGTGCTCTCTTATTTGTCTTCTCGTCGGTTTGTTGTGGCCCCCTTGGTTCAGGATTGTTTTTCTAAGGCTCTTTTTTCTTGTTAGCATTGGCCTCTGGGGGTTGGGTTGGGGAGTCTCATACTCTCCTCCTGCGCAAGGGTTTCTGCTCTTTTGGTCGAGGTGATAGGTTCGTTCGTTTGCAGCATCTTCTTTTCTGGCGAAGAATGAGATGGCTGCTTTCCGGAGGGGTCCTTGGGTTGTTGATGCTTGGTTGGTCAGGCCGGGGTGGATCATGTGTTGTGTCCAGTTGCGGCTCTTCGCCATTATTTGCGTGCCATGGCCTCTGTGACCGGAACGCACTTTGGGTTGATCCGGTTTCCTTTCTTCCCTGTTTTAGGGTTCGGGTCTCAGGTCATCCACAGGGTTATTCGGTCTAGCCAGCATGTGGTCTATTCCCATGCACATGACGTTCATAAGTTTGCTGCATTGGCTGCCGTCTTTGGTAACATGTCCTGAGCTGACATTCAGGCACGGGGTTTTGGGCAGTCGAACAGGGTCCTGGCTGCAGGCTACCTCGTGAATGTTCCTGAGCCTAGTCGGGCCTGTGTCATATTGGGTCGGCGGTTGCATCCTATTGTCTGGACTTCGTGTTGAGGGTGACTGCCAGGTAAGCCTTTGTCCAGGTAAGTTTTTGTCTTTGGCGATGTAGCTCCGGGGAGCCGAAGGGGCTCCCCCCAGAAACCAGCATTGAATGTAATGAAACGCCATTTTTTTGGTGAGACCTGGAGGCTCTTCGGCTTCCCCCCCCCCTTTTCCTCCGGTCGGCGGTTTTTCGCTTGTTTTGACATCCAGTCTCGAACTGAAGGGTTGATCACCGATGCGGTGGGTCTGAGGTTCCCCCCTTCCTCCCCCCTTGCAGCGCAGACATGCTCAGACATGCAGCGTGGCTCGTATGACATCATGCTCGTTTGCCTGTTTTCATTTTGGGAGTTCTGTCCACTCGTTTGTCTATTTTATTCGTTTTAACCAGAATAGGGTTTGTGTTGAGGCGCTTACCTTTCTGGGTGCCTGACCCAGTCCATGGCAGACATAGAATGTTCCAAATCCCATGTGCATTTCTACAGGCCATTGTTCCTCGTGCCACTCTGAGGGGGGGCCAGGTTCTGGCTCGTGGTCCCTGGTAGGCCTAGAACTTCATTCACACTAACTGATGCCAAAGTCTAATGATATACATATCAGCCTGGATAGCTCCCTAGGAGCATCTGGGTCTCACCCAGAAAATAGCGGTTTTGTTGCATTCAATGCTGGTTTTTTGAAACCTGCATTTTTCATGTGAGGGAATGGTGGGGGAGTGGGTGAATGGTGGGGAGACAAGGGGATGGGGAGTGGGGATGGTGAAGAGGACGAGAGGACGGGGTATGGTGGGAAGGACTAGGGGACAAGGAAGAGGGAAGGGTGGGGAGGACGAGGGGAATGGTGGGGGGAAGTTGCTGTGGCTCGGCAACACCCATGCGTTGCCAGTCACAGCAATGCATAATGGGTACAGCGAGTATTTAATAACGGCGAGAGATATGAAGCACTAT
>WNGS01042707.1:46081291-46092316 GCA_020271785.1 Procambarus virginalis
TGTGTTCCAATTCCAATTTTCTACTAGGATACTACACTAAACTGTTCATTATTCTTAATTGACTTTATATTGGCTTGGAAATTTATGTAGGTTTATAAGTACCTTATAACATTTAAGGTACTGTATGCTGTAAATGCAGTTTATGTTCATTGGTTAATTGCTTATTCAACAGTGGGGGTTCCCAATTTTTCCACTTCCTGTTCTCACAATGTGGTCTAGTTTGTATGGCTTGAATTTTAAATGTTTTATGCATTTAATTGCCAGCGCTTATTTTTGCTAATTGCACTAAGTTTTGTGCATACCTGGAGAGGGTTCTGGGAGTTGTTCTACTCCCCGAGCCCGGCCTGAGGCCAGGCTCGAAAGTCTTCAATGAGGACAAGTTGAAGGCCTTCAATGAGTGCATGTTCATTGAGGACGAGTTGAATTACCTGTACACAAGGAAATTTTAAAATCTTGTTTCCCACACGTGTACCTTTTAATAGTGATGTTAAATACATAAACATCTGGGTAAATATAGTGGCATTTAATATCCAACAGGCCATAGACTGGGAATGCTATATCTGGGATATATTTCAACCCTCATAAATCCCTGTTGAAAATATGGAGTGTATCTAAAAGTTCTTAATGGGTTAATATTCTTCAATTTGTAAGAGGTGACATAATTGTGTGTGTCATATTCAAGTAGTTTTGTGCTTAATGTTCAATTGTGTGAGGATTTAGCACAAGTACTATGAAATGTTTGCAAGGAAGTTTGAACACTTTTTGGTGAAGAAGTTGTTGTGTGTTGAGTTTGCGGAGTGTGTGTTAAAAGATAAATTTAGAGTTTGAAACATAAATATACTGTAACAGCAAAAGCCAGGTTGATTCCCTGAGGATGAATGTTGTGCAGACAATTTTATGTCCTTCGAATGCCATATGACAAGGACGGGTAGTTTATTTAAAAGAAGTACAGTATTCAAATGAGAGGAAACCTTAGTGGAATTACAATGTTTTCATTGACATTAATGGATAAAAATATAATGCAAAAGAAATAAGAACTTAATAGTATTAAACTTTATGATAAATACTGTAGTAGCTTTGCCGTATGCCAATGCTGTACTGTAGTACGCGCCCTTTGTTTGTGTATGCACGTAGCAGTATTGTACATTATACTGTACAGTGATAAGAACTATGAAGTGAGGTGTGACTAATGTGCTGGATGTAAACTTCAGTGATGAGAACATAATGTCATTTTATGGACTGGACAAATGTATGCCAGTTTTATACACAGTGTTCAATTTAAGGTTTAATGTATGGTGGAATGTGTTCAATGGTAGAGTTTGAATGTCTAATAATTGTTCATGAGTAACAAGTTGACCAGGTATTTATATTCTGTTTTATCTCAAGCATAGCCTATGTAGAACAATAAACGAATACATATTTTTTACAACTAAATTATATTTTCATAATCTTTTAAAATGTGTGCATAGGTATGTATGTATGTACAGTGTGTATATGTGTGTGTATATGTATGTGTATATATATATATATATATATATATATATATATATATATATATATATATATATATATATATATATATATATATATATATATATATATACACACACACAGTGTGTATGTATGTATGTATGCACAGACTTGCTTATAAAACCACAAGTTTGAAGTATATAACTTCAAGTTATATACTTGAGTTATATACTTCAAACTTGTGGTTTATAAGCAAGTTTGTGCATTAAGCATTGGCACTGAGTTCTCCCATATAACAGGGCTTGATGAAAAATGCAAGGGATCCCTCACTATCTCATTGCCTGGGGAGGTTTGGAGTTCTGGTTGGTTAAATACCCCAGAATTCCTACCTCTTTAGGGCTCTGAAGTATGGTGTAGTGGATACAGTGCATAACTGCCACCTTGATGGCCAGTGTTCGAGTCCCCTGGTGGGTTGAGTGTCTTAAAAGTTTTATAATATATATATATATATATAATATATATATATATATATATATATATATATATATATATATATATGTATGTATGTATGTATGTATGTATATGTATGTATATATGTATGTTATTAAATATGACTGAAAAAGTAAGATTAATAATTCTAACACGAATTTTCTCTATTTCTTATGTTTCTTTTCACTGTCGATGGTAATTGAAAAATCAATTCTCCAAAATTAATTTTTTATTTTTAGTCTGACGAAACACTTGAACGCGTTTCGTAATAACTTGTTACATTTTCAAAGACTTTAGTTTACACACACACAACTATAACCTGCAAACACTAAACAGAGTTTTACTATACGTACTATCATTTAAACAGCTTTTATCTTATATACCCGCATTTAGGTGAGGTGATATGTTACAACAGTTTTGGATGAGGTGAACAAAACTTTCAACACAATACAGAGCAAACTTTCAACACAAGACAGAGCAAACTTTCAACACAAGACAGAGCAAACTTTCAACACAAGACAGAATGCGGTTCAATGGGTATAGATGAAAGGGAAGAATGGAAGTAACTGCAAAGGGCCTATTGGCCCATATTTATTGATGCTTCTATATTGGTTGTCACGGGGTGTGGGCCGGGGCTCTGCTAGCATTCGGCTGCTAGGGGCTCAAGAGGCCGAATACTCAGCCTCTCCGACTCCCGGATTCACCGGAGTCTCCTTAGTCCCACAGAAGAGGACCAGCAATGCCCACCTCTGCAGGTCTTTGCTCCCAACACTAAAAAGGGGGGGGGGTGCCACTGATTCACCCTGGGAGCCCTTCAGTCAACTACGGGGAAACTGCTATCAGCAGTTCCGGCCTAGACCCATGGAGGAGTGAAGGAAGACTCAGGCTCACCTTATAACAATAACCTCCCTGAGTCTTCCCTGCCAGACAAAAAGGTTGCAGGACCTCCTTTCCCGCCTGTTTTCTCTATCTTCTTAACAAGGTCGCCAGCTGGGTTATTATATCTGCACCCCAGCGATGCAGTTCAGTGGGTGTATTCTATACTGTTCGTTGCCAAAATGTTGCTACTCCCATATAGATCTGCTATTGGACTGTCAGCCCAGGGTACTCTCCCATGAAGGTCTGTGTGGCTTTACCTCTCTCTAGCCACTACGTTACTAGTTGCCACCATTCAGGCACTGATACTGATCGAATGGCTAAGGGTACACTTTTATATAAGTCTGCTGTTTTTACCACTCTCCAGGCAATAAGAACTTCTATAGAGAACGTGGTGTTCCCTAGGTGGTACTATGATAACCTTCGTGTATGCTCATAGAGAAATATTATAATGGAGGCACACTTAAACACAATGATAAAATGTGTGAATTTACTGACACCAATTACATGAGCACACATACAATCACAAGCAATACATGAATATGAAAATAAGGATAATAAATCTGGAGATCGTCAGCAACTCTTCTTCCACGACCTCCAACATTTTTTTTTTTTTTTTTTTTTTTTTTTTTGAGATATATACAAGAGTTGTTACATTTTTGTACAGCCACTAGTACACATAGCGTTTCGGGCAGGTCCCTGGAATATGATCCCCCGCCGCGATGAATCGTTTTTTCATCCAAGTACTGTTGCGTTAAACAGAGGCTACAGTTAAGGATTTGCGCCCAGTAAATCCTCCCCAGCCAGGATACGAACCCATGACATAGCGCTCGCGGAACGCCAGGCGAGTGTCTTACCACTACACCACGGAGACTGCTTCTGGGCAGATAGACAGGAGTCTCACACACTCTCACAGAAGGGCCTCTTCACCACGTCGGCACCTCTTCTTCACTGTCCTGCCGTCCACACATACTGTCCTCTCTAACAGTCCTGGACACAAGCTGCCCTGCAGCCTATTCTACTACTAAAGTATTAATGTCATATTGCCACATACATATGTAGATATCGTGGCCTATCTAGCCTACTCACACAAGGGATAATGGGAGGGAAATTTTATCTACCTTTACATTCCTGGCTCACGACGCCTGTCCCTCGATGGTGTGAGGTTCCCACACTTCCTGAGTCGATCCTTGACGATCCAGGAATGTTCCACAGGTCCTCAGGTGTCGTGAAGCCTACGCGTCGTCGCCGTTCCAATCCCTGAGATTCAGCTATCCCAATCCTGGTTCACCAATGGGCGCTGAGCTAATCACTATATTCACATATTTTTATATTCACACACTCGTCCCTTCCACAAGGCGTTGCTCCTTGTCCTAGGAACAGTGTCGTCCTTCCAAACCCTCAGTGGATGTGACCCGGTCACAGCTAGGCCTGCCCGCCACACCTTCCAGGCCCTCAACGTCCAGCGTCGCCTCCGACTATTTTCCAAGTTTGGCACTCCTTTGCTCAATGAACTTGGTTCCTTTTTGCTTCCCAGAAGCGTAGGGTCTCCAGTATCTTAAGGTGGGCAGCGATGGCTAACCTAATCCACTGAATAAGGCTTGTAGAGCCTCAAATCCTCGAGAGCTGACAGAGGCGCGTCCTCTCGCCTCCACAGTCAGGTCAACTCTGACGTTGGCGCCGCCCGGGGCACTCGGTGACGTCACGGCGGGCTCTGATTGGTCGCCCGTGACCCAAGCCACCCAATCCGCACACGGCTAGCGTTTTCTACAAAACGGTGGATCTGCAGGTAGGGGGTACTCTTTCAATTCTATCAGGGCGCCCCCTTCCCCATACCTTCAACTTATTATGTAAATTTCTCTCTTATTGGCGGCTGGTCTGGTCGCCACATACACCAACAGACTCCCTGTACCTCAGAGAAACAGTAGGGAGAGCTGATATGACTCTTAAAGCAGGCAAACGAAAGAGATAGGAGAGGGCACCGTAACATGGTGCGGGGTCTTGAAGTGGGTAGAATATAGTTGTGCATTAATTGGCTGTTGATTGCTGGTGTTGACTTGAGAAGTCAACACCAGCAATTCATTCGGGAATGTGCCACCAGGGTGCACATTCGTGAATGAGTCTTCCCTCTCGTTTTCATGCCGATGACTCCTGTTCCTCTTATGACTTCTTGGGCTCGTGGGGTGGGCGACCAGGCCCCCAAGTCAGACTGTGTTGGAAGACCGAACTCTGTAGCCCCTGCTACATTGGGCCCAGACCTAGCTCCTCCTCTGACCCTCCTGACTACTCCCCCTCGGCTCCCCCTCCCTCCTCTGTGGTTGGGTTGAGCCTTAAGCCACCAGTGGTGACCACCTCGTCCCCTGGCCCGGTTCCATCTCTCATTGTAACTACTGTGCCTTTTAACTCCCCCTTTCTCTGGGGGTTCTCAACGCCGTCTCCGCTACACTCACACGATCCCTTCCCATACTAATTCGTACTACGCCTTGTTTGGTCCTACTACGTGGACTAAGTACTGGGTACTTTGACTTCCATCATTTAGATTCTTCTCCTGATGATTTTTCCCTCCATAGGCACCTTGTTGATTCCGTGTATGCCTGTTACTTTCAACCCCACCCGTCTCGGTACACGTGTTGTTGCTGCTCCTTCTCAGGATGCAGCTATCTGCTTGGCCGCCTTATTCTACATTGGCGTTCTCCAAGAACGCTCGGTTAAACGCCAGTGTTGGCATTGTTCTCCTCCCGCACCATGTTGCGACCAGTGTTAGGAATCTAAAGGACTGCCACGAAGATGTCAAGCATATCCTTGAAGCCCAGGGCCATTCTGTCCTCCATGTGGACACGTTTACCTTGTCAAGCACAAGACGAAGCTGGAAAAAGTCCAAAGGTATGCCACTAGACTAGTCCCAGAACTAAGAGGCATGAGTTACGGGGAAAGGCTGCAGGAAATGCACCTTACGACACTGGAAGACAGAAGAGTACATTCAGTACAGTACAGAAGAAGACATTCTGAAAGATAAACATCTACATTTTCTCCTTTACACAAGTAGTATGGTACCAGACGTACACAAATACTTTTATGACCTAGGTATACTGTGTATAGATTGCAATGTCCTAACTAAAGCAGGAGAGAGAGACGCCTGAGCACGAGTGCTCAGGAGTGCTCAGTCCCGGACTGAGATTACACAATTAAAGTCACCACCAAAAATCATCCTTCTCGTGTCATTCCGTAAAAAATAAAGCAAACCATCCGAGAACAACTCTTCCCTCTCAGCTCGCCTATGCGTCCCTGAGGGCGCATACACATACACAAGGGAATCACAGAACCCATAAACGACACATGCGCCAAAATCACATTACCACAATCATCCATTTCCGAACTCACTATCCCCATGCTCGCCCTCTTCGCCAACAATATCATCGTGCCGCCCTTTGATAACACAGGAGGGTTCAACAACACCTCGAAATAATCCAACAACACCTCCAGTCGGTCCATACACTTAACATTATGCTCCTGAATAAATATAACATCCAACTTGTGATAGCGGGCCACCAACACAAGCTAGCTGACGTTGCTTCAAACGGCAATTCAGCCCATTAACGTTCAATGTCGCACATTTCATCCACACATCCATTGAGAAAAATTAACAGAGAAGACCACATTCACACAACACTACCACTACATCCCAGGGTAGCATCGCACCCAACAGAAGAGCCCTCAACCCCATCTCCCAAAACTACTGGAGTGGGAGCCACTTCGGCAAGCTTACCCAGAGAACTCTTCTGGAGCCTTATCACCAAATTCCCCCCTACCAACTCTTCCTGGACCCCTTTCACAATATCCCACCAATCCACATTCTGTGTACCACCAGGTGGTGGACCACTCCCGCGAATTTTAGGGACTCTATTATCCATCACAGACACGCCCCCACCAGAAGGCGGAATATCAGAGTCGGACGGAACCATAGGATCACACCGCACAGCCGTCAAGGAAGGGGGGGGGGGGGTGCCGTCTTCCAACCTCCTCCTTGCTTCTAGGATATTCTGAAGAGAACCTCCAAATTTCCGCCGCTTCATACTGTGCTGCCCAGCGCCAACAGGCAACAGGCAATCTGGCTCACGTCGTCCAGAACCGCGATTAGGAGCATGTACATCCTCCATATGCACTTCCGTCACCACCTCAGTTGTTCAAGCAGCAGACCGAGCCACATCAACACCATCACTGATCACTTGCTGCGGGTTCCGATGCACACCAATCGACTCGGCATTGGAGCACCCATCCACCGATGTTGTTGTTGTTGTTATAGATTCAGCTACTCGGAACAAGTTCCAAGTAGCACGGGCTATGGTGAGCCCGTAACTTACCTGGCACAGGAGCGGGGCAAATAGCACGGGCTATAGTGAGCCCATAGTGGACTTACTTGGCACAGGAGTGGTGCCCGCATCCACCGATGAAATGCCCACCACTACATCTACCACCTCACCAGAGCTGGTAGTCACCGCAGCACACCCCTTCGGAGCCGGTCTGCACAGGCACGCACGGGCTTGTAAGGAGATCAACATTCCCACCAGACCTTCCAGGAGACGCCACAGCAGTACGGGCGTCATCCTCACCAGGAGATATCACTGAAGCAGCACTCATAGGACCCAGATTGGCGCCATCCACCACTGCATCCGTTCCCATTCAAGGGGCACTGCTCAAAACTGATAGATCTTGCTCGTGCAAAGGAGGAAAATCATTTTCATTACACAGATTAACCCGGTCATCCATCCTAGTGGTGCAGGCAGCAGCCATATGGCCAACATGACCACACTTGAAACATGTCCGAGACTGCCCCCGGTAGAAGAAGCCGACCGTAAGCCAGCAATCGAAAGAGAGGAAGGCACATTCCCACGAAGGACCATTTTTGCCGTCCTGTAACCATTCATGAGTCCTTTGACGGCTCCAGACCACATGAAATGGACTCTGTTACCATCCTTAATAATTTTGTTGTATTTGTGTCTAGCTTCGGACACGAGCATTTTACAGTTATGTCTTAAAGAGTTGAGAGCATTTAAGGATGATAAGGAGTCACTTACAATTAATGTATCAAGTTTGGAGACTTGTACACATTTCAGTGCAAGGAGCAAGGCAAATAGTTCAGTCTGAAGGGTAGAGGCCCAGTTGTTTATACGGACTCCCCACTCAAAGTACAAGCCATCGCCCATTGTCAGAACAACTGTACTTCCAGCTGCACCCGTGGTGCGGTGTAGGGAACCATCAGTGTATATGATTTGAGAGAGAGAATGCTCTGTGGACACAGCATCAGTATGACTTAAGGCGTTGAGCTTTGCCTCAAGACGAAGCTTGGGCTGATCTCTAATTTGCTTCTTGGGTGGAAAGGGAGGGATTAAAACTGGAAAGGGTGTAACCTCCCACGGTGCAGGAAAGTGCCGTTGTTGTTTCTCTTGGTACAAATCATGAATCTGATACATTCTGAGTTGAGTTCCAGTTTTTGTTATGTCAGATATAAAAGCAGAAAAATTGAACGATGATCAGATTAAGGCTGGGACACACCAAAACTGGCAGCACACAGCTCTAAGTATCAGAACAGACATCAACGAACTCTGCATCCACTGTCAGTTGCCTGAAACAATCTAACACTATGACCAAGCTGACCAAAGAGCCAAAGCTCAACCCCCGCAAGCACAATTAGGTGAGTACTATCTCCTTCACTGCTTCCGACATCATAGTGCCAGAGTAATTTCAAACAAGTATTTATCTCACTTAAAATACCCTTAACCATCGAGCATATATTAGAAGGTGACCACTCGTTACAGGAAAAATACCAATAGTCAAAGCACTGGCCAAATATCTCCAGTCGACCAAAAATTGGGTCATATCTAAACCGCGCCACATTCATACCTGGCGCCACCAACAGCTAAACACAAAACAACTGCCTCGCCGCACACCGTGCATCAGCTGACGCCATAAACACAACACACCGCCCTACGGTGTGGCAAGTCTCCCTACAACGTACACCTCGGTTTTAGTCGTCACTCCTCTATCTACAGCACAACGCAACAAGCACCTTTGAAACTCATCATCCTCAACATAAACGCGTCCACCAACATCTGTACTGGTGCAGTTATCGAGAGGACAAACCCTTCATGCAAACCACCTACTATCAATAAGAAAAAGTAATTACACTCATGCAATTGGGATAAGCCTGTGTGCATCCAGTTTCGTAAAAGAAAAAAAATACATAAAATAAACTGTGGTGGATGCCTGTAATAATTGCTATTTGCGAAATAAGCACGAAATAACTTAATTTCTGATCGGGGATAAAAACAAGCCAGGATGGGGGCCTAGTTTATTGTATAAAGTCTAAAGACTAGTGCTGACCACAATAAAAATGCTGTCGTATAACATGATTGAATAAAAAGCCAGTACTGCATAAAGCAGCTAAGTAAATAGGTCGTAGCACATTAATAACAGTCCTGTCACCAGGTAGACAAGCAAGTTACTAAAGAAGTAAGTACCCAAAGGAATGTTGCAATACTCACAACCAGCTTAATGATATAATTAAAGACAACACCAGAGTTATAAATTGAGTGGCACAGCCAGAACAGTATGTATAAAATTAAAATTCTGTAAACACATTAGATATATAAGATAAGGTAAACTTATCATATCTTAAGATCAATCAAATCATATCTTAATCATATCAATCAATCATATCTTAATCAATCTAATCTTATCTTATATACATAAGATAAGGTAAGGATATGCTGGCACAGCCAGTACAGTATGTATAAAATTAAAATTCTGTAAACACATAAGATATATTGATAAGGTAATCTTATCATATCTTAAGATCAATCAAATCATATCTTAATCATATCAATCAATCATATCTTAAATCAATCTAATCTTATCTTATACACATAAGATAAGGTAATGATATGCTAGTTCCTAGGTTACTTGTAAAGTCTGCAAACCCCAACTTGCACTACAAATGTACACTTGACATATGGTAAGTAGCTGCGGGCAGCCCTAGACTTGGGGATCCGACGCAGCACCTCCCCAAAACATAAAACAGGCGTTAGGAGCTCTAATGGCATAAATGTCTGCAGTCAAGGGAGGAGGGTGGGTGTTTCGAGCGGAGCGGGCTGGGCCAGGAACAAACAGAGGGAAGGCGTCCTTATGCGTTTGCTTAAATATGCCCCCCCCATCACTGCACGCGCAGCTCTCGGGGAGCGCTGCGTATATGTTTTATCCTTCCCAGAATTCCCCCGCTTAATTCAAATTAAGCAGTGGCCATTTCTGATCGGGGATAAAAACACAAGCCAGGATGGGGTCTAGTTTATTGTATAAAGTCTAAAGACTAGTGCTGACCACAATAAAAATGCTGTCATATAACATGACTGAATAAAAAGCCAGTACTGCATAAAGCAGCTAAGTAAATAGGTCGTAGCACATTTAATAACAGTCCTGTCACCAGGTAGACAAGCAAGTTACTAAAGAAGTAAGTACCCAAAGGAATATAACTTAATATGCTAACCGTATTATATGCTTACAGAAAGTCACCGTCGAGTAAGGACGTACATCTAAACTGCGCGTATTTGTTTTGTTCTGTTAAGGATTGTAATGCCCATGAGACCTAGCAGTAGGACCAGCGCTGCCAGGGCCCAGGCTGGCACTGTCTGTGACGGGCACAGCCCACGGTGCCCTCAGCCCGCAAGGCTGCTTGTCACCCAGCTCCAGTTGACCAGGAGGAGCCCATTGGTAGGAGCACGCGTGATGGTCCCTGACGTAGTGGTTGTTGTCGTCTTCGTCGTCATCTTCCCGGTGAAGGGAGACCTGAAGGAGGGGGTGTAGACCAGGCGGGGGACGCCGCAGGAGCAGGTGCTCACTACTCTACACCTGTGCACTAACATCTCTTTCGTACACGATTTATTTCAGATGTAGTACCTGTAAGGTACAGCGGTTACATGGAAGGTCTCGGAGGCTTGAGACAAGCTGCTCTGGACGCCTCCTGAAGCCACAGCTTCAGAGAAGACAACTACACCAATATTCCCAACTGTTCACACAGGTTAGTGAAGGATACAGGTTACTTGATCTTCTCTTTCGGGTCATATTGCAACTATTCACACTCGCACCAAACAGAAAATATCCCAACCTAACAATATGGGCCTAGAAGAGTGCCTATAT
>WNGS01042707.1:46128452-46164435 GCA_020271785.1 Procambarus virginalis
GTTGATTAGATCTTGCTTAAGAGGACTTGTAGAGGGAGCATCTGAAGTTACTGGCTTGCCAGGAGGTCAACACAGTACCAGCATTACAAATCAAGTGACAGAACTGTATGCAATACTGGCAACAGTAGTTGACAGATCTGTTAGTGTTCGAGCCTCTATAGTAATGTTTGGGAACACTTTAACTACACCAGGCATTAGTACTGGTTATCTTGATCTACACCAAGCATTAGTACTGGTTATCTCGCTCTACACCAAGCATTAGTATTGGTTATTTCGCTCTACACCAAGCATTAGTATTGGTTATCTCGCTCTACACAAAGTATTAGCATTGGTTATCTCGCTCTACACCAAGTATTAGTTAACCTCTCAACTCTACCATCTCTCTCCATTGTAACTTTTAATACACGAAATTCCTAGTAAAGAACAACCAGAACGTACGAACCCTAGCAACCCACCTAACCTAATCTGCTGAGGCAGGGGAAAAAACTTGGATGCTTGTGAGCCGCTACTTTATATAATAGGCTGCATTTGGTACGTTGATTGCCATAACGTACAAAACGCGACCCATTAGTTGAGAGGACGGATTGTGTACCTTACAATTGACTAAGGACAAGTACTTCTCTTCTTGAACCATAAGTTCGTGGATTTAGAGCCGTGGAAAGAGCAGATTAGAGAGAGATATAGGATGTTGTGTTTATATTTTTATATATCCGAGGTGTCTAACGACGCCATAACGACATTTTTTTAAATTACCGGTAAAGGTTTTGGACGCTATTGATTCCCGAATCCCATTTGGGAGTCACAGTATACAGTATCTTCGGGAGCAAGGGTCCCATCCAGAATATGTGGTTCCAAATGTATATTTCGAATCCTATACATTTTTGGCGTTTATTTATATATAATATAGTATGTAAACACAAAAAAATAATAAAACTGGTTTTAACAGCAAATTAGAGTGAGTTTTAATTAAAACTGTGCAAGTCTATGAATATATATTGTGCTCTTATTTATACCAAGGGAATGGCATTTATGCTGGAAACAACAACAGCTGGATTGACCAGTCAACGTGGTGGATGCATGTATCGCATAACCAATCACTGGGGCGGATACATATACCGTTTCGCCAATCACTGGGACATATATATACCAAATGAGCAATCACCGAGGCAGATACATAATTCGCACAACCAGAGATAGATACATATCGTATGACCAATCACCGAGGCGGATAGATATAGTATGACCAATCACCGAGGCGGATACATATAGTATGACCAATCACAGAGTCGGATACATATAGTATGACCAATCACCGAGGCGGATACATATCACGTGGGCTAGCATGGATTTAAATAAAACTGATGAAATATGAATATATATTAAATCTCCCGTGGAAGAGATTTGCATATCAAACCGCCTGTGATATCTTCGACTTTGAAAAAGCGCGGGACAATTGAATGTGGGCGGCGGGTAAGAGGACTGTTTGTTCTGGTGCCAGGCACGGGCATGGGGTGTCTGGGTTGTTTTGGTCACTGACACGGTCCGGCACGGCTGTGTTGGTCACTGACACCGTCCGTCACAGATATATTGGTCACTGACATGCACCATCACGGATGTGTGTAGTGCACTGACACGGTCCATATCATGGATGTATTAGTCAGTGACACGGGCCAGCTCGCCCTCCAAAAAATGGCGGCAGCCTCATAATAAGGAATATTGTGATGAGGGGGGAATACCGTTGCGTGCTGGGCTCCCCGCATGACCCCCAAGCTCTGTGCCTTGCCTCAGTGCCTGTACCGGGTACGCCGGCGTACTGGCGTGCCTGGTACTATAACCACTCGACCAACCGTGACTGTACAAAAGTCACTGGGAGCTGAGGCTATATCCCCCAACGACCCGACAGCACTTGGTGGTAAGCTTGGGTATAGTTATTTCATCGAATCACCTCATTTTGTGGGGCCACGTGAACAACACAAATGCGCTCCTGCTGTCTGGGCTCGAATTCTTCTAGGGTGTGGAGTTTTCAGTATATATATATATATATATATATATATATATATATATATATATATATATATATATATATATATATATATATATATATATATATATATATATATATATATATATATATATATATAACAACTCGAAAATTAAATTTATACAATAAAAAGCTAAAAGTGTATTTAACATACAAAGGCTGATCTTTAAATATTTGAAAAGGCGGAACAAAATTCAAATCAATGTTGATGCAACGTAAAGATTCTCGTGGCAGTGCAGCGGGCACTAATATTATTGCAGAATCCAAAGTGCATTTAACAAATATGCATAATAAATGCCACGCACGATTCTAAAATCATATGCACATATATTTATACAAAAAAGTAGTTAAATACAAGGAGTTGCACGTGAAAGTAAACTTTTTATTTATGTCTTACAACTGGATATCGTACAAGGCAGACAAGTGTTCCGTAAATATTTAAAACCAAACTTAATCTCACTATAAATTTGTATTCCGTGTCTCGCTGTACTGGTAGTATAAACGCGTTATATTGCAGGCAAATTATCCAAACTGTTGTTCAGAAAACGTATATTTCAAAATACAGACATCCACTACGGGCTCACCATAGCCCGTGCTACTTGGAACTTCTTGTTCCAGGTAGCGAATCTTTAACAACAACAACAGTATATTTCAAAGGCATAAAATGCCCTCCATTCAGCACTGTTTGCTACGTTTAGTTTGATAATGGTTTATCGGGTACGGGGTGTCACTAAGTAATAGAATATAAAATGTTATAATATGTAAATGAGTATTGATCAGTGGGTTTGATAGTAATTCCGATTTAATATATATATAAAAATTGGATCAACTTACACGTAATAATGGCTAAATCCATAAGCAAAGATTACATAAAAAATATATCCGGCAGCACAGCAATGAACCTTGGGCCAGATTCACGAAGCAGTTACGCAAGCACTTACTAACGTACACATCTTTCCTCAATCTTTGACGGCTTCGGTTACATTTATTAAACAGTTTACAAACATGAAAACTTGCCAATCAGCTGATATTATTGTTATAAACAGCATCCTGGTGCTTCGGAGCTCGTTAACTGTTTAATGATTGTAAACAAAGCCGCCAAAGATTGAGAAAAGATGTACAGGTTCGTAAGTGTTTGCGTAACTTCTTCGTGAATCTCGCCCCTTAAAGCTAACTGCATGTGCAAACTATAATTTGTTCCAGTTCCGCTGTGCGCTTAAAACAGTCTAGGCGCAAGACAGACTCTGGACATGCACTATATATACATTGAAAATGTAGGATTATTATCCAAGATGTCACAATTATAATATTATGTTATATATACTTATAAACTGATTTCACCAGGTTTCAAACCAGTGAGGCCAGGGATCACACCACACTGGCTACCACAGTACTAATACCACTACCCCAGTCACTGCCTCTATAAGCCTGGGTTGGTCCTGGAGCTACTTCACAACTAACGATCAAAGATCACATTCATTCCAAAAAATCTACCACTTACGGGCTATTCATGCCCGTGCCACCTCTTGGGTAGCTTAATCTTCATCAATCAATCTGGAACCACAGTTACAGCCCCGCTCCCGTGTCAGGTAAGTCCACTACGGACTCACCATCCTGTGCTACTTGCAACTTTTGTTCCGAGTAACTAAATCTAAAACAACAACAACCTGGCACACATTACGGGCTATTCATGCTCGTGCCCCCCCCCCCTCAAGGGGGGGGCACGAGCACGATTATGCCCCCCCCCCTCAAGGGGGGGGGGCATAATCTTCATCAAACAATCTGGAACTCGCATGTTGTTAAATGAGCTCCATGACCAACCTGGACCCGTGATGCTTTTTGAGTACAATTTTTCATAAAATCCTAGCACATGCGGAGACTGCGTTGAGCTCACAAGTATGAAACAAGGCTTGAATGGTCCCCAAGCTGTAAATCATTGTAAACTATGATTTCACAGGGTTCGAACCTATTCAGATCATTGTATTGCCAAAAAGTGAATGTGTTAGACGAAGTAGTAGTTGAAGCTAACTCGAGACTCAATTTTATATGTAAATAATAAAAAGTGGGAACAGCTAATACATTAAACTAAGAATGTTTGGAACACAGAGATAGTAGACGCCGAGCTGCACCGTGCAAGTACATGTAGGTGAGCATGTCATATACATCAATGACATAGATGAGAATACCTGTATTACAAACCACATCATCATATTTGTAGATGACACTAAGATCAATGGTAAAGTGGAAAGTGAAGATGATATTGAGACCTTACAAAGAGATCCACAGGAACTCCACAAATGGTCAGATGACTAACAAATGCTTTTTAATGTAGATAAATGCAAGACCTTGCATGTGAAGTACAACAATCCACGTCACAACTACCAAATTGACAGCACTACCTTACAAAACGATAAATGAAGAAAAGGACTTGTCAGAATGGATGAAAAGGATGCTGTCAGACTCAATCATTTACTAAAAGTTGCACAACAAGTAGGAGCAGCATTAACAAAAAAAAAAGCGAACCAAACACTGGGAATAATCAAGCGTACCTTTACCTTCAAGGAAAAGAAAGTAGTCGTTCAATTGTATTGACCTGGTACTCTGGTGCGACCCACCTGGATTATTACATCCAGGCATGGAGACCTCATCTTTAGAAAGATATAGCTGCTCTTGAGAAGGTGCAACACCAGGCAACAAAAATCATCCCAGAGCTTAGTCATCTAAGTTAAGGTTGAACGGATGAGGGTCAGTGGGCTAACAACACTACAAACCAGGTATTCCAGGGCGGATCTCATCGAAACCTTTAAAATACTGAACAATTTGTCGATCCGGCCAATTTCTTCAAAAAGTTAGATGTAACACAAATTAGCCGGTCGGCTATGACGGGAGAGAGTTCTCCCTCTGAGACGGGAAACGGGTGACGGGAGGGAGTTCTCTCCGTCCGTTCCCGACCGGCTCCCAATTGGCCGAGCGGACAGCACGCAGGTCTTGTGATCCTGGGTTCGATCCCAGGCGCCGGCGAAAAACAATGGGCAGAGTTTCTTTCACCCTATGCCCCTGTTACCTAGCAGTAAAATAGGCACCTGGGTGTTAGTCAGCTGTCACGGACTGCTTCCTGGGGGTGGAGGCCTGGTCGAGGACCGGGCCGCGGGGACACTAAAAAGCCCCGAAATCATCTCAAGATAACACGAACGAGGAGCAACGGGTTCAAGCTCAACAAACCACAATGTAGGACAGAAAACATTAGATGTTTTTTCACCCGTAGGGTTGTAAACTCGTGGATCCGCCTACCCGCCGAAGCCGTAAACTCCAAAACGGTTCGATTTTAAAATACAGCTGGAAAAGATCATCAGGGCAAATAGGGAGGACTTTTGACAAGCCGCCGGCTTCCTGTCCTCTTCGAGGTCACTAGTTTTGATGGCCCTTAGGTAAATTCAGATAAATACATAACTACGCCTGTAACGCCACACATGACCTTAAGAGTGACCGCTGCGGGAAGTACAGAGGCCGTCATAGCCTCACCCAGCGGGGCGCTGCAGCAGCTCCTGTAATTCAGAACATAATGCACAGGAAACGTGGACAGCCGCGTGGCCGTGACTAGACACAACTGGAATCTGCCTGACAATAACTCTCCTAATGTTAACTACAGTATTTGCCAGCGATCCCTAGTTGTGTACGTTCTTATCTCTTCATGTTCAAAAATTCTAAAGCTATAAACACTAGATGAACTATAAAATTTTACCACGACAAACATACTGACTGGAAATTGTAATTGTCATGCCTAACAATGAAGGACAATCCAGCTGTATTGGGAGCGTCCATAAAAACGTGAAACATCCGTTCTGCGAAAATGCAAAAAAAAAAACAGTGACAATTTGAATAATAGACAGCTAAACGCGTAGTTGTTGAAGCAAGCTTTAAAAAATATCAGAATAAAGTTTATTTTGTGCCTAACCAAAGGTGAACAACACTCCTCCATCTCTGAAGGTCAGACTGTCTTGAGCCCATGAGGACTGAAGGAATTAAACATGAATTGTTCTTTTATTAAGATAACATCTTTAACAAATGATTGATTTTGCACAATTTGAGTAAACGAGTTAGGTTTTATTGCAGCGAGGATCTGTCATATTAACTGCCACACAAGACAGAATTACACACATGACTAAGAAGTCGAAATTACAGATTTAAGCAATTATATTTCTTTCTGGGGCTACAGGCCTACTACATCAGACAACGTTAATTAACGACAACTACAATGGGGGAAAGAGTATACGCCTGCACGCGGGTCTCTCTCCCTCTCATCTCTTTCCCCTAGTTCCGCAGCAGGCACAATATCCAATAACAATGCTAATACGGGCTATTCTTAATAATACCTATCTTGAGATGATTTCGGGGCTTTTTAGTGTCCCCGCGGCCCGGTCCTCGACCAGGCCTCCACCCCCAGGAAGCAGCCCGTGACAGCTGACTAACACCCAGGTACCTACTTTACTGCTAGGTAACAGGGGCATAGGGTGAAAGAAACTCTGCCTATTGTTTCTCGCCGGCGCCTGGGATCGAACCCAGGACCACAGGATCACAAGTCCAGCGTGCTGGACTTATGTCCGTCCGCTTGGCTCTCTTACCTATAACTATAACGTTGCCTATATAACATATACCTATAACGTTGATTCAGCATTAATTAGTTTTGATTCAACGTGGAACAAACGCCATTCTTGGATAATGTCCCCAATTCAATTTCTTTCTATATTATGCACCCCAAACCCATCCCGTGGGCGGTGGTGTAAAGGATTACAGAGGCACATAATCAGTTCAGGAACTGAACCCTCTAGTTCGTTTAGCTAAGCAAATGACAATCTTTTAACGCTAGTTACAAAATTATTAATGTTATATATACATGTACATATACTCATGCATACATGTACATATACATACACATACATATTTAATCACCCACACATCAATAATCTTTTGTGTCACAAGTGATTCAACAAGAGGCTCACAACAGTCACTATACAAGGCACTTTGCATCTATGATGAGTCGCACAGTTACAAGTCTTGCTGCACACCCACCCAACAGGGCGGCAGCTTTACTGTCACGTGCATGCATTACTTACAGTAAGCAAATTTTGGATACTCCGCTAAGATTTTGGGCAGCACATCATTATGAATGAAGTACTTACACATTTCTTGGACACTATTGATGGCGTTATCTCTAAATTCCGCGATTTTTTCACATTCCATTATATAATGACGCAAAGTATGCGAATAGTTCTGCTGACAGAGTTTACATTTAGTCAAATCTACATCAGCAGATGTTACAAATTCCCAGAGGTACTTGTAGCCGAGCCTAAGCCTAGCAGTGGTAACGTCTAGAAGTCTGCTAACCTTATTGGATGACCCATAGACGTGCGGTACTTCCTGGGTCATTATTGAAAATTAAGGTTCTTATATTTGTCCCATAGTTTTTTTTTAATTTAACTACATGTGGACATAATTAAGAGTTAATTTTGAAGTCCAAAAAGAAAGAGACCACAATATATGCCTAGTCCTTGTTCAAGTTCAAGTATGTTTATTGAGACAAGAAAAAATACATCTCAAAGGGATAGAGTAGCTTAGGCTATTTCTACCACCCTCTACTTCAAGTCCCTTAAGGGGTGCATAAATTCAGTGAGTACAAATACACAAATCACAATACAAGAATCCCATTTAACATTGCAGGTTAATATAGTAAGCACAGCATATAAGTGTTACACTCTTGGGGCAAAATTCTTGTAGCTCCTAGGTATACTGTCCATCATATCATTATCACACATCCAAACAATTTGATGTGGTACACTACTTATTTCCTTATTTCTATAGTTATAAGTTGACACTAATACATAATGTCCTAAGGTGTGGGCGTGCGGCATACTACATAATTTATACTCCTTATTCAAGTTTAAGTATGTTTATTAAGACAAGAAAAAAGATACATCTCAAAGGGGTAGAGTAGCTTAGGCTATTTCTAACCCCCCCCCCTCTATTTCAAGTCCCTCAAGGGGCGCACAATTCAGTGAGTACAGATATCATATCTATTGTTTTTTTATTTCTCTATGCCGTTTTTACTTTAACCTTTGTTTCAACATTTGTCACTACAGAAGGTTGAACACCGCAAACACTACTAGAAAGTTCATTTTCCTGACTATCCTCTATCATCAATACGTCATGTTCTTCCTTACTTTCTTCAACGCACGTTTCACTTTCCACTTCACGTCCTGTTTCACTTTCCATTTCACGTCCTGTTTCACTTTCTATTTCATGTCCTGTTTCACTTTCCATTTCACGTCCTGTTTCATTTTCCATTTCACGTCCTGTTTCACTTTCCATTTCACGTCCTGTTTCACCACCATCTTCACCCTGTCTACCCTCCATAACTAATTTTTCTAATGCCTCAATCCTCTTGTCTAGTTGTTTTTAGATATTCTAATATTTGAGTACCAACCTCAGAGTTCACTATATTGTCCTGAACCTTGTTTCCACAAGGTTTAATTTTTTCAGCTGCATTTCCTACTTACCCTAGGCTCGCCTTAATTGTCTCTGTTCCTTTCTCCCACACATTGTTCATAAGGGCTGTCGTTGGCTTCCAGCTGTTTCCTCTATATTCCTGCTACACAATCTTTCCTTCCTTCGAGGATACATCTATCCTACTTGTAGGACCCGTCCTAGAGTCTCTCAGATGAGGTTTCATGCGGCATAGATAGGAACCAGCATTGTGGCTGCCTCGACAATTGCAACAAGATGGGGCGATTTTTTCACCGTTTTTAATCTTGACTCTACACTCTCGCGAGTCGTGTTTCTTGCCACAGTACCGACACCTGGAGTCAAACTGACATTTCCAAGCCATATGTCCCCAACGAGAACACTTCATGCATAATATGGGCTCCTCAATGTATTTTGCAACTTTCCTGTAGCCTAGTCCTTGCACAAAAATTCTTTCTGGAGCCTCACCCTTTACCAAGGCAACATACCTGGCTTTGTTTGTCACCACGAATACTGTTCCTCTTTGCCCAGACAACACTATCATTGTTGAGCAATAGATAATCAGGATCCAAATAAGTTGGATACTTAAACACTATGACCTTGGTGTGTATCATACCTTCTTCCGGAATAACCATCACAATATTCTCAAACCCATCCTTCGTTAGGTGTTCCACAGCCTTTTCTGTCCCAACTGTTATGTAGGGCCGGTGAGCACCCTCCTTGAATAGTGGTTCATATTCAAAAAACTCCTTAGCCAAACGAACCGTCCACTCCAGCTTTCAGTTGACACGCTATAGGGAACAACAGCTTCCTTCCATTAGTCTGCATCTCCCACGTCCTGCTGAGCATGGCTTCATTTTTGGTCTCTGTTATTTCCTCCTCACTGTATCCGTCTCGCTGTCTTTGATATCCCTACGGTGCGGCAAGTCTCCCTACAACACACACCTCTGTTTTAATCACCGTTCCTATATCTACAGCACAACGTAACAAACACCTTGGTAGCTCCGATCATCCTCAACATAAACGCGTCCACCAACATCTGTACTGGTGCAGTCATCGGGAGGACAAACCCTTCATGCAAACTGCACCTACCATCAAGAAGAAGAAGAAGAAGAATATTTCGCCGTTTATATCTGTTCACTACTGCTTGATACGGCCTAGTATCATCCTGTCTGCCATCACCACTGTCACACTCTCCAGGCCCAGTGCAGGATCGTCCATCACCTAGGCAGACCGCCTCAGCCATTTCCTCGATACACAAAGGCACTGTATCACTGCAACAGTCGAGAACAAATTCACAACATTTAGCTGCAGCAGCCACGTGCAAACACGAAGATGCGGAGCAACACGTCCTCCTCGCATAATGCAGCTGACCGCGCTGTTTGGTTGACTGTTTGAGATAATAAAAAATTCCATTGTGAGTTATATATAATTCGAAACATATATTCAGATCAGTGTTTAAAGTTTTCTCTTCTTATGAGGATTAATAATTTGTGATATTTATATCATAAAATCGTTCGAGGTAATAAAATTAAGTCGCCGTGTATGCTTCTCAAAGTTTAGAAAAGTTTCCTGTGGATGAACATCATTTTTGGGGTAAGTTTTTTTGTTTTATTAACGAGCTGGTGCACACAATAATGTGCTGCTACATTATTCAATATGAATAATTATTGATCAAAACCTAACTATAAGTTCTTGAGTGTATGATGTGCTTACAAAGCTCTAATTGAGTATCTCGCACCATTTGGTCTGACGTCATTGGTAATTGGGCAGTCGAATATAGTGATGGAAAGTGTCTAGGTGATGATCACATAGTTTACAATTGGGATGCTCACCATAGGGAAATTTATTACCAGCCGCAATTTACCATAATTAGCATCGATATCCTAGCCTAATTCTTAACAGTGTCGCTGCCTAGTGGATGTTTTGTGCTGTCCGTATATATAATTATTACTTCTAAACACATCAAAGCACTTTATACTCGTGCTCTGTGTCCTTTTAGTGTCAGTTTAGTTCATTTAATAAATAATAATACAAATTAATAATTATTATTATTATTTATTATGTGTTTGTTCTCGTGTCATCCCATGTAGTTTCCTGAAATAGTAATATTTTTACAAGAGGTAAAAATGTGAACCTTATGAAAATTGAAAGCGTACGATTAAACTCAAATTACGACATTGTATTTACCTAAAGAAAAAAGAAAATCAAAATAATCCTTAGAATGGGATGAGAGTCCAAGCAAGTGAGTCTGCTTATCGCGTGGGTGTGTGAACGCGGCCCCACATCCGGATACAAGTCACATCGTACACAAGAATATTAGCTGAACTTATAGCTAGTTTTTTTTTTATCTACACTGTAATCTTTCATATAGAATAGGGTAGCAGCACATTGCTGTATATACACCTAAGCTTGTTAATAATAAAAAGACGATTCGCCAGCGGATTTTGATGATAATAATTCAATTTAGTATACTTAGGTCATAAAAGTATTTGTGTGTCCGTCTGATATCATACTACTTGTGAAGGAGGAAATGTATATGTTTATCTCTCAGAATGTTTGGTAATATGATTATTGTTTGTGATGTGTGTCTATGTATGTATTAACACGTTGTAACTGAACGGGGTGAGAATAGCTTGAGCTACCTCATCCCTTTGTGTGTATTTTACATCAATAAACTTATTTCAATTTCAGTTTCAATTTCAATTTCAAATTCAATTTTGTTTAAATGCTTAATGATAATGTTTATTCAGGTAAACATACATTTATTTATGTTATTTACTTATTTATATACTAGAAAGCACATTGGCTTTATGAGAGCAGTTTACATAGCATTGATGTTTTTACATTCTTGTTAAGCCACTAACATGCATAGAGTTTCGGGCAGCTCAAATTGTCGTTCAAAATGAGTTACAAACAGAATGTTTGATTTCTAGATAGAGTTAGTATATACTATACCAAAATCCACTAATACGCACAGCGTGTCAGGTAAGATGTGGGAACAACACTTAGACTGAAACTTAAAACTAATTGAGATCAAATCAGACCAGTAATTGAAAACCTACTTATCCTAACCTAGCTCAACCCAACCCAGCCTAACCTAACCAAACCCAAACTAACCTAACCCAACCCATTAGCATAGCAATGGGCTAACAATACAATACAATTCTCTGCCCGAAACGCTATGCGTACTAGTGGCTTTATAAGAATGTAAATGCACCATGCTATGTCCTCTCATAAACCCAATGTACCGTCTTGTAAATAAATAAATAACAATATATATACGGTTTTAACAAACGGAAAACGAGCTCCGTGGATTGGTCTCGTGTACAAAACGACGTCTTCCCCCCCCCCCCCCCACTCCCATGGTAAACACCCCGGGCCCCCGAGAGTGACGGAGGACTGCCATGGGACTCTGCTGAAATAAGGCCAGATGAAGATGGGGCTGAACAACGTGCTGGTATTATCCCAGGTGACGACGTACATCCTGACGTTGCTGTTGGCGCTATGTATCATCATCCCCATCTTCTTCCACCTCAGTGACTTCAAGTGAGTGAGGCACTCGGGACCTCAGAGGTGTGTGTGTGTCTGGGCCTCTCAACACTGATACAACCTTTATTTATAAGTCGTGTTAATAAAAGGATACGTCATTTTTAGCTATCACGATTTTGCAACACACTTATTGTATCTTATGCTAACCTAGCCTAATATACTGTTTGGGAGGTGTATGACCACTGGATTGCCTCTGGGGATCATTTGGTTATACTAGTTTTTTTATTTATTTATTTATATATATGCAAGAGTTCTTACATTCTTGTACGGCCACTAGCACGCATAGCATTTCGGGCAAGTTCTTAATCCTATGTTAACTGGAATTCAACCCGCCAAATCGTTTAACAACCAGGTACCCATTTTACTGTTAGGTAAACAAGGGTTACAGTTAAGGATTTGCGCCCAGTAAATCCTCCCTGGCCAGGATACGAACCCTGGACAGAGTGCTTGTAAAACACTGGGTGAGTGTCTTGCCAACTATACCCCGGGGCCTAGTGGTTTATATATATAATAAATAAATAAATAAATAAATGTTTATTTAGGTAAGGTACATACATACAAGAGATTTTACAAAGATTGATGGATTTATAGATAGAGCTAGTACATACAATGCCTAAAGCCACTATTACGCAAAGCGTTTGGGCATGAAAAACATTAATGACTAAAGCTTAATACTAATTGAGTATAAAGAATAAAATGTGTTGAGAACAAATAAAAATAGAGATAAAAAAGGGGGAACATGGCTGAAAAAGCAGCACAATACAATTAGGTCGACAAACAGCGTTGTTTAAAAAAAACAGACATGGATTGACAATAGAGGGGTAAGGTAGGTTACAGGGAATTTATTAGGTAGTGCTTTGTTTTTATCTTAAACTGGTTGAGAGAGGTACAGTCTTTTACATGTTTGGGAAGGTCATTCCTCATTCTGGGTCCCTTGATTTGTAGAGCATTTCTAGTTTGATTAAGTCGTACTCTTGGAATATCAAAACTGTATTTCTGGTGTGGTACTCATGGGTTCTGTTACAACCTTCAATGAAGCTTTTGAGGTCAGGATTGGCATTACAGTTCAGCATTTTATATATGTATAATACACATGAGAGAATGTGCAGTGACTTAATATCTAACATATTCAGAGATTTGAGTAGGGGTACTGAGTGATGTCTGGGGCCAGAGTTAGATATTGTCCTAATAGCAGCTTTGTGTTGAGTAATTAGAGGAAGTAAATGATTTTGTGCAGTAGAACCCCAAGCACAAATACCATAGTTGAGATATGGATAGATGAGGGAGTAATAGAGAGTCACCAGGGCAGGGCAGGGTACATAATATCTGATCTTAGAAAGAATGCCAACAGTTTTTGAAACTTTTTTTTTTATATATTTAGAATGTGTCCCTGGAAATTCAGCTTGTGATCAATGAGAACGCCAAGGAATTTTCCATCTAGTTTGTTACAAATTTGGGTATTGTTTATTTTGAGATTTATTTGGTTAGAGGATTTATTGCCAAACAGAATATAGAAAGTTTTGTCAATGTTAAGGGTGAGTTTGTTGGCAGTTAGCCAAAGATGGACTTTATTTAGCTCAGTATTTACTGTGGCATTTAGAGCAAGGGGGTCAGGACTGGAGTAAATGAAGGTTGTGTCGTCAGCAAATAGAATTGGTTTGAGGTGTTGGGAGACATTTGGAAGGTCATTAATGTAGATGAGAAAGAGGAGAGGGCCAAGTATGTTGCCCTCAGGAACACCAATGTTGATGGGTAGGGTGGGAGAAATTGAATTATTCACAGAAACATACTGGAGCCTGTCAATAAGGTAAGATTTGAGGTATTGCAGGGAGTGTCCTCTGATTCCATAATGATGTAATTTAAGAAGAAGGTTTTGGTGGTTGACAGTGTCAAAAGCCTTACGCAGGTCCACAAATAACCCAACAGGGAACTCATTTTTATCAAGAGCTGCATGAATCAAGTTAATCATACTAATAAGTGCATCGTTAGTGCTTTTTTTTGGGTCTGAAGCCATATTGACAAGAGCTAAGAATATTGTGTTTGGCTAGATAAGAGTAAAGCTGCTTGTAGATTAGTTTTTCAAATATTTTTGACAAGTTAGGCAGGATTGATATGGGTCTGTAGTTGTTAACATCTGTGAGATCACCACATTTGTGGACAGGGGTTACTCTCGCTTTTTTTAGAATATCTGGAAAGGTTTGGAGTTCAAGTGACTTGTTGAAGAGCAATGCAATAGCAGGGGCTAAAGATCTGGAGGCTTTTTTGTAAATTGAAGTTGGTATATCCTCAAGGGCACTAGACTTGGTTTTAAGGGAAAGGATTATCTCATTGACATCAGTGGAATTAGTAGGCTTTAGGTACAGAGACTGTGGATAGTTACCTGTAAGATAGTCCTTAACATCAGTACTGTACTGGAAGATGAAATATCGTTTGCAAGGGATGACCCAATGGAAGAGAAGAACCTATTGAACTCAATAGCAGAATCAGAGGCTGAACACTGACCATCGTTATTGGACAGGAGTGTTGGTTTGTTATTTAAAATCTTCTTTGATCCCAATATTTGTGAAATTGTGCTCCAAGTTTTTTTTTAATGTTGCTCTTTATTTGGGTAAATTTATCTTCGTAGTACTGTATTTAGTTTTGGCTCGTCTAATTATTTTAGATAGCAATAACGAGTAATTCTTTGAGAATTCTTTGGAGACGGTTCCTAACTTATACTTTTTCTCAAGGTCATGTTTTTTATTAATGGATTTAAGTATTAAGTAGGTGATTGCACTGCAGGCAAATCTTTTTATAAATGCTAAAAGGAAATTTATTGTAACAAGGTGGTTGATTGTGTCAGCTGATTTGTTGTCAAAATATCACCATTTCATAGGGTCACTCTGGTGGTGTGTAGATGTTATCTTTTCTGTGAGAGTTGCAATGATGTATGATGGCTCCTAGCTTGACTATGTAAACAGATTCAAATACCTTGGCCTTGAGGTGCCACTGTATGGTCCTGTTGTATTCAGACTCTGTCGTCAGTATAAAGAGAGGCTCCGAGCTCTCAAGGCTGTTGAAGGTTATCACTCAGGCTATGGTGCCAATGTCAGAATTGTCAAAATGATGTGCCTTGCATACATCAGATCTTTAGTGGATTATGCTGCACTGCTGCTTACTTTGATGCCTGAAAGAAAGCTTGGAGGCCTTGACAAATTACAGAACGAAGCCTTGAGGATAATCCTTGGGTGCCCTCGTACCACAAAGATAGTTAACATGAGAAAGGAACTTAATATTCTGAGCATTGTTGATCGTGTTGCTGAAATTAACTGTCAGATTGGTATACAAAATGCTTAGGCTAGCTCATCCTAACCCTTACACAGAAGCCCTCCAGAATTTCTTTATTGAAGGTCAACATTGTTCCAAATGGGTAACTAAAACTGGAACTGAACTCAGAATGTATCAATTTATAATTTGTACCAAGAGAGCCAACAACGGCACTTTCCTGCACCGTGGGAGATTACACCCTTTCCAAATTTAATCCCTCCCTTTCCACCAAAGAAGCAAATTAGAGATCAGCCGAAGCTTCATCTTAAGGCAAAGCTCAGTGCCTTAAGCCATATTGATGCTTTGTCCACAGAGCATTCTCTCTCTCTCTCTCTCAAATCATATACACTGATGGTTCCCCACACCGCCCTACGGGGCTGAAGTGCAGTTGTCCTTTCAGTGGGTGATGACTTATATTTTGAGTGGGGAGTCCGTAGAAATGACTGGGCCTCTACCCTTCAGACCGAACTATTTGCTTTACTTCTTGCGCTGAATGTGTACAAGTCTCCAAACTTGATACATTAATTGTTTGTGACTCATTATCATCCTTAATTGCTCTCAACTCTTTAACACATAACTGTTACATTGTGTTAATTCTGAAGCTAAACACAAATGCAACAAAATTATTAATGATGGTATCAGAGTCCATTTCATGTGGACTCCATCTCATGTTTGCCTCCGAATGCATGATAAAGCTGATAAGTTAGCCAAAGAATCTGCCTTTAAAGGAGAAATTGAAAAACCTTGGATTGCCAGTAAGCAGTCTGAGATCAATAGTACACCAAGAACTTCAACAAAATCCTGTAGATTTGAGGCAAAGTGAAATCGACACCAGTAATTCCATCTATCATCATTCTATCATGCAAGAAGAGCTGCACATCTATGGATCATCCAATAAAATCAGCAGACTTCTAGAGGTTACTACTGCTCAGCTTAGACTTGGCTATAAGTATCTCTGGGAATTTTCATTATCTGCTGATGTAGACCTGATCAAATGTAAACTGTGTCAACAAAATTATTCCTACTCCCTCCGTCACTATGTGATGGAGTGGTGTAAAAAGATACAATGGGGCCTCGACTTATGATGCTAATCCGTTCCCAGAGACGGATCGTAAGTCGAAATATCGTAAGTCGAAGCGATTTTTTCCACATGAAATAAAGAGAATTGAATTAAACCATTCCCCACCCTCCAAAATATTAACATACAAATACATTTTATACTGAATACAATGTTTTTTCTAACTACAATACAGTACCAAAGTGTCTCTTACCTTTATAGAGGGCTCTTGATGGCATATGAAAGAAGATGGTGATGAGGGGGATGAAGAGAGTTGTTCCTGCTTGGAAGGGGAGTCCCCTTCCATTATCACATCAGGCAGTGATGTTTTCTCTGGGGTACTCTCTCTCCTACATTTTGCCTGAATACCACTAGGACCTGGTTGTGGTTCTGTGCTTGTTTGTCTTGCTACGAATTTGTCGAGACATTTGTTTTTCCCTTCATTTTAACATTTGTCTGTAATGATGCATCACAGTGCCATTGAATAGGTTAAGGCAACGACCTACTGCAGCTTGATTTGGGTGAGTCGTTTCAGCAAAGGTTTGCAATTCTTCCCATGCTGCACACATTTGCTTAATTGTTGAGGAAGAGACATTCTGTACTCTTGTTTCTGCTCTATGGTCATCCTTACATGGGTTTTCATATGTTGAGCCTTACCACTGACTTTCCTGGGACTCATGGCATGATATATAATAATTACTTTAATGTTCAAAATGCAAAAAATCACCACAAAAGCGGAATTTCTTATAGGCGCGATCATCACTAAGCAGGCAGCTGTAGTAAACTGAGGCAGGTCGGCCGTGTGACTGGAAACCACGCGCTCGGTCGACCCGAACATGTACCAACAAATATCGGAAGTCGACGACACCATCGGATGTCGAGTCGCATTTTTCAATGAAATTTACATCGTAACTCGAAATTATTGTAAGTAGGGGCAATCGTATGTCGAGGTGCCACTGTATGTGAATTCAGAGACAATACTATAACAAATGTTTAGAAAGATTTGTAAATATTTCATTCAAAATTATCTGCTACCAGAAATCTAAGCCATATATCCCCAGTTTGCTAACTGTAGGTAGTAACTAAGTGATTGTAACCTATCCACCGCTGCCCACTGGATGGGGGGGGGCCGGTGTGCAGGATAAACATATGAATTGTGACACTAGCTCTCCACATATGTCAGTTGCTTAATTTAGAAACTGTACTTGTGGTTGGTCTCGAGCCCATTGTTGATGTGATGATGTGCATTGAATTTTGTAACTAGATCATCGAGATTGTAACTTGCTTAGCTAAATGAATTGTGGGGTACAGTCCCCGAGCCCATTATGTGCCTCTGTAACCCTTTCCACTACTGCCCACAGAATGTGTGGTAGTGTAAGTTCATAATAAATGAACTAAACTAACTGTGAGGGAACACTGCAAAAAAACATATACTGCCAACTGGTAGGTATGTTTATTATATCAAACTAAAATTGTTTACAATAATTGCTGTAGCCTAACCAGATCTGGACTGTTAGGCAGTATGGGCATCAGTAGGATATCTGAGAAGTGTTTCATGAGAAGGGTGTATAATACCAAGGTGAAATAAGGGGTCATGTGGTGGTGGCAGGTGACCAGTAACTCAAAAGAAGAGAGTGGAAAAATATAGAACAGAAAGAATGGGTAGAGGGCTTGAAATAGTATTATGTAAAAATGCAATAAATGAACACTGGTTCGATTTCAGTCAAACTTTTTTGACTAGTTGTATATGAAATTGGTTCAACTGGTCCAAGTCTCAGCATCGTAGCCTAAGTAGGAAGGGAGAAAAAATATTGAATTACCTTTGTATCAAATTTTTTCCAAAATAGTCAAAAATTAACATCAAACACAAGTGTCAACTGAAATCATGTCTATGACACTAAGCTATCACAATAGCATATAATAAAGTGTTTTAATATTTAATTTTATGCAAAAAAAAAATTCAAAGCAAAATTTTAGAATTTTTTCTCGATTTTTTGTTGTCATATTTTTTATCGAGCGATTTGCATAAAACTTATATACCTTACAGAACATAAGCCTAAGTAAGGGTGCAAATGTTGGAGGAAATTCGTTGATGTCAACCTTAACCACGAGTGGCAGAATCTTTGACTGTGTTTATTGTCAAGTAACATAAAATTGACACTCCTTTCATTTTTTTTCAATTTACATAAAATTTACACCTTATATGTAGAGCTTACATCTCTACAATCTCTATGAAACATTTTATTCCTAAGTTCATTTATTAATTTGATAAATATTTCTAAACATGAAAAATTGGCATATATTTTGGTGGAACTTTGATTACTTGTATTAATAAAACTAAAGATATTTTGGACAATCCACCTATACAAATCCTTTATTATATGCTAATGTGATAGATGAGTGCCATAAAAAGTATTTCATTTGAAACTTGTGGTTGTAGTAAATTATTGAAAATGTGCAAAATTTGTTGAAAAAAAAATCCCTCTCTTTCTATTTAGGGTGCGATACTGAAACCTAGAACAGTTGCAGCCCTTTTTATATACAACTAGTAAAAAAAAGATTGATTGACATTAAACATTTAATATCACGTAATACGGCGCCTTAGGGGTTTGTATGATGATAAAACCTTCTCAAGAAACTTCTGCTGTCCCCACTCCTAATTGGGAGCTCCTGGGGGACGTAAGGCATTGGAGCTATAGATACCTTCATAGATATTAGTTATATTACAGTTCCAGATGTTACTTACCATAACCTAACCATATTTCTCAGACATCTTATCATTATATGCACATTTACATTACAGGGGCCACTGCTTGCTGTTCAGCAATGGTACATGGCGTGAGACAGATGGCCAGTTTGTGGTGTCTTGGGCATCACAAGGCTTTTGTGATTATAATCTCACCTGGGCCTCTGTCTCGCTCGTAATTGCCCTCATCCAAACCTACAGGTTTATAGTACAGATTTTCCGTGGAACAGAGAGGTAAGATGTACAGTAACTTGGTGTGTGTGTGTAATTTTGTTTGTTTTTGTTCCTCTTTTAAATAATAAATATAAATGACCAAATATAAATTTTTATCTAAATTTTATACTTGGTCTATCTCGAAGCATATAGGATGTACTCTAGAAGTGAGGTTATAGACATACTTTATATTGTATACAGTACTGTAATTAACCATGGGTTTTATAGGATATTGCCTTAAAGAGCAATTAAATAGACTGGGTTAGAAAGGTACTTTTCACATACAGTCAAAGCCAGATTTTGTAATTTGTGATTCTGTATCTTGAGAGCTTCATTGTATTGAATTGAAACAACAGTATTTATTTTTCAATATTGGTCAGTGCAGAACAGTGGAAGTTTTTATTTGAAAAAATACGATATACTCTCTTTTAAACTTGATGGGGGTGAGTGTTTTATCACAGTCAAGCTGTGACACAACACAACTGCACTACCTACCCATCATCATACCAACTCAACCACTTCTACCTTACAATCCACAATCAATCCATTCCCATCCCTACCTCATCCTCCATTCCCATCCCTACTTCATCCTCCATTTCCACCCCAACCCCTCATCCTCCATTTCCACCCCAATGCCCTCGTCCTCCATTTCCAACCCTTCAACCTTTGCTGTATGCCCAACCTAAACTTTCCCACATTAACCCATTCCCATGCACCAAATCCCCCTTCCCCTTTAAATTTAACCCCATCCTTATTTCAAGGGGCCCATTAGAGCAGTGATCAACACAGTTTACACATGAAAGGATTCAGGTTCAGTTCCCACACAGGGCAGAGACAGGTCAATAAATAGGTGCCCAGGAGCTTGGCGACTGTTGTGGGTGGCATTCAGCGATAGGTAAGTTGTTGGCTTAGGCAGACCTTGATAAGTCTAGCATGCATACTGTCCTTGACAATGGGTAACCAACCCATACAGAGAAATAAAAAGGTATTGTTTGTATTTTGGTATATACATTGTATTGAGGGATCAAGGGATACCCTCCTCAATTGGGTATTTCTAGTTTTAATTGGCCTTAATTCATTCTAGGTAAGGTAAGGAAATTGCCATGTGGAAGCACTAAGCAAGGGGTGACTAGCACTTTTATTAATTCAAGAATACAGACTTACTTGATATTCCATACAATTTAACATGTGGTGTTGCTTGAAGAACTTGGATCAGTGGTACAATACTGAGGTATAAAGGAGGGCATTGCTATTTTCAGTATTTTATGGAATTGTTTGTATTGAAATAGGCTAGGATAGAAGACTGTTTTAAAAAAGTTTATTTTTTCTAATTAAAAAAAAAATGACATGGTACTGTCTTAATTGCTCTGAAGTTATAAACCCATTTCTAATTTTAATGTTTCCACCTTTGACCTTAGATGTACTGTATAAATATTAGGTGCACTTCTCATAGAATATGGGATGGGTTGATTTATTGGCAGTTATTAAATACTGCAGTTGAACTTACATTTAATTGTGTATTATGAATGCAATATCAGTATGTATATAATTCTTAAAATTATTTTTTCTTTCAGCACATTCCTGAGTGCATTCCTTGATGTTGTGGTAAGCCTTGTGATGTCGATTGCAGCCCTGACAGGTGCACTCATCATCACTATTGGCTACCAGACCTGGTGCAATGCTATCATGCTACGTTTTGAGGCGTAAGTTATGTTTTGTGTTTTCCTGTTGTCTTCTTAAATGGCACTGGTTTCTGTCATTTATTTTAATGCGTTTCCTCGTGTTCTATGTTGTTCATTTTTATTCAACCCATTAAGTCTATATGTATCTTTAAATTTTAAGTTCATTACAGCATTCATAATGGTTGTAGAATATTTTTATACCTTGTAACTTCAAAAATCTCATCAATAATTCATAGAATTATCATAGTCTCATCATAGACACATATGTTACACTTCTTCTAGAAGCATATCTACAGTGAAGTATAGATAGTTGTGCATAAAATTAGTTTTCTCATTACTGTAAGTACTGTATGTACATGGAGTAAAATAGATGTAAAACTAGGAAATTATATTAAAGTGTAAATATGCCCCCCTCAATAAATGTAAAGTTTGAAAAGTGGCATGAATTCATTGTTTTTATTATGAGTTTCTAGTTTCCCTCTTGCTTGAAGCATGTTAATACTTCATTGACATACAATTTTAACGTTTAGCTGAGTAACAGGTCAAAGAGGGTGCATCAGTTAGGTAGCCAAAATGGAACAGGCCCCACTTNTCTGCCGTCCGGTCTTTGGCTACCCATTTGCGGGTATGCTGACGACACTGTTCTGTTTTTGACTTTAGTGGGTTCTGTCGGTGCTGTCCAGGAAGTTCTCCAGCGTTTTGAGTCCGCCAGGGGGGCCGTCAATAATCGGCGAAGTTGGGGTTGATGGGATCGGTGCGTGGGCCTCCGCCTAGAGTGGGATGGGTAGTGGTTTTCCGTGGTTATGCGACTGAGGTCGGACATTCCGTCTTCTGTCCGGCTTTTAGGGTACTACGTGGGGTGTTTTATGCCCTCAACCCCGTACTTGTTTCCGGTGTGGCATGCTGGGGCATCAGGCTGCCGGTGCACTGCTGATCCGATTGCTCCCGTAAATTTGTTCCGTGAAGAGGTTTCCCGCCGCTCCCTCTAGGAGGATTCCCGGGGGTGAGGAGGTGAGCGTTCCGTTCACTGCTAAGGCTCCCCCAGCGTCGCCCAACGTTCCCCGTTTGTCGCAGACCCTCCTCCGGATGTTGCGGTGCCGTTGGATGACTCCTGCTCCTGTCCCTGGACCCTGCTGCTCCCGTGGGCCCTTCCTGGTGCTCCCTGTGAGGCGTCGCCATCTGCTCCCTTGTCTTCGGCTCCTGCGCCTGGCCCTGCATCCTCACCTTGGGTCCCGGCTGTGCTGGGTGCTGGGTGGCTGCGAAGCCTCCTGCTGTGTGTGGTCCGTTCCCATGTGCTGAGGCTGCTGCCGTTCTGCGTCGGGCGTCGGTTCGTCCGGATGGTGGTGCCCGTGTTTCTGGGTTCGCGTCCGGCTCTGACGATCTCCGGCCGAGCCCAACGTTCCAGGTGTTCTCGTCCGCCTGGGCCGATGTTGGGGAATTTAGTGACTGTGGGTCTTCGGTGTGGTCCAGATGCTTCGATGGCACCGCAGTTAGTGGTACGGAGGTCCATGTGCCTGCTGACGATGGTATCTATGTCTCGGGTGGGCCTTCTGCTCCTTCTCCACCGGAGGACTCTCCACGGTGGGGGTGTGGTGCCTCCGCTGCTAGGGATGGTGGGGATGCTGGTGCTGGGAGTGGCCTGGTGGTGACCTTACGGAAGGATGCGCGCCGCTCGGGTTCCCGGCAGTCTTCCGGTGGTGTGCCCGGGCCGCTGGTGCCCCAGTGGTGGTGCACTCTATCCGGATCCCTCCTCCGAGGGTGCGTGTTGGAAACCTGGGGGACGTGTTGCCAGCGTCTGTGATGCCGTCGGGTCACTGGTCGGGGATTGCTGAGTTACCGATCTTCGAGGAGCTGCGGGACTTTTATAATGATATGGTTCCCTCGGTGTGGGAGCGTGTGCCGATTACTCGCCTCCGGAGTGATACCATCTGGATTCCCTGTTTGCGGGTGTTTGTTGCCAAGGTGACATGGCGTCCCCGGTAGATGGTCCAAGCCTTGAGGTGGTTGCTCTGGGAGGCGTTCCTGTACGGTTCCCTCGGGACGTGTTTCCGGGCAAGTATGTCCAGTGATTTCTTACTTCTGTGCTTATTCTTGTACTGTGTGCCCTTCTGGCTGTTTGTTTGCCTTTTTGTAGTTTGTGCCCGTGCCTCTCACTTTGTTTGGGGCATGGCAGGTGTTTTGGTGTGAGTGTTTTTCTTTGTGTTTGTATTATTATTTTGTCCTGTGTGTTCTATTTAGGCTTTACGTGTTTCTGCTGTGCTTTTTTTGTTGTTCATACTGATGTTACTCATAAAATGTTTTATAATGTTTCTGTGTTTTATTGTTTTGCTTGCATTGTTGTATTCGTTTTTTTTTTTGTGTCTTTGTTCTCATGTGTACCTTGTTGCCTTCTCTTGTTTTAACAATTGTTTACTGGGCTGTCGGTCCTTCTGGCCAGCGGTTTCTTGTTTTGTTTTGTTTTCTTTCGCTTGTTTTATTGTATTTATTGTATTTCCCTTGCATGCTTGTGTGTAAAAATAAAAATGAAAAAAAAAATAAAAAACTCAGCTTGCATTGTGGATGCCCAGTTACTAATTTGGATATTCCTTTGAGTTGTGCTGCCATCGGGCTGATGAGCAATAACAGCACTTCCTGCCCTCCCTGTAGCTGTACTGAGTGATCCGTCAGTGTATATGGTCTGTGCTATGTTGTTTTCAGCTTGTATATTGTGAATGTGTTCTATGGTGCTTATTAATTTAGCAGGAAGCTGAGCATGAGGGTTGTTTGTGATTAGATTAGCATTAGGGGTATGCAGGGATCAGGATGTCAAAAGGTACTATCTGCCAGGGTGGAAGGAAATGCTGTACTCTTTCATCTGTATATACATCGTGCAGTCCCGTCATTTTAATATGAGTGGCTGTTCTTTGAATCCACTTAGACTCGCTAGTTCCATTTCGTATGTGTTCTAACAGAGCAACTGACACAATGTGTTTTTGTTATCACGCAGAAGCTTTAGTCCCATCGTAAGATTAATTTCAAATATTCTATCTCTAATGCTAAGTATATTTAATTCTTTCCGTATGTTGAGAACTTTGGTAGTTATAGGACAGCCAAGTATAATTCTGAGTGCTTCATTTTGCATTTTTTTCCAGTCTATCAATACTTTTGCCATTTTGCAGGACTAAAGCTGGTGCATGATCAGAGACCTTATATATGCTAAATTACATCATTTTTGCTATTCTAATATTAACACCGTATTTAGGGCTGTACCCCACTACAGTTCTGAGAGCCTCGAGTCTGTCTCTACATTGTTGATGTAACTTATTGACTGCAGTTGAGGTACAAGGGACAGACACACCAAGGTATTTGAAAGAAGAGACATAGTCTATTTTTATGTTATCTAAAGTTTTCGTGGTCCACTTTTGCGGTTGCCAATTTGTCTGTTAAATACCTTAGTTTTAGCAGCGTTGATTACAAGACCAAGTCTCTTACAAGCTGTATATATACAATTTAAGATTGTTTGCATTTCGCGGTGGGTTTTAGTATGCACAAGGATGTCATCTGCATAGCTGATAGTGATGTTTGCCGGACTAGTTGGGATTGATTTTAGTAAGGCATTAATTAGAGCATTAAACAAGATAGGACTGAGTACTCCTCCTTGTGGGGTGCCTAGTTACATTAATTTAGTTTCACTCTTGTAACCTTGGAACAGTGCAGAGGATTTCCGGTTGGTAAGATAGCCCCGTATCCATTGTAATAATTGTCCACCTATATCCATTCTCGCTAATTCATACATAATCACTTCCCTATTAGCAATATCAAAGGCATTTTATAAATCAAGAAATGTTGTGTACTTGTGCCTTTTATCTCCATGAACAGTAAGAAAGGTTATGATACAGTTGTGTACACTTTTACCATGCGTAAAACCATTGATATCATGTGACATGTTCTCTTTAACTCTATACAATAATCTATTAAGCACCATTCTCTTAAAGGTTTTGCCCATGCAACTGGTCAGTGAGATGGTACGAAAAGCATCAGGTTGGCCAGGCTTTGGTACAGGTACAGTAAGACTGCTGGTCCATGATACTAGCATTTGCCCAGTGACATAACTCGCATTAAACAATTCTAATAATGGGTTACCGGGCACACAATGTAGGAGTCTTAGAATATCATAGGTGATACCGTCCTCACCAGGGTTGCCTGGTTGCCAACATGAGTGCCATATACAGCACTCATTGGAGTGCTACTGCTGACCAGACCACACACTAGAAGGTGAAGGGACGACGACGTTTCAGTCCGTCCTGGACGATTCTCAAGTCGATGGTCTGGTCAACATACTTTAGCCACGTTATTGTGACTCATCGCCTGCAGTGCTACTGCCCCTGGAGAGGGCTGCATCCAATTCATAATCTGTATATGGAACATCACATTCATCATGTTGCTTGCTCAACATGAAATTTATGAGATCATTTCTGTCTGTGGACTTCGCCTGCAATTTTTCCCTAGTGCTAGCTGGGAACATTCCAAAGCTGGAGACCTGAGCCCATTTTGTAATTAACTGATTGGCTTTCTGTAGCGGGTTTAGGTGTGATACGTGTCTATTATTTTTACCAATAATTTTGTTTATGCCTTTCCAGGCTTTGCCCAGGAGAGTATGCAGGTAATTCCACTAACAAAACCCTCCCATTCATTTTGTCTCAGTTCAGTCATTCTCTCCCTCGCCGCTGCAAGCGCGGCCTGAAACAGTTTTAACATTTGAGGAGTTCTAAGGTTCTTATATGCTTTACCTGTCTGTCTAGCAATTGATTTAAGCTCTTTCAGTTTAGCATCATCATAGTACTGGTTGTGTCTGACCTGCTTACCGGTACATCTTTTTGTTTGGTGTGACTCACTATTTTTGATGGCCTCATAGGTTTTATTTACGAGGTCATCATATTGTACATTTTCAGGCTCATAATTGTTACACCAATGTGCTGTGCTGTCCATAAAGAATATTTCTTGCTCTTTCCTTACTGTTAGCCTGCGTCTACTCAGCTTAGTGCCAGGTAGGTCAACATTAGCCACGTGTATGATAGCTGTTATGGCTAAATGGTCAGACATTAAGTCATCCATAATATCAGTCTCATGAGTTGTATATGACAGGTTAAAGCTAATGCACCTATCTAGGACTCCTTCATATATTTGCGTTGGTTGATTCTTACTGATAATTTGAACATCATCATATGCATCTAGAAGTGCCAACACTCTTCTCCCGTTGGTGTTTGTGAGTTGATCCCCTAACTGTTTGTTTAGCATTTAAATCCCAAATTAATATTGTAGGGTCAGTATGTGCAAAATTAGGTAGGTCAGTATACTGGAGGAGGCCAGTAGGTGCATTGATGGGCAGTACCACTCATCCTGTGAGTGAATATACCACCAGTGTTAGGCAGTGTTGCGCAGTACCACTCATCCTGTGAGTGTATATACCACCAGTGTTAGGCAGTGTTGCGCAGTACCACTCATCCTGTGAGTGAATATACCACCAGTGTTAGGCAGTGTTGCGCAGTACCACTCACCCTGTGAGTGGACACACCTCAAACAATGGGCCAGTTTTTTTTCCTACCACAGACGTGGACACACATTTTCAATGCTAAACAGCATATTTACATTTTCTTCTGTCCTCCATGGACAGGGTCAGAGATTTGTTAAACATGTAATTTAGAGATTGATTGAGCAATCAATCACAGAAGGCGATTGTTGTGTTAGGCAGTACACATCATCGTGTGAGTGATTGTGTCATCAAACGGATAGCTTACATTTGATCCAAACAATTGAATTGCCAATTGATGTTATTCTCCTTCCTTCTGTTGTGCAATATCCAGAAATTAGTAAATTGACCAATTGTTGAATTTAATTGCAGCAAATCGAGCGTGTTATTTGGAGAATGATGCTAACCATATTGCAAGTATTCACCGTTGAGTGCAATCATTGTTAGCATTATCAAATACAATGTGAGAATGTTTACACTCCTATGTCACAGCGTCACCCATAGGCCTACCTTGGAGCTTTCATTTCCCACCACGATTCCCGTTCTCTCGATTTGCTACTCCGTAACAAATGCAACTGTTTCGTCTGACCTGGAACGTCCCAAGTTTGCATAATAAGATAACATACTGGAGCGAAAGATACGGCAGGAAATGTTGAGTAGACCGGGCGAGGAGTAGAGGTACCGTAGGCACTCTCAGAGAACACTGTGTGAACACTGTGTGAACACTGTGTGAACACTGTGTGAACACTGTGTGAACATTGTGTGAACATTGTGTGAACATTGTGTGAACACTGTGTGAACACTGTGTGAACACTGTGAGAACACTGTGAACACTGTGTGAACACTGTGTGAACACTGTGAGAACACTGTGAACATCAGAGCTGCTCGGCTGGTTCATATCCTCCTAGATAATGTCAGAAATATTGCCGGTACAGAGAGGGACGTACACAGCATGCACGTACACAAGATGGACGTACACAAGATGGACGTACACAAGATGGACGTACACATGATGGATGTACACAAGATGGACGTACACAAGATGGACGTACACAAGATGGACGTACACAAGATGGACGTACACAGCATGCACGTACACAAGATGGACGTACACATGATGGAGGTACACAAGATGCACGTACACATGATGGAGGTACACAAGATGGACGTACACATGATGGATGTACACAAGATGCACGTACACATGATGGAGGTACACAAGATGGACGTACACATGATGGAGGTACACAAGATGGACGTACACATGATGGACGTACACAAGATGGACGTACACAAGATGGACGTACACATGATGGACGTACACATGATGGACGTACACATGATGGAGGTACACAAGATGGACGTACACATGATGGACGTACACATGATGGACGTACACATGATGGAGGTACACATGATGGAGGTACACAAGATGGACGTACACATGATGGACGTACACATGATGGACGTACACATGATGGACGTACACATGATGGACGTACACATGATGGACGTACACAAGATGGACGTACACATGATGGATGTACACAAGATGCACGTACACATGATGGAGGTACACAAGATGGACGTACACATGATGGACGTACACAAGATGGACGTACACATGATGGACGTACACATGATGGAGGTACACAAGATGGACGTACACATGATGGACGTACACATGATGGAGGTACACAAGATGGACGTACACATGATGGACGTACACAAGATGGACGTACACATGATGGACGTACACATGATGGAGGTACACAAGATGCACGTACACAAGATGGACGTACACATGATGGAGGTACACAAGATGGACGTACACATGATGGACGTACACATGATGGAGGTACACAAGATGGACGTACACAAGATGGACGTACACATGATGGAGGTACACAAGATGGACGTACACATGATGGACGTACACATGATGGAGGTACACAAGATGGACGTACACATGATGGAGGTACACAAGATGGACGTACACAAGATGGACGTACACATGATGGAGGTACACAAGATGGACGTACACAAGATGGACGTACACAAGATGGACGTACACAAGATGGACGTACACATGATGGAGGTACACAAGATGGACGTACACATGATGGAGGTACACATGATGGACGTACACAAGATGGACGTACACATGATGGAGGTACACATGATGGACGTACACAAGATGGACGTACACATGATGGAGGTACACATGATGGACGTACACAAGATGGACGTACACATGATGGATGTACACATGATGGACGTACACAAGATGGACGTACACATGATGGACGTACACATGATGGACGTACACATGATGGACGTACACATGATGGACGTACACAAGATGGACGTACACATGATGGACGTACACATGATGGACGTACACATGATGGACGTACACATGATGGACGTACACAAGATGGACGTACACATGATGGACGAACACATGATGGAGGTACACATGATGGAGGTACACAAGATGGACGTACACATGATGGACGTACACATGATGGACGTACACATGATGGACGTACACATGATGGAGGCACACAAGATGGACGTACACATGATGGACGTACACATGATGGACGTACACATGATGGACGTACACATGATGGAGGTACACATGATGGACGTACACATGATGGACGTACACATGATGGACGTACACATGATGGACGTACACAAGATGGACGTACACATGATGGAGGTACACATGATGGACGTACACATGATGGAGGTACACATGATGGAGGTACACAAGATGGACGTACACAAGATGGACGTACACAAGATGGACGTACACATGATGGAGGTACACAAGATGGACGTACATAAGATGGACGTACACAAGATGGACGTACACAAGATGGACGTACACAAGATGGACGTACACAAGATGGACGTACACATGATGGAGGTACACATGATGGAGGTACACAAGATGGACGTACACAAGATGGACGTACACATGATGGAGGTACACATGATGGAGGTACACAAGATGGACGTACACAAGATGGACGTACACATGATGGAGGTACACAAGATGGACGTACACAAGATGGACGTACACATGATGGAGGTACACATGATGGAGGTACACAAGATGGACGTACACATGATGGAGGTACACAAGATGGACGTACACATGATGGAGGTACACAAGATGGACGTACACAAAATGGACGTACACAAGATGGACGTACACATGATGGAGGTACACAAGATGGACGTACACAAGATGGATGTACACAAGATGGACTTACACAAGATGGACGTACACATGATGGAGGTACACATGATGGACGTACACAAGATGGACGTACACATGATGGATGTACACAAGATGGACGTACACATGATGGAGGTACACAAGATGGACGTACACAAGATGGACGTACACAAGATGGACGTACACAAGATGGACGTACACAAGATAGACGTACACATGATGGAGGTACACAAGATGGACGTACACAAGATGGACGTACACATGATGGAGGTACACAAGATGGACGTACACAAGATGGACGTACACAAGATGGACGTACACAAGATGGACGTACACAAGATCGACGTACACATGATGGAGGTACACAAGATGGACGTACACAAGATGGACGTACATAAGATGGACGTACACAAGGTGGACGTACACAAGATGGACGTATACAAGATGGACGTACACAAGATGGACGTACACAAGATGGACGTACACAAGATGGACGTACACAAGATGGACGTACACAAGATGGACGTACACAAGATGGACGTACACAAGATGGACGTACACAAGATAGACGTATACAAGATGGACGTACATAAGATGGACGTACACAAGATGGACGTACATAAGATGGACGTACACAAGATGGACGTACACAAGATGGACGTACACAAGATGGACGTACACAAGAAAAGTCCGACAAGTTCTTGCAAGAAGAGCCGGACCAACCGGGCTTTTCTTATTAACATCTTTGTTGACAACAATTAATTACAATTGTGTCTAATCTGAGTAATTCAATTAGGTCTTATTAAAGTGAGGATAATGCTGGTATTGACTGTCACACAGGACAGAGGGTCATACGCAAGACAATAGACTAAACTGGGTTGTTTAGACTAAACAAACTTGTAAACTAAAAGTTGTCATAACAGGGGAGAAGAACAAACCCCAGAACCCCAGGCATGAACCCAAACAACCCAACTAACCTATCGTCAATATTACGATGTTTGAATTTTTATGTAATTTGTCACGTTTTTAACGGATTGTCACATTAAAACGCGCATCGTATTAAGTGAGAGGACAGGTTGTTGTGATGAAATTAAATTCTAAATTGATTTTTGTCAATGTTGAAGGTAGTTTAAAATGGTCATAGCTTGGGTCTGTAAGTATTTTTTTTAATTGGAGTGATGCTAATGTTCTGTTGCTACCACCAACAGTTTCGTTGTATTTTGGTATGTTTTGCACTTTAGTATGAGAGGTCACCCTGAGTATGGTAACTTGCCTGCCTGTGCGCGATAATTACCGCTCCTCTCACATTTGTTATAATAATTGATATCATCATGATTTTTGTTCTGGTAATAATTATTATAATTATAATGGATTATACATAATCAAAATAATTGTTGTTATGATAATTTTAACTAGTGATGAAATTTCATCCCTCGGCCTACTTGCTTAGTACCATCACTTTTTTTTTATTAATACATGAGGTACATCTGCATTAGTGCAGCTACCCTAGACTATATGAAGTGGAGTACAGTGTGTCAAAAAAGTTAACTAGTTGATGCTAAAAAATCCCCGTCACACAGGATGGTTAGTCATACAGAGGCATGTGATAAGCAGTCTGCACTGGCAGACTCCGGATGCATTTTGAGGATATCATCAACACAAGATTGAATAAGGCAGCAGTGGTAATAAAGGTCACCATCTCGCAGGATGATTAGTCATACAGGGCCATATGTTTAGTAGCCTGCACTGGCAAATTTTGCCATCACAAGACACGTGGTATCCCAGTACCTCCACAACCCTAGACAACATGGGTCCACAACAAGGCGCTCATCTCTATCACAATTGCTGGACCACTATAACACGGCCTTAGACGCCATGAAAGACAAGCAAAACGCCTCCGACAAATGTGTTCATGGTGTTATTACACACAAAAGGCGTTCAGAAGGAATTACCGGAAAAACATAGGAAAATAGATATACAATTTCCTAACATAATTCAGTGTATAATAGTCAAAAAAGGAAATTTCAGACCATCAACCGTGAAGAGCTCAGTCCCTCAGGGTACTGTGCTTGCTCCAGTACTCTTTCTTATTCTCATATTGGACATAGACAAGGGCACAACCTATGGTACTTTATCATCCTTTGCAGATGACACTAGGATTTTTATGAGAGTAGACAACATAGAGGAGGCAGTATACCTCCAATCTGATGTAAATAAGGTCTTTCATTGGGCCTCAGAAAAAAACGATTTTTTTTAATGAAGATAACTTCCAGTTCCTGCGCTATGGACAAAAGGAAAATATAAAAACGGAAACCCACGTTCAAAACTCGGTCAAATCATATCGTATAAAACGAAAAACAATGTAAAGTATTTGGGTGTACTGATGTCGGAAGACCTTACCTATAAAGAACACAATAAAGTAGCCGTCACAACTACAAGAAAAATGACAGGTTGTATAACAAGAACCTTTCACACCAGAGATCCTATGCCGATGATGATACGTTTCAAGACGCTAATGCTCTCTAGAGTGGAGTACTGCTGCACAATGACAGCCCCTTTCAAAGCTGGAGAAATTGCTGACCTGGAGAGCGTGCAGAGATCCTTTACTGCTAGAATCCACTCAATAAAACATCTAAATTATTGGGACTGATTAACATACTTAAATCTGTATTCTCTATAACGCAGGCGGGAGATATAATATTAGATTACATAATAATATACATAATAATATTATACACGTGAAAAATATTAGAGGGACTGGTCCCAAATCTGCACACAGAAATAACATCGCATGAGACCAGAAGGTCTCATGCGATGAGGTTATTATATATTAGCATTATTATATATTATATATTATTGAAGGTTATGATATATTAGCATATTGTGCATATTTAGGCATAGGTTAGGTTAGGTGTTTAGGTTCTGTTGGCGATTATTTATATTTGTAGTACGTGGGTGAAGCATTTACAGCGTTGTGGTTCGAACAAAAGTCGTCACAGAAGCACTTATTCCGGAAGTGTTCGGGCGACGGGAGCCGGTCGGCCGAGCGGACAGCACGCTGGACTTGTGATCCTGTGTTCCCGGGTTCGATCCCGGGCGCTGGCGAGAAACAATGGGCAGAGCTTCTTTCATCCTATGCCCCTGTTACCTAGCAGTAAAATAGGTACCTGGGTGTTAGTCAGCTGTCACGGGCTGCTTCCTGGGGGTGGAGGCGTGGTCGAGGACCGGGCCGCGGGGACACTAAAGCCCCGAAATCATCTCAAGATAACCTCGAGATAACCTCAAGATAACGTCATCAGTTGTGAGTCGATTTATTGATTGATGAAGATTAAGCCACCCAAGAGGTGGCACGGGCGCCGTAATGGTGTGTGTAAAGCGTTTTTATATCTGGGTTTAATCCCAAGAGCTGGAGCCTGATCCCCACCAACAGACTACATGATCACACTCACACCACAACCCCCCTCCCCTTCCAGGCCAAACCCGTTAACCCTTCCTCCTCGCCTATCTCGCCTATCAACATGGAATTAAAACTCATATTTATTATATCTGATAGAGTAAGAAAACTTTTAAAATCTTTTTAAGATTTGGCGATTTTAAATGAGAACAAGTGGAAGATAAGGGAGTGACAACTGTCAACCACAGATGTCTAGGAGAGTGTCTGGTGGGTGGGGGGGGGGGGGTATCTATCAGGGAGAGTCTTGGGGTATGTCTGTGTCAAGGAGGATATCTGAGAGCATGTGTATGTTTGAGAGTATGTCTGTTTGAGGCATATCTGTATCTGGGCATATGCCTGTGTCTAGGGGGTAGGCCTGTGTGGGAAGATGTCTGGGTGGGGGGGGGGTTGTTATGTCTGTCCAGGAGAATATCTGAGGGATGGTGGTATGTTTGTGTCTAGAAAAATGTGTAAGGATTAGTATACCCAGGTTAATATACCGTTGAGGAACATGCCCTTGGAGAGTGCGCCCTGGGGAATATACCCTGGGAGAATATGCCCTGGGGTAAAAGTACCCAGGAGGAATATGCCCTGGTGGGAATATGCCCACCAGGGCATAAACTCACACATTCGGAGTGCGGTCCGTAAAAAAATTAACTGTTTTACCTAAGCAGAAACCTTCGAATGCCACCCACCTGATCTATCGTGGCCGGTGGGTAGACAACGTTGATATTACGGTGCTTAATGGTTTACCAATACCTTACATTTTGTAACGGATTGTTTCATTCCGTTAAAAATGCGACGTATTGGTGAGAGTGCAAAGTTGAACTTAGGATGTGTGAGGGACCTGAGATGGTGGTGACGGTGAGGTTGTGAGGCGGGGTTATGGCTTAAGGCATGTTGTGACCGTGCGTCTGAGGGTGTGTCACAGCTGGAGGTGTGTCACAGCTGGTGGTGTGTCACAGCTGGTGGTGTGTCACAGCTGGAGGTGTGTCACAGCTGGAGGTGTGTCACAGCTGGAGGTGTGTCACAGCTGGTGGTGTGTCACAGCTGGTGGTGTGTCACAGCTGGTGGTGTGTCACAGCTGGTGGTGTGTCACAGCTGGAGGTGTATCACAGCTGCTGGTGTGTCACAGCTGGTGGTGTGTGTCACAGCTGGAGGTGTGTCACAGCTGGTGGTGTGTCACAGCTGGTGGTGTGTCACAGCTGGTGGTGTGTCACAGCTGGAGGTGTGTGTCACAGCTGGTGGTGTGTCACAGCTGGTGGTGTGTGTCACAGCTGGAGGTGTGTCACAGCTGGTGGTGTGTCACAGCTGGTGGTGTGTCACAGCTGGTGGTGTGTCACAGCTGGAGGTGTGTCACAGCTGGAGGTGTGTGTCACAGCTGGTGGTGTGTCACAGCTGGTGGTGTGTCACAGCTGGAGGTGTGTGTCACAGCTGGTGGTGTGTCACAGCTGGTGGTGTGTCACAGCTGGTGGTGTGTCACAGCTGGAGGTGTGTGTCACAGCTGGTGGTGTGTCACAGCTGGTGGTGTGTCACAGCTGGAGGTGTGTGTCACAGCTGGTGGTGTGTCACAGCTGGTGGTGTGTCACAGCTGGTGGTGTGTCACAGCTGGTGGTGTGTCACAGCTGGTGGTGTGTCACAGCTGGTGGTGTGTCACAGCTGGTGGTGTGTCACAGCTGGAGGTGTGTCACAGCTGGTGGTGTGTCACAGCTGGTGGTGTGTCACAGCTGGTGGTGTGTCACAGCTGGTGGTGTGTGTCACAGCTGGAGGTGTGTGTCACAGCTGGTGGTGTGTCACAGCTGGTGGTGTGTCACAGCTGGAGGTGTGTGTCACAGCTGGAGGTGTGTGTCACAGCTGGTGGTGTGTCACAGCTGGTGGTGTGTCACAGCTGGTGGTGTGTCACAGCTGGAGGTGTGTCACAGCTGGTGGTGTGTCACAGCTGGAGGTGTGTCACAGCTGGTGGTGTGTCACAGCTGGTGGTGTGTCACAGCTGGTGGTGTGTCACAGCTGGTGGTGTGTCACAGCTGGTGGTGTGTGTCACAGCTGGTGGTGTGTCACAGCTGGTGGTGTGTCACAGCTGGAGGTGTGTCACAGCTGGTGGTGTGTCACAGCTGGTGGTGTGTCACAGCTGGTGGTGTGTCACAGCTGGAGGTGTGTCACAGCTGGTGGTGTGTCACAGCTGGTGGTGTGTCACAGCTGGTGGTGTGTGTCACAGCTGGTGGTGTGTCACAGCTGGTGGTGTGTCACAGCTGGAGGTGTGTGTCACAGCTGGAGGTGTGTCACAGCTGGAGGTGTGTCACAGTGGAGGTGTGTCACAGCTGGTGGTGTGTCACAGCTGGTGGTGTGTCACAGCTGGGGTGTGTCACAGCTGGTGGTGTGTCACAGCTGGTGTGTGTCACAGCTGGAGGTGTGGTCACAGCTGGAGGTGTGTCACAGCTGGAGTGGTGTCACAGCTGGAGGGTGTGTCACAGCTGGAGGTGTGTGTCACAGCTGGAGGTGTGTCACAGCTGGAGGTGTGTCACAGCTGGAGGTGGTGTGTCACAGCTGGAGGTGTGTCACAGCTGGAGGTGTGTGTCACAGCTGGAGGTGTGTCACAGCTGGTGGTGTGTCACAGCTGGAGGTGTGTGTCACAGTGGAGGTGTGTCACAGCTGGAGGTGTGTCACAGCTGGGG
>WNGS01042707.1:46197754-46211324 GCA_020271785.1 Procambarus virginalis
CCCTACTACACCCACCTACCAGTACCCACACCCACCTACACGTACCTACTCCCACCCACCTACCAGTACCCACACCCACCTACACGTACCTCTCCCACCCCCTACCAGTACCCACACCCACCTACACGGACCTACTCCCATCCACCTACAGTACCCACACCACTACACATGCCCCGCACCCACCTACCAGTACCCACACCCCCTACCTGTACCCACACCCACCTACCATACCCACACCCACCTACCCAGTACCCACACCCACCTACCATACCCACACCCACCTACCAGTACCCACACCCACCTACCAGTACCACACACCCACCTACCAGTACCCACACACCCCACCTACCAGTAACCCACCCCCACCTACACGTACCTACTCCCACCTACCTATAGTACACCAACACTGTTTCGATAGTATTTGTATTAAGCCTGGCATTCCTAATAGCTTGCTTGATCAGTGAAGCTGTTGGTGGTCGCAGCTTGCAAAACCACATAGCCATCACAACCTGGTTGACTAGACACCTGCTACACAAACGTGCCTTACTTCCCCTTAACCGCCAAGACTTAATCATTTCAATTCCCTTTGACTGGAACTGAAAGCTTGTATATAATATATATTATATATATATATATGATATATATATATATGATATGATATAATATATATATATATATTATATATATATATATATATAATATATTATATATATATATATATATATATATATATTATATATATATATATAATATACACACACATGCACTTGAGGCGCCCTCCCACTTCAAGTCTGACCCTCCCCTGGATGGAACCCCACTACAGTTCAACTCCCGGGTACATAATTACTATTAGGTGAACAGTGGCATTAGGTGAAAGTACACGTGCCCAACCATTTCTGTCCCGCCCGTGAATCGAACTCGGGAACCCCAATTCTGAATGGCGAACGAAGCCAACTGTACTACGAGATATTCTACAATATTTCTTATATATAGTGAATGAATGTCAATGCGAGTTGTGATCCGGCGAAGTTAATAGAGAGTTTTGTTATGGTGATTTATTATGTGCTTTTGACTGTATCTCCTGATGCAGTAAACTGTATCTGTCACTCCAGTACGTTGGTTTCGGGTTATGGTAAATAGGGATCAAACCTTCAACCTTGTTGTGTGTTATGAGTTACTTCTCTCATCTTTGTTCAAGAGTACTCCAGTAATTCAAGAGAGCACACTCCTAGTGTTTTGAGGCGCCCACCGTCAGTGTGTGTGCTTGTGTTGGGGAGCGAGCTGTATAGATCTCTGCTGCACGTCTACATACACACTCACAAACGCAGACACATAACTGCTTGATGGGGTTCTGGGAGTTCTTCTACTCTCCAAGCCCGGCCCGAGGCCAGGCTTGACTAGTGAGAGCTTGGTCCACCAGGCTGTTGCTTGGAGCGGCCCGCAGGCCCACATATCTACCACAGCCCGGTTGGTCCGGCACTCCTTGGAGAAAATTATCTAGTTTTTCTCTTGAAGATGTCCACGGTTGTTCCGGCAATATTTCTTATGCTCGCTGGGAGGATGTTGAACAACCGTGGACCTCTGATGTTTATACAGTGTTCTCTGATTGTGCCTATGGCACCTCTGCTCTTCACTGGTTCTATTCTGCATTTCCTTCCATATCGTTCACTCCAGTATGTTGTTATTTTACTGTGCAGATTAGGGACCTGGTCCTCCAGTATTTTCCATGTGTATATTATTTGGTATCTCTCTCGTCTCCTTTCTAGTGAGTACATTTGGAGAGCTTTGAGACGATCCCAATAATTTTGGTGCTTTATCACGTCTATGTGTGTCGTATATGTTCTCTATACTCTATTTCAGCAATCTCTCCTGCTCTGAAGGGGGAAGTGAGTACTGAGCAGTACTCGAGACATGTAAAGGCAGGCAGAAAGACGCTTGCAATGAAGATCGTGTGTAGTGAATATTACGTGTAGTGAAGAGGTACACTCGATGACTGTGTGAATCATCCACGAAACTCCTGTTTTGTGAATGATCTTGGGATCCTGGGATTACTAAAGACCCTCACAACTGAAGATATTCATCCGGGCTATTACAGACTCTCCCAAGGTGACACGTTACTGTAGCCCACTGTAACGTTACTGTAGCCCCCCCCCCACTCCTCGAGAGCCCCACTCACCCACAACTAACTTGGGGACTACAACGTATTGTTTTATTTATATTAAGATGTCTACATTTATGAAGTGAAATTGGTGTTAGGTTCTGTCTGAGCGTTTGTGTATTATTTTGGAAACCATGATGTCATATGCATCATGTGATCTGATGCAGCCACGGGGATGACACCTGCAGTGTTATGCACCAGTAAACCTGTCCATAGGGGGGTAGAAATAGCCTAAGCTACTCTATCCCTTTGAGCTGTATTTTTTGCTTATCTCAATAAACATACTTGAACTTGAACCTGTCCGTTACTGACAGCCGTCACATGGTCGGTACATACCATAGAGTGAAGATCCTGGAACACTTGTGTTCTGCGTGTAGAGTCTTCCTTTATTTATTGCCCTATCAGTAGGGTTATCTTGAGATGATTTCGGGGCTTAGCGTCCCCGCGGCCCGGTCCTCGACCAGGGCCCCCTTTTTGTACACACCCCCAGGCCGCAGCCCGTAGCAGCTCTCTAACTCCCAGGTACCTATTTACTGCTAGGTGAACAGGGGCATCGGAGTGAAAGAAACTCTGCCCATTTCTTTCCTTCTCCACCGGGGATCGTGTAAAACCGGTAAGTATACCATTGTAAAATCGGGTAAAATAGTCACCACTGTGACCTCTATAATGAATACTAAACTAATAAAGTAAACACTACTACTTATGCTGAGTAACACTTCCTGATCAGTAGCACTTGGTAACACTGTTATTGAACACCGCAATATGAGCTGACATATGATGGTTACACCGGAACCAAAGGTACACTGCCAACAAGGAAATGCTACACAGGATTAAATACGCTGCCACCATCTGCCTTGACCATTGAGACTGTAACAAGCAACGAGGCAAGAAACATTGCTTGACTTGGAGAGTACTTTCTATAACTGTCATTAATTATGGGACGGGTGTCAGCCACTATATCCAAAACGCTAAGAGGATTCAACAATTGACACAGACGGGAAATTTAACAAAAGTTTATTGAGATACCAAATTATACTAAACACCACAATAAATCCTACTCTAACACTGGCCAATAGTTTAAGAAATTTAGACATGGAACAAAATCTCAGATCACACACATTACCTTAAGACCTCTGTCTCTCCATCCGGTGGACACTGTGTCTCTGCCTGGCTGTGGATGTCCTTCACAGACCCGCTCTCGATCCCGGAGTCCCGCCCTCTGTCCTCTCTAAGTCTCTACAGGACCTCTATATACACCTCATAAAGGGGGGAGGGGAAGATTTATTGTGCTACCTACCAAGAAATAAGAGGTCGGCCACACGTGCACAAACACTCAAGAATTTTCATCAAACTTGTTTGACATTCACCATACACTGTTCAAGAGAGGACTTATTAATTATGTGTGTGACTGACCTTTGACCTGGCTAAAAGGGGGAGATCCATGGATGTTTACATATAAGAATCTGGAGTCCACTCCATTTCAATGTTTGACAAGATTATCATGAAATATTACGTACTTGAAACTAGCTGAATAAGACTAATCCAGGATTTTTTTAATCAACATACAAGATATCCGGAGGTCATCTGGGCTGACCTCTTGGAGCAGGCTTCCCTGGGTGAGAACTCTAGGGGGGGGGGGGGTCATGGGTGTTACAGTCGAACCCGGAACTGTAGGACTACAAATCCCAAGCGCTGGCCACTCAGTCGTCACCCCCCCCCCCACTTTGGCTAAGCCAAGATTTTTATGTAGGGACTATCTCGATTGAGACGAGAATATGAGAGGAGCCGCTCACATGCTGCTCCTGTCGACGGTGAGAAGAATTTACCCAAGACTGACTGGAGGTGGAGGTACGCTTGACCATGCACTGAGGAGAGTGTGTGGTAGAGACTGTGATGTCTAACAGTCCCCACGTTAAATTATCTGGTTGTCTTGGACTGAATAACAAGTCATGTGCAGTCTGGAGAGCAACATGGATTATTTATGATCAACTTTACTTTCCATGCCTTACATTGAGTCATGTGAGTACATTGACGAGTGGTCGTACACATTGCTTGGTAGGGGAAGTCCGACCATTTATGGTAGTCATCGTTTGTAAGAAATTGTAAGGGAACCGAGGGGGTGACGCCTGGTAAAACACATTGTGTCCTTCAAGTGATTGCGGCTCGCAGCCCATAGGCACCGTGAGACAGGCAACTCCAAAAGATAAATTCCATTGGTCATGAAGGTTCCTGGAGGCACACTTGGCTCTCCCTAAAACCCACATTTTTGCACATTTTCTGTCAAGTTGTCTATCACACATTATAGTCCATATTGAACAACTGTGGCTGAAGCAACACCAACCGGATATCATATAATTTACTCTGAATACAAATATTCAAATTGTGAGATAATTTCATTATCAAATAGTTTGAATGACCACTATCGGTGTGTGGTCGTTGAATACAAATGTGAAGTATCGTCCTTAAACCTAATAAAGTTTGAAACATTTTTGTGATACCTCTCGCTAGTGTGGAGACACTTGAGGTCATTACAGTTTGAGTGCCTTGAAGAAGGTCTCGTGAGCTGACCAACCAGAGTCTACTTTAGTGCTGAACATAGTATTGGTCACCTAGGAGGTCTCTGAGTACTTTGTTGCTAGATAACTATATATAATGGCATGAAGGAGTAGGTGGGGGGGGGGTGGGGGGGTGACGGTAGTCAACTCACCTACTGCCCCAAATGTGAAGTAGGTCCACCTAACCCAGGGGGAAAGAGGAGCCCCAAGGGCGAGGAAGTTTCTCCTATCAGTCTCAGTCTCTCCTCCTCTTCTTCTTAATAATTTGTTCCTAACTTACTGACCGGGGTAGGTGGGGAGCGAATTATCAGGGGAAAGCGCCAAGCTATTACTGATTGATGAAGATTAAGCCACCCAAAAGGTGGCATGGGCATGAAATGGCCCGTAAGTGGTGGCCCATTTGAGCCATTACCAATATCAATAGATGATACTGGAGATCTGTGGAGGTGCGGCTGCACCCTGCGTGACGGGAGATGTCTCCCGTGCCAGCTATTACGACTTGGCGCTATATATATAGCTGCACTTGGAAGGGGCCAGGATAAGGTTTTGGGATGGGACGGGGGGAAATAATGGTGCCCAATCACTTGTGGACGGTCGGGGATGAACACTGACCTGCATGAAGCGAGACCGTCGCTCTACCGTCCAGCCCAAGTGCTGGCTCCTACAGTCTTAGGATGGTGACGTCACACTGTCGGGAACAGAAGTGTGTTTGGTTCATTAAAGTTCCCTTATGTCAGTGAGTTATATTTCCCAGGATACATCCCACAACAGTAGTCTGTCTCCTGGGTATACCTGTTTACTGCTAAGTGAACACAGACACCAGGCCTGGTCGGAGACCGGGCCGCAGGGCCGTTGATCCTGGGAAGATACACAAGGTACGTATAGGCTGGCGGGTAGGCCTAATGCTTCATGCCGGACAAGTGCGTCTCTAGAGGACTATGTCGGGTTACTTTAGATGATTTCGGGGCTCAGCGACCCCGCGGCCCGGTCTTCGACCAGGCCTCCTCGTTGCTGGACTGGTCAACCAGGCTTTTGGACGCGGCTGCTCGCAGCCTGACGTATGAGTCACAGCCTGGTTGGTCAGGTATCCTTCTGAGGTGATTGTCAAGTTCTCTCTTGAACACTGTGAGGGGTCGGCCAGTTATGCCCCTTATGTGTAGTGGAAGCGTGTTGAACAGTCTCGGGCCTCTGATGTTGATAGAGTTCTCTCTCAGAGTACCTGTTGCACCTCTGCTTTTCAATGGGGGTATTCTGCACATCCTGCCATGCCTCCTGGTCTCATGTGATGTTATTTCTGTGTGCAGGTTTGGGACCAGCCCCTCTAATATTTTCCACGTGTAAATTATTAAGTATCTCTCCTGCCTGCGCTCAAGAGAATACAGATTTAGTCGGTTCCAATAGTTTAGATGTTTTCTTGAGTGAATTCTAGCAGTAAAAAATCTCTGTACGCTCTCCAGGTCAGCAACTTCCCCAGCCAGTCTCTTTCTTTGTTTGACTGACGGCCTTTTTCTGACTCTCGGTGTTTGTTCGACTGGCCGTCGGCATACATATTTGCCGACATACAGCATATTTGTGTATCTGACTGTCGATCTGTGTGATTGAGTGTCAGCCTATCTGTTTGTTTACTTAGCGACCAGTCCCTGTGTCTGACTGTTTATTTGTTCACATGTCTGTCTTCCTGTTTCTTGTATATCCCTTACCTTGCCTGTCTCCTTCATCTGCCTCCTCCTGATCTCTTGTCATTTCCCTCCCTCTCTCTCTTTTACTGTCTCCCCTCTCTCCTTCCCACATTTTACTCTGTCTCGCTTCCTCTCTCTCATTAAAACCTGCTGACACAGTCCCAGCTGTGTCTGGGTACAAGTGACAGGATGAACAACCCAGCGGGTTTTCTTCCTATTGGGGAGTGATGTACATGCTGCTATGGCGGTGTGTCCACTCACAGGATGAGTGGCGCTGCCCAATAAAGTCGCCCCTCGGGGTAAAACCTAACCTTTTCTTCACCTTTCCTGTCTAACTATCCGCCCTTCCTTCATAAATACCTTCATTACTTCACTTTCCTAATCTCTCACATTCTTCCATCTCCCTCGTTTCCTCACTCGAGCCCTTCCCTCACTCCTGAAAATCCATTACGCCATCTTAATTCTTACCAAGAAATCATCTTTAATAATTAGCTTAATAATATTAGGCTATTGCAATATTTGTTTAACGATTGTATTTAATATATTAAGATAATACGCACATAAATCACAATAGCGTGATATGTCAAATGAACAAATCCACAAGGGCCGTGATGAGGATTCGAACCTAGGCACGCGATGTTCCCAGCTGCGCCTTAGTCCACTGTACCACGACATAGCACAGTTAACACTCCACAAATCCTTGTGGATTTGTTCATTTGATAGAGCACGCTGTTGTGATTTCTGTGGGTGTGAAGTAAGGGCGAAGAGGTAGAACTTGTACTTGACGGAGCCCGGGTTCATGGGGGGAGGGGGGGGGGGTAATTGTGTCAAACCCCGAAGGGGCTTCGGAGAAACTTCGGGATCCAAGTGAGGGCAGTAGCAGTCCAGGTTGCAATTCTTTTTACCATGTCTTGGCACAGTTGACTAAGGCGCAGCTGGGAACATCCCGTGCTTAGGTTCGAACCCTCATCACGGCTATTGTGGATTTGTTCATATTAAGATAATGCAGTTAATAATAATGCTACTAGTCACAATAACGTGGCTAAAGACATGACCAAACCACACACCAGAGGATGAAGAGACGTCGACGTTTGGGTCCGTGCTGGACCATTATGAAGTCGACAGTCGACTTGATAATGGTCCAGGACGGACCCAAACGTGATGGATCCTTCATGGTCTGGTGTGTGGTCTGGTGTGTGGTCTGGTGTGTGGTCTGGTGTGTGGTCTGGTGTGTGGTCTGGTGTGTGGTCTGGTCATAATAATGCTACTGGTTACCTTCACCGGTCACAGGAAGTGCGTTAGTGGACACTCAAATACTGTTTGTGTTAATGACATGGTAACAATCAGCAAAATTTATCAATAGAGGTCACTTGAGGGGGACGAGTTAGAGGAGCGGGTCAGGGTGTTGGCATATCGTATTGCTCACCGAGGGTGACCTGACCTCCAATCTCCCAGCGGGGTCACCTTACACTAGGACGGTGAATATACCCTAAGTTACTCTATCGTATTGAAATGCATCTTATTGTCTCAATACAATTATTTGAATTTTGAATTTTACATTCCGCGAAGATGACCTAATCTCAACACCCCCTCGAGGGTGAGCTAGCACTCCCCGAGGGTGAGCCAAGGGCCAGGGTGAAGAGCCCAGGGGCGCGACGATGGTGGCAGGGCGGGGTCAGGTGGAGGAAGGTAGCGGTACACTCCGGACAGTGTGCGCCGCCACGTCGGGGGAGGAAGGAACCGCACCAGCATCGCCAAGACTGAGGGGACTGTTGGGGACTGAGGGCGAAACACATCCGAGACAAAGTAAGACTTTCGACCATGTGAAAGAGAGTCAAACAGCCTCTAAGGCGGCCAGAAACGTAGCCTCCTGCGATATTAGTCCGAATCGGCTCAAGAGATTAGTTTCAGATGGGATTTTTTCCTTTTAAAGTTGTATCTAAATACGACGTCTTCTCTCTCTCTCTCTCTCTCCCCTTTGGTAACAACATCTGCTTTGATTGTCTTCATCTTTTTCCGGGTAATATAGACGACGGAAGCTCCTGCCGCTGGTGTAGGCCGACCTGATCCCCTTAGACAGGTTCCCATGCTGCTGGGGCAACAGAAGGTGTTAATAACCTTTACTGAAATTCATTTGATGAAGCACAGAAAACTCCAACTTCAGTACATGTTCAAAAAGGTTATATTACCGTACAGATGAGACTAAGCGAATCAGTGACCTCTATCTCGTCTAGTGTTTCATTTGTAAACAAAAATTACAAATTTCACAAATTATCATGAAAACGAATACAACATAGATTAATATGTAAATATTGTGTAGGTCAAGAGAGGATATATAATTTTGTTTATATAGACGGTAAAAAGACAATAATTAAAAATTGGTGAAACCTGCCATGTTGGCAGAGAGAACCGACTCCCTGGCCTGGCACAGTATCTCTGTGCCTTCACCGCTGCCTTCACCGCTGCCTTCACCACTGCCTTCACCGCTGCCTTCACCGCTGCCTTCACCACTGCCTTCACCACTGCCTTCACCGCTGCCTTCACCACTGCCTTCACCACTGCCTTCACTGCTGCCTTCACCGCTGCTTTCACCGCTGCCTTCACCGCTGCCTTCACCACTGCCTTCACCACTGCCTTCACCGCTGCCTTTACCGCTGCCTTTACCACTGCCTTCACCGCTGCCTTCACCACTGCCTTTACCGCTGCCTTCACCGCTGCCTTCACCACTGCCTTCACCGCTGCCTTGACCGCTGCCTTCACCACTGCCTTCACCACTGCCTTCACCGCTGCCTTCACCGCTGCCTTCACCACTGCCTTCACCACTGCCTTCACCACTGCCTTCACCACTGCCTTGACCGCTGCCTTCACCACTGCCTTCACCACTGCCTTCACCGCTGCCTTCACCGCTGCCTTCACCACTGCCTTCACCGCTGCCTTGACCGCTGCCTTCACCGCTGCCTTCACCACTGCCTTCACCGCTGCCTTCACCGCTGCCTTCACCACTGCCTTCACCACTGCCTTCACCGCTGCCTTCACCACTGCCTTCACCGCTGCCTTCACCGCTGCCTTCACCACTGCCTTCACCACTGCCTTGACCGCTGCCTTCACCACTGCCTTCACCACTGCCTTCACCGCTGCCTTCACCGCTGCCTTCACCACTGCCTTCACCACTGCCTTCACCGCTGCCTTTACCGCTGCCTTTACCACTGCCTTCACCGCTGCCTTCACCACTGCCTTTACCGCTGCCTTCACCGCTGCCTTCACCACTGCCTTCACCACTGCCTTCCCCGCTGCCTTCACCGCTGCCTTCTCCACTGCCTTCACCACTGCCTTTACCGCTGCCTTTACCGCTGCCTTCACCACTGCCTTCACCACTGCCTTCACCACTGCCTTCACCACTGCCTTTACCGCTGCCTTCACCACTGCCTTCACCACTGCCTTTACCGCTGCCTTCACCACTGCCTTCACCACTGCCTTCACCACTGCCTTTACCGCTGCCTTCACCACTGCCTTCACCACTGCCTTTACCGCTGCCTTCACCACTGCCTTCACCACTGCCTTTACCGCTGCCTTCACCACTGCCTTCACCACTGCCTTTACCGCTGCCTTCACCACTGCCTTTACCGCTGCCTTCACCACTGCCTTCACCACTGCCTTTACCGCTGCCTTCACCACTGCCTTCACCACTGCCTTCACCACTGCCTTTACCGCTGCCTTCACCACTGCCTTCACCACTGCCTTTACCGCTGCCTTCACCACTGCCTTCACCACTGCCTTTACCGCTGCCTTCACCACTGCCTTTACCGCTGCCTTCACCACTGCCTTCACCACTGCCTTTACCGCTGCCTTCACCACTGCCTTCACCACTGCCTTCACCACTGCCTTCACCGCTGCCTTCACCACTGCCTTTACCGCTGCCTTTACCGCTGCCTTCACCACTGCCTTCACCGCTGCCTTCACCACTGCCTTTACCGCTGCCTTTACCGCTGCCTTCACCACTGCCTTCACCGCTGCCTTCACCACTGCCTTCACCGCTGCCTTCACCGCTGCCTTCACCACTGCCTTCACCACTGCCTTCACCGCTGCCTTCGCCGCTGCCTTCACCACTGCCTTCACCGCTGCCTTCACCGCTGCCTTCACCACTGCCTTCACCACTGCCTTCACCACTGCCTTCACCGCTGCCTTCACCACTGCCTTCACCGCTGCCTTCACCGCTGCCTTCACCGCTTCCTTCACCGCTGCCTTCACCACTGCCTTCACCGCTGCCTTCACCACTGCCTTCACCGCTGCCTTCACCACTGCCTTCACCACTGCCTTCACCGCTGCCTTCTGCATCTTTGACGTTGACTGTTGGGAGTGTTTTTTGACATGTGGTGTCCAAATTTGCATAACTTCTTCCTTAGTGCCTAATTAAACTTCTTTGCTCCTTACAAATCAGCAAACGCGTTTTTGGGATATGATTAAGAGATGAATTGTTAGTGAAAACTGATTTTGACTTTGATAAGCATTGACCTAGTCTAAAATAGAGAAGAATTAGAATAATAGCAACAGCTGTAAGCATATTTAATGTAGACCTCATGTGGCTAGTAGAATATAAGCAAAGATTATAGTTCATTTTTATTTAAACCCCTCCCCCCCCCCCCAATATTTAATTCGAATGAAAAAGTTATTGTGAAAACGGAGACTTAGAACACTAATTTAGTTGAGGACCCAGAGGGAGAAACATTGTGATGCAATATGTCGAAGAGGTCACTGTAGGTTTAGAGATGACGTCTCATCTTTACAGAGAATCACTGAGAATCAGTAAGTCAGTATCTGATCAGTATCAGAAATATCAGTATCAGTAATATCAGTGAAATATCAGTATCAGTAATATCAATGAAATATCAGTATCAGTAATATCAGTGAAATATCAGTATCAGTAATATCAATGAAATATCAGTATCAGTAATATCAATGAAATATCAGTATCAGTAATATCAATGAAATATCAGTATCAGTAATATCAATGAAATATCAGTATCAGTAATATCAATGAAATATCAGTATCAGTAATATCAATGAAATATCATTATCAGTATCATGATCAGAAACCTACTGAGAACCAGCCTACGAACCATGAAGCTGATATATGGATGATAAACAACCTTGTAAGTGCCAGTGTGCCCAATAAAGAAATATAAAAAGGAACAATGAGAATATGATAAGATCATGTATATACCACGACATAAGAAGAGCCGTGGATAAAAAATATGAGAACAACATACACTTCAGAGTTAAGGACCAACGAGATTGCTGCAGAAATACACAAGGAAGATCACAATGAAGGATTAGATGGCAAAATTTATCAAGAGAAGGGGTGTTAAAAATCGAATGACAAGGAAATATTTGAAGAGTTAAATAAGCGGTTCCAAGACGTCTTTAAAGTGGAACCAGAATACTACCTGACACGGTAAGGATGGCACCCCTGTAAAGACTGAGTGGGAATACAATACATGTGCACTCCGTTCTCTCAATCTGCCGCTCCGTAAGAAATGCATCAGTTTTTTCCTAAATCAAAATCGAGCGAACCTATTCAGCTCACATAACCTATCGAGGCCGATGTACGGACAACGTAAATTTTACGTTTTTTTAATGGTTTAATAATACGTCTCATTTTTAACAGGTTAATTTATTCCGTTACAAATGCGACGTATTTGATGAGAATACGGGTCGTGACAGAAGAATATGTAGGGGAGCAGTTAGAGGGACTTAATGATGTGAGAGATGACACAAGCTACTCTTGGATCCTAAACAAAGTTGCTAGAATGCTATGCAAGAGACTGTCAATGATAGCTAATGCATCTCTAGGTACAGGAGTGATGCTACATAACTGGTAGGAGTCACGTACCTATCCAATATACACGAAGGAGAAGAGACAAGAACTACACAACCACAGACCAGAGCCATTAACAAGTATACCATACAAAGTGATAAACAAAAAAAAGAGCACCAAGAGATAATTAAGTGTCTCAACCCAAAATAAAATGACAATCACGAGGTTTCAATCCGTCCCGGATCCCTATCATGGCGTCACTACTCATCACGTCACTACTCATCACGTCACTACTCATCACGTCGTCACTACTCATCACTTCGTCACTACTCATCACGTCGTCACTACTCATCACGTCGTCACTACTCATCACGTCGTCACTACTCATCACGTCACTACTCATCACGTCGTCACTACTCATCACGTCGTCACTACTCATCACGTCGTCACTACTCATCACGTCAATTTCATTCCATGTGCAGCTTGGGGTATTTGTTCCAGAAACGATATTGTTCTCTACAAGAGATAATTTACGAGCGAATTACCATGATAAGGCGTGAGAAGGGAACTCACGCCTTAAAAACTTATTGGCATTCCGTAGCAATTGACCGCATGCTGTTAGACAGTAAGGAGGCATATGACAGTCAACCACAAGAGGCTTCTCTCCAAAGTGCGGAACCAAGCCACAGTGATTGCTGGAGCACCACGTTGGGTGGGGAACTATACTTGGTAGTACTAAGCAACAGGCAGTGACACAAGAAAGGGGGAACAACCAAAATTTTGGGGGATGACTTTAGAGGAGTTCCCTGCTGTTTATGCATGAATTTTGTCTTGCTACTGGTACCTCACCGCTTCTCCATGTTGTTGTTGCTGTTTAAGATTCGCTATTTGGAACAAAAAGTTCCAAGTAGCACGGGCTATGGTGAGCCCATAGTAGACTTACCTGGCACAGGAGAGGTGGCTTCTCCACCACCACCTCGCCTTATATGCCTTCCTTCCCTTCACGTCTCTGGTGTGTCTTGATAAATGCCGAAACCTCGTCACTTTGTTTTATTTTCATATGTGGGTTTGGCTACATATTTAAAGAGTATATGGTTTGGTATACATACCGTAACGGAACAATTAATACGAGCTATGTGCGAAACGACTGTTTACGATTTGGCAATAAATCAACAGATGAAAATCTGCTGGATTTTCAGTATGCATTAATTATTTTTTTGAAATTTGAACTGTTGTCTCTTTTTCTGACTGGACAGGAGGCTGTGAGTGAGTGCATGATGTGGGGGTGTTTGTCTACCGTCCTGGCTTGTGTGTTTTAGTCTGTCTGTCTGTCTGTCTCTCTCTCTCTCTCTCTCTCTCTCTC
>WNGS01042707.1:46220232-46230662 GCA_020271785.1 Procambarus virginalis
AATAACCTCAAGATACTATTATATCAGCTGGGATTGATTGATGAGATTAAGCCACCTAAAGTGGCACGGGCATGAATAGCCCGTAAGTGGAGGCCCTTTGGAGCCATTACCAGTATCAGCTCTTGATACTGGAGATCTGTGGAGGTGCGAACTGCACCCGGCGTGACGGGAGATGTCGCTCCCGTGCGTTCAGCTGGGGGTTGTTGGTGTTGTATGTTCAGAGATTCAGGCGGACTCTGACCAAAGATTTGCAAGTAGCACGGGCTAGTGGGGAGCCCGTAACTTCACGGCCACAGGAGCTGGGCAAGAAGCACGTGCTATGGTGAGCCCGTAAACGTACTCTGACACAGTGACTGGGCAAGAAGCACGGGCCTATGGTGAGTCCGTAACTTACCTGACACAGGAGCTTGGGCAAGAAGCACGGGGCTAATGGTTAGCCTCGTGGACAGGAGAGTCTCCGTGTGTCAACGGGAGGGGTCAGCTGAAGTCAGACATGTGTTGCTATAAGCGTATCAGCAAGGGCTAGGGAATGACGGTACCATCCTAGCGGCAGCAGGAGACGTATCACAGCAAGATATGGAACAGGAGGGGAAGGTTATCCCTCCAAGCAAAGATGAGGGCGACTTAAGATACGCGAATGTTTACTGAATATCTAATCTCATCGACGTGGATGAACCTGCTGATCTGCTAATTTAAGAACACTGAGCACCTGTGCGTCGCACGAATGTAAGAAGGCAGAGAATAGGTGCACGGAGCCACATAAAAAAGAAAAGCGTAATAAAGATGCAAGGCATAATAAAGAAATGTGTGCAAGATTGCTCCACCCCAAAGAATGCAAAGTGCTCGATAAATAGGGTTTGAAAAGTGAAACTGCCCAAGCAACGGATACAAACTGGTTATATCTGTTATATATATTATATATGGTTATATTAGGTCATACTGGTGGTTACTGGTTCAGAAAACGGCTGTAAATTTGTGGGAACACAATGCCTGCTTCCGTAATCACGGTATTGTTTCAAGCGTATGTAGACACAAGTGAATGAGTTGGGGTTCGATATAAATAGGATGTTGTTGTTAAAGATTCGCTACCTGGAACAAAGTTCCAAGTAGCACAGGCTATGGTGAGCCCGTAGGTACTTTTTATATAAATAGGAGCTGCTTCGTATAGCCCTTATATTCTTGCGAGTCGAGTAACCAGAGAAAAATATAATCATAGCTTGACAAATGCTATTGAAGACGGGACCACTGTTTTGGCACAATCTGAGGTTATCTTGAGATGACTTTCGGGGCTTTAGTGTCCCCGCGCCCGGTCCTCGACAGGCCTCACCCCCAGGAAGCAGCCCGTGACAGCTGACTAACACCCAGGTACCTATTTACTTGCTAGGTAACAGGGAATGAGTAAAGGGAGCATGAAATTGAAATACGTTTGAGTTAAATTACACACAAAGGGATGAGGTAGCTCAAGCTATTCTCACCCCGTTCAGTACATAGTGTTCATACATATAGACACACATCACAAACAATAAACATAGTGATAAACATATACATTTGTTCCTTCACACGTGTAGCATGTTACCAGACGTACACAAATACCTTTATGACCAGCATATAGACCAATTGCAATAGACATTCAGACAATCCAACATAGTTACAATTTGGGTTCAAAATTCTTCTCTCTCCTCTCTCCAGAAGGGCGGAGCACGCAGGGTATGTCGCTGCGCCCGGACTCAAGGGCGTGGTTGAGTATATTATATGACCATAGTGTAGGGCTGTATCCTCCTCCTGCCTGCGGGATGCACACCTCGTGCATGCTAATAACACTCACCAACAACAAGAGGGTGTAGTGAGGACGTGCCAGGAGGTACCGGGACTGGAAGAGTTGAAATCCTGACGCCTGCATACCCCCACCAAGAAACTAATCACAAACAACCTCATGCTCGGCTTGCTGCTAAATTAAGCACCATTCACAATGTACACACTGAAAACAATATAGCACAGGCCATATACACTGACGGATCACTCGATACAGCTACAGGAGGGCAGGAAGTGCTGTTATTGCTCATCAGCCCCGATGGCAGCACAATTCAAAGGAATAGCAGAATTAGTAACTGCTCATCCACTATGCAAGCAGAGTTGGTAGCAATACTGGTAGCACTCGAAATTGTTGACAACTGAAGTAGACAGCTTAATTATTTCTGACTCCCTTTCCTCAATACTAGCAATAAACAGTTTGCAATCAAGTAATAACGTGTTTCTCTCAGAAGCCAGACATAGAAATATAAGAATACTTAGCAAGAGGGTAAATATAAAAATGTTGTGGATTCCTTCTCACATTGGCCTGCAGGAACATGACAAAGTTGACGCCCTTGCTAAGGCCGCAGTAAATAAAGACAGTGTTGAACGGAATCTTGAGTTATCAAATAGGGCCCTTAAAAATGTCAGTAGAAGAGAACTGGATGAATTTGAAGAAAATAGAACTGTGCAAACTGGACCTAGCAGGTCCATTGTTCATCCAATGAAATGTGTGGAAGTAAACATGTGTATGGGGAAAGTAACAAAGTCAGTAGACTAACAGATGTGTCACAGCTCGTATAAGACTTGGCTACAAGTATCTCTGGCAGTTCGGCTTGTATAGGGATCTAGATGAAGTAAGTGTAAAGTGTGTGGACAAAGACAGGGACACACACTCGAACACTATTACTTGGACTGTAATAAAATTGAGCCATTTAGAGATAATCTAAGCTCACTCTGTATGTTATGGCAACCTATCTTATTACCATGGATAATTACCTGAAATCCTTGTACTGTCCATATTTCGCTGCCAGTAGATGAACGACATATGAGATTCAGAAACAGGTAGTGTACTGTGAGGACTAAGAATAACAGAAGCTCCCCTATGACTCTGTAATGTCCCCATTGGGTCAACTATTACGTATTAGCAATAAGACCTACCAATAATGTATGATGACTTACTGTAAATATGTAGCTCTTGAAATAGCACTTTCTCTGTAAATAGCTGACATTGTAACTATAAGGTGTGAATGATAGATGAAATTGTTTATCAGACCTCATCTTAGATTTTTATATAAAGACCTTTTGTGCCCTCTGTAATGCTTTTTGCACTACCGCTCACAGGATGAGTATGGGGTGCACAATAAACTAGCCGCCTCCGGCAACAAGAAGTCAATGGAAGAGCACATACTTCACCACCTCATTATGACACGTACCTTGATAGTGTATGGTCTACTACAGTCCAAATTTACGGCTCACCATAGCCCGTGCTACATGGACACTTCGTTCTGAGTAGCTAAATCTGAAACAACAACAACTTACTGTTTATTCTCTTAACGAGAGCCTAAGGCTGCCTGTAGTTGAACAAATCCAGCAAGGCCGTGACGAGGATTCGAACCCTGTTCTGCCAGTGTGGCATCTTGTACGAGCGAGATGCTTGGGTCATCCTGGGACGCCTTGAAGAAGACCTGAACTAGACTTTACCTGAGGACCACTAACACTAGTGGCCCCGACGAGGACTGGAAGCCGGCGGCTTGTCTTAAGGTTCCCCATCCCCCCCCCCCCCCATTTGCCTTCAGGAGATGGAGGTAACTGGTTTGCTGCTGGACGAAGTACTGTCGGCTATTTAGTAAACTATGTAGCTAATGGGACAGCAGAGGTGTGTGTGTGTGTGTTGTGTGTGTACTCACCTAATCACCTAATTGTGCTTGCGGGGGTTGAGCTCTGCTCTTTGGTCCCGCCTCTCAACCGTGTCTGTGTGTGTGTGGTGTGTGTGTGTGTTGTGTACTCACCTAATCACCTAATTGTTGCTTGCGGGGGGTTTGAGCTCTGGCTCTTTGGTCCCGCCTCTCAACCGTGTCTCTGTGTGTGTGTGTGGTGTGTGTTGTGTGTCTGTGTGTACTCACCTCAACCTAGTTGTACTCACCTAGTGTGCTTGCAGGGGTTGAGCTCTGGCTCTTTGTCCCGCCTCTCAACCGTCAATCAACAGGTGTACAGTTTCCTGAGCCTAATGGGCGCTATCATATCTCCAACTTGAAACTGTGTATGGAGTCAGCCTCCACCACATCGCTTCCTAATGCATTCTATTTGTCAATCACTCTGACACTAAAAAGTTCTTTCTAATATCTCTGTTGGCTCATTTGGGCACTCAGTTCCACCTGTGTCCCCTAGGCGTGTGCCCCTTGTCTTAAACAGCCTATCTTTATCAACCCTGTCAATTCCCCTGAGAATCTTGAATGTGGTGATCATGTCCCCCTAACTCTTCTGTCTTCCAACGAAGTGAGGTTTAATTCCTGCAGTCGGCCATTCCTGTGTCTGTCTGTGTCTGCGTGTCTGTCTGTACTCACCTATATGTACTCACCTATATGTGTCTGCAGGATCGAGCATTGACTCTTGGATCCCGCCTTTCGAGCTCAGTTGTTTACAGCAATGACTCCGTCCCATTTCCCTATCATACCTGGTTTTAAAATTATGAATAGTAGTTGCTTCCACAAACTGTTCCTCAAGTGCATTTTTTGAGATGATTTCGGGGCTTTTTTAGTGTCCCCGCGGCCGGCTTCCCGAACAGGCTCCAACCCCCAGGACAAGCAGCCCGTGACAGCTGACTAACACCAAGGACCCATTTTACTGTAGGTAACAGGGGCATGGGTGAAACACTCTGACCATTGTTTATCGCCGGCGCCGGGATCGAACCCAGGACCACAGTATCACAATCCAGCGTGCTGTCGCTCGGCCGACGGCTACTAGTACCATTATTCTAGGACTGTTGATACCTGGTTGATGGGGTTCTGGGAGTTCTTCTACTCCCAAGCCCGGCCCGAGGCCAGGCTTGACTTGTGAGAGTTTGGTCCACTAGGCTGTTGCTTGGAGCGGCCCGCAGGCCCACATACCCACCACAGCCCGGCTGGTCCGGAACTCCTTGGAGGAATAAATCTAGTTTCCTCTTGAAGATGTCCACGGTTGTTCCGGCAATATTTCTTATGCTTGCTGGGAGGACGTTGAACAACCGCGGACCTCTGATGTTTATACAGTGTTCTCTGATTGTGCCTATGGCACCCTGCTCTTCACTGGTTCTATTCTGCATTTTCTTCCATATCGTTCACTCCAGTACGTTGTTATTTTACTGTGTAGATTTGGGACCTGGCCCTCCAGTATCTTCCAGGTGTATATTATTTGATATCTCTCTCGTCTTCTTTCTAGTGAGTACATTTGGAGAGCTTTGAGACGATCCCAATAATTTAGGTGCTTTATCGCGTCTATACGTGCTGTATATGTTCTCTGTATTCCCTCTATTTCGGCAATCTCTCCTGCTCTGAAGGGGGAAGTGAGTACTGAACAGTACTCAAGACGGGACAGCACAAGTGACTTGAAGAGTACAACCATTGTGATGGGATCCCTGGATTTGAAAGTTCTCGTAATCCATCCTATCATTTTTCTGGCTGTCGCAATATTTGCTTGGTTATGCTCCCTAAACGTTAGGTCGTCAGACATCATTATTCCCAAATCCTTTACATGTGTTTTCCTACTATGGGCACATTTGATTGTGTTTTGTACCCTGTATTATGTTTAAGGTCCTCATTTTTACCGTACCTGAGTACCTGGAATTTGTCACTGTTAAACATCATATTATTTTCTGATGCCCAGTCGAAAACTTTATTAATATCAGCTTGAAGTTTTTCAATGTCTTCAGCCGAGGTAATTTTCATACTGATTTTTGTGTCATCTGCAAAGGATGATACGAAGCTGTGACTTGTATTTTTGTCTATATCTGATATGAGAATAAGGAAAAGCAGCGGCGCAAGGACTGTACCCTGAGGTACAGAGCTTTTAACTGCACTTGGACTAGATTTTATATGGTTGACCGTTACTCGCTGAGTCCTGTTTGACAGAAAACTGAGTATCCAGCGTCCTACTTTACCGGTTATTCCCATTGACTTCATTTTGTGTGCTATCACGCCATGGTCACATTTATCGAAAGCCTTTGCGAAGTCCGTGTATATCACATCAGCATTCTGTTTTTCTTCTAATGCCTCAGTGACTTTATCGTAGTGCTCAAGTAGCTGTGAGAGGCACGATCTTCCCGCTCGAAATCCATGTTGGCCTGGGTTGTGAAGGTCATTGGTCTCCATGAAATTGGTGACCTGACTCCTAATCACTCTCTCAAATACTTTTATTATGTGCGATGTTAGTGCAACTGGTCTATAATTCTTTGCCAATGCTTTGCTCCCTCCCTTGTGTAGAGGGGCTATGTCTGCTACTTTAAGTGCATCTGGTATCTCCCCCGTGTCCAAGCTCTTCCTCCACACTATACTGAGTGCCTGTGCTACCGGCACTTTGCATTTCTTTATAAATATTGAATTCCATGAGTCTGGACCTGGGGCCGAGTGCATGGGCATGTTTTCAATTTCTCTTTCAAAATTTAGTGCGCTCGTGTTGATATCAGTTATATTTACAGGGGTTTGGATATCCCGCATAAAAAAATTGTCTGGATCTTCTACTTTCATGTTGTTTATTGGAGTGCTAAACATGTCCTCATACTGCTTTTTTAGGATTTCACTAATTTCTTTGTCATCCTCCGTGTATGAACCTTCACTTGTACGAATAGGTCCAATACTGGCAGTAGTTTTTGCTTTTGATTTCGCATATGTGAAGAAGTATTTTGGATTTTTCTTTATTTCCTGAATTGCTTTCTGTTCTAACTGCCTTTCTTCAGTTTCATATGAGTGTTTCAATTTCCGCTCGATTTCTTCAATCTCCCTATTTAAATTATTCCTTCTTTGACGGGAAATTCGTGTCTGCATAAGCAGTTCCGTTATTCTTTTCCTGCGTTTATAGTGTCGTCTGCGTTCTCTTTCTACGTTGGATCTCTTTCTGGCTTTCCTCAAAGGAACATGTTTCAGACAGACTTGATACGCTTCCGAAGTCAGTTTTTCTATTCCTTCTGTAGGACTTTTATTACTTAAAACAGTTTCCCATGGAATGTTTGTAAGTTCCCTGTTTATTATCTCCCAGTCTATCCTTTTATTATTAAAATTGAATTTACTGAATAGCCCCTCTCGCTTTATCAACGTTTTAGGTCTATTCTGAGTATTGATGGTCGTTTGCACTTCAATGAGCTTGTGATCTGAATATGTGGTATCTGATATCGTAATGTCTCTGATAATGTCTTCATTGTTCGTAAAGACCAGATCTAGAATATTTTCATTTCTCGTTGGCTCCGATATCTGCTGACTGAGTGAAAATTTGTCACAGAATCTAAGTAGTTCTCTAATCTGTGGTTGGTTAGGTCCCGATTGATTTCCTGGTATAATATTATTGTTTGCTATTCTCCACTTGAGACTAGGCTAGTTGAAGTCACCTAGGAAGATAATATCAGGTATTGGGTTCTCCAAATTATCAAGGCTATTCTCTATTTTGTTTATCTGTTCTGTGAATTCCTCAGCCGTTGCATCTGGCGGTTTGTATATTAGAATAATCACTAAATTTATTTTCTCTATTTTTAATCCCAGTACCTCCACCACCTCATTTGTAACGTTAAGGAGCTCCGAGCACACAAGGTCTTCCCTAATATACAGACCCACTCCTCCATGTGACCTAATTTTCCTATCACACCTGTATAGGTTATATCCTGGAATCCAAATCTCACTGTCCAACAATTCCCCTGCATGGGTTTCCGTGAAAGCTCCAAATACTGCATTTGACTCCGTGAGGAGGCCATTTATGAACTGTACTTTATTGTTTGTTCTTGTTTTCAGTCCTTGTATGTTGGCAAAGATGAATGAGGTTACTCTATTAGTGATAGTTTGACTGGGAGACTTTTTCGGCAAGCCCATTATGCGTGGACATATTGAGTTTGTTCTGACCAGTACTGATTGTTGTAGGGCAGTTGCCTGTCGTACAGTGAACCACAGTACAGTGAAACTGTTTCACAATTTAAGACCCCCCCCCCCCCCGGCCGTCCATTCATCTCATATGCTACAGATGACCGCGCGCGCGCGCGTGGTGGAGGTTAATTAATGTTCCCCATTTTGTACACTATAGCCTCCAACGTACAGAATGACGGGTGCTATGAAAAGTAGCAGATCCACGTTTTCTATGCGTTGGTTAGGTTAGGTGGCTGGTTTAAATCCGTGTTTTTTCCAATACTATTAATTTTGTACGTTGTGGCAAACAGAACGAGATACAGGAATATGCGACTCCTCCAGCATAGTGATGTGAATCAACCCGTCCTAATAATAAAATGTCGCATTTCGACATTCTACTTAAGGCCAAAAGTCATCGAATTAGAAAATGGTAGCAGCTCGCGAGTGACATACTGTCCAGTTTTCTGCTTTAGGTCCTCTGGTGGGTTAGGATAAGGGCACTTTAATATGACTTTATTGACGTTGGGAAACCCCCTAGGAGAACGGGCTGGGGTTACAGGGAACCACTAGTGTAAAACCTCATTGTCAAGGCCAACTTGTGAGACCCGCGGTGATTTATAATACATATTTTGTCCGTTGGGGGATTATGACGTAAAAAATGCAATGAGGGAAGGTTGCTTTAAAACAAACTCTTTCCGTATACGAGGTAGTACTAACAAATGAACAAATCCACAAGGGCTGTGATGAGGATTCGAACCTGCGTCCGGGAGCATCCCAGACACTGCCTTAATCGACGGAGCTACGACAGGGTAAAAACAGTTGAAACCGAAGTTCTACTGAACTTATTGGATCCTGCAGCCTCTCCGAGACACAAACCAGGGTTTTACACAACTCCCCCCTGCACCCCAGCTATGTCAATAGGCCGTAGAACCTAGACCAATTGGTAGAACTAGACCAATATCGGATGGGCTCCGTACACTAATGCAACGTTGATTATATCTGCACTTTGATTCAGAGAAGCATATTAGTTATATCTTGAGAATTTGAACGCAATCAGGGATGATAGACACTGTTTATTCTGGATACATGATACCTGGTTGATGGGGTTCTGGGAGTTCTACTCCCCAAGCCCGGCCCGAGGCCAGGCTTGACTTGTGAGAGCATGTACTACTCGCTTGAGTGGAAGGAGGCTGGATACATGTACTTCTCGCTTGAGTGGAAGGAGTCTGGATACACGTACCCCTCGAGTGGAAGCAGTCTGGCACAAAATGAAGCCCCCCACTTAAAAACAGCCATATTCATACGCATGTTTTTTCCCTGTAGCTCTCATATTTTCCCTCCATTGTTATTGGGAAGTATAGTTTAATGTGACTTCACCACCACTCCTCGTAGCCTAATGGCGGGCCCCGGCACGAACCCCAGCATTGAAGACAATGATGACTAGGGCCTCGGGCGCCTGCTGGCAGCCCTCAAAGTCTGGCGGGCGAGATGTTATTCTCATCCTGACTGGAGCTGCCTGCATGAGGCTAGTGCGCCGCGGGTGTCAAACTCAAACATAATGATGACTTGAGTTATAGCAAGCCGTCTGCCCTTGTGGATCAACAGTTTGGGTAATTTATTTATGCATCCCAGAGGAGCCGGGTGGCTGAACGGACAGAACACTGGACGCGTGATCCTGTGGTTCAGGGTTCAATCCCGGGCGCCGGCGAGAAACAATGGGCAGAGTTTCTTTCACCTTGATGCCCCTGTTACCTGGCAGTAAATAGGTATCTGGGAGTTAGTCAGCTGTCATGGGCTGCTCCTGGGGTGGAGGCCTGGTCGAGGACCGGGCCGCGGGGACATCAAGCCCCGAAATCATCTCAAGATAACCATATCCATCTTGTGGGCGGTAGTGGAAAGTGTTACAGAGGCACATAATGGGCACAGGGACTGAATCCCACACTACTTTTAGCTAAGTAGTGTGGGATTCTATTTACTAACTATTCTATTTAGAATAGTTAGTAAATAGAACTAAATAGAATAACTAAATCTATTTAGTGGTGCATTCTATATACTAACTACTGACCCTTTTCAGGGTCAGTAGTTAGTAAATAAAATGCACCAGGAAGTGATGTGGTGGAGGCTGACTCCATACACAGTTTCAAGTGTAGATATGATAAGAGCCCAGTAGGCCCAGGAACCTGTACACCAGTTGATTGACAGTTGAGAGGCGGGACCAAAGAGCCAGAGCTCAACCCCTACCAAGCACAACTAGGCGAGTACCATGGCACAACCCCCCCCCTACTCCCACAGACCCCCTCCCCCCCACCTAGATCTCACTCCCGGAGGGGGGGTCAGCTCTGCGTGACCACGGGGTGAAAAACAGGACTGGAGTTACTACAATCACCTCGTGTGGTTGTGTACTCTCCACACGACACACACACTCACACACTCGACACTCGACGCACACTCGACACACGACACATTCGATACACACACCACACTCGACACAAAGAGCGGGACGGGAGGCGGGACCAAAGAGCCAAAGCCAACCCCCGCAAGCACAATTAGGTGAGT
>WNGS01042707.1:46258403-46279472 GCA_020271785.1 Procambarus virginalis
TGGACGAGATGGTGCTAAATATTAACGAAGATGCACGAATAGAGGGAATAAAATGAGCAGAAAACATTATGAGAATAAGAAAAGATTGGTGAGAACAGTGAATGAGTGGATGTGGTAGGAAATGAAAAAAAGAGTACCGAGTGTAGAAGTGAAGGTATGTGACAAGTGGATGAAGAGTTAGGTGAAGAAATACCGACATAAACATGGCGGATGAAGAGATTCCTTGTAAATTAATGATGAGATTGACAAATTAATGATGATGGCGCGCACGTGTGTGTGTGTGTGTGTGTGTGTGTGTGTGTGTGTGTGTGTGTATGTGTGTGTGTGTGTGTGTGTGTGTGTACTCACCTAGTTGTACTCACCTAGTTGTGCTTGCGGGGTTGAGCTCTGGCTCTTTGGTCCCGCCTCTCAACCGTCAATCAACAGGTGTACAGTTTCCTGAGCCTAATGGGCTCTATCATATCTACACTTGAAACTGCGTATGGAGTCAGCCTCCACCACATCGCTTCCTAATGCATTCCATTTGTCAACCACTCTGACACTAAAAAAGTTCTTTCTAATATCTCTGTGGCTCATTTGGGCACTCAGTTTCCACCTGTGTCCCCTAGTGCGTGTGCCCCTTGTGTGTGTGTGTGTGTGTGTGTGTGTGTGTGTGTGTGTGTGTGTATTCACTTAGTTGTTGTATTCACTAGTTGTATTTTACGGGGGTTGAGCTTTGCTCTTTCGGCCCGCCTCTCAACTGTCAATCAACTGTTTACTAACTACACTAACTACTTTTTTTTTTTTCCACACCACACACACACACACACACACACACCCCAGGAAGCAGCCCGTGACAGCTGACTAACTCCCAGGTACCTATTTACTGCTAGGTAACAGGGGCATTCAGGGTGAAAGAAACTTTGCCCATTGTTTCTGCCGGGTGCGGGAATCGAACCCGCGCCACAGAATTACGAATCCTGCGCGATATCCACCAGGCTACCTGGCCCCCCAGGTATGTGTGTGTGTGTGTGTGTGTGTGTGCTCACCTAGCTGTGCTTGCAGGGTCGAGCATCTGCTCTTAAGACCAGCCCATCGATCAACAGTAGTTCGATGCTGTCACAAATTTCACAATTTTTCTTCTCATATTGCAGTCAAGCTGTGATTCAAATTGGAGGCGACAACTTCTTAAGTTTGGTTAGTTCCACTTATTGTCGGCTGACATCTTCTGACATCTTTGTGGTCTTCCCAGTTTCCTATTTTGTTCTTCCGTTCTACTTGTTCCTTAGTATCTTATACGTCGCTATGATGTCTTCCCTATTTTTGTGGGTGTTATGAGAGAGAGAGAGCGAGCGAGAGATGGAAAGAGAGAGCGAGAAGAAGAGAGAGAGAGAGAGAGAGAGAGAGAGAGAGAGAGAGAGAGAGAGAGAGAGAGAGAGAGAGAGAGAGAGAGAGAGAGAGAGAGAGAGAGAGAGGGAGAGAAAGAGAGGAGGGGAAGGGAACGATGAGGAGAAAGCGCTAAGTCATTATGACTATATAGCACTTGGAAGGGGTCAGGATAAGGATTTGGGATGGGACGGTGGGAAGGAATGGTCCCAGCCGGTCGGGGACGGTCGGGGACTGAACGCCGACCTGCATGACGCAAGACCGTCGTTCTACCGTCCAACCCAAGTTGTTGGGCAAGAGAGAGAGAGAGGGAGAGAGAGAAAAAAAGAGTAACAAAAGTAGTAAATAGGAATACATAACAGACCTTGAAGCAACGAATTAGGGAAGTGAAGAATATTAAAGGTGTGTATGGCTGCCAGGAGGCCAGGCGCCCTATACCACACTAACAAAGTATTCATATACAAAAACGTATTCCCCACACACACACACACACACAAAAAAAATAGTATTTAGATGCATCATCTTTGCCCATGCGCACGAAAATATGTTTTGTTATCTAATTCCATAGCGGCACGAACGCTTGCCAGAAAATCCTCCGATATATTTTCTTTACTCTTTCATGAGATCATCAAAGACTTGTAAGAAGTCCTATAGTTGTCCAACTTCGGCAGATGGGAACCTTACCTGGGGTTGGTTCCAGGGACCAACCAACCTTCGTTGTACTAAATATCTACACAACGCCAGCCAATTCAACCAAGAGTGCGATAGCCCCTGGTAACAAGTCCAGCTCTGGCCATGACATTCACCTTCAATGGTGCCCAAGAATTTATTTCTAGGACGCTGGAGAGGTGAACGCGTACCATCACTTCCAGCCTAGCCTGGAGCCTCTGGTGGCGAGTGTGTTGGTCACGCAACTTACAACTGTAGAGCCGCTGTTGAAATTCCACAGCCTTTGGATGGTACTGGTATATCAAACCCTCTGTTGGTATTGCAAGACTCTCCATGGTGCTATATTAAGGCCTCTGTTTGTATTTCAGAGCTTCTGGGTGGTATTTAAGAGCCTCGTGATATTTCAGAGCCCTTGCTGGTATATCAGAGCCTCTGATGGAATTTAAGAGCCTCTGATGGAATTTAAGAGCCTCTGATGAAATTTCAGAGACTCTGGGCTGTTTCACAGGCTTTAGGTAGTATTTCAGAGCCCCTGTTGAAATTTCAGAATTTTTTAATTTGTGGAATTTCAAAACCTTTTAATTGATAAAACTTTAGACCCTCTAGAAAATTTGTAAAAGACTTTGGTAGAATTTTAGAACCACTTTTGAAGCTTCTCATTGAGAAGATCCGAAAGCTGATAGACTTTTCCAAAGTTGGTCTCCTGGAACATTGCGTTAAAAGCTTTATGTGATATGCATTTGGCCACGCCAGAAGGAATCCAGGTTCGATATATTTTTTTTAAATTCTAGAATTTTTAAAAGGGTTGGCCTGTTTTTATTTTCCCGTAACTAAGGGCATCCGAAATAGAGCAGAGGTAGGCGTAAATAGGAGATGTGTGGATATAAATAGGCACTACTTACAGGGGTAGAGAAGTTACAGGTGGAAGCAAGACAGAGATCGCTCCAAGGTCTGGGCGTTAGTCACTGCTTGTACCGGATAAAAGCCATTTCGTACACAAAACTGTTCACCAACGTATTTTAAAACCTACGTTACCTTACCTAACCCAACCCTACCTAACCTAACCTAATCTTAGCCAGCCCAATCCAACCTAACCTTACCTAAACAAACTCTATCTAACCTATCTACCCAACCCAACCCTACCTAACGTATCTTTACCGAGCCCAACCCTACCTAACCATATCAAACCCTACCTAACCTAACCTTACCAACCGAATCCTGCCTAATCCAACCTTACCCAAAATTATCTAACCTAACCTTACCAACCTAACCCTAACGAGCTTGACCTAACCCAGCCGAGTCTAACACAACCTAAACCAATAAATGTTAACCTAACGATACAAAAGGTCTTGACAATAAAAAAACGAACAATCGTTCTTGTTCTCGTGAACAATCTGAGCATAACCCGTTGGTGTTTAATAGCCCAACATGTCCTCCGAAATGACAGGACCTATTACTACTATGGATAGCAGTACAAAATATTTAAGCGAAGCAGCACCTATTCGCCTAATCGAAGCAGCTCCCATTGGCCCAAACGAGGCAGCTCCTATATATAGCCACCCAAAATGTAAACAAGTTGGGGGTGACAGGGTCATATAACAGTATAACGACATCAATAGTCAGTGTTCTTAGTCTTCCGTTTTGGTCTATGTTCTTTATCACCTATTTTATCACACTGAGGCGAGGAGATCAATGAAAGCTGCTAAGAGGTGGTCCACACTGAGCCCGACCTGCGCCCAGAAGCAAGAGAGGAGGTGACATCTCATGAGACTAGATCACTGTAGCCGTGACACAAGGGGAGGAGAGGAAGCTTCTGATAACATGGAAGTGACAGAAAAAGAGAGGAAGCACTTCAGGCGATGACATGAAAAAAGACGGAGGGAGTTGGACCATACGACGTTGGAAAGGCTGAGGAAGCTCGGTCATGTAATGCTCAAAAGTCTGAAAGAGCTCCACCTGTTGAAGAGGAGTAAGAAAAAACGGTAATGAATCTCCTCTGGGAGAGCAATCACAGAGGGGATAATCTATATTCAGCATAATGTGACCTAAAATTGTCCCTGGTATTTTGATCAGGAAGACTATATTGAGATCAGGTTCAAAAATAGCTCACTAATGATTCGCTGTGTAACCTTTCACTTATCCTCGAGGACTGTGTAATGCGAGAGTTTGATAACAGGTGAATGTAACTAATAGCTTTTGCACAAACAATTTCGCATCCATATTTTGAGCACGTGAACAAGTGTGTACTCACGTAGTTGTGCTTGGGGGGTTGAGCTCTGGCTCTTTGGTCCCGCCTTTCAACTGTCAGTCAACTGATGTACAGGTTTCTGCGCCTATTGGGCTTTATCACATCTACACTTGAAACTGTGTATGGAGTCAGCCTCCACCACATCACTTCCTAATGCATTCCACATGTCAACCACTCTGACACTAAAAATGTTCTTTCTAATATCACTGTGGCTTATTTGGGCACTCAATTTCCACCGTGTCCCCTAGTGCATGTGCCCCTTGTGTTAAATAGCCTGTCTTTATCTATCCTATCAATTCCTTTGAGAATCTTGTATGTGGTGATTATGTCCCCCCCCCTAACTCTTCTGTCCTCCAGCGACGTGAGGTTTAATTTCCATAGTCTCTCCTCGTAGCTCATACCTCTCAGTTCGGGTACTAGTCTGGTGGCGAACCTTTGAACCTTTTCCAGTTTAGTCTGTGACGATAATCTCTTCCCAGAGATTTAGCCTGCTATATCTTCTCATCGTCCCGTTCTCAACAATATGCAAGATACGTTTTATAGTGGCTTAACGTATATATTAAGACAGCCACATGCACCTGCAACTCCCTCCTTCCCCCCCCCCACTTCTGCACACCTGGTCACGCCAACGGCTACAGTCCCAGACAAACTGCTTGTTACTGGACGCTGCGTTCTCATTGGCCGTTAAACAACACACCACTCCAGCTCCACGCCAATCACATTCCTCGCAAGCCATTGTCAGGACCGCCCAGTCATTCTCTCACCAGAATATCTAGTGCTCTCATGTTATGAACACCAAAGTTGACTCACCTCGTGTGATCAAATAGAGGTTTATAGCTAGCGCATATATTCCCAGCACTAATATTAATTTTGCTTGTTATTGTATGTCACTTCTCCTCCCTTTAACGTAATCCAGTTTTATGTTCAGTTATTTTTCCACTTGTTGTTCTGCACCATTAAGCCAAGATTTTTGCCTTTATTTCAATTTGTTTTTTAGTGTTATTAAAGAGCAGTGTTTATTATTGTGTTTTATGTCTCTTCCCTTACCTTACCACTGATTATCAAACACACAGTCATTCTTTTTTTTTCTTTTTTTTCTTTGTAATATTTATATGTGGCCCGGCCTTAACATCTGCCAGTGGAAGACTGCCGACCACCATACTCCACTACTTTACCGTCACAAGTCGTATGCATAATTAGACATGGACTCCATGCTGGAGCTGCATACTCCAGGAATGCTCTGACATTTGTGGTATACAAAGTTCTGAATGATTCCTTACATAAGTTTCTAAAGGCTGTTCTTATATTGGCCAGCCAGGCATGTGCCGCTGATGTTATCCTCTTGATATGGGCTTCAGGGGACAGGTTTGGCGTGATATCAACCCCCAGGTCTTTCTCTCTAACTCTTGAAGAATTTCATCTCCCAAATGATACCTTGTATCTGGCCTCCTGCTCCATACAACTATGTTCATTACAATACATTTGCTTGGGTTAAACTCTAACAACCATTTGTTCGACCATTCCTTCAGTTTGTCCAGGTCTTCTTGAAGTCTCAAGCATTCCTCCTCTGTCTTAATCCTTCTCATAATTTTGGCAACGTCAGCAAACATTGAGAGGAATGAGTCTATATTCTTTGGGAGATCATTTACGTATATCAGAAACAGGATAGGACCGAGTACAGAGCCCTGTGGGACTGTGTGTGTGTGTGTGTGTGTGTGTGTGTGTGTGTGTGTGTGTGTGTGTGTGTGTGTGTGTGTGTGTGTGTGTGTGTGTGTGTGTGTGTGTGTGTGTGTGTGTGTGTACTCACCTAATTGTGCTTGCGGGGGTTGAGCTTTGGCTCTTTGGGCCCGCCTCTCAACTGTCAATCAACTGGTGTACAGATTCCTGAGCCTACTGGGCTTTATCATATCTACATTTAAAACTGTGTATGGAGTCAGCCTCCACCACATCTCTGCCTAATGCATTCCACCTGTTAACTACTCTGACACTGAAAAAGTTCTTTTTAACGTTCCTGTGGCTCATTTGGGTACTCAGTTTCCACCTGTGTCCCCTTGTTCGCGTACCGCCAGTGTTGAATAGTTTATCCTTGTCTACCCTGTCAATTCCCCTGAGGATTTTGTAGGTAGTGATAATGTCTCCCTCACTCTTCTGTCTTTCAGTGTCGTAAGGTGCATTTCCCGCAGCCTTTCCTCGTAACTCATGCCTCTTAGTTCTGGGACCAGTCTAGTGGCATACCTCTGAACTTTTCCCAGCTTCGTCTTGTGCTTGACAAGGTATGGGCTCCATGTGTGTGTATGTGTGTGTGTGTGTGTGTGTGTGTGTGTGTGTGTGTGTGTGTGTGTGTGTGTGTGTGTGTGTGTGTGTGTGTGTGTGTAAAAGCGTCATATGTGAGTATGTGGGAGTGAGTTTATGCATAAATACTTACTTAACAGTGCTTCCCTCATAGCGCTAAGCTGAGCTGCAGCTCTTTGGCCCCACCTTCAATCACTAGTGTACAGACTCCTGAGTACTTTGATGCCATGTGTATATTTGAAGCTGTGTATAGAGTGTGGCTCCACCACTTAACTTCTTGCTCTTTCTATTTGTTCTCTGTGGTTCTGTAGCTCATTTGAACGTACTCAGTTTCCATCAGTGCCCCATGTTAAAACTTTCCGGTGTCGGGGACAGGAAGCCCAAATTTTGACTTACTGAGGTCCTTCCTAGGCCAACTACTGACCGGTCCACAGGATGCAAACCACAACAGTTACCTAACTCCCGGGTACATAGTTACTGCTAGGTAAACAAAGACATCAGTTAGTTAAGTTCAGTTATTATCTATCCCATTTGGGGGGAGGGGGAGGAAGGAAGGAAATTATCAGGAGAAAGTGCCAAGCCATTATGACTATATAACACTTGGAATGGGTCAGGATAAGGATTTGAGATGGGAAGGGAGTGGGGAAGGAATCTTGCCCAACCACTTAGACGATTGGGGATTTAACGCTGGCCTGCTTGAAGCAAGACCGTCGCTCTACCGTCCAGCCCAAGTGGTTGGGCTAGGGGGGGTGGGATGGAAAAGGTTACAGAGGCACATAAAATGGACTTGGGGATTGAACCCCAAAATTTATTTAGCTAAACAAGTTACAGTCTTAATAAGCTAGTTAAAGGTGCAGCATAATCCACTAAAGATCTGATGTATCCAAGGTCCAGCCTTTCAACAACTGCAACATTAGCACCTTTGCCTGAGTGATACCCTGCCAATGCCCTGAGATCCCTGAGCTTCTCTTTATACCTTTATACTCTTCTCTATAAACTCTCAAGAGTTTTATTACGACAGGACCAAACAGCGAGACCTCAAAGCCAGTAGTGAAAAAGGAGACTACAACCATCCACTCAATCCTGAGGGTGGCGTGCAAATCTTGTAAACTTTATTGAGATTTGAAAAGTGGCATGCAAATCGTGCAGAATTTATTAAGATTTGAAAAGTGGCAAGCAAATTCCAGTCTTTATTTAGTTTTTTTTTTTTTTTTTGGGGGGGGGGGAAATAGTTATAGACTTAAATGAGGAGTGAAAATCCCATAGCCTTTATTGAATTTATTGATAATATATGATTTATTCAGATCTGAAACATATATCCATGGGCAGCACAAAACGTCCACTAGACTGTGCGACACAGTGGTTGCAAGGATCAGGTTGGGTTACAGTTACCTGTGGCAGGTGGCTGCAGGTGACGGATCTCCCAATCCTGAGCACTCCAGTTGCAAACTCTGTGAGCAGGAACTACGGCACAATCTCCCGCACTACATCACTGAATGCCCAGTTATTAGACCTTTCAGACCAGTTGGCATGAGGTACCTGGAGCTTTGCAATTACTTTATTCACTCTCGTATTCTTGAAGATATCCTCTCAGTGTACCCAAAATTTGCCAGTGCAGGCTACTAAACATATGGCCCTGTATGACTAACCATCCTGCCAGATGGGGACTTTTATTACCACTGCTACCTTATTCAATCTTGTGTTGATGATATCCTCAAAATGCTTCTGGAGTCTGCCAGTGCAGACTGCCTATCACAAGCCTCTGTATGACTAACCATCCTGTGTGATGGGGATTTTATAGCATCACGTAGTTAGCTTTTTTGACACACTGTACTCCACTTCATATAGTCTAGGGTAGCTGCACTAATGCAGATGTACCTAATGTATTAATAAAGAAAAAAAAATGTGCCTCAGTTCGCATGAGTTACCTGGAGCTTTGCAATTACTTTATTCACTCTCGTATTCTTGAAGATATCCTCACAGTGTACCCAAAATTTGCCAGTGCAGGCTACTTATCACATGCCTCTGTATTGATAACCATCCTGTGTGATGGGGATTTTTTAGTATCACCTAGTTAACTTTTTTGACACACTGTACTCCACTTCATATAGTCTAGGGTAGCTGCACAAATGCAGATGTACCTCACGTACTAAAAAAAAATATGTGCCTCAGTTATTAGACCTTTCAGACCTGTTTGCATGAGATACCTAGAGCTTTGCAATTATTTTATTCACTCTCGTGTTCTTGAAGATATCCTCAAATTGCACTCAAAATTTGCCAGTGCAGACTACTAAACATATGGCCTTGTATGACTAACCATCCTGCGAGATAGGGACTTTTAGTATCACTGCTACCTTATTCACTCTTGTGCTCATGATATCCTCATAATGAACCCAGAGTCTGTCACTGCAGACTACTGATTGCGTGCCTCTGTATGACTAACCATGCTGTGTGATGGGAATTTTTTAGCATCACGTAGCTAGCTTTTTGACACACTGTACTCTCCTTCATATAATCTAGGGTAGCTGCACAAATGCAGATGTACCTAGTATATTAATAAAAAAAATGTGCCTCAGCACAAACAGAACTAGCGGCACTACAACTAGCAACCAGTACATTTAAAACATACATAGAAGGAGGAATAATATTTTGTGATTCAAAATCTGCTCTTCAAACAATTGAAAACGTCTCCTGGAAGATCGACGGGAAGAGCCTCATACTACCAATTATAATTTACTTAATTGCTGCACAGAGTAAAGGATTTCGAATCTCATTTGTATGGATATCACACATAAATATAACCCATCACAATGACACAGACATTGCAGCCAAATTAGCATGTAACAAAAATGAAGTTGAATTAGACCTAGGTATCCCCATCTCTGCTGTGAAGACTATATTGATCCAAACACTCATGTCTGATAGTAGAGAAATTACTGACTCCCAACGACCTGAAAGCACCAGTTTAAAAAGCTACGATGTGTTAGGTTTGAAACCTATGTTTATGGGCAGCACAAAAAGTCCATCAGACTGTGCGACACAGTGGTTGATAGGATAAGGTTGGGTTACTATTACCTGTGGCAGGTGGCTACAGGTGACGGATCTCCCAATCCTGAGCACTCCAGATGCAAACTCTGACCAGGAACTGCGGCATGATCTCCAACTCTACATCACCGAATGCCCAGTTATAGACCATTCAGACCCGTTGGCATTCAGACCTGGAGCTTGGCAATTACTTTATTCATTCACGTGTTCTTAAAGATATCCTCATAATGCACCCAAAATTTGCCAGTGCAGGCTACTGAACATATGGCCCTGTATGACTAACCATCCCTCGAGATGGGGACTGTTATAACCACATATACACCAGTATGATCATACTGTGGCTGGTGTATGATGTGTTCAAACTGTATAGTGATGTCTTGGCTGATTAGCCTAGTTTCACGAATATTATATTTTATAGCTAACCTTTTTTGACAGTATATTATTATAATTTGTGTATTGCCAATGTATGTCAAATATGCTTATGTATATTATATTTCAACACCAATGTTGTATGCTAAGTATTTGTGCATATATATATATATATATATATATATATATTATATAATATATATATATATATATATATATATATATATATTGACGCTAGTGAATAGCGGTAGCCTAATAGCATGTAGTTTGGAAAACGCCCTAAATGCTTAGAGAATGTTATGCTAGTATTGCTGTATAGGACATGTTATGTGAACTATGATGTAGAATGTATACATTTAGGTCTCTGATGTATTACTATCATGTATACTGAAAATATCCATTTCATTATTGTTCATTGCATTGTCCTCTTGTCATAACAGTAAATTATATTCTGGCACTGTGAGATGTATACCACAGAGACAAGGCTATGATTCTCATGTTGTATATATATACTTTATATTGTATTCAAGTATACTTATGTATAACGGCTGATCCGGTAATGTTTTGAAATCCTCCCTTAACCCCTCCCTCCCTCTCCTCTCTCCCCCCCCCCCTTGAGTACCATCCCCAGCCAGTGTTACAATTTCTTGCTAATATGAATTCCCTGTTGTTATATTTATATATCATGATATAATTTATTACGTAGTGAATTATTGAGATGTATTATTATGTAAGGTTGTGTATTATAACTTTTGTTTAGTTATGTTATGAATTAGAGGTTATTTACTGAGAAATGTCTGTATATGAGCTTGAAAGATGAGTCAGTTGACTTGTGGAGGTTGATCTAGTGTCGCTCCCGGCCTGCTTGGCTCTTGGCCGGGCACTACTTTTTGCACTTTCTAGTAGGGTGGACGTATGTCGCTCAGGTCCGGGTTTAGTGGCCATATTTGTGTCAATTGACTGCTAGGATATTTATTATGATGCAGTAGTGTATACCATGGATCTGTTTTACTGTTGTACATCATTTATACCAGGTGGTAGGTGCTTTTATATGTATTAGTGAGGTGGGTACCTGAGGATCATGAGTGATGCCATTGTGCTGTATATGATATTGATCCTTCATACCTCATTTGTTAATGATTGTGACACCACCACCCTGTATTGGTATTAGCAGCATAATAGGCGCTAGTGTCCCACTGCACCAGGACAGAGCCTGGTGTCAGCTAGTGCTGAGTGTATGCAGTTTTGAGATCTATTGATGATCATGCCAAGCTTTGAGAAGCTGGATCAAGTAATAGACTGTAAATGGTAGAGATGGTAGTTTTCTTATGATGTTATGGACTTATGTTTTATATCCAGTAAACGAGTATTTTTTACTAGCCATCATTACCATAGACAACTATTGATATTTAGCCAGGCTATGCTTTCCAGCGATGTTGTAGGTTCACTCCCCTATAACATTATAATTGGGTGCTCATAACAGGGACTTTTAGTTTCACTGCTACCTTATTCACTCTTGTGTTCATATCCTCATAATGCACCCAGAGTTTAACATGCCCCAAGCCTGAGTTGAAGGTGTGAGCATGTTATCATCCACATCTGCCTTTGTCAACGCCTCGTGAGGATGTTACCACCACATTAGAAACAGGGAATTTAATTCTCAGTCTTACTATTTTCTCAATCTTTTTACAATACTGCAGAAATTAGTTTACCAAGACAAAAACATAGTGAGTCTCAGTTCTTTTCCAAACGAGTTTACATCTCCAAAAATCATTATTTCATTGGTATTCAGAGACTGGTTTTTCCACACTAAGATTTCATAACAATTGCCATCTCTATTCATTCAATCATACCGACTTCATAATTATGTTTATGTGGGAATATTATTCAATATTATTGAATTAGATATAAAAAACATTCACTTAGTGCTCGCGTGTTCTTCTACAAGCCCTTATATTTTTATGTTACAGGTCAGTACATATTATGTAACAGTGTTTATACATATCCCACAGATGAAAAGACAAAGTAATTAAGTATCGCCTCATGTCATTTCAAATACCATCATAACTTTCTCATCACCCTTTCACACTCTTGCTCAAATTACTCAATCTCTACACAATTCATGTACACACTGTCACTGTCATTTGAGTGAGTCACGTGACATTTTTATATATTTGTGCCTCAGGAATTATGCAATCGAGCTCATCGTTCTAACATAAACGTCCTTAATACTTACACTCCTCAAAAGACATTTACCATTGTACTTTCTTAAACATGTTATCATAATCTTGCACATTCATATCCATTTTCACAACCTTTTACACTGTCTCATTACGCAAATCTTAATCTTCCTCAGTCACTTTCTTCTATGCAATTCACACTTATTAACTCTCATATTGCTAAATTTTCAATCACTTACTCAGTTCACACTCTCAGACTCAATCTTTTCACACACTTTCTCAAACACAGTCACTAAATTTACTCACACTCTTCATTTTGTTTCACAGTGTCTCACTTTTTCAAAGTTACGAATCAATTTTTTTCTTTCACGATGACTTAGTTTTTCAGTGACAGTTTTTTACCGAGTGACTTAGTTTTTCAGAGTGTCTTAGTTTTCAGGGTGAGAATTTTCTTTTAAGTGAGTTCATAGTGTATTAAATTACAGACATGACAGTGTTTTTATGGAGTTCACAGCTTCTTAGTTTTTTTCAAAGTGAGTTCACTGTGTCTTACTTTTCAGAGTTCTCACTGACTTTTTTTTCAAATCAAATTTACTTACTGTTTTCCTGCTGCAGTTCACATTACGTATGATAATCCACTTTCAAAAGACAATCACTCATTTGACAAATACTATCTAATATCTCTCACAGAAATCACATGTCAGAAAAAAGCTCATCTCTGAAATCTCAACTCATCTCAAAATATTCTTTTGACCAACTCACACAAAGACTTGTACTCACAAGGCACGTACACTATGACACATTCATACTCTTCTGTAAGAATCTTTCTGTGCTATGTGAGAGAAACCTTTGTTTTAACTGTATGATCACACCAAATTTCACACGAGCTCATCTTCCACTCACTAGTCAATCTTAGTTTAGTTAACATGTCTACTAGCTCATCTCTTTGCAAATATGCTTTGGGATATCAAGTTCTCTGTGCAATCTTTATTCTCATGCAGAATGTGATGTGATTTCCATTATCAAACTATATCAAACGTTTCATTTCGATACAAGATTGCAAGATTTCTCCTTGTAGGTTATTGCTAAGTCAATCTCCATTTAACTTTTTTGACTCATGATGCTATTGAATTTCAATCATCCTAGCACCTTGTTTCTAAGATCACATTGATATCATTTTTGGCAAAGAGCCTTTCCACAATATACTGTATCTAAATACAACTCAACCATTTATGTTTCCTCGGCCTATCCTTTCTATGCGAAGCATTATTCACTGCCTTTTCCATATATCAGAAGTGGATGTTTGTTGGGCATTTTGGGAAAGTATTTCATTGACGTATTGTTAACTCAAAGTGTTGATTTTGTCATTCTCAACGAAGCTATGTTGTCATCCTAGCCTCTCAATGATATCTTTATAAAGTTTTTCTTCAAAGAACCTATGTTCCCACATCTAACATTGTAATAATGTCACTAATAAGTGCATCTTTTCTTGCACTCCAAGCCAACTCTCGTATACAAAGCAATGTTTTGAGTTTTTTTTATCTTACTCATTGACACCAAAGTACATCACCTATTGAAGGTTAGTCTAAAGAAATGCCTAAATATTTCAAGCCTAACAAATATTATATCCATGACAGATAAACACCTGCTCAACCTCTTTACTTAATGCATGTGTTATTTTTACTGTCTTGCGTTATTTTTACTGCAAATACTAGTAGCTTGATCATTTTATCCTACCACTCCTATTCCTAGCCTAACATTTTGATAGTATTCACCGTACATCAATGCAATATTAGTTCAATAATCAGTCATCTGCTATTTTTTTTGTCTCTTTTGCACGCCTATATGATGTTTCAATAGTCAGGTTAAATCAAACGTTGAGTTTTATGCAGTCACTTTTATATATATAAAAACTTTATTTTATAGAAGTTTTTTTATTATTATTTTTATTAGTCACTTTTATGAAAAAATATTTACCCCGAAAGTATATTTGACCTCTCCGGGCTCGGATCAGTCTGAGCTCGAGGCCTCAATAAAATCTACTCATTATGGAATTTGCACTCCTCATTTAAGCCTGTAACTGTTCCCATATTTTTTATTAACACATTTAAGTACATCTGCATTTGTGCAGCTAGCCTTGACTATATGAAGGGGAGTACAGCATGTCAAAAAAGCTAGCTACGTGATGCTAAAATCCCCATCACACAGGATGGTTAGTCATACAGAGGCATGTGATAAGTAGTCTGCACTGGCAAATTTAGGGTGCAATATGACGATATGAGGAAGCATTAATGGTGCAGTGATTAAAAAAATTATGAGGATATCCTCAAGAACACGAGAGTGAATAAAGTAATTGCAAAGCTCTAGGTACCTCATGCCAACAGGTCTGAATGGTCTGATAACTGGGAATTCAGTGTAGTGTGCGAGATCATGTCCCAGTTCCTGCTCACAGAGTTTGCACCTGGAGTGCTCAGGATTGGGAGATCCCTCACCTGTAGCCACCTGCCACAGGTAACGGTAACCCAACCTGATCCTAGCAAGCAGTGTCGCACAATCTGATGGACGTTTTGTGCTGCCCATAAATATAGGTTTCAGATCTGAACAAATCATAGCTTTTTATACTGATGCTATTAAGTCGTTGGGAGTCAGTAATTTCTTTCCTATCAGACCTGAGTGTTTGGAACAATATAGTCTTAACAGCAGAGATAGAGATACCCAGATCCAATTCAACTTTATCTTTACTGCACGCTAATTTGGCTGCAATGTCTGTCTCATTATGATGGGTTATATTTATGTGTGATGGTATCCATACAAAGGAGATTCGAAACCCTTTACTCTGTACAGCAATTAGGTCATTTATAATTGGTAGTATGAGGTTCTTGCTGTCGATCTTCCAGGAGAAGTTTTCGATTGCTTGAAGAGCTGACTTTGAACCACAAAATATTATTCCTCCTCCAATATTTTTTAATGTTCTGGTAACTAGTTGTAGTGCCGCTAGGTCAGTTTGTGTGGAGGTCAGCCCGTTGTTTAACCTGACAATGATAGGCTCTGTGCAAATATTATTTCTATAAAACCAACATGCTGCTCCAGTCCGTCCAGTAGAAGATTGGAGTGAGCCGTCGGTGTAGACACAGTGCTCGTGAGATCTTAAATTTTCGATGGAGGAGGCAATTGTTTCAAGTGTGACAGATTTGAGAAGAGCAAGATTCTCATTACCTTTCTTGGTGATGGGTGTGTATGATACTTGAATGGTGGGGTATCTTGAGATGATTTCGGGGCTTAGCGTCCCCGCGGCTCGGTCCTCGACCAGGCCTCCTTATTGTTACACCCCCCCCCCAGGAAGCAGCCTCTAGCAGTTGTCTAACTCCCAGGTACCTATTTACTGCTAGGTAACAGGGGCATCAGGGTGAAAGAAACATTTTGCCCACTTGTCTCCGCCTCCACTGGGATCGAACCCGGAACCTCAGGATTATGAATCTGAAGCGCTCTCCATTCAGCAGTCAGGCGCCCCGACAGATAAAGAGGGATATCGGAGACAGGTACATTGCACTTAAAAGGAATGTTGAGTTTGATGAGATTGTAGGCATTTTTGCTCAGTCATTTGTCATAAAAGGAGTGAGTTGGTATGTTGGCACCAGTCAATAGAGGTATTAACAGCACAAAGCACACACACACACACACTCTTGAAATACTTGAAAAGAATAATTAGGCTACGACTGGTTGCACACCTAGAACACGTTAGGTTTGTAAACAAGCATCAACATGGGTTCTGGAAAGGGAAATCTTGCCTAACAAACCTTTTGGAATTCTATGATAAAATAACGAGGATAAGACAGGACAGAGAAGGTTGGGCAGACTGCATATTTCTGAACTGCCAAAAATCCTTTGATACAGTACCGCACATGAGACTGCATATTCAAACTCGAGAGGCAGGCGGGGGTGGGAGGAAAGGCCTTAGCATGGATAACGAACTACTTAACAGAAAGGAGCCGGAGAGTTACGGTAAGGGGCGAGAAGTCGGACTGGCGAACAGTAACGAGTGGAGTACCTCAAGGATCGGTGCTGGGACCAATTCTATTTCTAATATATGTTAACGACATGTTTACAGGAGTAGAGTCCTACATGTCGATGTTCGCGGATGACGCAAAGTTGAGGAGTTGTGACAGATGAGGATTGTAGAATCCTCCAAGAGGACTTGAACCGGTTGCAGAGATGGTCAGAGAAATGGCTACTGGAGTTCAACACGAGCGAATGTAAAATTATGGAAATGGGACTAGGTGATAGGCGACCAAAGGGACAGTACACAATGAAGGGGAACAGCCTACCTGTGACGACGCGAGAAAGAGATCTGGGCGTGGACGTAACACCTAATCTAACTCCTGAGGCACATATAAATAGGATATCGACAGCAACTTACTCTTTTTTTTCTACAATAGCAAAAATTAGAACATCATTCAGAAACCTAAGTAAGGAGGCATTTAGGGCGCTTTATACTGCCTACGTGAGGCCAGTCTTAGAGTAGGCCGCCTCATCATGCAGTCCCATTCTGAAGAAACACATAAGGAAACTGGAAAAGGTTCAGAAGTTTGCAACGAGACTCGTCCCAGCATTACGAGGGATGGGGTATGAAGAGCGCCTGAAGGAACTGAGCCTTACGACACTAGAAAAAAGAAGGGAGAGAGGGATATGATGGGAACGTATAAAATACTCAGGGGGATTGATAGAGTGGACATAGACGAAATGTTCACACGGAAGAGTAACAGAACGAGGGGACATGGGTGGAAGCTTAAAACTCAGATGAGTCACAGAGATGTTAGGAAGTTTTCTTTTAGTGTGAGAGTAGTGGAAAAATGAAATGCACTTAAGGAGCAGGTTGTGGAAGCAAATTCTATTCATAATTTTAAAACTAGGTATGATAGAGAAATAGGACAGGAGTCATTGCTGTAAACAACCAATGGCTCGAAAGGCGGGATCCAAGAGTCAATGCTCGATCCTGCAGACACAAATTGGTGAGTACACACACAAGGAGGGTGGTGGCTGAGTGGACAGCGCTCTAGACTCTTGAACCTAGGGTCCGGGGTTCGATCCCAGGCACCGCCGGAAAAACAAATGGGCAGAGATTCCTTCACTCTGATGCTCCTGTTACCTAGCAGTCATAGGTACCCGGGAGTTAGACAGCTGATACGGGCTGCTTCCTGAGGGTGTGGGTGTGTGTGTGTGTGGGAAAAAATAATTAGTTAGTAGTTAGTAACAGTTGATTAATTGACAGTTGAGAAGCGGTACGAAAGAGCAGAGTTCAACCCCGCAAGCACAACTAGGTGAATACACACACACTCACACATATGAGGCTACAAGATGACCTAGACAAACTGAGTGAATGGTCCAACAAATGGCTACTAAAGTTCAACCCGAGTAAATGTAAGGTAATGAAACTAGGCAGTGGAAACAGGAGGCCAGACACACGAGATACCGAATGGGAGATGAAGTCCTTCATGAAACGGACAGAGAGAAAGATCTAGGAGTTGAAATCACACCAAACCTGTCTCCAGAAGCCCACATAACAAGAATAACATCGCCGCCGTATGCAAGCCTGGCTAACATCAGAACTGCCTTCAGGAACCTGTGTAAGGAATCATTCAGAATCTTGTACACCACGTATGTAAGACGTGGTTGCATACTGGAGTATGCAACCCCAGCATGAAGCCCGTACCTTGTCAAGCATAAGAAGAAGCTGAAAAAAATTCGGAGGTATGCCACTAGGCTAGTCCCAGAACTAAGAAGCATGAGTTATGAGGAAAGGCTGCGAGGAATGCACCTCACGACTCTGGAAGACAGAATAGTAAGGGAAGACATGATCACTGCCTACAAAATTCTCAGAGGTATTGATAACGTAGATAAGGATAAACTGTTTAACACGAAGGGTACTCAACAAAGAGACACAGGTGGAAACTGAGTACCCAAATGAGCCACAGGGACTTAGAAAGAACTTTTTCAGTGTCAGAGTAGTTAACAAAAGGAATGCACTAGACAGTGATGTGGTGAAGGCTGACTCCATACACAGTTCCATATGTAGATATGATAGAGCCCAGTAGGCTCAGGAATCTGTACAACAGTTGACTGACGGTTGAGAGGCGGGGCCAATGAGCCAGAGCTCAACCCCCGCAAGCAAACTAGGTGAATACACACACACACACACACACACACCACACACACACACACACACACACACACACACACCACACACACACACACACACAAACACACACACACACAATACACACACACACACACACACACACACACACACACACACACACACACACACACACACACACACACACACACACACATACACACAATCTGCGAGGTACTGAATGCAAATTTCCATGGAGTGTTCACAACCGAGCCTGAGCAGCTCCCATTGTTAGAAGCGATTGCCCTAAATGACAGACTATCAGACATAGAGGTGACAGCAGAGGAGGTAATGAAACAGTTGACAACACTGGATGCAAACAAAGCTGTTGGACCAGACAAAGTATCACCGTGGATACTTAAAGAGGCAGCGCAGGCTCTCAGTGTGCCTCTGGCAATGATCTTTAATGAGTCACTTATGTCGGGAGAATTGCCCAGTTGCTGGAAGGAGGCAAATGTCGTACCGATTTTCAAGAAAGGTGACAGGGAGGAGGCACTTAACTACAGACCCGTATCATTGACAAGCATCCCCTGCAAATACTTGAAAGAATAATTAGGCTAAGACTTGTTGAGCACCTGGAGAGCATTGGGTTTGTAAACAAGCACCAACATGGTTTCTGGACAGGGAAATCATGCCTAACAAACCTTTTAGAATTCTATGATAAAGTAACAAGGATAAGGCAGGACAGAGAAGGCTGGGCAGACTGCATATTTCTTGACTGCCAAAAGGCCTTTGATACAGTACCGCACATGAGACTGCTATACAAACTTGAGAGGCAGGCAGGAGTAAGCGGAAAGGCCCTAGAATGGGTGAAGAACTACCTAACAGGAAGGAGCCAGAGGGTAATGGTAAGGGGCGAGAAGTCGGACTGGAGAACAGTAACAAGTGGAGTACCTCAAGGATCGGTGCTGGGACCAATCCTCTTTCTAATTTACGTAAATGACATGTTTACAGGAGTGGAGTCATACATGTCAATGTTTGCGGATGACGCAAATTAATGAGAAGAGTTGTGACAGACGAGGATTGTAGGATCCTCCAAGAGGACTTAAACAGGTTGCAGAGATGGTCAGGGAAATGGCTACTGGAGTTTAACACCAGTAAATGTAAAGTTATGGAAATGGGATCAGGTGATAGGAGACCAAAGGGACAGTACACAATGAAGGGGAACAGCCTACCTGTAACGATTCGAGAAAGAGATCTGGGAGTGGATGTGACACCTAATCTAACTCCTGAGGCACATATAAATAGGATAACGACAGCAGCGTACTCTACACTGGCGAAAATTAGAACTTCATTCAGAAACCTAAATGAGGAGGCTTTTAGGGCGCTTTACACTGCATACGTGAGACCCGTCTTAGAGTATGCCGCGCCATCATGGAGCCCCCACCTGAAGAAACACATAAGGAAACTGGAGAAGGTTCAGAGGTTTGCGACGAGGCTTGTCCCAGAGTTACGAGGAAAGGGATATGAAGAGCGACTGAAGGAACTGAACCTTACGACACTAGAGAAAAGAAGGGAGAGAGGAGATATGATAGGGACATATAAAATACTCAGGGGAATTGACAAAGTGGAAATAGATGAAATGTTCACACGTAATAATAACAGAACGAGGGGACATGGGTGGAAACTGGAAACTCAGATGAGTCACAGAGATGTTAGGAAGTTTTCTTTTAGCGTGAGAGTAGTGGAAAAATGGAATGCACTTGGGGAACAGGTTGTGGAAGCAAATACTATTCATACTTTTAAGACTAGTATGATAGGGAAATGGGACAGGAGTCATTGCTGTAAACAACCGATAGCTGGAAAGGCGGGATCCAAGAGTCAATGCTCGATCCTGCAAGCACAGATAGGTAAGTACAGATAGGTAAGTAAGTACACACACACACACACACACACACACACATACAATCAGTGTGTGACAACACGATCGGGAACAAAGAGAATGAGCTCAACCCCCGGAAGCACAATTAGGTGAGTACACTTTTTTTTTAATTATTAATACATGAGGTACATCTGCATTAGTGCAGCTACCCTAGACTATATGAAGTGGAGTACAGTGTGTCAAAAAAGCTAACTAGGCTCAACCACAGGATGGTTAGTCATACAGAGGCATGTGATGGGCAGTCTGCACTGGCAGACTCCAGAAGCATATTGAGGATATCATCAACACAAGTTTGAATAAGGTAGCAGTGGTAATAATAGTCCCCATCTCGCAGGATGGTTAGTCATACAGGGCCATGTTTAGTAGCCTGCACTGGCACATTTTGGGTACACTGTGAGGATATCTTTAAGAATACGAGAATTAATAAAGTAAATGCAAAGCTCCAGGTACCTCATGCCAACTGGTCTGAAAGGTCTTAATAACTGGGCATTCGCTGATGTAGTGTGGGAGATCGTGCCGCATTTCCTGCTCACAGAGTTTGCAACTGGAGTGCTCAGGATTGGGAGATCCGTCCCTGCAGCCACCTGCCACAGGTAACGGTAACCCAAACCTGATCCTTGCAACCACTGTGTCGCACAGTCTGGTGGACGTTTTGTGCTGCCCATAGATAGAGGTTTCAGATCTGAACAAATCATAGCTTTTTATACCAGTGCTTCAGTCGTTGGGAGTCAGTAATTTCTTTCTGTCAGACCTGAGGGTGGTTTGGACCAATACAGTTTTGACAGTAGAGATGGGGATACCTAGATCTAATTCAACTTCATCCTTG
>WNGS01042707.1:46322792-46333066 GCA_020271785.1 Procambarus virginalis
CTCTGTATCTTATGTCATGTGTGTGTAGCACTCTGTATCTTATGTCATGTGTGTGTAGCACTCTGTATCTTATGTCATGTGTGTGTAGCTCTCTGTATCTTATGTCATGTGTGTGTAGCACTCTGTACCTTATGTCATGTGTGTGTAGCACTCTGTATCTTATGTCATGTGTGTGTAGCACTCTGTATCTTATGTCATGTGTGTGTTGCACTCTGTACCTTATGTCATGTGTGTGTAGCACTCTGTATCTTATGTCATGTGTGTGTAGCACTCTGTATCTTATGTCATGTGTGTGTAGCACTCTGGATCTTATGTCTGTGTGTGTTTAGTGCTGCGTATCATATGAGGTCTTTTCGTAGTTGCAGCAATCTTCAGACTAAATATATGGTGTTGTGTGTAAGTGTACTCACCTAATTGTACTCACCTAATTGTGCTTGCGGGGGTTGAGCTTTGGCTCTTTGGTCCCGCCTCTCAACTGTCAATCAACAGGTGTACAGATTCCTGAGCCTACTGGGCTCTATCATATCTACACTTGAAACTGTGTATGGAGTCAGCCTCCACCACATCACTGCCTAATGCATTCCATTTATTAACTACTCTGACACTGAAAAATTCTTTCTAACGTCTCTGTGGCTCATCTGGGTACTAAGTTTCCACCTGTGTCCCTTGTTCGTGTCCACCCGTGGTGAAGAGTTTGTCTTTGTCCGCCCTGTCAATTCCCCTGAGAATTTTGTAGGTGGTTATCATGTCTCCCCTTACTCTTGTTTTCCAGGGATGTGAGGTTCAGCTCCTTTAGCCTTTCCTCGTAGCTCAATCCTCTCAGTTCGGGACGAGCCTGGTGGCATACCGCTGAATCTTCTCTAACTTTGTCTTGTGTTTAACTAGGTATGGACTCCAGGCTGGAGCTGCATACTCCAGGATTGGTCTTACATAAGTGGTATACAGGGTTCTGAAAGATTCCTTACACAAATTTCTAAAGGCAGTTCTTATGTTGGCCAGTCTAGCATATGCCGCTGATGATATTCTTTTGATGTGGGCTTCTGGGGACAGGTTCGGTGTGATATCAACCCCCAGATCTTTCTCTCTATTTGACTCTTGTAGGATTTCCCCTCCCAAATGATACCTTGTGTTCAGCCTCCTGCTCCCTTCTCCTAATTTCATCACCTTACACTTTCCCGAGTTGAACTTTAGCAGCCATTTTCTAGACCATTCCTCCAGTTTATCCAGGTCATCCTGTAGTCTCTGTCTATCTTCATCCGTCTTGATTCTTCTCATAATTTTTGCATCATCAGCAAACATTGAGAGGAATGAGTCTATACCCTCCGGAAGATCGTTCACATATATTAGAAACAGGATGGGTCCAAGTACTGAGCCTGTGGGACTCCGCTGGTGACATCTCGCCACTCTGATGTCTCCCCCTCACCGTTACTCGCTGTTTCCTGTTGCTTAAGTACTCCCTTATCCACTGGAGCACCTTCCCTTTTACTCCTGCCTGTTGCTCCAACTTTTTTAACAGCCTTTTGTGCGGTACTGTGTCAAAGGCTTTTTGGCAATCCAGGAAAATGCAGTCGGCCCACCCTTCTCTTTCCTGCCTAATTTTGTTGCTTGGTCATAAAATTCTATTAAACCTGTGAGGCACGATTTACCATCCCTGAACCCATGTTGGTGGTGCGTTACAAAGTTATTTCCCTCTAGATGCTCTACGAGCCTTTTCCTCACGATCTTCTCCATTACCTTGCATGGTATACAAGTTAAGGAAACTGGCCTGTAATTCAGTGCCTCTTGCCTGTCACCCTTTTGTATATTGGGACCACGTTAGCTGTCTTCCAACTTTCTGGTAAGTCTCCTGTTTCCAGTGACCTGTTATACACCATAGAGAGTGGCACACTTAGTGCTTCTGCACCTTCCTTTAGTATCCATGGTGAGATTCTGTCAGGCCCAACAGCCTTGTCACATCCAGCTCCAGCAGACACCTTTTGACCTCATCACTGGTGAGGTCAAATTCCTCCAAGGTTGCTTGGTTTGCCACCTCCTCATTTAGTGCAGGGGCTTCTCCTTGTTCTATTGTGAAGACCTCCTGGAATCTCTTGTTGAGTTCTTCACACACCTTGTCATTCTCTGTGTATCTGTTCTCCGCTTTTCGCAGCTCATCACTTGTTCTTTCACTGCTGTTTTCCTCCTGATGTGGCTGTGGAGCAGCTTTGGTTGGGTCTTGGCTTTACTCGCGATGTCATTTTCAAACTGTCTCTCTGCTTCTCTCCTCACTCTGAGGTACTCATTTCTGGCCCTCTGGTATCTCCCCTGCTCTCTGGTGTTCTGTTATTTCTGTAATTTCTCCATGTTCTTTTACTCAGTTGCTTCGCTACCTGCATTCCTGGTTGAACCATGGGTTTTTTCTGTTGTTTTTCGTTTTTTCCTTTTGGACAGGGATAAACCTGTCTGCAGCTTCCTGGCACTTCTGGGTGACAAAATCCATCATGACCTGCACATTCTTGTCTCTAAGTTCTGTTTCCCATGGTATTCCTCTGAGGAAGCTCCTCATCTCTTCATATTTCCTCTTCGGTAATTCAGTTCTTTTTCCCTCCACTCCCATCCTTGGATAGGTTATCCCTACCTCCACCAAGTACTCAAAGGTCAGTACACTGTGGTCACTCATTCCTATGGGGGCTTCCACTTTGACTTCCCTTATTTCTGACTCATTCAGGGTGAATATCAAGTCGAGTCTAGCTGGTTCATCATTGCCTCTCACTCTTGTGGGTTCCTTGACATGCTGGCTCAGAAAATTCCTTGTTGCCACTTCCAAGAGTTTTTAGCTCCACGTATCTGCACCACCATGTGGGTCCCCATTCTCCCAGTCTATTTCCATGGTGAAATCGCCCATGATTAAGAGTCTGGAGCCATTTCTGCAGGCAACTGAAGCTGCTCTCTCTATTATATAATGGTTGCCATGTTTCCTATCAAACTCCTGTCTTGGTCTTCTGTCATTTAGGGGAGGGTTGTACATGACTGCCACTATTATCTTAGGTCCACCCATTGTTATAGTTCCTGTTATGTAATCTCTGAATCCGTCACAGCCCGGAATTTCCATCTCATCAAAACTCCAGTCCTTCCTTATCAGCAGGGCCACTCCTCCACCTCCTCTCCCTTCCCTCTCTTTCCTTACTATATAGTAGTCCTTTGGAAACACAGCATCTGTTATCACTCTGACAATTTTGTTTCTGTTAGTCCTACTACATCAGGGTTTTCTTCTTGCACCTTTCAGCCAGTTCACTTGCTTTATTGGTAATCCCATCAATGTTTGAGTACATTACCTTGAAGCTCACTTTCTTGTATCCAATTTCACCTCACTCCCCACAAGTGTAGGAAGTTGTTCTATGGTCATGTACTTGGGTAGGCTCCTCCTCCTGTGAGGTAGTTTCCAGGGGTTCAAGGGGAGGTGGAGTGGGGGATGGAGGGCTTAGGTCCTCCTCAGGCCTGCTTGGGGCAGGAGGAAGTGGGGTGGGTGAGGGAACAGGGATTGCTTGGGGAAAGGCACGCCCTCCTGCAGTGTAGTTGACAGGGGTTTGGAGGGAGATGGAGTGGGGGATAGAGGGCTTTGGTCTTGCTCAGGCCTGCTTGGGGCAGGAGAAGACCAGGGGCTGGGGAAGCAGGGGCTACTTGGGGTAAGGGGAGGGGGAGGACTTGGGTTTCCTGATGGGCATTGTGCATGGGCAAGGGAGGGTTTGTGCTGGGGGAGGAGGGCCCTATTGGGTGGTGTGCTGGGGTGTTGCATTCCCCCTTGGGTTCCTGGGTTGCTGGACTGGGGCTCCCCCAGGGTGTGGTGTGTGTGTGTGGTGTGTGTGTGTGTGTGTGTGTGTGTGGTGTGTGTGTGTGTGTGTGTGTGTGTGTGTGTGTGTGAGCAGTCATAGTAGGTAATCCCCAGGGGGGGGGGGGCACCAGGGCACAAGTCAATATACGCTCACCAAACGGCATAGTCATGTGAGGCCGTCCAGTACTTTCACTCCTATACTTTATTCCATTTATTATTTGGCGCTGGCGTCATCTGTGACAGTCATGACGCCGGCAGCAACGGCCATGACAACAGTCACTCTGAATGACATGCCTTAATCCTTAAGTTTCAGAGCCTACATTTGTATACCACCCATGATAAATAATTTCCCCTTGTCATCTATTTTCCTGAGAATTGAGTATGTAGAGATCATGTCTTCCCTCTCCTCCTTTTCAGTGACGAGAGGCTTAACTCCTGTAGTATTTAATCGTAAATCAATCCTCTCAGCTCTGGGACTGTTGTGAACTATATCCGGAATTGTGTTGTATTTAAGAAGCTTCGGGTTCCAGGCAGGTGCAGCATACGTGATATTGATTGTCATGATTCTTTGAGTTCTTATATTCTTAGAGTTTATTTTTATGTCCTTGGAGTTTGTTCTTGATGATAAGAGTTTGATGTGAAATTCTGATGACAGAGGTTGACGTTACATCGAATCTAAGCCAAAAATGAATCTATTTACTATTCCAGGAAAGTTTTTTTCCCACCTGGTATTTTGTGTCCTGTTCCCGTCACACTTTCTCATTACCTTGCATTTACTTGAGTTAAACTCTAGTAGCCATTAGCTAGACCATCCTTAAATTGTGTCGAGATCATCCTGTAGTTTCTTGCAGTTTTCCATCGTATATATATTCTCATAGTATTGGCATCATCGACGAACATCGAGAGGCGTGGAATGGATGGGACTTGTGTGCAGTGGGCGTGCAGTGGGCGTCAGTGGGCGTGCAGTGGGTGGTCAGTGGGCGTGCAGTGGGCGTCAGTGGGTGTGCAGTGGGCGTCAGTGGGTGTGTAGTGGGCGTGGAGAGGATGCAACACTCATCTAGTGAAGCAGAGGAATGCCCGTTTTTATGACCACACTATTAACTGAGCGAAGCCTTCCCCACCACAATCACCAGTGACAATCGCCACCACCACCATCACAACCATCACTACCACAACCACCACCACAACAATTACCAATCACAATCATACTGCAGTAGATTGTACGCTGAGAGGCTGGGCCAGAAAGAATTGAAGCTAAAAGTTGCACGTATTACCGGATAAGTAGTGTTAGGACGGAGGAGGTGAGCATGATAGAGGGAAGATTGAAGAACCACAATGATAAACGGTGTTTAGACAAGCAAGGCGATAATGGTGAGAGATAAAGGGGAGTAATGGAGGAAAGATTGATAAAGAGATAACAATGGTAATACACACTCCGTGTGCAGACAACATTCCCTAGTGTAAACAACACTCCAAGTGCAAACACTACAAGTATAAACGTTTCAGGTGTAAACACTCCAGATGTAAGCTTCACACTTACCAGTTCATTCCCGTACTCGGTTACGGGGAGCCTGTACTTGGGAGGCTGTACTTGTACTTGTTTATCGAGGTCACGCCCTCCCCCTCTCCCCCTCGAGGAACGAGGTACTTTGTTCAACTCCTAAGTTCAATTTTCATCATGGCAACACTCTCCAAACATATTATGGTTGATGTCAGCCATATTGTCTCTATGTCAGTGTCTGACAGCTCTTGTCAAATTGCATTTTTTGGTAAATGCAATTTGACAACTGCAAGTTTGTTAGATTGAGAAGTTAATCACTCCACGATTGTTAGCGCCGCAAAGTATAGCAGTATTTTGCTTAAATTTCCCCGTTTTTCATTTTGACTTTCCCTTCAGATGGCATTAAAACAGGAAAAGGAAATATCTGGCAGACTTCCGCAATTATGAGTTCACAGAAATAGAAGACACAGGACAAATGAAGTCACAAAGTCCAATGTCTCATTGAGAGTGTTGACTGTAGAGTCTTTCAGAAAGAATCAGCTGAAGGAACACTTTGACAATTTGCACTCACGTCTGTCTTCCAAACCGTCGGGTATAATTTGAGAATTTGGAAAGAGCTATCAAAAGGCAGAGATTGAAAAGCAACTTGAGAGGTAGCTTTGATCAATATTCAGCATCAAAAGCTAGCTTTGAAGTGGCATGGTTGATGGCCCGAAGCAAGAAGCCAAATACTATTTGAATTAAATACTATTGTTGAAGAATTGGACAAACCTGCAGCTGTGAAAATGGCAGAAATCATGTGTGGAGAGAAAGAGGCCAAGAGGCTGCGTTTGGTGCCTGTATCTGCAAGAGTTGTGAAAGAGAGAATTTTCATTTTAGCAAAAAATGTAAGGAACAAGTGATTTCTTCAATCAACAAGGATAGACATTTTGTTATTCAACTTGATTTGACTACTGATGTCAGTAGCAGTTCTCAGCTGATGGTGATTGTTTGATATACAGGTTCTGATACAACTGAAGATGAAATGTTTGTCTGTTCTCCTCTTGAGGTGAGAGTTCGTGGAACTGATGTCTTCAACAAGGTTGATGTATCAGATTACAAACTGTTGATTTATAGTTAGAAAACTATGTTGGTGTGTTTTGATGGAGCTCCAGCCATGTTGGTGTGTTTTGATGGAGCTCCAGCCATGTTGGGTCATGTTAATGGCTTTTCGACCTAGATCAAAGCTCAGAATCCAAAAATAGAAATTACCCGCAGTATGATCCATCGCCAGGCAATGCTTATGAAGCCGTTGGAACGTAAACTGGAAGCTGTCATGAATGATGTAATCATTAATGACAGCTTGACAGTGCTATCACTCAACACGCGGAAATGTATTAACGTAGATTGTGACATGTTGGCGGCTTATGTACTTCTTGTTGCTTCCGTTCCTGTTGCAGGGTCATTCGGTCCTGCTTCTGCGTTGGTCCCGGGTCTTGAAGTGGGTAGTATAATTGTGTATTAGCTGGTTATTGATTTCTGGTCTAGATGTCTTGATATGCAGCGTTCACTGAATATCAAGACATCTAGACCAGCAATCAATAACCAGCTAATACACAATTATACTACCCACTTCAAGACCCCGGACCAACGCAGAAGCAGGACCGAATGACCCTGCAGCAGGAACGGAAGCAACAAGAAGTACATAAGCCGCCAATATGCCACACTCTATGTTGATACAGATTGATTGATAAAGATTAAGCCACCCAAGAGGTGGCACGGGCATGAATAGCCCGTAACTATGTTGATACAATTAATACCTTATTAATATCACCCATGTAATGTCATTCATCCATATGTCACCTAACCACCTCACTATATGAGGATATAACCAGGGTCTATGCACAGTTAGTTTTATCCGGAGACATTGCCGTAGCCTTACACAGACTCAGACTTGGTTACAAGTGGGAGGTAATAAACCCAATAGTTAAAGAGTGTCATATCTGTGGAACAGAAGCAGAGGCGCCACTATTGCACTACTTACTGGAATGTGAAGCTACTGAAGCCCTGCGCATCTAACTAAACATTAATGCAACGACAGCAGCTGCATTAGATGCACATGCCACAGCGACTACAATGATTAGAAAAGCTGTTAAACAATGGGACTCACTAGTGAACATTCTGCACCTACATCCACCACCAAGTTAATGTTATTAATACACGACTAAAACAGAAGTGAAAAAGAAACAGGGAAAAAGGAGGAGACCCCACCTCCATTTAAAACTTTGACCCAAATATCAGAGTAACAAGGTTATCGCGAATAACCGAACTCAATTATGGGCTCACCATAGCCCGTGCTACATGGACATTTCGTTCTGAGTAGCTAAATCTAAAACAACAACAACAGTAGAATCGCACAGTTACGGGCTATTCATGTCCGTGCCACCTCTTGAGTGGCTTAATCTTCATCAATCATTAGCAGAATCTGTCTTTGAGAATGTGAGGTGAGACCTTACGAAACGCATCACTAGGCGTCAGACCCAAATAAAACGTATAAATGAACTTCGGAGAGTTGATTTTCCAACTTCCTGCTTAGTGAAGAAAACATATATATATATATATATATATATATATATATATATATATATATATATATATATATATATATATATATATATATATATATATTGGTATATTTTGGTAGCAGTCTTTCCTGTAGACATATATTATTAAATATGACCGAAAAAGTAAGATTAATAATTCTAACACGAATTTTCTCTATTTTCCTTATGTTTCTTTTTACTGGTGACGGTAAATGAAAAATCAATTCTCAAAATTCATTTTTATTTCTAGTCTGACGCGACACTTGAGCGCATGAGGAACACATGAGGAACACAAATTTTGTGTTCCTCACGTGTTGCCCCAAAAAATGAGGTGATTTGATAAAATGCTATGCCCAAGATTACCATCCGAGTGCCGGCGGGGAAGTGGTTCATATAGCCTCGGCTATCACTTCCTTATGTCCGGTCGTGATGGTCAAGTGGTTTAAGGCGTCCCTGTACATACCAGTTGCGTTGCTCCTGGGAGTATGGGTTCGAGTCACTTCTGGGGTGTGAGTTTTCAGTTGTATCTAGTCCTGGGGACCATTCAGGCTTGTTTGCATATATATATATGTTGTACCTAGTAGCCAGAACGCACTTCTCGGCCTACTATGCAAGGCCCGATTTGCCTAATAACCCAAGTTTTCATGAATTAATTGTTTTTCGACTACCTAGCCTACCTAACCTAACCTAACTTTTTCGGCTACCTAACCTAACCTAACCTATAAAGATAGGTTAGGTTAGGTTAGGTAGGGTTGGTTAGGTTCGCTCATATATCTACGTTAATTTAACTCAATAAAATAAAATTGACCTCATACATAATGAAATGGGTAGCTTTATCATTTCATAAGAAATAAATTAGAGAAATATATTAAATCAGGAAAACTTGGCTTATTAGGCAAATCGGGCCTTGCATAGTAGGCTGAGAAGTGCGTTCTGGCTACTAGGTACGATATATATATATATATATATATATATATATATATATATATATATTATATATATATATATATATTATATATATATATATATATATATATATATGTGTAGGGCTATGCACGCTCCTCTCTCTCTCTAATGACCTTCAGAGGAGACAAAATAAGCACACCACGGTCAAGGACAGATAACAACTCCACCATTGTTTTTATCTTAAAGTTATCAGACAAACGTCATACTGCCTGAGAGGCAACGTGTGTGTGAGTCCAAATCTTCTTATCAGCAGCGTCCACAGGTGTGTACAGGGCAACCCGCCACCACGGGCGGCCAGTCTTGAAATATTGCCTCACACACTCTTCCGAGCAGTCGTCCCCAACCACAGGAGGGCGAGAAATGTTTTCTTGGTGGGTCGCGAAATGTTTTCTTGGCGGGTTGCAAAACTTAAATTCTGAGTACAGTACTAGTATATCTGATTCATGGAGAATTACCAAATGGTAAGTATCCTGACTAGGCATTTTTTTCAGTTATGAGTGTGTGGTTGGGGGGGGGGGGGTCAGAGGTCTTTTAAGTATTAGAAACAAAGACCGCAAGTTCAAAATACTTTGGAAGCATTGGTATAGAGGGTTACCTTATCTTGCGGTGTTTCCGGGGGTTCAAGGTCCCACGGCCCGGTCTCTGACCAGACCTCCAGATGTAACACTAGAAATTTTGTAACACTAAAATATTTAAAGTAATATGAAATGAAATATTGTATGACACTAGTGGTTTACACTCTGCTGCTCTTAAGTATATGTCCTTAACACATGTAACCCAATAATTGTAGTTGAGGGTGACCGGGTACTCAATACTCTCGTCATGAACCAGTGGTACGTGTTCAAGGATATTGTAAACAGAGGAATCTTATTAAAGCTAATGCTGCCACCATCCTGTCTTAATGATATTATAAAGCATATACAGCAATGTGACACGAAAACACTTCTGTACCGTAAGGCTTCTTCTTTTGATATAATCCTTGACCGACGGTGATGTTAACCATTCGGATACTGAAGAGTTTGAGGAGGTTCAAGATCCCTGATTAACACACACACACCGGGAGATAAGAAGGGGGACCAAGTGACACATACAGATGGAAATTTAACATGAATTTATTAAGTCACAAATTATGATATTCCATCAAAATCCTAAGTCCCTACACACTGGCAATTCCTAAGTCACTATCCTACACTGGCAAATGTTAAGCAATCTAGACATGGAATAATACCTTTAGAGATCACACATTAACTTATGACCACTGCCTCTCGACCAGGTGGATAGTCTTGCCTCCATCCTGATGCTGGATGACCAGTCCGGCTCCCGTCACTTTACCAGTCACTCTGAATTCGAACTTAGCATATTTATATACCCCCAAAACTTCCACATCTTGTCTCAGCTAGATTAGGGAGGGAGGGAA
>WNGS01042707.1:46333367-46371029 GCA_020271785.1 Procambarus virginalis
GACATGATCACCACATTCAAGATTCTCAGGGGAATCGACAGGGTTGATAAAGACAGGCTATTTAACACAAGGGGCACACGCACTAGGGGACACAGGGGGAAATTGAGTGCCCAAATGAGCCACAGAGATATTAGAAAGAACTTTTTTTAGTGTCAGAGTGGTTGACAAATGGAATGCATTAGGAAGTAATGTGGTGGAGGCTGACTCCATACACAGTTTCAAGTGTAGATATGATAGAGCCCAGTAGGCTCAGGAACCTGTACATCAGTTGATTGACAGTTGAGAGGCGGGACCAAAGAGCCAGTGCTCAACCCCCCACAAGCACAACTAGGTGAGTACATCAGTCACACCCACTAAGCCTCAGGATAGTCTCTAGGCTCTCAGGTGCAATCACTTGAAGGGAAGTTTTCTTCAAGTGACCCTAGGATGCCTGACAACTAGTAAACGTACCAGTCTCTACTTTAAACTTGCTTCAGGCTACAGTTGTAGACTGTCTCTGGACGCCAACTTAAGAACAAGTGGTAGAACATAAGAATAAATTGCAGAAGGCCTATTGCCCAAAGAGGCAGCTCCTCTTTCTATTCACCCAGACCAATTCATATACATGTGTACTCTACGCTTTGTTCTCCAGGCAAAGCTTGTGGAGGTTTAGCTTTTGCTCTTGGGTCTTGCCTCTTAACCATCAATTGACTGATGAACAAATTCTTGGACCCTTTGGGTTCTATTTAAATCCGTATAAGGATTTAAATCCGTAAATCCGTATCCTCCATCACTTTGTTCACAATAATTATAACTGGCACTTAGCGCGATATATTTAACAACCTTATGGCTGTGTATACCCTATGTGTGTATACCTGACCTGGGGTCTGACAGCTGAGTGGACGGCGCTCGGGATTCGTAGTCATGAGGTTCCGCGTTCGATCACCGGTGGAGGCGGAAACAAGTGAGTTTCTGTCATCCTGATGCCGCTGTTCACCAGCAGTAAATAGGTACTTGGGAGTTAGACAGCTGCTACGGGCTGCTTCCTGGAGGTGTGTAACGTAAAGGTGGCCCTGGTTGAGGACCGGGCCGCGGGGACGCTAAGCCCCGAAATCATCTCAAGATAACCATCTCAAGAAGATACTCACATATTCTTTACAATAATGTAACTCATTTCCAAATTTGACAGAATACATATGTAAAAGCCTATGTAAGGTCGAACATTTATATTTTGGTTATTTAAAGTGATATCAAGTCCTAAGTAATTTCGGTTGTCGGGGACAGGAAGCCTGCACTTAGGGTTATCGAGGTCCCCCCCCCATACCCCAGGCCAACTACTGCTGCATCCTAGGGTGCAAACCCACAACAGTTGCCTAACTATCGGGTACCTATTTTCTACTAGGTGAAAATCAATACCTAGGTGAACAGAGGCATCATGTGAAATGAAAGAGGTCTAACCATTTCTGCTCTGCCCGGTGATCGAATCCGCAAAGTGACGAAGGATTCGGATTTATTCGGCGATCGAATACAATTTATTTATTCGAAGGATTTATTGGGCGATCGAATAAAATAATCATGTTATTTTCAGTTGCCCACATGGAAGGCCTTATTAATATCTGCCTACAGTTTTTCAGTGTCTTCTACAGTGTAAATTTTCATGCTGATTTTGTATCATCCGCAAGGGATGACACGAAGCTGTGACTAACACGAATAGTTGTCTCAATTGTGAGTCGAGGGCGTGGCCCACTGTGCCATAGGACCCACAGTTAAGTAACAAGTCTTAATTTACTCTGACGAATGCATATGGAACATTTTTCTTTGGTCAAGTTAGTATGCATGTGGTATAATTCATTGTATTACTGTATATTCACCAATAGAAAATCCACACTTTACATTGCACCACTTAAGTTTTCCATAATTTGGATCTAATGGTCTATTACTGTTTGAATTCCATTGTGCTTTTTGTATTTGAATTTGAATTTAACAGTTGGGTATAACGGACATCGACCTATAAAAGGTCATTATTATTATGACGGGATTTAAGCCCGTTAGACCAGCACTGGAAGGTTGATTCGACCCTTTTTTATTGTCAGACAAAATTGTCAATTTTCCCGTCCGGAGAAGTGAAAACGGATGTATTAGCCTATGTCTACCCGACTGATGGCCACCTAAAGGGTGTTGTGGGAATGATTGCGTGTGTCTCCAGTGTGTATACTCACCTAGTTGTGCTTGTGGGGGTTTAGCTCTGGCTCTTTCGTCCCGTGTGTGTGTGTATTTGTACTCACCTATTTGTGCTTGTGGGGGTTGAGCTTTGGCTCTTTGGTCCAGCCTCTCAACTGTGGAGAGGCGGGACACACACACACACAACTGTGTGTGTGTGTGTTAGAAAAGACCTGCCTTTCTAACCAATTTATTTATCCTCTATTATGTCCATTATGTCTACTACATATATTTCAGAACTTCTGAAGTGGTGAGGGGGGAACCCACAACCAGCAACCCAGTAACACCAGAGGGGAGGGCAGCTCCACCACCCTCCTCTGCATTGGAACCCCCCCCCCCCCAAACCTTCCCTGCCCCCCACTCAAATGCTCAGCCAACTCTCCCTCTCCCCTCACCTCATTCCCACCCTACTACCTCCTCCCCTCCTCCCACCATGTTCCTTCTCCCCCCCCTTCTTTTCCTTCCTGTCCTCCATCCCCCTTCATCCTATACCCTCCCTGTCCACCCTTCACTTGACACCCACCCCTCACCTCACTTGACCCCCACCCCCTCACCCCAGTATCCTCTGAGACCCTGTTGTCCACTTCACAAATCCTCACACCCATGGAACAGCTTCTCCCATCAGCAGAACGTTCATCAAGAAGGGGATATGAGAAGGGACAGAAGAAAGTGAGCTTCAAGGCAATGGACCCTAACAGAGATGGGATTACAAATAAAGCAAATGAACTTGGAGAATGGGTACTAAAAAAAAAACAGTCATAATAGCACTCACAGAAACAAAGCTAACGAAGTCCATAACAAATGCGGTGTTCTCACAGGACTACTGTGTTGTGAGGAAAGAGAGAGAAGGAAGAGGAGGTGGTGGTGTATCTCTGCTGGTAAGAAAAGGCTGGTGTTTTGAGATGGTTATTCAGGGCTGTGAAGGTTTCAGTGACTACATAACAGGTACCATAGCTACTGGAGGACAAAAAATTATAGTCATAGTCATATATAATCCACCACCAAATGACAGAGGACCCAGACAGGAATATGATAGAAACAACATGGCCACCATTAACATAATAGAGAGAGCAGCTTCTGTCACTAGCAGGAATGGATCTGGACTACTAATCTTGGAAGACTTCAACCACGGGAAGATAGATTAGGTGAACAGATACCCACATGGAGGACCGGACACAGAGAGCTAAGCTGCTGGACGAGGCAACAAGAAACTTTCTAAGCCAACACATCAAAGGACCGACAAGAATGAGAGGGGAAGATGAAACAGTCATGCTTGGTCTGATATTTACCCTAAATGTGTGGGATATAAAGGAAGTTAAGTTGAAAGCACCCTTGGGAATGAGTGATCACAGTGTATTGATCTTTGAGTACCTGGTAGAGATAGGATTTATCTTCCCCCCGAAAAAAACTAGGAAACAAAAGGCTGGCATACCGAAAGGGAAATTATGAGAAGATGAGAAGTTTCCTAAGGTATATACCATGTGACACAGACCTTAGAGCTACGTCTGTACAAGACATGATGGACTATGTCACCCAAAAATGTCAGGAGGCAATAAACAGGTTCATCCCGGTCCAAAAGGAAAAATCCGAGAAGCAAAAGAAGAATTCATGGTATAATAGGGCATGTATGGAAGCAAAGGAACAGAACAAAAGGGCGTGGAGGAACTTCCGGAATAACAGAACACCAGAAAGCAGAGAGAGATACCAGAGAACCAGGAATGAGTATGTTAGTGTGAGAAGAAAAGCAAAGAAAAATTATGAAAAAGATATAGCAAACAAAGCCAAGACCGAACCAAAGCTACTCCACAGTCACATCAGGAGGAAAACAACAGTGAAAAAACAGGTAATGAAACTTACAACAGGTATACAGAGAATGGCAGGTATACAGAGAATGGCAAAGAGGTGTGTGAAGAACTCAACAAGAGGTTCCAGTAGGTCACTTCTGGTTCTTCAGTAGGTTCTTCACTTCGTGAAGAACTCAACAAGAGGTTCCAGTAGGTCACTTCTGGTTCTTCAGTAGGTTCTTCACTTCGTGAAGAACTCAACAAGAGGTTCCAGTAGGTCTTCACACCAACACCCACACATCGTGTCAGCAAGGCGGACAGCCCGCCTGCTTTCATACCTCTCACTGCATTTCCCACTTCTATACTTCCCTTCACCTATGCCTCTCCTTCCTCTTTACTCAAAAAAAAAAGGTCTTCACAATAGAATAAGGTGAGATCACTGCGCTAGGAGAGGGGACAGTAAACCAGGCAGCCTTGGAAGGGTTCAAAATTACGAGAGATGAAGCCAAGAAACATCTTTTGGGTCTGGATGTGAGAAAGGCTGTTGGTTCAGACGGGATCTCACCATAGGTATTGAAAGAGTATGCAGAGGCACTTTGCTTGCCACTCTCCATAGTGTATAGTAGGTCACTGGAGACGGGAGATCTACCAGAAATATGGAAGATGGCTAATGTGATCCCAATATACAAAAAGGGTGACAGACAAGTGACACTGAACTACAGGCCAGTGTCCTTGACTTGTATACCATGCAAGGTGATGGAGAAGATCGTGAGAAAAAACCTGGTAACACATCTGGAGAGAAGAAACTTCGTGACAAATCGCCAACATGGGTTCAGTGAGGGTAAATCTTGCCTTACAGGCTTAATGGAATTTTACGACCAGGTGACAAAGATTAAGCAAGAAAGAGAAGGCTGGGCGGACTGCATTTTCTTGGACCGTCGGAATGCCTTTGACACAGTACCCCATAAGAGGCTGGTACATAAGCTGAAAAGACAGGCAGGAGTGACTGGTAAGGTGCTTCAGTGGATAAGGGAGTACTTAAGCAATAGGAAGCAAAGAGTTACAGTGAGGGGTGAGACCTCAGATTGGCGTAAAGTCACCAGTGGAGTCCCACAGGGCTCTGTACTTGGTCCTATCCTGTTTCTGATATACGTAAATGATCTCCCAGAGGGTATAGACTCATTCCTCTCAATGTTTGCTGACGATGCCAAAATTATGAGAAGGATTGAGACAGAGGAGAGCCGCTTGAGGCTTCAAGAAGACCTAGACAAATTGAAAGAATGGTCGAACAAGTGGTTGTTTGAGTTTAACCCAAGCAAATGTAATGTAATGAAGATAGGCGTAGGGAGCAGGAAACCAGATACAAGGTATCATTTGGGAGATGAAATTCTTAAAGAGTCAGAGAGAGAGAAAGACTTGAGGATTAATATCACGCCAGACCTGTCCCCTGAAGCTCATATCAAGAGGACAACATCAGCGACATACACCAGGTTGGCCAACATAAGAACGGTATTTAGAAACTTGTGTTAAGAATCATTCAGAACTTTGTATACCACATATGTCAAACAAATCCTGGAGTATGCAGCTCCCGCATGGAGTCCATATTTAGTGAAGCATAAGATTAAACTGGAGAACGTTCAACGGTTTGCCACCAGACTAGTACCCGAGCTGAGAGGTATGAGCTACGAGGAGAGACTACGGGAGTTAAACCTCACGTCTATTTACGTGATTATATTTATAAAATTTAACACAAGGGGCACATGCATTAGGGGACACAGGTGGAAACTGAGTGCCCAAATGAGCCACAGAGATATTAGAAATAACTTTTTTAGTGTCAGAGTGGTTGACAAATAGAATGCATTAGGCAGTGATGTGGTGGAGGCTGACTCCATACACAGTTTCAAGTGTAGATATGATAGAGCCCAATAGGCTCAGGAATTACCACCGCACATTTGACGCTTGTCACGTCGTGAGAATGAAATGTCTTCAAAGAAGGATGGTTTGTGTTGACAGTAATTCAGTATATTCAATGTGAATCTTGATCAAATTTCAGGGGGTAACGCCCTTTAATTATGAAGGTGTCATGGCACGCCTGCATGGCTATGTATATAGCTGATTGTTGACATTCTTGCCTTGCAGGAACTCTGTTGCTTCATGTCAAAACCTATTAAATGGCATAATCATGTACATGTGTTTTTTTTTACACTGACAACACAGCTTTACGGGCTAGTCATGCCCGTGCCTCCTTAGTGAGTTATCTTGAGGTTATCTTGATGATTTCGGGCTTATCGTCCCCGTGGCCCATTCCTCGACCAGGCCTCCTTTTTGCTACACACTCCCAGAAAGCAACCCGTAGCAGCTGCCTAACTCCCAGGTATCTATTTACTGCTAGGTAACAGGGGCATCAGGCTGAAAGAAGCAGCCCATTTGTTTCCGCGTCCACCGGGGATTGAACCCGGAACCTCACTACTACGAATCCAAAGCGCTTTCCACTCAGCTGTCAGGCCGCTTCGGTGGCTTAATCTTCATAATGAGCCGTGCTTGATGACTGATTAGGGACCGATAGACCTTATGGAGACAAGGTCGTTCTCTGACATAATTGTAATGCAAACTCAAACTATGAATACATCATCTGATAGGTTATCTTGGTGGTGCTCTCCTGGGGTGCCAGGCAGTTATCATCCGGGTATGTGGTCCTTGTTATAATCGTGACAACATTAATACAGTATCTGATTAGTTATTTCCAGTAGTGATCTCATAAGGTACTAGAGAGTGCAGAGTAAAAATGGGATCAGAAAGGCAAGGACAAATTAAACACAACTCGTCACGAAAGACAGTAGAGAGAGGCACTAGAGTCAGTACTGAATATGTACACCAGAGGCGGGAGAGCACTTAGTCAAGAACGACACAGCGGCAGAAGTATCAACTAAAGCTGTTGCACAGCCATGAACGGATACAAATATCAGTAAGAGATCACGTGATCAAGCTTTGGAAACAAAAAGAACATTTTCACAGACAGTGACAAGGCGTGTGATTAACTCCTCAAGAAGTTCCAGGAGGTGTACGAAACAGCCCGAGAGTAGAAGGGAAGGGAGGGACTTATCAGGGGAAAGCGCCAAGCCATTACGACTATATAACACACTTAGATGGGGTCAGGATAATGATTTGGGATGGGACGGGAGGATGGAATGGTGCCCAACCTCTTGGACGGATCGAGAGTGAGAGACATCGGTCGGCCATAACCAACATTAGACAATCACTGTAGAGGGGGGGGGGGGTGTCAAAAAGTGCAAACTAGACTAAACAAAAGAATTACGGAGAGACCAGATATCACCATGGCGGCTCAAGAAAGCCACATGTACTTTCTTACACTCTACCTAACATATATAATAAAATGCTGAAGACTGGAGTACTTCTGGAAGTCTGCATATCCATATATTTCATAAAGAGGACAGAATTTTGCGTTACACTATGGACTAGTGTCACTGACATGCATTTCTTGTAACGTACTGCAGAAAGTAATCAGGAAGAGAACATGCAGAGCACATGAGGATAATAAATATAAGAATGGAGGGAGCAACATGGTTATATAGAGAGAAACGTTATGCTTGCCAGTAGTACGACAGGAGAATGAAGGTTAGATAGACGGCCTTTTCCTAGACTCAACATATAAGTGATGTTAGCTCCTCACAAAGGGCTGGTGTACTAGATAGTGATATAAGTGGGAAAAATGTAAATACACTAAATTGAGTAATAGAGTTCCCGACGGGCAGAAAACAAAGTAACCCCCAAGTGAGGTACTCAAAGATTCGATTACTGTTCCTATTCCGTGTAAATATGCTCAAGGAACTGAGCGCGTGCATAGCTGTCGCTTCCCATCCTCATTTTAACCTATAACTAGCTCCTTAATTATTTCTCATTCTGTCGCTATTGTATTCGTTCTCTACTCTCCTGTTTCTATCTCTCTATTGTTTTCATTTTTCCTTTCTTCACGCTTCAGACTCCTCTTCCTCTCCTCCCTCCTCCTGCCACCTTCCCTACGGGTTTCCCGCCTTCACAGCCTTTAAGGATCCTTCACTATCATTCCCCTTTACAGTCTCACTTTTTTGTCCCTCCATCGAACTCCTATTCCAATTCTCTTACACTTTCTACCTCTTCCTCGCCTTCTTTCTCCCACTCCCTCTCTCCCCTCGAGCCCGTCTTCAGACCAAATCTATTACGAAGAGAAACCACACCCGCCCTCAAACCACCGGATAGTTATCTAGATATTTTGATGGTCTGAAAGCATATTATAGTAACATATAATGTAGTAATAGTCTACATGTAAACTACCAAATGAACCTTTCTCATAAGCAGATTATTCTCAAGTTATAACTTTATTGTAATATAAATCGTTGCTTTAAAACATAAAAATTGTATGGTGAAAACGTTTTCTTTGAAAAATTTGGTTTCATGTAAACGGAATTTGTGGGCACATTCAAACAGTTTTATAATTCCGTATTTCACATTATCGCCAATAACACACAACCAAACATAATGAAACCTAACCTAACCTATCCAAACCTTAACCTAGAGTAAACTTAACCTAACCTAACCATTGATAGAGTAGATAATAGCACTAATTTTGTAGTCGTTACCAACCCTTGAGTTAAACTCCCTGAGGACAGGGTCCCCTCTGAGGTCCCTCAACTCTGAGGTCCCCTCCCCCCCCCCTCCCTACATCCCCCCCCCACCCCTTCTCCCGCTTGCTGGACCAGGCGCTTCAAACAATGCCACCATAACACCTCTGGCCTTGAACCCGCGGAAATGATTTATTTAACGCCAGGCAGCTGCTGGTTTAGGGACACGTGGTCGCTACTCCCTACATGTGAATGAATCAGCTGTGTACAACCACACGGGTGGTGCTGGCGGCTATAGTAACCCAGCCCTCTTGTCTTACCTGCCATATCTTTGGTGTTAACTAAACTGTTGCTGATGACTCTTCCCTTTCACAGTACAGACTCAAATGCTCGAAACTTTCTAACAAACGTAACCTAACATAAGCCTACCCATCCTTTTTTCCTCTTTTTTTTTTGTTTATGTTCCCATCTTACTGAGGGTGGGGGGAGGGGGGTGGGGGAGTGCTCGGCATTGTTCCCTCTGAAGACGCACTCGCACAATTCCTTCCAGCTCAATTTATTTAATACATTTAGCATGATGGTAACATTTCTCCTGCATTGTTATGGCCTAGTGTTATTATTAAATATTTGTTGAATTATATATACTATATTTTGTAACGCTTTTGTAATGTAAAACATAATTCATGTTTTTTAATAGCAGTCACTTTTCTGTAATTAATTACTGATGACAATACTTGGATGAACTGTTGACATTTATTTTCTATGAATGAATCAAAAATGTATTAATTATGTGTGTTCAGTCAACGAAGAATTGTTTACTTTGATGTAAGGATCGTGTTGGGGTCGTATGAGTTCGAACTTAGTAATATTGTGTGTGTGTATTTACTATTTGTGCAAGCAGAATCGAGCTATTAGATCTTGTGTGTGTGTGTGTGTGTGTGTGCGTGTGTGTGTGTGTGTGTGTGTGTGTGTGTGTGTGTGTGTGTGTGTGTGCGTGCGTGCGTGCGTGCGTGCGTGCGTGGTGTGTGTGTGTGTGTATTCACTTAGTTGTATTCACTTAGTTGTATTTTACGGGGGTTGAGCTTTGCTCTTTCGGCCCGCCTCTCAACTGTCAATCAACTGTTTACTAACTACTTTTTTTTTTTTCCCACACCACACACACACACACACCCCCCAGGAAGCAGCCCGTGACAGCTGACTAACTCCCAGGTACCTATTTACTGCTAGGTAACAGGGGCATTCAGGGTGAAAGAAACTTTGCCCATTTGTTTCTGCCGGGTGCGGGAATCGAACCCGCGCCACAGAATTACGAATCCTGCACGCTATCCACCAGGCTACCTGGCCCCCTGTGTGTGTGTGTGTGTGTGTGTGTGTGTGTGTGTGTGTGTGTGTATTCACCTAGTTGTGCTTGCGGGGGTTGAGTTCTGCTCTTTTGGACCGCCTCTCAACTGTCAATAAACTGTTTCTACTACTACTACTACTTTGTTTTCCACACCACACACACCCCAGGAAGCAGCCCGTGACAGCTGACTAACTCCCAGGTACCTATTTACTGTTAGGTATCAGGGGCATAGGGTGAAAGAAACTCTGGCCATCGTTTCTCGCCGGCGCCCGGGATCGAACCCGGGACCACAGGATCACGTGTCCAGCGTGATATGCTGGACACACACACACACACACACACACACACACACACACACACACACACACACACACACACATATGTGTGTGTGTGTCTTTGTTCATAGTTAGACTTTGGTAACTATTGTTGTTTTTCATATATTGAGAATTTTTTGGTTCGATCGAAACATTTTATTTGTAAAAATGAGCCTAAACATTTGCTAATTTGCAATATTTCGCATTAGCGTAATTATTATAATTGTTATTAGTATTGTTTTCATGTAATTAAACATCCCACCAGTCACAGTAACGTAACAATATCAATCCACCAATTAAAATATTTGTTCACTAGCACACTTTCTGTTCTGGATCGCAGCGGGCCCTTCTCCACCAAGCTGGCAGATGGCAGGCCGCAGCTTGTCCCGCCAACACCACCAAGCTGGCAGGGAGATGACAGACCATAGCGGGTCCTTCTCCACTAAGCAGGGAGATGACAGACCATAGCGGGTCCTTCTCCACTAAGCAGGAAGATGACAGACCATAGCGGGTCCTTCTCCACTAAGCAGGAAGATGACAGACCATAGCGGGTCCTTCTCCACTAAGCAGGAAGATGACAGACCATAGCGGGTCCTTCTCCACTAAGCAGGAAGATGACATACCATAGCGGGTCCTTCTCCACTAAGCAGGGAGATGACATACCATAGCGGGTCCTTCTCCACTGAGCAGGAAGATGACAGACCATAGCGGGTCCTCCACTAAGCAGGAAGATGACATACCATAGCGGGTCCTTCTCCACTAAGCAGGGAGATGACAGACCATAGCGGGTCCTTCTCCACTGAGCAGGAAGATGACAGACCATAGCGGGTCCTTCTCCACTGAGCAGGGAGATGACAGACCATAGCGGGTCCTTCTCCACTGAGCAGGAAGATGACAGACCATAGCGGGTCCTTCTCCACTGAGCAGGAAGATGACAGACCATAGCGGGTCCTTCTCCACTGAGCAGGAAGATGACAGACCATAGCGGGTCCTTCTCCACTGAGCAGGAAGATGACATACCATAGCGGGTCCTTCTCCACTGAGCAGGGAGATGACAGACCATAGCGGGTCCTTCTCCACTGAGCAGGAAGATGACATACCATAGCGGGTCCTTCTCCACTAAGCAGGGAGATGACAGACCATAGCGGGTCTTTCTCCACTGAGCAGGAAGATGGCATACCATAGCTTGTCCTTCTCCACTAAGCAGGAAGATGACAGACCATAGCGGGTCCTTCTCCACTAAGCAGGAAGATGGCAGACCATAGCGGGTCCTTCTCCACTAAGCAGGAAGATGGCAGACCATAGCGGGTCCTTCTCCACTAAGCAGGAAGATGGCAGACCATAGCGGGTCCTTCTCCACTAAGCAGGAAGATGACAGACCATAGCGGGTCCTTCTCCACTAAGCAGGAAGATGGCAGGCCGCAGCTGGCTCCACCAACACCACTAAGCTGGCAACAGGCAGGAGGGGGGAGTGCTAGTAAATCCATTTTTTTGCCACAATGTGGTCAAGTTGCGAACATAAACCAAGACAAAATACTTCTTAACTTGAAGAAGAAATCCTGCTTGGCCTTCATTAATTCATTCACTGCAGCTTGGAATCAATGAACCGTGAACCAGCATTCATCAAACACTTTAATGTCCATTCACGAAACATGTGCCTACAATCATGGCGGCTTAGTTTGCATTTATTCAACATTTTATGAGGTGTTAAGTGCTACGAAGTTATGTATAATGATAACATTGGGTTGTGAAGTTTCCACGCTCGTAAACTGGCTCATAAATGCAGACTTAAGTTGCCATACTCGTGGAAACATGTACAAGTTTTGTAAGTAGACGAGGAAATGCTTGGTCCTGGTTCCCAGATAGTAACTAAACTTGTGTACGATTTGACCCTCCGACGTATGGTCAAATCGTACACAAGCCTTTGACAAAGTAAGTTTTCTAATTGTCAAAACCGTATATATCGTTAGAGTAGGCTTTTTTTTTTAGCTGAAGTTGTGCTCGGCTGGGTTGGGTTAGGTTAGGTTCGATTGGGTAAGGTTAGGTAGGCTTTCCAACACTAGTACCACTGTCTTCCCTTCATATCTGAACTCGAAAATCTCACTAATACCCTTCGTCCTCTTGACATAAAGCTCGCCTTTCGACAAACTAACACTCTTCGTAGCAATTTGGTTCACAATGCTCCTCCTGCTTCTAATGCTGCTGGTGTCTACTCTATTTCCTGTTCGTCTTGTCCTCGCCAATATTTTGGGGAAAACTGGTCGCACACTAAATGACAGACTTAAGAAACACAAAAAAGTGTTAAGTCTGCAGACACGAACACAAAAGAAGTATTGAGTCTGCAGACACAAACAATGTTCTCTTCTGTCATGTTAGGGAATCATCCTACTGATTGGTCTTCTAAAATAAACTTTCCTGCCTCTACTTTTCACAGACGCTGTCTTGTCGAATCGGTTTTGATACACAACCACCCAGCATGAACCCGAATCCTGGCTTTGTTGCTGTTGACTCTTCCCTTTCACAGTACAGACTCCAATGCTCGAAACTTTCTAACAAACGTAACCTAACATAAGCCTACCCATCCTTTTTTCCTCTTTTTTTGTTTATGTTCCCATCTTACTGAGGGTGGGGGGAGGGGGGGTGGGGGAGTGCTCAGTATTGTTCCCTCTGCAGACGCACTCCCACAATTCCTTCCAGCTCAAATTCGTTCCAAGCTTTGTTTCATCCTGCTACATGAACTAAGTATTTTGATCTCAAACATATTGATTCTACCAGTCCTGATGATTTTTTCCTCCATAAACATCAACTTGATTCGGTGGATAACTTTATCACCTTTAACCACACCCATACTGATCACGTGTCGTTGCAGCTCCTTCTCAGGAAGCAGCTGCCCGCTTGGCCTTGGTGTTCTGCATTGGGGAGACCCCAATGCAGAACAACAGTTAGGCATAGTTATTCTTCTACACCATGTCGTGACTGGTGTCAGGGAACCTGAAAAACTGCCACGAGGATATTAAACCTATCGTTGAAGCCCAAGGCCATTCTATCCTACAGGTTGATAAGTTCACTCGACCCCCAGATGGTGGTGATCGTCGTCAGCCTGTTCGAGTTGTGGAAATCACTTTTGATAGGTCCCTTCTGTCTTTCATAATTCTTGCTGGTGCCAGATATTCAGGAGTTCATTCCCTCTCCTCGCCTCTGCAATAGGTGCTGGAAATTTGGGCATTATACCCTCAAATGCACACGTGCGGTGTTTCTATGTAGCTTGTGTAGAGACTCATGTTACTCTAAGACAGTGCTCTTCTTCCCAAGTTCAGTGCATCAGTTGCAGCGACGCCCACCCTACCTTCTCCCGCGCATGTGTGCACTACAAATTTGAGAAAGCTCTCTTCAAATTAAAACACTGCGATCATTTATCTTTTCCTGAGGTGAGACGACATTCCCATCTTTTGCTGACATGTCTTATGCTCGAGTGTTACGTTCCACTCCTCCTCCTCGCCCTCTCCCCCTTTCTCAGTTTAGCAACCGTTTCCAGGCCTTGGATCTGGACACCCCCACCACCACCTCACCTGCTCCTTTAATTTGTGTGCCAGAGTCTTCCTCCTGGTTCTCCGTCTGGTGTTTCCTTCCTTCCTTCCCAGTCTTCCCTGTCTCCTGTGCCCTCTTTCCTTTCTCCTTCCCCCCCCCCCAATCCTTCTTCTCAGCCATCCCCTCTGTCTTTTGGCTCTACACACCGCTTGTCTGTCCAGGCTGTTGTCCATCCTCCTCCTCCGGCAATCTTCATGTTGATCGCTCCCGTTCTCCTTCTCCTGTTGAGACTGTGGAGGCTGTCGCCCAGTACGTTGTTGCTGGTACGCCTGTCTCTTTAAGTCAGAAACGTAAGCCTGGCTCCTCTCCTTTCTCCCCGGTGGGTAAGAAGGCATCGCTCTCTTCCTCATCTTCCGACTCTGACTCTATCCCTTCGACTCCTCCCATTTCAGTGGTTGAATCCCCCTGTCCCACCTATGGAGGTTCCCTTGGTCTTTCATTCGTTCTCGGTTACTGCTCTTGATGAGGTGCCTTCTCTGTTTCTGTCTCTCCTCCCCTTGATTCCCTTGACTGCCCCTCTCCAATGCCTCCTCCCACTCCGAACTTGTCCGTCCACCTCTGGTCCATCCTCCCACTTCCTTGCCTCCATCATCCTTTCTAGATTTACCTATGCCCTGTAGCTCCGATTTCACTGAACCTGTTCCTGATTTTACTAAGTACACTGTGTTCTTCTTTGCCTTTTGTTTCTTCCTTTTTCTCTGTTTCTGTACTCTATTCTTGGCAATGTCTATTCTTCACTGGAATACTCGTGGATTTTATGCCAACTTCCATAAACTCCAACTTCTGATAACACAGTGTTTACCGCTTTGTGTATGTCTCCAGGAGCCGATGCTCGGTGCTCGTCCTGGTCACTTCCGTTGGTATTCCTTTATCTCCCCCCCCTCCAGCTTTTGCTGGGGCTCATAACTCTACTTCTCTCTTGATTCGTACTGAAGTTTCCTTCTTCCCTCTACTTTTTCAGTCACCCATTCACTGTTTTGCAAATGGGCGATGCCATTTTACTCACAGTTGTGAGTAAATGGTATACAGTCTGTTCCATGTATCTCCCTCCCCCCCCAAATGTCCCACTTTCTCTTCCTGATCTTAAATACCTGTTGGACTCCTTTCCAGAGCCTGTGCTCCTGTTGGGTGATTTTAACTGTTGGCAATACCCTCTGGGGTAATGTTCTAACAAACACCTGGGGCTGCCTTCTTGAACCAATTGTCCTCTCTTCTCTGTATCTTCTGAATTCTGGTGAACCCACTCATGTGGACTCCCACACTCACATCCTCTCCTGTCTTGCTCTTTCTCTCTGTTCATCTTCTCTTTACTTAGATTTCACCTGGTGGGTTCTTGATGACCTCCATAACAGTGACCATTTCCCCATCCTTGTCTCCTTTTTCTCTTTTCACTTTCCCCTTTCCTTCCTTAGGTGGCAGTTTGCCAAAGCTGACTGGAATCTATTCACCATCCATACTACTCTTTCCGAACTCCGCTCTGCCTCTCCCTCAAGTCCTCCTCCTTTTTAACCGCTCTATTCCTCTCTCTACCCCCCGGGGCACGTGGAAGTGTGTTCCCTGGTGGAATGCAAACTGTCCTTGGGCTGTTCGCTGTAAGCATGCAGCCTGGAAGAAACACTGACACCGGCAGATGGCTGATTGTTTTATTTTGTTTCAAAAGGTGAATGCGGTGGCCCGTAGGACCATTTTTACGGCCGAATATGAGAGTTGGAAATCTTATGTCTCAACGATTACATCCAATATTCCTCTGCCAGAGATCTGGAAGAAAATCTGCAATATAGCGGGTAAGTTCATTCCAGATGTCTCGTGAGTCCTTCACCTCCGTGTTACTATTGTGGCGGATCCAGTGACATTCGTGACTAAACTGAGTTCCCACTTTTCGACTGATAGGTCCAGTTCTCATCTTCCTCCATCTTTCCTTGTTTATAAGTCCATTCTTGAATCTAATCCCTTAGATTTTCACACTCATTTTTGACTTCCCTATAACGATCTCTTCTCTCTCTCTGAACTTCAGTGTGCCCTGGCTCTTTGCTGTTCTATGGCAGCAGGTTCAGATGACATTCATTATGAGATGCTCGCCATCTCCCTCCATGCGCATTTCAGTATTTACTGAATCTGTATAACCATATCTGGGAATCGTCGTCAGCCCCTGAGGACTGGCTCGAGGTGATGGTTCTTCCTTTTTGGAAACCAGGGTCTCTAGGGACATCCCCTAAGGAGTTCCACCCCATTGCTTTCACGAGTTGCATCTGTAAACTCTATGAATGTATGGTCAATGTCCGTCTGATGTGGTTCTTGGAACACCATCACCACCTCTCCCCTTCTCAATTTGGCTTTCACAAATGCCACAGCACGACTGATGTCTTGGAGGTCTATATTCGTACTGGTTTTGCTGCAAAGACCTCCATTGTTGCTGTCCTTTTTGACCTGGAAAAGGCATACGACATCACCTGAAGATACCATATTTTGTCCCAACTCCGTTCTTTTTGCTTTCGATGTACTCTCTCTTCTTACAAAACTTCCTCTCTAGTCGTTCCTTTAGAGTGAGACTTGGTACCGCTCTCTCTGCCTCTTTTCGGCAATACGAAGGTGTACCCCAAGGTAGTGTTCTGAGCACTACTCTTTTCCTGGTTGCCCTTAATGGTCTTCTTTCCTCCCTTCCTTCTGGCATCTTCTCAGCTTTCTATGTCGATGCTCTTACCCTTTGTTGTTGGGGTAATGATTCGCCTCTCCTTCAACTTGCGATTGATGCCTTGTTGTCTTGGGCCACCAATCATGACTTCAAGTTCTCTACAGATAAAACTTGTGATATGACTTTTACTCGGAAGCAGGTCATTCTTCGTCCCCCTTTGTTGCTTTATGGTATTCCCCTTTGTACAAAGATTCTGCTAAGCTTTTGGGTTTAATCTTTGACACTCGTTTGTCTTGTTCACCCTATATATCTTACTTCCGAGTTGAATGCTCTAAGGCATTACTTAAGGTTTTGTCCCATACTTCTTGGGGAGCTGATAGGCAAACGCTCCTCTCTTTACATTCCTCTCTCGTTCCGTCTAAACTCGCTTATGTTTGCCCTGCTTACTCATCTGCTTCGCCATCCACTCTTTGCCGTCTTGATGTTCTTCACCATACTGGGTTATGCCTCAGCTCTGGTGCCTTTCGTTCGACTCCTACCCTAAGCCAGTATGTTGAAACTGGTATCCTGTCTCTACAGGACCGTCGTGATCGCTACTGTCTTCGCTACCTTGCACGGTCCTTACAACACCTTCCCTCTCACTTATGTCGTACTTTGACTTTTCCCCCTTTTGTGGTCCCTGTTCCCCTTCATCACCTACCTCTTTCTGTACTGTTGTCTCGCTTACACGATTCTCTTTCAGTTCGTATTACCAATATTTCCCCTCCAGTCGTTTCGTCCTTGCCCCCATGCAGGGTCTCCCATTCTAAGTTTTGTAAAACCTTGACCCACGTGACTAAAGCTTTTCACCCCTCCTACAGTTCTGAAACGCATTTTCCTTGAACACTTTTCTTTACACTCCCACTCCATTTCTGTCTTCACCGATGGGTCTAAGTCTGCAGACGGTGAAGGTTACTCTGTTGATTTTCCTGACCATATCTATATGTGTCCCCTGCCTCCGGAGACTAGCATCTTCATGGCAGAACTTTATGCTATTTTGTATGCTCTTCATCAACTGCTTTCTCGCTGTCAATCCTCCTTTAGTTAACTACAACAACAAAGGAGGATTGAGGAGCCATGAGGACTCCCAGTGTCCTCATGGATTGGCAGAGGGGCCTCGTAGCTTGGTGGATAGCGCGCAGGACTCGTAATTCTGTGGCGCGGGTTCGATTCCCGCACGAGGCAGAAACAAATGGGCAAAGTTTCTTTCACCCTGAATGCCCCTGTTACCTAGCAGTAAATAGGTACCTGGGAGTTAGTCAGCTGTCATGGGCTGCTTCCTGGGGGTGGAGGCCTGGTCTTGGACCGGGCCGCGGGGACACTAAAGCCCCAAAATCATCTCAAGATAACCTCAAGATGGCTCTGGAATCCTTTAATTCAGTCCCTCCTGTTGTAGTCGAAATTCAACATTAGTTGTTTCTTCTCTCCAGCAGATTTAAGACAGTAGAGTTGTGCTGGGTTCCCAGCCATATTGGTGTGTCCTTAAATGAGAGTACGGATGCTGCCACTAAGGAGGCTATCCATACTTGTCCCATCTCCTGTAAAGGTGTTCCTTATTCCGACTTCTACCCAGTTATTCATTCCTCAGTCCTTGCCCATTGGATTGGGGCAAGGATTGAGTAATGAATAATGATTGAGGAAGGATTGATTGCTCTTTGGCAGGGTCGTTGGTCTTCTGTTATTGGTAACAAACTGCGTGTCCTCATGGCCTTCCTCCTACCACCGTGACCGGCGGTGGGAAACGGCTCTGGCGAAGTTGCATACTGGCCATACACGATTAACTCACGGGCACCTAATGGAGCGCTGCCCTGCTCCTTATTGTCCAAACTACATAGTCTCTTTTACGGTCGTGCATATCCTAGTTGAATGTCCGGACTTCCAGAACTTGTGTGTCTCTTGCTTCCCGACCATTCCTCGCGGTCACTTGTTCCTTGATAGAATTCTTGGTGAATCGGATTCCTTTGATATTGTTCGCCTTATGCGCTTTTGTTCTCTTATTGGCATGCTTAGTGGTATTCAGTGCCTCATGAATATCCTGCATATTTGATGTTGCTACATAGACTTACCCGGCTTGGTGCCTTCTTTAGCTCATGTTAGACTGTATTGGGCTTGGGTGGGTTAGGTGAGGCTGTTTTAGGTTAGGTTGGGTTGTGCTAGGTTAATTAGGCAGGGTCCAAGATCTCTTGGCGAATTCTCTTGCGTACGACGTGACTTGTATCCGAGTGTGGGACAAGACTCTACCGCCTCATCCTCATACTAAATGGATCTAAATCTTTACACGCGGGATACCAACGAAGGACATGATGACACAAGCGTTACAACCGAGGATCCAACTCTATCAATCATTGTCCTCATTATAATTGTCTCTATAGCTGTGCGCTCGAGTCACGAGTGGACAAATTGACTGGTCATTGCGGCTAACTCAAAGATTTGCAAATGCAAGTTTTTTCAAGACCAGTGAGCATTGGCCGCTATAGGTAATCTATTTTCTCAACTAACAGGTCACGTTTTGTACGTTACGGTAACCACCGTTACAAATGCATCCTACTATGAAAAGTAACGGCTCAAAAATGTCTTCACTTTCAATGCATTGGAATGATAAGTTAGGTATTGTTTGGATTCGTAAATTCTCGGTTAGATTAGGAGGTTTGATTTTTTATGGATTGGCAAATCAAGAAAACGGGCCTCTATTAGCGAAGGTTCGCACGCTTATAGTCTCTTAAGCTCATAGAGGCCAACGGCTGACCTTCCCCCAGGATGCAACCCACAATAGTTGTCTAACTCCTGGCTACTTATTTACTGCTAGATGAAGAGAAGCATCAGGCAAAAGGAAACGTGTCAAACGTCTCGCCCAACGCGGGTGTCGAACCCGGAACTTTTCGGCTGAGCAACCTGCGCGCGATAACGAGAAAAACGAGGATAAATGAAGACAATTCTATTTCACAGAAACCGAATTCAAAGTGAAATACGTCTCGGACACCCTAGTCCCCCCCCCCTCCTCCGTGGCACGGAGGAGGGGGGGGGGACTAGGGTGATTACAATTGTTACTCAACCTATACCTATAATAGGTTGAGTAACAATTGTAATTACGAAGCTATAAGATGCTTATCTTAACATACTAACAAGGTTAGGTAAGGTCGGTGTTTTCTATGAAGCTTTTCAAGGTAAACTATTATGTTTAGTATGTCACCTATGCACGTATTTAATAAGTCAATATTGACTATACGAATTTGCGAGGACCGGTTGGCCGTGGCAGGTCACCACAACACGAGTGTCGGGAAACCGACACACTCATACACAAATAGTATAGTCATCCCTTAACAGTATCCTCTTAAAATTAGAGAATGGGAGACTCCGTGATGTCATCGACGTCGCCGCAGTATTTACATTATTAAACCACTGTTCATACAACAGTTTAATGTCTAAATTGAATAAAAAAGTGTTCAATAAGACTGAATATAATTATTAACACCAAAATATAGCTTGATTCCCTTGTTAACGTAAATTTAACTTAGAAGTGGAAAAATATTGGAACAACAAGGGAGGCTGAGCGTCTCTTACAGACGCCACGCTCACACGAAAACAATAACAATGGGTGCTCGTGTGTGTGTTGTGTTAATGGCCACATAGGATAGACCTACTCTGCCTTAAGAAACTGCCATAGCAACACCACTACTACAAATAAGAGCACTCCAGTATCCGGCTTACCAAGTATCTTTATGTTTAAATTTGTGTGCACATTTTTAACATTATTAAGATAAGTCGGTTATGATATATGAACAACACCAACACCATGTACGTGTACCCCATTTTTACAGCCCTCACATACCATGTTATACCTGTATTGATATGTTCAGGGAACAGATATTAACTCTTTGCATCCCATACAGGTAAATTGTGACTTGGAACAGCAAGTAGCTGAGCAGTAGAACTATGCACATGTACCTAGCTGTTGCCAGCCTTGAAGGCCTCCACAGCCGCCATTGGCACCATGAGGCACAGGGCCACACCCACATAGATGCTAACATGACACAGCCTTAGCGGGCCCTTACTACAGGCTCAGATAAGGCCATTCTAGTTATTGTAGTAGTAGTATTCATAACTAGTAATAATTGTTGAAATAATAGTAGATTAGACCACCATATGTGGTATGATAAAATAATATAATTAAACTTAGGTAAACAATTTGCAGTTTAAGAAGGAGCCATTACAAAGTGGTTTAAGCTACAAATTGTCCCCCCCAATTTGTGTGAGATTAATTTCAGGCAGTTTTAACAAGTACATACAGTCCACTCAATTTCTTACCTACTAAGAAAAAAAAATAAGATAAACTTTAATTTACTGAAGTCAATTAAAAGAAGATATACTGCCTGGAGTTTTTACCACATAAATTATGGTCCTTTGAACCTAGATGATTATTACAGTTAACCAGTAGGTACATTGCATCTAGTTATAAATCCTGATATACATTAGTAGTGCAATATTATAGCAGAAAGACATGCTATATTTACATTTTCTAGCCTAACTTTTCAATCTCATAGCAAGCAAAACTACAACAAAGCACTATTATTGTTCTGAGGCCTATGCCAAAGAACTATTGTGCCTTTTTCATTACAAGAGGTTGATAAGAGGCTACTTTACTTATAAGTTACTTATAAATGTTTTTGTATTTAAGTATAAACATTACTTTAATATTGCACCATTACATACTGCATACCACATTGTTTACAGCAAATTCTTGCACAAGGGTAGGACATTTTAGGCTGGTGTTGTACAGCAACCTAGTTTAATTTATTGTGCTAACCTGGTGTAAGGGTAAGAATTTTTTACACTTGTCTAGAGTTGAACATATATTACAACCTAGCAAGTACATATTTTTATGCAGTATTCATGACAACCCGAGTTGTGTTGTCAACCTGATATTCATACATATAATTATAGGTATAATTTAACTATAATCATTTCACCTTTGAGTGTTAACCTGTGTCTCTGTACCAACCAAGAGTGATAAAGAAGGGCTAGCTTGCGGAATACCAGCATTGATACAGGCTTACCACTCAAATTATAGCGTGTATGATTATACAGTAGTGTATATTTTAAATGATAAACAGCTCTAGTTCGGAAACTAGTTGCTTTACTAATTCAAGTGCCAAATAGTTAAAAGTCCATACGACTAGCAAGTACTTCCAAGATGTCTACACTCCAAAATGTAAAATTAACCTTAGGGCCTTAAAGGGGCATCTCACAAGGCAGATTAACAAATGTGAAGACATGAGTAATCAAACTCCAGTTAATTATGCAGCACTGGAAAACTATCTTAAGCTTACACGGAACAAATATGACCGTGTGTTGCAACAATGAAACAGTATCAAGATTTACTGAACAATTCTAGTATTGATGAAGATACGATGAACAACATTCTCCAAGAACACTCTGATTATGAAGATGCAATGTTTGAACAATTCAACGTTATGAAGATTTGATAAACGCCATAAGGCCAATATAAATGTTGCAGCTACAACTACCCAGAATCAGACAGCACCAGAAGTCAAATTACCATCACTCAGTCTTCCAACTTTTTCTGGAACAGAGGACGAGAATTGGGACAATTTCTGGAGCAAATTTGTCGATTCTGTGGATTCTAATGTCAATGTACCAAAGACGACAAAGTTTACGTATTACAGAGTGTCTTGAAGGATGAAGCCTTTCAGGTAGTCTGTAATCTGAATCACACAGATGACGATTATGACAATGCTGTACAACTACTAAGGACAACTATGCGAAGCCTGAAAGGACTATCAGAATTTTAACCCAGAAGCTGTTAGATATTAAACATCCAATAATACAGCAGTCTCACTCCAAGCCTTTAGATTGGAGCTTGAGTCTTTGCTTAAGGCACTTAAATAAAGTAAACTTGGATGAATCAGACTGGATAATCCAAGTCCATATGACTCGCAAATTACCCAGGGACATCCTGGATAAGTTGTTTGTGTTGTATGGAAAGTCATATCTGACAGTAACAGAGATTACAAAGGGGTTACAAACCATCATAGAACGAGAAAGAGTTATCCCAGATGAAAAAGCGACATCTAAACCTTCGTCTACTACTAATAGTAAACAACAGAGTACAAACAGTACTCCAAACAAATCTAAAACAACTTCTCCCTCCCCAAAGTGGAGACAAGGCAGTGTGGGCACATACGCAGTTGGTACCTCCAAACCTACAGGTAACGCGTCACCCAATCGGTGACTCCTCAAGATACTGTTAACGTCTGGAGACCATGTCTGTTCTGTGAACAATCACATTCCATGTACAATTGCAGACGATACCCCGATCGTGCAACACGCATAAAACGACTCAAGGAGTTACATAGATGTACCAAGTGTATAAGGGAACATCATCCCGACAGCTGCACATCAACAATACGCACCTGTTATAGGTGCCATAAGGGTCAACACCATACAGCACTTTGTGGGATTCAAGTACAAAGTCTGCCAAACCACAGGAGGAGGAAGGAACTAACACCTCAGTACAGCTTTGTACTGTGCTACCTGACATAAGTGTTTTCTCAACAAGGTCTAAACATAAATCAGCTCTACCTACTGCACGATTGATCATTAGAAATGGAGAGAACAAAGCCACCGTACGTGGATTATTTGATCAAGGGTCCCAATTGACCTTTATATCCAAAGAGTTGGTAGATACCCTGAAACTTACACCTGTAGAGGAGACACGAATAACATAGCAGATTCCTGACTGACTCAGGAGCCCGAGTTTTCAAGGTAGTACAACCCAAAGTACGATTAGGAGGTTACGAACAAAATGTACAAGCTCTAGTAGTAGATAGATTCCCAACAGATCTATATGTATATGGTCTGGGGACAACAGCCAAATTCCTAGAAAAAAGGGGAATTCATTTGGCTGATAAAATCACAACAGATAACCTTTCCAATATTGGAATCCTTATGGGATCAGATGTCTACCATAAGTTTATCAAAGGAAGGAATACAAACACGGTATGAACGTGTTACCATCTGCAGGTGGCTATTGCTAACAGGCCCTGTATTACGGCTAAACCAACCCGCACCTGTAGAACACCAACATGCCAACCCAGTAATGGTTGCATGACTAGGAGACCAGTCTCCACTGCAACTCAGAGACATGTCCGAGGAAGAGCTTGATCCCCCTGTACACAAGTTATGGGACCTGGCAACTCTCGGCATTGTCCCTGAACAACTAGCCCAGATGATGACTGGACTTACAAACATACCTGGACTCAGTTATATACAGAGATAATCAATACTGGGTCAGGTTACCATGGAAGCTGAATCACCNAGATTGGCGTAAAGTCACCAGTGGAGTCCCACAGGGCTCTGTACTTGGTTCTATCCTGTTTCTGATATACGTAAATGATCTCCGAAGGGTATAGACTCATTCCTCTCAATATTTGCTGACGATGCCAAAATTATGAGAAGGATTAGACAGAGGAGAGCCGCTTGAGGCTTCAAGAAGACCTAGACAAATTGAAAGAATGGTCGAACAAGTGGTTGTTTGAGTTTAACCCAAGCAAATGTAATGTAATGAAGATAGGCGTAGGGAGCAGGAAACCAGATACAAGGTATCATTTGGGAGATGAAATTCTTAAAGAGTCAGAGAGAGCGAAAGACTTGAGGATTAATATCACGCCAGACCTGTCCCCTGAAGCTCATATCAAGAGGACAACATCAGCGACATACACCAGGTTGGCCAACATAAGAACGGTATTTAGAAACTTGTGTTAAGAATCATTCAGAACTTTGTACACCACATATGTCAAACAAATCCTGGAGTATGCAGCTCCCGCATGGAGTCCATATCTAGTGAAGCATAAGATTAAACTGGAGAACGTTCAACGGTTTGCCACCAGACTAGTACCCGAGCTGAGAGGTATGAGCTACGAGGAGAGACTACGGGAGTTAAACCTCACGTCTATTTACGTGATTATATTTATAAAATTTAACACAAGGGGCACATGCATTAGGGGACACAGGTGGAAACTGAGTGCCCAAATGAGCCACAGAGATATTAGAAATAACTTTTTTAGTGTCAGAGTGGTTGACAAATAGAATGCATTAGGCAGTGATGTGGTGGAGGCTGACTCCATACACAGTTTCAAGTGTAGATATGATAGAGCCCAATAGGCTCAGGAATTACCACCGCACATTTGACGCTTGTCACGTCGTGAGAATGAAATGTCTTCAAAGAAGGATGGTTTGTGTTGACAGTAATTTAGTATATTCAATGTGAATCTTGATCAAATTTCAGGGGGTAACGCCCTTTAATTATGAAGGTGTCATGGCACGCCTGCATGACTATGTATATAGCTGATTGTTGACATTCTTGCCTTGCAGGAACTCTGCTGCTTCATGTCAAAACCTATTAAATGGCATAATCATGTACATGTGTTTTTTTACACTGACAACACAGCTTTACGGGCTAGTCATGCCCGTGCCTCCTTAGTGAGTTATCTTGAGGTTATCTTGATGATTTCGGGCTTATCGTCCCCGTGGCCCATTCCTCGACCAGGCCTCCTTTTTGCTACACACTCCCAGAAAGCAACCCGTAGCAGCTGCCTAACTCCCAGGTATCTATTTACTGCTAGGTAACAGGGGCATCAGGCTGAAAGAAACAGCCCATTTGTTTCCGCGTCCACCGGGGATTGAACCCGGAACCTCACTACTACGAATCCAAAGCGCTTTCCACTCAGCTGTCAGGCCGCTTCGGTGGCTTAATCTTCATAATGAGCCGTGCTTGATGACTGATTAGGGACCGATAGACCTTATGGAGACAAGGTCGTTCTCTGACATAATTGTAATGCAAACTCAAACTATGAATACATCATCTGATAGGTTATCTTGGTGGTGCTCTCCTGGGGTGCCAGGCAGGTTATCATCCGGGTATGTGGTCCTTGTTATAATCGTGACAACATTAATACAGTATCTGATTAGTTATTTCCAGTAGTGATCTCATAAGGTACTAGAGAGTGCAGAGTAAAAATGGGATCAGAATAGCAAGGACAAATTAAACACAGCTCGTGACGAAAGACAGTAGAGAGAGGCACTAGAGTCAGTACTGAATATGTACACCAGAGGCGGGAGAGCACGTAGTCAAGAACGACACAGCGGCAGAAGTATCAACTAAAGCTGTTGCACAGCCATGAACGGATACAAATATCAGTAAGAGATCACGTGATCAAGCTTTGGAAACAAAAAGAACATTTTCACAGACAGTGACAAGGCGTGTGATTAACTCCTCAAGAGGTTCCAGGAGGTGTACGAAACAGCCCGAGAGTAGAAGGGAAGGGAGGGACTTATCAGGGGAAAGCGCCAAGCCATTACGACTATATAACACACTTAGATGGGGTCAGGATAATGATTTGGGATGGGACGGGAGGATGGAATGGTGCCCAACCTCTTGGACGGATCGAGAGTGAGAGACATCGGTCGGCCATAACCAACACTAGACAATCACTGTAGAGGGGGGGGGGTGGTGTCAAAAAGTGCAAACTAGACTAAACAAAAGAATTACGGAGAGACCAGATATCACCATGGCGGCTCAAGAAAGCCACATGTACTTTCTTACACTCTACCTAACATATATAATAAAATGCTGAAGACTGGAGTACTTCTGGAAGTCTGCATATCCATATATTTCATAAAGAGGACAGAATTTTGCGTTACACTATGGACTAGTGTCACAGACATGCATTTCTTGTAACGTACTGCAGAAAGTAATCAGGAAGAGAACATGCAGAGCACATGAGGATAATAAATATAAGAATGGAGGGAGCAACATGGTTATATAGAGAGAAACGTTATGCTTGCCAGTAGTACGACAGGAGAATGAAGGTTAGATAGACGGCCTTTTCCTAGACTCAACATATAAGTGATGTTAGCTCCTCACAAAGGGCTGGTGTACTAGATAGTGATATAAGTGGGAAAAATGTAAATACACTAAATTGAGTAATAGAGTTCCCGACGGGCAGAAAACAAATTAACCCCCAAGTGAGGTACTCAAAGATTCGATTACTGTTCCTATTCCGTGTAAATATGCTCAAGGAACTGAGCGCGTGCATAGCTGTCGCTTCCCATCCTCATTTTAACCTATAACTAGCTCCTTAATTAACTCTATTTCTCATTCTGTCGCTATTGTATTCGTTCTCTACTCTCCTGTTTCTATCTCTCTATTGTTTTCATTTTTCCTTTCGTCACGCTTCAGACTCCTCTTCCTCTCCTCCCTCCTCCTGCCACCTTCCCTACGGGTTTCCCGCCTTCACAGCCTTTAAGGATCCTTCACTATCATTCCCCTTTACAGTCTCACTTTTTTGTCCCTCCATCGAACTCCTATTCCAATTCTCTTACACTTTCTACCTCTTCCTCGCCTTCTTTCTCCCACTCCCTCTCTCCCCTCGAGCCCGTCTTCAGACCAAATCTATTACGAAGAGAAACCACACCCGCCCTCAAACCACCTGGATAGTTATCTAGATATTTTGATGGTCTGAAAGCATATTATAGTAACATATAATGTAGTAATAGTCTACATGTAAACTACCAAATGAACCTTTCTCATAAACAGATTATTCTCAAGTTATAACTTTATTGTAATATAAATCGTTGCTTTAAAACATAAAAATTGTATGGTGAAACGTTTTCTTTGAAAAATTTGGTTTCATGTAAACGGAATTTGTGGGCACATTCAAACAGTTTTATAATTCCGTATTTCACATTATCGCCAATAACACACAACCAAACATAATGAAACCTAACCTAACCTATCCAAACCTTAACCTAGAGTAAACTTAACCTAACCTAACCATGGATAGAGTAGATAATAGCACTAATTTTGTAGTCGTTACCAACCCTTTAGTTAAACTCCCTGAGGACAGGTCCCCTCCCCCCCCCTCCCTACATCCCCCCCACCCCCTTCTCCCGCTCGCTGGACCAGGCGCTTCAAACAATGCCACCATAACACCTCCGGCCTTGAACCCGCGGAAATGATTTATTTAACGCCAGGCAGCTGCTGGTTTAGGGACACGTGGTCGCTACTCCCTACATATGAATGAATCAGCTGTGTACGACCACACGGGTGGTGCTGGCGGCTATAGTAACCCAGTCCTCTTGTCTTACCTGCCATATCTTTGGTGTTAACTAAATTGTTGCTGATGACTCTTCCCTTTCACAGTACAGACTCAAATGCTCGAAACTTTCTAACAAACGTAACCTAACATAAGCCTACCCATCCTTTTTTCCTCTTTTTTTTGTTTATGTTCCCATCTTACTGAGGGTGGGGGGAGGGGGGTGGGGGAGTGCTCGGCATTGTTCCCTCTGCAGACGCACTCTCACAATTCCTTCCAGCTCAATTTATTTAATACATTTAGCATGATGGTAACATTTCTCCTGCATTGTTATGGCCTAGTGTTATTATTAAATATTTGTTGAATTATATATATACTATATTTTGTAACGCTTTTGTAATGTAAAACATAATTCATGTTTTTTTAATAGCAGTCACTTTTCTGTAATTAATTACTGATGACAATACTTGGATGAACTGTTGACATTTATTTTCTATGAATGAATCAAAAATGTATTAATTATGTGTGTTCAGTCAACGAAGAATTGTTTACTTTGATGTAAGGATCGTGTTGGGGTCGTATGAGTTCGAACTTAGTAATATTGTGTGTGTGTATTTACTATTTGTGCAAGCAGAATCGAGCTATTAGATCTTGTGTGTGTGTGTGTGTGCGTGTGTGTGTGTGTGTGTGTGTGTGTGTGTGTGTGTGTGTGTGTGTGTGTGTGTGTGTGTGTGTGTGCGTGTGTGTGTGTGTGTGTGTGTGTGTGTGTGTGTGTGTGTGTGTGTATTCACCTAGTTGTGCTTGCGGGGGTTGAGTTCTGCTCTTTCGGACCGCCTCTCAACTGTCAATAAACTGTTTCTACTACTACTACTACTTTGTTTTCCACACCACACACACCCCAGGAAGCAGCCCGTGACAGCTGACTAACTCCCAGGTACCTATTTACTGTTAGGTATCAGGGGCATAGGGAGAAAGAAACTCTGGCCATCGTTTCTCGCCGGCGCCCGGGATCGAACCCGGGACCACAGGATCACGTGTCCAGCGTGATATGCTGGACACACACACACACACACACACACACACACACACACACACCACACACACACACACACACACACACACACACACATATGTGTGTGTGTGTCTTTGTTCATAGTTAGACTTTGGTAACTATTGTTGTTTTTCATATATTGAGAATTTTTTGGTTCGATCGAAACATTTTATTTGTAAGAATGAGCCTAAACATTTGCTAATTTGCAATATTTCGCATTAGCGTAATTATTATAATTGTTATTAGTATTGTTTTCATGTAATTAAACATCCCACCAGTCACAGTAACGTAACAATATCAATCCACCAATTAAAATATTTGTTCACTAGCACACTTTCTGTTCTGGATCGCAGCGGGCCCTTCTCCACCAAGCTGGCAGATGGCAGGCCGCAGCTTGTCCCGCCAACACCACCAAGCTGGCAGGAAGATGACAGACCATAGCGGGTCCTTCTCCACTGAGCAGGAAGATGACATACCATAGCGGGTCCTTCTCCACTAAGCAGGAAGATGACAGACCATAGCGGGTCTTTCTCCACTGAGCAGGAAGATGACATACCATAGCGGGTCTTTCTCCACTGAGCAGGAAGATGACAGACCATAGCGGGTCCTTCTCCACTGAGCAGGAAGATGACATACCATAGCGGGTCCTTCTCCACTGAGCAGGAAGATGGCAGACCATAGCGGTCCTTCTCCACTAAGCAGGAAGATGGCAGACCATAGCGGTCCTTCTCCACTAAGCAGGAAGATGGCAGACCATAGCGGGTCCTTCTCCACTAGCAGGAAGATGACAGACCATAGCGGGTCCTTCTCCACTAAGCAGGAAGATGGCAGGCCGCAGCTGGCTCCACCAACACCACTAAGCTGGCACAGGCAGGGGGGGGGGGGGAGTGCTAGTAAATCCATTNTCAGACCAATCCTGGAGTAAGCGGCTCCAGCATGGAGTCCTATCTAGTCAAGCATAAGACTAACTGGAAAAGGTTCAAAGGTTTGCCACCAGACTAGTACCCGAGCTGAGAGGTATGAGCTACGAGGAGAGACTACGGGAATTAAACCTCACTTCGTGGAAGACAGAAGAGTTAGGGGGGACATGATCACCACATTCAAGATTCTCAAGAGAATCGACAGGGTTGATAAAGACAGGCTATTTAACACAAGGGGCACACGCACTAGGGACACAGGTGGAAACTGAGCGCCCAAATGAGTCACAGAGATATTAGAAAGAACTTTTTTAGTGTCGGAGTGGTTGACAAATGGAATGCATTAGGAAGTAGTAATGTGTGGAGGCTGACTCCATACACACTTTCAAGTGTAGATATGATAGAGCCCAAAAGGCTCAGCAACCTGTACACCTGTTTATTGACGGTTGAGAGGCGGGACCAAAGAGCCAGAGCTCAACCCCGCAAGCACAACTAGGTGAGTACACCAGTTGATTGACGGTTGAGAGGCGGGACCAAAGAGCCAAAGCTCAACCCCCGCAAGCACAAATAGGTGAGTACACACACACACACACACACACACACACACACACACACAAACACACAACACACACACACACACACCACACACACACCACACACACACACTGCCATACAGACTGTTAAATACGTACCAAATGGGGAATAGGTTCTCATGCTCGAACCAGCATGTGGTTCTCTTACGCCAAACATTTGGTCAAATACATTACATTTCTGAATGTATATTGTGAATATTATTGTAGGAATAGATGTGCCAGATATCTAGGGAAGGAGGAAAACCAAATTTACATTGACACTGTTTTCCAGATCTCTGCCATTCCTAATGTAATAAGTTTGGATAGTGTTTAATGGCTGGCTGAGGAGAGAGAGAATGGAGGAAAAGTAGAAATCGGAACAAAATCTGGGACAAAACACTCAAATGCCCCTCGCAGCACCATGCAAACATCGTGGCCCGGGGAGGATATCCGCCGCAACCCTACCAAAAAAAAAAAAAGAAGTCTGTCATAGGAACACATCGCTTCGTGTCACAACAGCTGATCTTTGTTTACATCACCACGTTATGCTTCCATTATCAGCCTCACCGCCGTAATTTCTATTACAATTACGAGAGTAAAAAGAAAAACATAAGTCTGCGTAAAACTGTATTTGATTGAAGCAAAAGCGTAAGCATATTCATCATGATTATGTAAGAAAAAATGCATCCTGCAGTAGATTTTTCGAGACGGGTCACATGGAACTGTTGAGCTTAACACAAATACGGAAATTTGAGCTAAAATTGAAGAATTTAGCTTAGTATTTACCACGTTAATGTTTTCACAACAAAAGCAAACACTGACACCAGCCGGCATCAATGGAATCACATGTAAAACGAATATGACAACAGTGGAACATGAGGACATATATAAATAGCCTGTGGCGTAATTCATCCTGTCTCAACATGTCCTGAGGTGACTGGGGACGCCATTAATGGTACAGAGGCAACGAAACATCAATAGACTCTGAAGGCACACAAAAGAGCATCGACGCAGCTCTACGCAGCACATGACGCTTGTGTTGTAACCCGAGGCGAGGTGGAAGCACCCTGTAGGCGAACACTGAGGTTCCATATGGTACAGAACGCAGACCACCACACCGCACTACAACTGGCTTCCTTCCCTCTCTCTCTTACCGCTCTCTTCCTCTCTCACTGGTTCCTCTCGTCGCTCTCTCTCTCTCTCTCTTTCACACACATCTGGTGCGTAGTTACCGTGTGGGCAGGGCAGCTACTACTTTTCTAGAGTACCTACCTCTTACATAAGCTGTGAGGGTAGTGTTGGGAGTGTCGCCGTAGTTGAACTCTGTCAGTGTGCGAATTCTCACGATTTGCTGAATCAATTAAAAAATTGCATTTTTAAGGAGAAGAGCCACACTACGCCGACTTAGAGAGGGAGAAGCGACAATATTGATCCGGTGCGTGCCTGCTGCTGTGTGTGTGTGTGTGTGGTGTTGTGTGGTGTGTGTGTGTGTGTGTGTGTGTGTGTGTGTGTGTGTGGTGTGTGTGTGTGTGTGAAGAGCCAACGTAAACACTTCACCCCACCCCCGCACACACATGCAACAGATACATACACAGTATGGTTTCATTTTGTTTGGGCCAGGAATCATCAGCTATTTACGCAAACCACATACGAAGCCAGTACATCTTTCAACAATCATGGTAGCTTTGTTTACATTTATTGAACAGTTTACGAGCTTTCAGACATCATAACCCATGGTCATTATAGCTATAAACAACTTTGCAGTGCTTTGGTACTCATAAACTGTTTAATGTAAACAAAGCCACCATGATTAAGACAGATGCACAGGTTTCGCAAATAGATGCGTAAATACTTGATGAATCCCGCCGCATGTCTCATTCTAACGTTCTTAGCTGAGGCTGTGGGCTCTGGGCTCTGGGCTCAGTTATATGCATGAATCTCATGATCGTTCTCACTTCTAATATTACACTTTATTATTTTCAAGTTAAGATGTTAAAACACCGTCCTCATGAACACAGCCCGTCCTCATGAACACAGCCCGTCCTCATAAACACAGCCCGTCCTCATGAACACAGCCCGTCCTCATGAACACAGCCCGTCCTCATGAACACAGCCCGTCCTCATGAACACAGCCCGTCCTCATGAACACAGCCCGTCCTCATGAACACAGCCCGTCCTCATGAACACAGTCCGTCCTCATAAACACAGCCCATCCTCATAAACACAGCCCGTCCTCATGAACACAGCCCGTCCTCATGAACACAGCACGTCCTAATGAACATAGCCCGTCCTCATGAACACAGCCCGTCCTCATAAACACAGCCCGTCCTCATGAACACAGTCCGTCCTCATGAACACAGTCCGTCCTGAACACAAACCGTCCTCATGAACACAGCCCGTCCTCATGAACACAGCCCGTCCTCATGAACACAGCCCGTCCTCATGAACACAGCCCGTCCTCATGAACACAGCCCGTCCTCATGAACACAGCCCGTCCTCATGAACACAGCCCGTCCTCATAAACACAGCCCGTCCTCATGAACACAGCCCGTCCTCATAAACACAGCCCGTCCTCATGAACACAGCCCGTCCTCATGAACACAGCCCGTCCTCATGAACTCAACCCGTCCTCATGAACACAGCCCGTCCTCATGAACACAGCCCGTCCTCATGAACACAGCCCGTCCTCATAAACACAGCCCGTCCTCATAACACAGCCCGTCCTCATGAACACAGCCCGTCCTCATGAACACAACCGTCCTCATGAACACAGCCCGTCCTCATGAACACAACACGTCCTCATGAACACAACACGTCCTCATGAACACAGCCCGTCCTCATGAACACAGCCCGTCCTCATGAACACAACCCGTCCTCATGAACACACCGTCCTCATGAACACAACACGTCCTCATGAACACAGCCCGTCCTCATGAACACAGCCCGTCCTCATGAACACAGCCCGTCCTCATGAACACAGCCCGTCCTCATGAACACAGCCCGTCCTCATGAACACAGCACGTCCTCATGAACACAGCCCGTCCTCATGAACACAGCCCGTCCTCATGAACACAGCCCGTCCTCATGAACACAGCCCGTCCTCATGAACACAGCCCGTCCTCATGAACACAGCCCGTCCTCATGAACACAGCCCGTCCTCATGAACACAGCCCGTCCTCATGAACACAGCCGTCCTCATGAACACAGCCCGTCCTCATGAACACAGCCCGTCCTCATGAACACAGCCCGTCCTCATGAACACAGCCCGTCCTCATGAACACAGCCCGTCCTCATGAACACAGCCCGTCCTCATGAACACAGCCCGTCCTCATGAACACAGCCCGTCCTCATGAACACAGCCCGTCCTCATGAACACAGCCCGTCCTCATGAACACAGCCCGTCCTCATGAACACAGCCCGTCCTCATGAACACAGCCCGTCCTCATGAACACAGCCCGTCCTCATGAACACAGCCCGTCCTCATGAACACAGCCCGTCCTCATGAACACAGCCCGTCCTCATGAACACAGCCCGTCCTCATGAACACAGCCCGTCCTCATGAACACAGCCCGTCCTCATGAACACAGCCCGTCCTCATGAACACAGCCCGTCCTCATGAACACAGCCCGTCCTCATGAACACAGCCCGTCCTCATGAACACAGCCCGTCCTCATGAACACAGCCCGTCCTCATGAACACAGCCCGTCCTCATGAACACAGCCCGTCCTCATGAACACAGCCCGTCCTCATGAACACAGCCCGTCCTCATGAACACAGCCCGTCCTCATGAACACAGCCCGTCCTCATGAACACAGCCCGTCCTCATGAACACAGCCCGTCCTCATGAACACAGCCCGTCCTCATGAACACAGCCCGTCCTCATGAACACAGCCCGTCCTCATGAACACAGCCCGTCCTCATGAACACAGCCCGTCCTCATGAACACAGCCCGTCCTCATGAACACAGCCCGTCCTCATGAACACAGCCCGTCCTCATGAACACAGCCCGTCCTCATGAACACAGCCCGTCCTCATGAACACAGCCCGTCCTCATGAACACAGCCCGTCCTCATGAACACAGCCCGTCCTCATGAACACAGCCCGTCCTCATGAACACAGCCCGTCCTCATGAACACAGCCCGTCCTCATGAACACAGCCCGTCCTCATGAACACAGCCCGTCCTCATGAACACAGCCCGTCCTCATGAACACAGCCCGTCCTCATGAACACAGCCCGTCCTCATGAACACAGCCCGTCCTCATGAACACAGCCCGTCCTCATGAACACAGCCCGTCCTCATGAACACAGCCCGTCCTCATGAACACAGCCCGTCCTCATGAACACAGCCCGTCCTCATGAACACAGCCCGTCCTCATGAACACAGCCCGTCCTCATGAACACAGCCCGTCCTCATGAACACAGCCCGTCCTCATGAACACAGCCCGTCCTCATGAACACAGCCCGTCCTCATGAACACAGCCCGTCCTCATGAACACAGCCCGTCCTCATGAACACAGCCCGTCCTCATGAACACAGCCCGTCCTCATGAACACAGCCCGTCCTCATGAACACAGCCCGTCCTCATGAACACAGCCCGTCCTCATGAACACAGCCCGTCCTCATGAACACAGCCCGTCCTCATGAACACAGCCCGTCCTCATGAACACAGCCCGTCCTCATGAACACAGCCCGTCCTCATGAACACAGCCCGTCCTCATGAACACAGCCCGTCCTCATGAACACAGCCCGTCCTCATGAACACAGCCCGTCCTCATGAACACAGCCCGTCCTCATGAACACAGCCCGTCCTCATGAACACAGCCCGTCCTCATGAACACAGCCCGTCCTCATGAACACAGCCCGTCCTCATGAACACAGCCCGTCCTCATGAACACAGCCCGTCCTCATGAACACAGCCCGTCCTCATGAACACAGCCCGTCCTCATGAACACAGCCCGTCCTCATGAACACAGCCCGTCCTCATGAACACAGCCCATCCTCATGAACACAGCCCGTCCTCATGAACACAGCACGTCCTCATGAACACAGCCCGTCCTCATGAACACAGCCCGTCCTCATGAACACAGCCCGTCCTCATGAACACAGCCCGTCCTCATGAACACAGCCCGTCCTCATGAACACAGCCCGTCCTCATGAACACAGCCCGTCCTCATGAACACAGCCCGTCCTCATGAACACAGCCCGTCCTCATGAACACAGCCCGTCCTCATGAACACAGCCCGTCCTCATGAACACAGCCCGTCCTCATGAACACAGCCCGTCCTCATGAACACAGCCCGTCCTCATGAACACAGCCCGTCCTCATGAACACAGCCCGTCCTCATGAACACAGCCCGTCCTCATGAACACAGCCCGTCCTCATGAACACAGCCCGTCCTCATGAACACAGCCCGTCCTCATGAACACAGCCCGTCCTCATGAACACAGCCCGTCCTCATGAACACAGCCCGTCCTCATGAACACAGCCCGTCCTCATGAACACAGCCCGTCCTCATGAACACAGCCCGTCCTCATGAACACAGCCCGTCCTCATGAACACAGCCCGTCCTCATGAACACAGCCCGTCCTCATGAACACAGCCCGTCCTCATGAACACAGCCCGTCCTCATGAACACAGCCCGTCCTCATGAACACAGCCCGTCCTCATGAACACAGCCCGTCCTCATGAACACAGCCCGTCCTCATGAACACAACCCGTCCTCATGAACACAGCCCGTCCTCATGAACACAGCCCGTCCTCATGAACACAGCCCGTCCTCATGAACACAGCCCGTCCTCATGAACACAGCCCGTCCTCATGAACACAGCCCGTCCTCATGAACACAGCCCGTCCTCATGAACACAGCCCGTCCTCATGAACACAGCCCGTCCTCATGAACACAGCCCGTCCTCATGAACACAGCCCGTCCTCATGAACACAGCCCGTCCTCATGAACACAGCCCGTCCTCATGAACACAGCCCGTCCTCATGAACACAGCCCGTCCTCATGAACACAGCCCGTCCTCATGAACACAGCCCGTCCTCATGAACACAGCCCATCCTCATGAACACAGCCCGTCCTCATGAACACAGCCCGTCCTCATGAACACAGCCCGTCCTCATGAACACAGCCCGTCCTCATGAACACAGCCCGTCCTCATGAACACAGCCCGTCCTCATGAACACAGCCCGTCCTCATGAACACAGCCCGTCCTCATGAACACAGCCCGTCCTCATGAACACAGCCCGTCCTCATGAACACAGCCCATCCTCATGAACACAGCCCGTCCTCATGAACACAGCCCGTCCTCATGAACACAGCCCGTCCTCATGAACACAGCCCGTCCTCATGAACACAGCCCGTCCTCATGAACACAGCCCGTCCTCATGAACACAGCCCGTCCTCATGAACACAGCCCATCCTCATGAACACAGCCCGTCCTCATGAACACAGCCCGTCCTCATGAACACAGCCCGTCCTCATGAACACAGCCCGTCCTCATGAACACAGCCCGTCCTCATGAACACAGCCCGTCCTCATGAACACAGCCCATCCTCATGAACACAGCCCGTCCTCATGAACACAACACGTCCTCATGAACACAGCCCGTCCTCATGAACACAGCCCGTCCTCATGAACACAGCCCATCCTCATGAACACAGCCCGACCTCATGAACACAGCCCGTCCTCATGAACACAGCCCGTCCTCATGAACACAGCCCGTCCTTATGAACACAGCCCATCCTCATGAACACAGCCCGTCCTCATGAACACAGCCCGTCCTCATGAACACAGCCCGTCCTCATGAACACAGCCCGTCCTCATGAACACAGCCCGTCCTCATGAACACAGCCCATCCTCATGAACACAGCCCGTCCTCATGAACACAACACGTCCTCATGAACACAGCCCGTCCTCATGAACACAGCCCGTCCTCATGAACACAGCCCGTCCTCATGAACACAGCCCATCCTCATTAACACAGCCCGTCCTCATGAACACAGCCCGTCCTCATGAACACAGCCCGTCCTCATGAACACAGCCCATCCTCATGAACACAGCCCGTCCTCATGAACACAACACGTCCTCATGAACACAGCCCGTCCTCATGAACACAGCCCGTCCTCATGAACACAGCCCGACCTCATGAACACAGCCGTCCTCATGAACACAGCCCGTATCATGACACAGCCGTCCTCATGAACACAGCCCGTCCTCATGAACACAGCCCGTCCTCATGAACACAGCCCGTCCTCATGAACAGAACACGTCCTCATGAACACAGCCTGTCCTCATGAACACAGCCCGATCTCATGAACACAGCCCGTCCTCATGAACACAGCCTGTCCTCATGAACACAGCCCGTCCTCATGAATTCAGCCCGTCCTCATGAACACAGCCCGTCCTCATGAACACAGCCCGTCCTCATGAACACAGCCCGTCCTCATAAACACAGCCCGTCCTCATGAACACAGCCCGTCCTCATGA